>CM057449.1:1367367500-1368017500 GCA_016271365.2 Neoceratodus forsteri
CAGCTCAGGGACTGAGAAATACAGCCTGTAGGCCTCAGAAACTTTAGTGTCATCATCAGGGATGACTGTGGAGATTCTGGGCCGATAGGCATTGAGTGCCTCAGTGCAGAGTAACGTGAGCTTGACCTAGAATAGTGCCCTTTCCTCACTTTATGCTTTCTGTGAGAAGATGTGGAAGCTGGATGGATCTGGAACCTGATGCAGAATGAGAGCGGTATGGGGTCCATTTCTTTTTGTGACTCCGAAAGAGCACGAGATTGACCAGAGCCAGTTCACTTGAAACACTTAAGCACAGAAACACCGATTTTGATGGCAGATAAGGACCGCTTGGCCTACCTAGTCTGCCCTATTTTCCCTACTTGCTTCATATACCACAGATCCTAAATGATCTGTGGCTTACCCTTCTTTTCTTATGTCCTTCTAGAGAAGCAGCCTCAGAACTGGACATAGTACTCTAGATGAGGTCTCACCAATGTTCTATACAGTGGTATCACCACCTCCTTCCTTCTGTTAGAGATACCTCTTCCTGTGCACCCCAGCATTGCACTAGCTCTCCTCACCCTTCTCACATTGTTTGGTAAAGTTTAGGTCATCATATATGATTACTCCCAGGTCCCTTTCTTGTTTGGCAGCCATCAGTACCTCCCCTCATCATGTATTCCTCCCCTGCATTTCTGCTCCTAAGTGCATGATCTTGCACTTCTTAGCATTGAATCTTAGCTGCCACACCCTGACCACTCCTCAAGCTTGCTTAGGTCTCTTCTTCTTTTACCTCCTGGAGTGTCAACTCTGTTGTAGATCTTCGTGGTGATCTGCAAAGAGACATCCCTTCCTTTCCAGCCCTTCTGCAATTTCTTATGAAACATTAAAGAGGACTGGTCTAAGCACTGATCCCTGTGGGGACCACGCTGTCACCCCTCTCGTTGGATTGAATTCTCATTCACCACCACCCTCTGTGTCCTATCACTCAGCCAATTTTTGACCTAGATTTACTACCCTGGGACCTACTCCAGGCTGCCCAGCTTGTTTACTAGCCTTCTTATGTGGGATGGTGTTGAAGGCCTTGCATTGCCCCTCCATGTTCCACCTCTCTCATACCAGTCAAAGAAATCTATCAGATTTATTTGACGAGATCTTCCTGCTGTGAATCCATGCTGCCTCGGATCTGTGCCCTGTTGGATTTGAGATATATCACAAACCTTTCTTTTAGTAATGATTCCATTAATTTCCCCACCACTGAGGTCAGGCTGACTGGCCTGTAATTGCCAGCCACCTCCCTGCTCTCACTTTTGTGGAGAGGGACTACATTTGCCCTCCTCCAGTACTTTGGTACCACACTGGTTTCCAGTGAACTGTTGAACAGGGCTGTCAGTGGTGCCCTGGTCATCGGTAGGTAGGTAGGTAGACAGAGTAAGGCCCAGGAAAGTGGGTGACAGGGCTGGGAATCGCCACCAGAAGGGAGATGCTTGGGCAATGTGGGACAAATATTTAATTAAAAAAACTGAACACACTTAACTATTCCTAGTGATCACAAAAGGCTAAGACAATGTAATGCTTTACTCAAATTCCTGAACAATTTCTGATGAAACCTGGATTTATGAGACTTATGCCACACT
This sequence comes from Neoceratodus forsteri, assembly GCA_016271365.2. NCBI lineage: Eukaryota > Metazoa > Chordata > Ceratodontiformes > Ceratodontidae > Neoceratodus > Neoceratodus forsteri. Next base: position 1,367,369,117 of record CM057449.1, read on the forward strand.
GTTTACATAATACTGTACATGACAGATGGGGGTGCTCAGTCCACTGCTCAGAAGGAGCCCGCTGTCCACCAGACCCACCCCCTTGAGTGGATCGTGCCTCCAAATGTGGGATTCAGGTAAATCTACTTCAACGTGCAGATCTCTGGGGTGTGGCGGTTCAGAGATAAGCAGGCATCATATGCATCCATGTTGTGAGTTGGGCCAAGGCAGGTCCAACAGGTATGATGTTGGTCTGTTGCTAGAATGTTTCCCACAGGGCCAATGACATAATTGAAGGGGGCTGCCAATGTTTTTTATCCCCCTTTTTCTCGGACTTCGACATTGTGGAAGATAATAAAATGAAGTCAACACCACTGACAGAAAGACCTTTCAGCAGTGACACAGAAGAAATTTGGTCAATGATAGTGTAACTGAGGCACTGTCACTCTCACAGAGTGCACCCGACGGTGAAGAGAACAGAACTGAGATGTGTGAGGGAACGGACGACGGTTATTGCCTAGTGCATGTGGCACCACATGAGGTGCACAGATGATGTCAGTAGCCAACATCAGCTTCCTCCCTGCAGAAAAAAGCTCATGTGGGTCCTAGTGCCTCCAGTCCTACACACTCAAAAATGAATCAGTGGTGAAGGCAGATTGCTCCTGCTGGATCCTAGTATCTCCGGCCCTAGACCTATAAGTATAAATCAATGGTGAAGGTAGATTCTTGGAAGATCTCACATTGTAAGTAATTCCAATTCACAATTCCCTTGCTGAAATTGTCTGGAGGTCTTTGGAGAGAGAAGTCTTTCCAGAACCCCTAAACGAGGCAGTTATTCGACCCCTCCTTAAGAAATCCTCCTCGGACCTGGGCTGTCCAGCTAACTACCTACCTATTGCTAACCTGCCAGTTGTTGGTAAGGTCACTGAAAAGGTGGTTGCGTTGCAACTGGATGATCACCTTACAATTCACGATCTATGATACTCTCCAGTCCGGATTTAGGAAGAAGCACAGCACAGAAACTGCACTTGTCAGAGTATTGAATGACCTCCTAATGGCTAGAGATCGAAAGGTGCATACCATTCTGGTCCTTCTCGATCTCTCTGCAGCATTTGACACTGTAGACCATTGTGTGCTGCTGTAGCGTCCATGGTTGCTTTGTGGTCTGTCTCGTACAGTCCTCAAATGGTTCCATTCTTTCCTCGTGGACAGGCTTCAGAGAGTTACCACCAGAATTTATTCCTCTGGTACTTACTCCCTGTCCTGTGGGGGTGCCACAGGGCTCCATCTTGGCCCCCATGTTGTTTGCAGTGTACATGCTGCCATTGGGAGATATCAGGTGATACAGTTTGAGTTTTCACTGCTATGCAGATGATACTCAACTGTATATGTCCTTTCTGCCCAGACAGGATGCAGCACTCTTTGTGCTAAATAACTGCCTTACCAAGATTAGAACCTGGATGAGTACTAGTTGGCTGAGACTGAATCCGGATAAGACAGAAGTGCTGGTTGTGGACCCTGTTCATCTGGGTGGCTGGTATGGGAGCTGGCCAGGCATCAGGTGCTCTGAATGACGGCATACAGCTCAATACCTCAGACCAAGTGCGTAACCTCAGCATTATTTTTGACAACGGCCTGACACTAAGATCTCAGGTGTCAGCTGTTGTCAAATCCTCTTTTTTTATCATCTGAGGAATATCTCCCAGGTGAAACACTTGGTTCCTCCAGATGATCTTCCAACACTGGTCCATGCCTTCATCACTACCCACCTTGATTACTACAATTCTCTCTACCTAGGGCTTCCAAAGGTTGATATCTTCCACTTGCAGCTAGTGCAGAACACAGCAGCCAGGCTTTTGACTGGGACTTCTAGGTCAAGTCATATTACTCCTCTGCTCCTCGAACTGCACTGGCTGCCTATTCAGTGGCGGATCACATTTAAGATTGGCTTGCTAACCTTTAAAGCCCTACATAATCAGGGACCCGGTTACCTGCAAGACCTCTTGGTACCCTACGGCCCCTCCTGAAGGGACAGAAAACCTAAAGATCCCCTGCAAATTCTACAAAACATTTTTCAAAGAACTCTACCAGCTCTTGCTATGAATAAAGTTCTATAAATGCACTTCTTTTACAACTTTAATCACTGGTTTTCAGACTAAATTTTAACTGGTAAGAGACGGCACTGAATTAAACTACTCAGTTATTTACAGTACTTACCCATAGCTGTGTCGTAAGAGTTTGGATAGCTTTTATCTACTCTCTGCCTCATGAAAACCCAAGTGTTGTTTTCAAATCTGCATTCTATGATTTTGTTGTCATACTGCTTCAGTTCTTTTGTTACCTGTTTACAAATCACAAAAGACAAGACATTTCTTTAAAATGTCATTTCACTTTATTTCTGTATTTATCTTCCCTTTATTCTTTACTACTAGGGATATTTGTTTGAAAACAGGAGCTTTGTCTTTTGGACTTCATCTCATCCTCCTGCTGCTTGCCTACATGTAAAAAGACACAAACAAAGATTCTGTCAGCAGGAAAGGACAGCAAGGCCCATCCAGTCTGCCCCAACCCTATCTATCCTATGTGGTGATAATGGGCCCTAGGTGGTCCTCAGCTTTCCCCATCCTCTCCAGGTCATTCTTCCTTTTAATGATATCCATATGCCTGACTCATGCAAGCCTGAATCCCATCACTGTCTCTGCCCCTACCACCTCCCTAGGCAACTTGTTCCATCTGTCCACCACCCTTTCCACAAAGAAACTTCTTCCCACTAATTTCATTGTGTTGCCTCTTGTAACCATGTTTGTGCTCAACCTGAAAAGTTCCCCACACTCTACACTTATTTATAATGTATGGACAATGTCTATTAACCCCTGATTTCAATCAGTTTATAACCTGATAATCCCATCGTTATGACATCAGTATGCTGTAAAACTTGCTTAACTACCGATGTCACAATGATGGGATTACAGAATAGAATGTCACCACCTGTCAAAATTCTTGGAAAAGAAAGGTGATCTGCTGCTTGTAATGCTCATTCAAAAACACACGCATTCCATTCAGACAGTTACAGACCGCTGCTGTTTAGAGCGCAATGGCTAATTTCAGCACTTCAGTTGTTCAACATTCAAACCAGGAGGCATTCATAGACGAGTAGGAGAACAAACACACATTGAAAAAAACTATATTTTTCCCCCCACTGTGGCTAGTTTTTCCATACACTATAAAATACAATGCCTGAGTATCGGGGGCCAACCACGGACGTAATCGCCTCTCACGGTTGCCATGATAACTGTAAACCTCTCAAGCTGCATTCTCGAGGTTTACTTGGTTGTCTTGGCAATTGCTTGAGGTGATTACATCATGGCTAACCACTGTTACTCAGGTATTATCCTCTATATTATTTATTTAACATTTTTCATTTAAAAATTTTGTTAACTAGGTGAGGTACACGGTTCTTTTACAGTCATGATCTGGAACATAACATTGACAAATTTTAAAACACAGTGAAAAATTACATAACATAGATATATATTTTTTTCCATCTTGTGTTTATCACCTGTTCCGCCCCCAGCTGCCACCTTCTAACCAACCCCCACCAGCCATGCCACCTACCCAGAGCCCTGCCAGGTCACTGAGTGCGGAGCCTGTGAGAGGACAGTTGTCATCCTGCTGCTGGGGGTGTTTTTCTACCATTTTCATCCCTTCTCCATTGCTGGGGCACACATGGAGGCGTGTGTGTGTTTGCGGAAGTCCCGCAGTACCCTACCTTTCATGGCGCCCATAGTCTCGCACTTCCACCAGGCCTCCACCTGGGGGCAGTCGTTCGGCGGGAGCACCAGTCCTCCCTCTCCAGGAGAGGAAAGCTGTCCTCCAGACGGTTGATCCTCTCCTCTGTTATCCCTGCGTGCCTGGGTGGCTCGCTCGAACACGGGTCGCCGGCGTGGTGTGAGGTGTAGCGTCCAGCGCCTCAACCCTCAGCGCCACCGGACCGACCAACACAGATATATTTAACTTAAAAACATAACAAGCAATTTTCACAGTCAGTAAACAGACAGTTCTACTACTGAAAATAAATGCAGATTACTTCAGACATCACTTGAGTTTTGTAGGCATTTTTAAACTGATTGAAATTATTTAAGTTCTGTGTCTCAGGATTTAATGTATCCCTGTTTTTTGCTGCCTCACACATGAAAGTTTTCTGACTCTTTGAGGTTTTAAAATGTGGTATAGACAGGTTTGTAGCATCATCTGATCGTAGTCGAAACAAATTGTTTTTCATCATAAAATGCCTGACAAGGGTCCTCTCTCACCTTTCTTTAAAACTTTATAGGTCAGGAGGAGTTCAAGGACTGGGGAGGGTCTTAGGCAGGTAGCAAGATCAATGTCCCTTTCCGAGTGCTGTCTGTCTCGACAGGAGGAAGATGGGTATTCATGCAGGAGCTTCAACCAGTTGAGGGAATGGTGCAGAGATGAGAGGTTCTGCTATACTGGGGACTGGGGTCATACCTGGAGGGATAAAGGCCTATATAAGGGACATGGCATTCATCTGTCCAGGTAGGGGACCTCAGTCCTCAATGAACGGTTTAAATGTTACATTGTTCAGCATTTAAACTAGCCCGGGGTGGTGGTGGTGGAAGGAAGCAGGGAGACATAAACTGTCCTTCCCTCCAACACACAAACTGGAGCAGTCACTGGGAAGACCCTAAGGGAGACAAATCCCAAGGTTACCAAATAGAAAGAAAAACAAGTTAGTAGTAATGAAGAGTGATGGGAATGAGAAGAGAGGCGGTAGAGAGAGAGAGGAGAAAGAGTAAGTAAATAAGTAATTTTTTATTTGTAAAAAGGCACCTTTCTTCAACCAAGGTGCTTGTACATATCATAATTAATACAACATACAACATAAATACTATTTAAAATACACGCCTTAATTAAACAGCCATTATGAATTAAAATTAATTAAAATCACCGTATGCAGACTCAAGTAAATAAGTCGAGTGCAGTTTTAAACTCCTGGCAGTCAGGCAATCCCATATCCGGTGAGGTAGAGAATTCCACAGGGTCGGGGCTACAAAGCTGAAGACACGGGCTCCAGATGTCTTCAAACGAACCCTGGGAATCTCTTGCAATCCCTCGTCGGCGGATCGGAGAGGGGGGAGGGGCAGTAGGGATGAAGGAGATCTTGCAAGTAGCTAGGTCCCTGGTCACGTAGGGATTTATAGGTCAGTAAACTAACCTTAACGGTGATCCTCCACAGCACTGGAAACCAGTGCAGTCCGTGAAGCACAGGCGTTATATGACTGGTTCTAGCTGTACCAGTCAATAGTCTGGCTGCCGCATTCTGCACTAGCTGAAGGAGATGGAGGTCAACCCCTGGCAACCCTAGGTATAGGGCATTGCAATAGTGAAGGCAGGAGGTAACGAAGGCATGGACCAGCGTAGAAAGATCTTCGGGAGGAACTAGATGTTTCATCTGGGCGATATTCCTCAGATGATAAGAAGGTGTTTTTACGATCGCCCGACACCTGTATATTTAAGGGTCAGCGTGCGTCAATAAATAGCATGGGTTTACGCACCGGTCTGAGGTAGCATCACCTCCCCGAGACATAGTCCTGAGGGTGTTCCTGCCAACGTACCCACCTCCCGACTATCAGGGTCCACCACCAGCACCTCAGTTTTGCACGGATTCAACCGTAGTCAGTTCGCACTCATCCAGTCCTGGATCTCGGCAAGACAGTTGTTAAATGTCGAGAGGAGCACATCTTGACCAGGTGCAAAGGACATGTATAGCGGAGTATCATCTGCATAACAGTGAAAACTCAGACCATACCGCCTAGAGAAAATGGAGGACTGAAGAGCAGGCTGGTACTAGGAGTTGGAAGGCCATGTGTGCCAATGCTCAGTCTGGCAAATAAAATTCCAGACTCAGAGGCCATTATGGCAGAGGCTAAACTGGACATTTTCGCCATTACAGAATCATGGTGAACTGAGAACCATGACTGGGATATAGCCATACCAGGCTATACTCTGTTCAGGAAGGATTGGGTGGGGAAAAAAAAGGGGGAGTTGCTCTTTATGTGAGATAAAGCATAAAGCGGCAGGTACAGGAATACAAGGAGGGCGGAGGTACTGTGGGTCACCCTGGAGATGGAGAATGAAGCCACTATTGCACTGGCATGATCTACAGACCTCCAACATGGGGAGGCGCTGGAGAAGGTTCCTAGGGGAAGCCATCCAAAAGATGGCAGATAAGGGGGAGGTGCTGCTGGTGGTGGACTTCAATTTGCCAAATATAGATTGGAGCATCCCAGCTGCAGCTTCAGCTAGGAGCTGGGACATTCTGGACTCTGCATGGGGTGTTCCTCAAGCAACTGGTTATGAAGCCCACTCGTGAGGGGGCAATACCAGACCTTGTACTAACTGGGACAGTGATACAGATGTAATGGTGGGTGGCCACCTGGGGACCAGTGATCACCATACTGTGTGGTTCAATATAAGAACTGGGGCAGAAATGAATCACACAAGGATGAGGGTCCTGGACTTCAGGAGGGCTGATTTTAAAAAGATGGGGGAATGCCTCAGGGATGCCCTGATTGGGGGTGGGTCTGGGTGGAGTGGAGTGGATGAACTTTGGGTGAAACTAAAAGGGGGCGTAGAGAATGCAACAAACCTCTGTATCAGGCAAGTAAGCAAAGGCAAGAGGAAAAAGAGACTGCTATGGTTCCCTAAGGAAGTGGCTGAGAAGGTAAGGGCAAAAAAAAAAAATTACTCAACCTTAGTAATTGTGTTTCTTCTAATGGAGTCTTGCTGTATTCTGACAATCTGCAGTTAGCTCCAGCCTTTAAACTGCCCCGGAGAGTATAAGGTTAATTTTCTATGCAGTGTATAGAACGTTGAGCTCGAGCTCGGTTGAGGTCTCTGTCTGCAGCCGTTTGAAATCCAACCGTCAGTATTCTTACGAGCAAAAACTCACTAACTAAACTATGTGGAAATTGTAAAATTTTTAACTAGCCAACTGGCAACAGAAAGTTTTGGATTCCCAAAGGAAGACTCAAGTCAGGAAACCCAAAACCAAAACCAATCCAAAATAAGGATAATAATACAAAAACACCCAAATAAAGGGAAGGTGTGCAAGAAGCACCCTTGGGGTGCAGCACTGCACCTGCCCACCCACTTCCCAAAAAACATGTTCTGACAGGGGAGGAGGAGGGGGAGGTCAGAATACAGCAAGACTCCATTAGAAGAAACACAGTTACTAAGGTGAGTAATTTTTTCTTCAAACAACATGAAGTCTTGCTGTATTCTGACAATCTGCAGACTACCAAGCAGTACCTCCATGGTGGAGGGAGAGAACCTACTTTGGGACTAGGCTCTGAAGTACTGCTGTGCCAAACTGAGCATCACTCCTAGCCTGGATATCCAGAGAGTAATGCTTGGTAAAGGTATGGACTGTTTTCCAGGTGGCTGCCTGACAAATTTCTAACAGAAGGATATCCCTGGCAGCAGCCAGGGAAGCAGCTGGACCTCTTGTAGAGTGAGCCCTCAGGCCTGAGGGTGGAAGCTTTCCCAGTTTCTCATAGCAGAATTGAATACAAGACACAATCCACCTGGCAATAGCTCTCTTGGTGGCAGGTTTTCTCTTTCCCACTTCACCATAAGTGAGAAACAACTGGAGGGAGTCAAACCTGTGACCCTCAGTACGCTCTATGTAGTAGCTAAGGGCTCTTTTACCATCTAAACTGTGTAGCCTCCTCTCTCCTGAGGAAGAATGATCAGTGAAGAAGAAGACAGGAAGAGACAGATGGATTCAAGTGGAAGTCTGAAACCACTTTGGGCAAGAACCTCCTACTGGTTCTAAGGACCACTTTATCACTATGAAAGGAGATAAAATCAGGTTCCACTGACAGGGCTTGCAATTCACTGATACATCTGGCAGAGGTAATGGCTACCAAAAACACAGTTTTCAAGTCAAGTACTTAAGCTCTGCTGAGGACATAGGCTCAAAGGAAGTTGCATAAGTTGAGCAATGCAAACATTTAAATCCCAGGCAGGGGCAGGATCCCTAAAGGGAGGATTGGTATGAAGCAATCCCTTGAAAAATTTACAGAACACAGGATGAGATGATAGTGGAAAGACTCCCCACTGACAGAAAAGCAGAAACAGCTGACAAGTGTACCTTGAGAGTAGCTGGTCTGAGGCCCAGGCCATTAAGATGGACCATATAATCCAGAACTGTAGACAATTCAGCAGTGCCTGGGAAACATGCTTCTTGGAACACCAAATGCTGAATCTTTTCCATTTGGGTTATGCGTCTTTCTGGTGGAGGCTTCTGAGAAGCTTTGAGAATATCCAGAACCCCTGAGACAGATGCAAATCTGCATACCTAACTCTTCAAGAGCCATGCCTTGAGTTGAGAGATCGAAGATTGGGGTACCAAAGTCCCCTGAGAGGAGGTCTACAGGTTGTAATTCCTGGGAAGAGACAGGGAAGATGGACTGCTGGAGACAGCTACAGGGGGTACCAGGTTGTCTGGCCCAGTCTGGAGCAATCAGAATCACTTTGCAAGGTTGTGACAGTATCTTGACTAGAACTTTGAACAGCAGAGGAAGGGAGGTAAGTCATACAGAAATATCCCTTCCGAGTTCAAAATCAGAACATCCAGAGGGACTGAACCTAACACTGGGGGTCTGCAACAAAACAGAGGAAGCTGATGATTGTCTTGGGCTGCAAAGAGATCCATCTCTGGAGTGCCCCACCTTGAAAAAATCACTTTCAACACTAGGGGGTCCAGGGACCATTCGTGATGGCCCTGGGAGATCCTGCTCAGTGCATCTGCTAGCACATTGTCCTTTCCCGGAAGGTGGACTGCGATCAGAGAGGTCTGCAGGGAATAAGCCAGGGACCACAATGTCATGGCCTCCGTGCACAAGGCCGTAGACCAAGTGCCTCCCTGCTTGTTGATGTACCATATGGTGATGGTGGTGTCTGTTCAGACCTGAACCACCTTGTTCTGCACAGACAGAGAAAGCTTGCAGGGCCAGAAAAACTGCCCTGAGTTCCAGAAGACTGATATGAAGAAGGGACTCCTGAGGGGACCACAGTCCCTGGGCTGTGAGAGCCTCCAGATGAGCTCCCCACCACAAAAGGGAAGCATCCATGGTAAGGACCACAGAATGAGACTGAGTGACAAATAGGACCCCTTGCCTTAGACAGTCCTGATCCTGCCACCACTGAAGAGCTTGAATCAGTGTCCGATTCACTGGAATCAGCTTGGTAAGAGGGTCCTTCTTTTGGGACCAAAAGGCCCTCAGATGGAACTGAATGTCCCTCATCTGGAATCTTGCCCCTTGGACCACTGCTGTAGAAGCTGCCATGTGACCCAAGAGCTGAAGGAAGTGCCTTGCTGGTCAGGACACCTGAAAGAAGAAGCCAGTTCTATAAGAACTCTTGCCTTTCAGGGAAGAAAGGCTCTTGCTTTGACAGTATCTAGGTCTGCCCCTATAAAGGTAAGAAGCTGCACTGGTTCGAGGACTGACTTGGGAGGTTGAGAAGAAACCCCAGGAAGAGAGCACTTGCTGGGTCATTTGCAGGTCTGACTTGATTTGGCCTGGAGACTGACCCACTAAGAGCCAATCATCCAGATATGGAAAAATGGAAATCTTCTGCCTTCTTAAAAAGGCCACTACTACTGCCAGGCACTTTGTAAAAACCCTTGGAGCTGATGTTAGGCCAAAGGGCATTGCTTTGAACTGGTAATGGCCTGAGGGCAACTTGAACCTGAGGTACTTCCTGTGGGAGCACCTGATGGGGATGTGAAAGTAGGCATCTTTGAGGTCCAGGGAGGCTATCAAGTCCCCTGGCCTTAGAGAGGGAAGAATTACATAGAAACATAGAAGTTGACGGCAGATAAGGACCGCAAGGCCCATCCAGTCTGCCAATTATTCCCAGAGTCACCATCTTGAACCTTGGTTTTAAAAGATGTTTGTTCAGGTATCTTAGATCTAGGATAGGTCACCACTCCCCTGTCTTTTTTGGGGTAAATAAGTACCTGGAGTATAGACCTTTGCCCCAGCGTAAGGCTGGAACTCTCTCTATGGCTTCTAGGGCCAGCAGAGATGAAACCTCTGCCTCTAGGGCAGGGTTTCGGGAGAGACTTGCAGTGGAAAAGATCTGGCTCATCTTCAGAAATATTTTGAAGCTGAGAACCAGTCCTTGGCTACTACTTCCAGGACCCACTTGTCTGAGTAACAGACACCCAGTCCTGGGCAAGTAAGCCACCCCTACAGGGATAGGAGAGTCGACCAGGCAGACCCATCATGGTATCTGCTTGGCAGGGGCCTCAGGCTGAGGTGGATGCAGCCTTGCCCATCCCCTTCTACCTCTCCCTCTGAAGAACCCCTCTGTGAAAAAGGAGGAGAGGCCTGTGCTTGGTAGAAAGGCCTATGAAAAGGCCTGCCCCTGCCCCTAGAATGCTGCCTTTGAGGAGTTGCCTGCCTCTCTTTGGCCTGTGCACTCCTACAAGTGGTCCTATATTCTTCCATCTTCTTCATGTAATTCTGTCTGCTCCCCAAACAGAGAATTACCTTCCACAGGAAAATCCATGGCCTTAACCTGGGTGTCCTGTGAGAGGCTATACATCTGAGCAAGTCATTCTCCAAAGAGCCACAGATGTAGCCATGACTCTTGATGACACATTATTGGAATCCACAGCAGCATGGAACTGTACCTTAGATGCCTCAATCTATCACAGCCACCTCCTCCAGCTCCTTGGCCAGCTGAGGGAGGCCTGCTATCCAGTGCCAGTACAGTGTCCTACCTGGACTAGGTACCTGGCTGTATAAATATAATGAGCTGCCTGAGTCCAAAAGGATGCCATGTATTGCTAGCCCAGAAATCATCCTCCTGAACTGTCTATGGGGGTGTGAGCCAAAACAATAGCCCTCACAGAACCCAGCCTGCATAGCCTTCTGGCACCATTGCTGGTAGAAAACATGTCTGCAGTCTGATAAAGTGTACCTCTTATTTATTCTTCTATCAACAGGAGGTACAGAATTAGGAGACTTTAAAATGTTTTGTGTCTGTTTCCCAAATGATTTGTGCAAGGGAATAGACAGTCTCCTGGACTCTTGGATGTCCATCATCTCTACAAAATCAGGCTCCTTTTGATCCTCTGTAGCTTCCTCCATAGGGAGCTGAAGAGTTTCAGCCACTTTCCTATAAAACAGATAGTGGGGAGGGGACTCAGAAAGCCTAGGAGAGGAAACGCCAGAAGGTCTGTCTGGGGAGGTGTCCAGTTCAATGGGCACATCCAGACTTTCTGCTCCATCATAGTCATCATCTTCATAATCCCCCCTCCTCCTCAAATTCCGGTTCATAAAAATCTTCAGGGGCATATTACTGAACCGGTGGAACCCACCAAACCGAGCCCCTAGCCATCGAAGCCGGATCAGACGGAACCGGGCGAAGCGATTCAACAATCTGAATCGCTCAGGCAATCTCATCAGCGGTCGGAACATGAACCTCTGGATCCGAACCGGCTGATTTGACTTTTCTTTTCCTTTTTGTAGGAACCGATCCCTCAGGATCGGCTCTCCTCTTGCCTGAAGAAGTATCTCCCTGGTCAGAGGGCACTCCTTCTGGTTCGGTCGGAACCGAACTGGGTTGGCCATCCGGGTCAGCGGACTTCTAAGCCTCCTTTTCCCTAAGTCTACCTAACTTCTTTTCCAGGGTAGACTGAGGAAACTTTTTACAAATTTGGCAGTCTGTATCGAGGTGTTCAAATCCCAGACAATAAACACAGGTGGTGTGGGGATCGGCCTTAGCAAAGACTTCCCCACACTCACTGCAGTGTTGAAACCCAGTGGGCCCGGTTTTTTTCTTGGGTTTCTCCGACATGGCCAACCTAACCAAACTTACTCCTTTTTTGGCAACCGCCAGGCAAGACTCCCTTATCGGTTCCTAACCGTGTCACGGATATTGGAAAAAAACATTTAAAACACGTTTTTTTTTTAGAACCGATAAGGACCGGTAACGACACACTAAAGCAAGTAAGAAAATTCAAATTTATGGAATCGGTTTAGCCGAACCGATTGAAAAAGCTTACAATTTCCACAAAGTAAATCAGAAAACTATCTAGTACTCACGGTACCGCAGACAGAGCCTGAACTGACAGTACGGAATAATTTTGGCTTAAAACCGACACTTTAACCGACTTTTGAACCGAGCTGAAGGAGAACTCTCTGGAGCAACTGTTCAGTGAGGTGGAGTAAATAATCTGACGGTTGGGTTTCAAAGGGCTGCAGACAGAGACCTCAACCGAGCTCGAACTCAACGTTCTATGAACTGCATAGAAAAGTAACCCTATACTCTCCGGGGCAGTTTAAAGGCTGGAGCTAACTGCAGATTGTCAGAATACAGCAAAACTTCATGTTGTTTGAAAGTTAGCATTCAGGAGGAATACAAAGACAAAGAAAGGAGGAGGATAGGAGCTGTATCTGGAGAAACAGGAGGCAAGGAAATCAGTTAGGAGGCGCAAAGCTGCAAACAGAGGAAAACAACCCAGGAAGTAAAGAAAGGAGGCAATACATTTTTATGTACTGTATGTAGCGAAAAGAGAATGACATGGGAAGGAGAGTAAAACTAAAAGGAAGGGTCACCACCACAGTCAGCCCTCCTCTGACTACAGCACTCTTTCTTTCTTTCATGTACTGGTCAGTTGCATGCGACGGATACAGAACAGAGCGAAGACACTCACGGAGAACTACTGTCAGGAGAGTGAAGTGTACTCCTGTCCCTAGCGAACATTGTGCCTGTGTCAAACAGAGGCAAGACACTAGTAGTGATTCTAACCGCCCGACCTCTCTCTGTTCCCCGTCCTCTGGTCACTGCCAGGTGCTCTGTACTCTCCTTCCTCTGGTCAGCTGCTGCCCTGTGGTGTGCTCAGTAGAAGAAGCAACAGTAAGTGAGTGGGTCTGACAGCCGCAATGTTGCCCAAATCTTTTTTTTTGCTGGCAGTCAGAGCGAGGAGGGCAAGTAACAACTGAAGACACCTCAGAGACAGCAAGGCTGCTGACACAATATCGACTTCAGAGAGATTTCAAAGAAAGAGAGAAAAAAGAACAGTGCTGTACAGGAAACAGAAGTGTTCACACTGCCTTTTCTGTACAGCACTGTTTCTTTGGATGCCTTATGGAGGATTAAAGAGGCGACAAATACACTTTTAGTGTGAGCTCATTTCTGTGACCTAGCTCCAGAGCAGGGGTGAGTCGCTTCATTAACTTGTTACAGTTCATTCCATCGTTCTCTGGCTATTCAAATTCCTCTTTGTTTCATTTATATTTATTTATTTTGAGCGTGCTCACTCATTACAACAGATGTCAGACGTATATCTAGGTCCATCATGTTCACTGTTTCATGAGCAGGGATGAAAACTATACTAAACATACTAATTTAAAGAGGCTACTGAAGGTGCAGACTAGACTCGCGTTGCACTTTTCAGAAAAACCTCTAAACTGCTTAACAAGCAACCAATGTTCAGCATTGGAGCTGTTTACACCTGAAATAACAAACTGGTTGTGTCTTTAGGTTATACTGTTTCTTGCTTTTTGTTTATTACGATTTTGAATATTTTCTGTATGATGTTCTTTATTTTAATAAAATTCCCCTCTTTTCACCAGATGTTTTATTATGTGTGTCTATGCTGGCTCCTATGGTTCTTGCACAATTGAAAAGAGGTCCCAAAAATGTGGCATGTACTCTGGCCTAGTAGCTATGGCTGATGGGAGTACATTGACTGGTGTGACTAATCAGTGGAACTGTCCCCCCCCCCATAAGGAGGGTTTCCACTGAGGTATATTTTTATTAGAGGTTTAGTTTTCTTGCTACTTGAGTTTCAAAGATTAGGGATGAAGCATGTTTGCAATATTTCCTTTCTTGGCTTTGCATCTTTTCTGCTGCTGGTTCTTCCTTTTTATGCTCTTTTCGATGTGATGCAGTATTTCTAATGTACTTCTTTTCTTTATAATGGTGTTTGTTGTAAGTTTGTTTTGTTTCGTTTAAATAAAATTCACCTAATCTTTTGAGAAGTACCATGAGATCTTTAGCTCCACCTGAAGAACCACCAACAACAGACAGACAGGACCTCAGTTTAACTTCTCATCTGAAAGACAGACCCTCTGGAGTGCAGCACCCCTTATACTGCAGTACACTGTCAGTACTGGGATAATGTGAGTAGTGGTATGGCCTCCTCCCTCCATCATGTCCATAAATAATCATTTACCTGTAACATCATAATTGTTTTGACAGGGACAGGCTGTGTGATGTCATAAGCCGAGCCCCAGCACAGGGATACAGGAAGTAGAATTTCGAGTTATTTCATATGCACACTCTCTGCTATCCTCAGTTCAAAGTTTTTTCAAGTAGTGTAAACTGTTACTGCATACTCTATTGTCAGTATCAAAAACATGATGAGCCAACATAATAAAACTGAGAACCCTATTAGCTATAAGAGATGTCTGTATCTGAGGACTGTGCTGCTAACAGAAACAGATCTAAGACTGGGGCATAGAAGATACGGAAACACAAACAATGATGGCAGAAAGAGACTAATGGTCCATCCAGTCTGTCCGTAATAATAATAAAATGTATTTGTTATAGCACCTTTCATATAACCAAAGCTCTGTACACCAAAATAAAACAAAATACAATAAATACAATAAAATCAAGAAAATCCAGAGTAGGCTTTCCCCACAAAAAGTCTTAAGTGCCTGCTTGAAACACCCACTGTCCTGCACTCCTGAACACCTAAGCGTACCACAAGACACTATGTCCATACATGGTCTTTGTCTACACTATCCACCTCCTTGCTCCCTGTTTACTACTACCTCCTGAGTAACAGCTAAGCTCATACTACAGAACATGAAATATTTTCTAAAAATGGCCAATGTATCATGTAACAATAGACACTCGGTTGGTGTCTGAGTTCAGCCCTCTGTCAGGAACAGCCCACCCACCCTGGGAGGTAAGCCAAGGAGGAACACTGGCAGTTGAGGGGCCGTTGGGAACCTTGATGCCTGTCTCTGTCAGGGGCATGCCTACTCTGCAGCCCTGCCCTGGGAGGATAAGTCTAGGAGGATTGCCAACCTGAGGTGGGTACCGGGCGAACTAGCCGCCAGGGAAGCTGGGACTGATACTTGGGGCTATTGCACAAAAATAAAAATTTTAATTATATGCTGTAGTTTTGTTGAGGTTACTTTGCATTTGTGAATAAACCTATTCAAAGCCTCCTACCTCAGAATTACAATAATTTCCAGATAAGGAGATTTTCACTGGAAGCCAAACAAGTATTATAATTCAAAGATTTTTTTTGCAGTTTTGTATCTTTCATAAGCTTTCTGTACCATGTTACACATAAACAAAGCAACCAAGTTCTCTACTCATAACACATAAGCTTTCTGTGCGTGCTACACATAAACAAAGTAACCAAGTTTTCTATTACTACATATGGCCCATGGCTACACCCCAGAGCAAAACCAATTCCAGTACTTACACAATAAAATGCTACAAACACCATCTTGTGTCTGTTCCTATGATGTTCAGATTAATTACTGTGATAAACACATAAAAGAAAGCTAAATAATCTTTGTTTTTGGCTGTACACTGCATTCTATCAAGTTTTTTTTGGTCCTGAGCAGAACTGAGCCATTGTCAAAATGAATAAAGTGTAAGTGCCTGTGATTATTTATGTAGCTGCGCTATTCTTTTCACCAGTAGGTTAATGATGAAAAATAGTGTGCAATTTACATTTGTAAGAAGTAGATAAAAAACAGTGAATGATGCACCGATTTCTTTCAAACACTGACTAATGCTGATGAATTCCAGAGAATATTACTTGCCTGCTTAGGTAGCTCATAAGGACTTCCTCTTGTGACTGATAATAAAGCATTCACACATTATAACGAATAGATCTACAGTTGAACATCATGCAGAGTCATTAAAAATCCAATAACGTACTCTGCAGCAGATTTTTATAAGAGCAAACCAACTGAAAATACACCATGGGTCCATCTGCCACTGTTATTTCACTTGACCAGGGTTAACCACAGGTGTCACTTAAAGGCATTTGGCATGGTTGTACAATCTGTGAGTGTACCTTGAATGCAACTGGCCATCATGTCAGTTATACGACTAAAATTATAACTTTTATATCTGAACACATATTCACTGACAGAACTAGAAAACTAAAATCAAATTCTTCTCCCAACCTCAGAGTATGGAAGTAATGCACTCCACAGATTACTAGACTCTTCCTTTAAAAATGCACAAACTCGAGTCAGGGCCAATGCGGCTGAAAAATTATGTTACTGATGATTGATATTATTATATTACACTAGCCCTCCTTTGCCAGTCAACAAAAAGTCTGGCAAATTCTGTGGCAAATAAAGAAAACAGATAGCAGTATTAAAGCTTGGGATTGAAAGAAACATATACACAATGGGAACATATTTAGATCTGGTTAATTACTGTTATAATGAAGCTGGTGCACCTTACCTTAAATAAAGGTCCTTTTACTGGAAGTGCAAAACAGCGCTCATAACTAAAGACCATCATTAGTGCACAGTGCAACCGCGGAAGACCTGGACACACTAACTGATAAGAAATTCACCCCAGATTCACCTGACCCACTCATGATCGACCCCGTCAATGGAGGGCTGAAGACTTCTTGATGTGAAATTTAAATACTGTATATAATATATAAGGGTCTGGTATGGTTGCTCGACTTGCATTCTCCCCATGGTGATTTCCGCTGTTGGTTGCCGACTTCTTTAATCCCTTTTCAAATTTTGCCGCCAGTACTCTTTACCGACCGTAGCCTCATCAGCGTCACCAAATCCTGGGTTTGATTTTTAAACGATACCAGAAACACAGTTTGCTTGTTTCACTTACCCATGGTGATTCCAGCCAGAAGCTAAAACCGCGTAACCAATTTCTGGCTATATTCTGTCACTTGTCAGTTGTCTAAACCACGCTATGCAGCTAAAAAGTAAACTGAAGCAACAGCAGCAGTGTAACATACTGCACACAATATAGTGCTGTGGATGGTGCATAAGATGTGATTTAAGAAGAGGTGCTGGGCTTTTAATTTTTATTTTCAATAAAGAATGGTTTTTAACTTTTTGAATACAATGGCATACTTGCAGCTTGAGCATCGGGAAGGAATCTTCTTGGATTATATTTGATTTTCGCGGCTTGAGTATTGTGCTGGAATCTACTGCTGGTAAGTGAGTTCTGCTTCATTTGCAATGTGGGTCAGCTATGCAAAAATGTAGTTGTGTTTGCATACTGATAGACTGTTTCACTGTTCTCTTCGTTTTGCAAAATGATCTTTTATGCACGATGTGTATCTCTCTGTTTAAGTTGTGCAACATTACCAAATGTGATTTATCTGCTTTAAAGCTAGAATGCTGGCTTACTGCGGCCAATGTCAGACGGAAACTGAACAGGCGAAATGTGACAGTAAACATAACAAATCCGGCAACTACAGTCGGTGTGCTAAATGTCGGGAAAACACATTATGGGACCGATACAGATCCCATATATAATCAGTACTGATTCCAATAAAACTACAAAACAATAAACTGAACTATTGCTGCTAGTGAAGTTTAACTCGACTTAATGACGATGTTGTCACTGAAACTCACTCAACGGTGGAAAAAAAAGAATTGAGGTGGTTGGAGGTGTCGGCTGAGACAGTCATTACTGCACGAGCCGAGGCTCGTGGTGCTGCTCCTCACGGCTCCATCTTGGGTGCCGGCCCTCTTGAAAAGTTTGCTCCCGCTGGGTCCTAGCACCTCTGGCGAACTCCTATTAGTGTAAATGAGTGGTGGAGACTTTATGTCCAGGAAGATCCTCTGCTTCCAGAAGAGCGGTCTCTGAACTGCTGGCAGTTTTGAATGACCTTGCTCTTGTTCTTGGAAACTGTTTGAAACTTAGAGCAAGTCCCTGGTTCACTATTTCCAGGACCTACTTGTCTGTGGTAATGGCTTGCCAGGCCTGGAAGCAGTAAGCCAGCCTGCCCCCTACTGGCAATGGGGAGGCAGCCCTGGCTGACACTTCAGGGTGTCTGCTTGGCAGGAGTCCTAGGCTGAGAGGTGGATGCAGCACTGCTTACACCCCTCCTGCTTCTACCCCTGAAATACCCTCTCTGCTGCTGGTAAGAAGGGAACGTCTGGGCCTGGTAGAAAGGCCTCTGATACGGCCTGCCTCTGCCTGCTGCTTCTGTGGAGTTGCAGCCTTATTCTTAGCAGCTGCACTCCTGTAAGTCACCCTGTACTCGTCCATTTTCTTCATGTATGTCTCTGTCTGCTCCCTAAACAGTGTTCTGGACAACAGTGAAATTCATAGCTTTTGATTGGGTATCCTGGGAAAGATCGGTACTGTTCATCTAAGCCAAGAACATTTTCTTAAGGAGACTGCAGTAGCTATAACCCTAGAAGATGCATTATTCGAATCTACTACTGAATGAAACTGAACTTCGGAAGCTTCAATGCCATCCTTGGCTGCTTGTTCCAAATCCTTAGCTAACTGAGGTGGAGCAGTCTTGGCCGGCTCCAAAACAGACTCCCACTTGGATTTCTGATACCTTGATACATATGCCATGTAAGAAGCTTGCCTTATACCCAGTGAAGCAGCCAAATACTGCTTCCTGGCCATGGCATCAATCTTTTGAGAGTCATTTTCAGGAGGGTGAGAAGCCTGGGGAATGCCAGCCTTATCACAGGCAGCAGCCTGAACTACCCCTACATGACTACAGTGATTATACTAGAACTCTGTACCATTGCCAGACAGCATATACCTCTTGTCCATCCTTTTATCCGCAAGGGGAATGCAGGCTGGCATCTGCAGAATTTTGTCTGTCTGTTTCTTAAGAGACTTGTGCAGAGGTACTGAAAGTCTCAGTGCCAGGAACATCCATCATTTCGACGTAGTCTGGCTCCTCCTCTTCCTCAGCTGCCTCCGGAGTAGGCAACTGTAAAATATCAGCAACCTTTCTAAAGAATAAATGACAGGAGTATTCCCTAGACTGCTTAGGAGGAGAAACAGACTCTGGTCTATCAGGGGAAATATCAGACTCAATGGGTTCACCCAAATATTCTTCTTCCTCCTCCTCGTCTTCTTTTCCTCCCTCCCACTCCAGCTCATAGTAACATTTGGATCGTATGAACTGGTGGGAAGCGAACCAGCAGGTGACCAAACCAAAGTATGTGTTTTACAACCCAGTATCGGTTCACCTGCTCCGGTTTGTAAAGATTGTACAATTCATATAGCTTTAGCAGTCTCTTCTGCGGTTGGAGCTGCAACTGTTGGCTCTGAACTGGTGGATTTTCTTTTCCTTTTCGCAGGTACTGACTCCTCGGTATCTGCTTTTCTTTGATCAAGGAGAATTATCGCCCTGGTCAGAAAGGCACCTCCTCTGGTTCCGACTCCCTTGAGCTGAACCGGACCTGCGGTCCGGATCAGTGAACTGTTCGGCCATTCTTTCCTAAGCCTAGACAAACGCTTATCCAGCATGGCTTTGGGAAAGTTCTTTAAATTGGCAGTCTATTTTCAGGTAGTCAAACCCCAGACAGTAAACACAGACAAGGTGGGGTCAGCCTTGGCAAACACTTCCCACACTCTGTACAGTGCTGAAACCCAGGAGGACTGGCGTTCTTCTTGGGCTTCTCTGACATAATGAGCACTGATAAGCCAAGTTACCCTTTGGTGGCAGACAGGCCAGAGTAACTAAAAAGTGTTTTTGGTTAATGACAGGTTCAATGGTCGACTGAAAAAAAAAAAAAAAAAAAAGAGAAAAAGTCTTTTTTTTTTTAAACCGAAACAAACCGAATCTCAAACTAAAAACCTATAGCAACTTAAAGACTTTCCCTCAAAAGAAACAAGCTTTCCTCGGTTTCCTCTCAGTTATTGAAACTGAAAGGAAAGCCAAAAAATTACCAAAATTGAAGTAAACCTAGTCTAGTCTATCCTGTACTGAGGAACAGAGGCTTGAAGAATCGAAAAATAAAACCCAGTTTGAAGAAACTGTTGAAAAGGCAACACTTTAACCAAAGTGAGTGAGGAGAAATCTCCAAAGCCACTTCACAGGCAGGTGGAGTAAAGAATCTGGCAGTTACACAGAATAAACCAGGGACAGGGATTTGAAAACCGAGCTTGAGCTCAATGTTCTATGTATGTGCATAGAGTTAACTCTTTCATCTTCGGGGCAGTTGAACTGGAAGGGCTAACTGAATATAGTCAGAATATAGCAAGACTTCATGTTGTTTGAATAAACTGGTACACACTCTTTCCCCAGTGTCAAGGAAAGAAAAAGTTGCGAGGACTTCCTGCAGTCCTTCGTACAATGAACATAATATCTGAGTATTCTATGTACATTAAAGCATGGAACAATGCTTCCCTGGATTGACATGCTCTGAGAAATGAACAGGCAGGTGGATGGTTTGATTTAAAGTAAACTCTGAACCACCTTAGGAGAAACTTAGGGTTGGTATGCAAAGACACCTTGCCTTTGGGGAAAATCAATTCGGAGAATCGCACATAAGAGCCTGAAGCTCAGAAATCCTTCGAGCAGAAGTGACAACAACTAAAAATAACGCTTTCCAAGAAAGAAAGTGTAAGCCACAAGTCCTGGCTGGCTCAAAAGGAGCCAAAGTGAGTTTCCCCAGCATGAAATTCAAGTCCCAAGCCAGATGGGAGACTTCAAGTGCATGATGCTTCTCAAAAATGTATGGGCCCCTTCTAACTGTGCCAGTGTATGGCCATCAATAGTCATATGGAAAGCTGAAATAACTGCCAAGTGCACTTTAATAGAAGAGTACTGGAGTCATGCATCAGACAAGGAGAATAAATACTTTACAATCTGATTCACTGGCCAAGTGAAGGGATCTGAGTGATGGGAAGTGACACACAGGGCAAACTGCTTCTACTTCATTGGGTACTGTAAGTGGCCCTGGTGGAAGGTTTTCTGGCGGCCACCAGGACATCAGCCATCTTGGGAGATACTCCAAATTTCACAATGGCTATGCCTTCAGGAGCCAGGCATGGAGATGGTGTGAACTTAAGGTCTGGATGGACCAGGGTTCCTTGCTCCTTTGACAGCAAGCCCTTGCACAGGGGACAGGGGTACTGGAGATTCCACTGGTAGCTGCTGCAGCAAGGAAACCATATCTAATGAGGCCAGAAGGAGCCACCAGAATAAGAGTAGCTCCCTTCTTTTGTAAGCTTGATTAGCACTCTGAATCAGAGAAAAGAGAGGAAGGCATAGAGAACTTCCTTTTCCAAGAGAGGACAACGTGACTCACCAGAAAACTCCAGGCCGTGGTGCGAGCAAGCAGAAAAGTGGCAGGTTTCTGCACTAAGTGGGAACACAAAATGGTCCAACTCTGGATGACTCCACCTGTCAAACAGGTCTTTTATGAGGATCAATCAAAAAGTCTTCAGCCTGACATAGAAAAAAATGCACTAAGAAACAAGTATTTTTTTTCAATGTATAGTTACACTAACATGAACAGAATATGATTTACTGGTATAATGATCAAATGTTTTCCTTTGTAGGTACATGCTGGACAAAGTTTGAAAGGTGATGATCATGTGAGAATGGTGAAAACTGAGCAATCATCAAGTAACTCCATATCAAAGGAATGACTCCAACGCAAATCCATGAGGATATGGTCAACACACTTGGGACAGAGGCCCCTTCTGATTCAACTGTTAAGAAATGGTCTGCTGAATTCAAGCATGGCAGAAGTAGTGCTGAAGATGATACCAGGTCGGGCACCCAAGGAGGTGACCGATAAGGAGAACAGGCGCAGTCCACCAAAATGTGATGAAAACAGACAAGTAACCATACAGCACGCAGCCAGCACCTTGAGCATCAGTTCTGGGCCAGCAAAATCAATCTTGATTGACAACTGGAGTATGAGCAAAGTTTCAGCAAGATGGGTGCCAAGACTCTTGGACGTGCTGAGCGTAGACTGCTTTTGACCCTGACACCAAGCGGTGTCAGGGACTGGCCTGAGTTGCAAATGGAACAGGAACCAGAGACAGACCCAGGAGGACACCATCAACATCACCATGCCTGGTGTCGGCACAGAACCAATGCCAGGACTGTTGTCAAGGCTGTTGCAGGGCGGCATCAACCTCCTCCACAGAATCACAAAGGTTGCTTGGGGGAGAGATCTCCCCCTTAGCAACCAGATCCCGCACGGCGCCAGTCCCATTTCTCTGTACCGCGAACAGTACCCAGCAGGGCCAGATGTCATGACCGGCACAACACTGCTCACCAACACAACAGACGATGTCAGGAGCTGGGGCGGCACCAGGCTGACACAGCAAGGCGTCCACCAGTGTAGACCAAGCATACAGCTTCGGCCTCACCACCGGGGATGTCTGCTGGGGTGGGGTGCTCAGCTGGCCACCCAAAAAGAAAAAGCTGTTCACCAGATCCCCACTCCCGAGGCCTCTGAAGCCTTGGCAAGCAGAGGTCGAAGAAGACCTGTGCTTCCACAGTACCCGACAAGACAAAGGGAAGGGGCTGAGGGAAAGTTCTCAGAGACCTGGCCTTGGCCTCACACATGCAAGGCCTGCCTTCGAAAGTAGGAACTGTAATACCAAACTTCAACCAGCAGTCTTCATGGGTTTGGCAGTGCATGGAAAAGCAGGTACTGCATGAATCCATGTCATGAGTCAAGCCAAGGCAGGTCCAGCAGACTTAATGTCAGTCTGTCGCAAAGATTGGTTTCCCACAGGGGCAATGACACAAGGTGGGGATGATGGTTTTTAGCATCATTTTTCTTTCCTGGACTTCAACATCTTTGGAAATAACAAAAAGCATGCAGCACAGTGAACAAAAGACTTTATGGTAGTAACAGAGAAGAGTTTGGTCGATAGACGGTTGAACTGAGGCACTGTCACTCCCACGTGTGCACTCAACGATAGTAGGAAAAAAATTGAGGTGCGTTAGGGAGCCAATGACCATTACTGGCTAGTTCAGGTGGCACCACCTCAGGTGTGCGTGTGACATCCCTCCCTGTAGGAAAAAAGCTCCTGAGGGATCCTAGTGCCTCCAGTCCTAGATCCATAACTGTGAATGAATGGCGAAGACTCATTCTTTGAAGATCTCCAGAATGGAGTACTGGATGGGAAGGGTTAAGCTGGACACTACTTCTGAGAAAAGGGACCTAGGAGTCGTCGTGACTCCCTTAAACAATTTAGCCAGTGTAACAAGACCCATAGTAAGGTAAACAAAATGCTGGGATGTATTGGGAGAGGTTTTGACAACAGGAGGAAACAGGTAATATTACCTCTCTACAGGTCACTGGTGAGACCAAACCTGGAGTGCTGTGCCCAGTTCTGGAATTCTCATCTAAGGACAGGCTGGAGATGGTGCAGCACAAGGTAGTCAGAATGATTCAGGGCCAGCAGGACAGATCCTATGAGGATTATTTTAGAGCACTGAATATGTACTCACTCAAGGTGAGATGAGAGAGAGCAGTGATATGATGAGACCTTCAAGCTTCTGAAAGGAATGAACACGGTGAACTGCAAGGAACTACTACTAAAAATTAGCGAATCTACATCACAAGGTCATGAATGGAAACTGGTGTGGGAGGGGAGTCAGGAAAGATAAGAAAAGTTTTACTTTACAGAGAATGGTTAAATCCATAGAACAGTCTGCAAGCAGTACTGGGTACCAAAACTATTTATGGTTTTAAACATGGTTAGGACAACGTTAAGAGCTCAGTAGTTACTCAGGGGATAGTAGAGAAACAGGCAGCAAGGGGGTGGATAGTGTAGGCAAAGGCCCCATATTGACAAAAGCTCTCAGGCTATGGTAGGGTGTTACAGGCAGACTAGATGAACCATTGATCTTTTTCTGCGATCACTGTCTGTTTCTTCCTCAGTGCCACTAGTGACACCAAGGCCAACATCTGAGTCAGTACCGTTCATGGCACCAACATAGTGAATGGTGTCAGCACTAGAGTTAGCACAAATATCTCATGCCCTTGCTGTCATCATTGCAAATGGTGACAACAGCCGAACAATACTGATCATTGGTGTGGACATCTTCAATGAACTAGTCAGAGCTAAAGGCCTTGACCCTGACTCTGGAGTGTCCATCCCCAAAGACGATCAAACCTTGGTAGGTTCTCCACCAGATGCCCAGAAGGAGCCAATGGTCCACCTGACTCCACCACTTGCTATGACTCCAACATAACCCCAGTGCAGTGTGTGTGTGGGGGAAGGGGTGGTGGTGGTGCTGGATAAAGCCCCTACTATCCTAACTAATTACCTGTTGGTATGCCTGATGTTGAAGGCCGGGACTGGACGGCCCAGCTTCAGACAATGAATCTGGAGGGGGCATTGGTTGAAAGAATATAGGCATCACAGGAGTCCATGCTGTGGCCTTGTCACAAGCAGAAGCACTCTGAATGGCCATTGATGTGGCTAACTGTCTTGCCCCATGCGCAAAAACAGAAGAGAGGAGTTTTGTCAGTTGGCCCGGTGGCACTGAGGGCTGAGGCGCTGGTCCCCTTACCTCGCGTCATGCAGGCGACCAGTGTTCAGAAGCGAGCTAGCGTCGCCGGGAGTTGGCAGGGGAGGAGAAAGATTGAGCGTCTGTTGGAGTGCTCTCCTTTTCCGGGGAAGGGGTCCACAACAGTCAGCACCTGATTGCCCCCTGGCAGAGGCTGGAGGGCTAGGCACTGCGCTGTACTTCAGGAGGGGAGTTGGGGCAGATGCCAGGAGGGAGCTTGTGTGGACATGTGCACGCCCCCCTCCACCGGCGTCTTGGCACGCCCTCAGCTCCAGGGAGAAAAGCGAAAAAAGGGTTGACCTCCTGGTTGGGTGGCTTGATGGCTGTCCAACGGAACATCAGCTCTGAGGGAAGTTGCTGAATCTGGATCCGGACCTGGTGGGTGAGATGGGACTCGCCACCACCCCACTCACAGGGGGGCTGCAGGGAAACAGGCAAGGACCCTAATGGAGCTCGGGGGCTGTCGGATGGCGTCTCAAGGAATTGCCAGGAATGGGAGCAGACCAGGTAGGTCAAGCAGAAAGAGATACCCCCCCCAAAAAAAAGAGAGGAGTTTTGCCTTTTTTTTTTTCTTCTTCGAACGACTAAGGCATTCTGGAAAATAATATAATGAGTAAAAGTTGAAGAAGAAGCAACTAAGTTAAAGTACAGTTGCTTAAAAACTTATAACAGTGAGTCTTCGAGAGAGTCTCTTGTATCAGGCCACACCTAGGAAACTATAGCCACCAGGCACTAGGACCACACAGAAACGTTTTTGCTAGCAATCTGCTAGGGGCTCCCTATGATGATGTCAGCCAATGACGTTCTTCATAAATAAACGTGGGTGGCCCCCCTTGCCCTCCTCAGTTCCCCCGTCGGAAGACCATATACAGAGGACCTCTTCCTGGGGAACCGAGAGAGGGCTAGAGGTTCCCACCACTAAGTTGTGAGAAATAGAAGGTAGACCATCCTGGAGGGAGAGAGAGACAGAAACTCAGAAGCCCTGAGGCTAAGGAGGAAAGAGGATGGGATTGCATGGTCTGATGCAAGAGATCCTCTGAAGATCTATTGCTAAGGTAAGTTATGTAGCTATACTATCTTCAATGAGGTATCTCTTGTATCAGGCCACATCTATGGAACGAGTCCCAAGCAGTACTAAGAGACAGTCTTGCCGATAGAGGCTGTAGACCTAAGACAGAAGGCCTTGAAGCATACCCAGGCCGAAGCTTGCCCTTCTCCTAGAGGCAATGTCCAGACTGTAGCGTGTAGTGAAAGAATGGGCAGTACTCCAAGTGGCAGCAGCACAGATTTCAGCAGCTGACACATTCTTGAAACAAGCAACAGAAGAGGCCATGCCTCTGGTGGAGTGGCCACACAGAACCCCAGAAAGTTCCTTTCCGTACTTCCTATAACAGAAAATAATACAGTTGGACAACCATTTGGACAGGCACTGTTTAGAGACTGGTATGTCCTCTTTCCCAGGGGTGAAAGAAAACAAACAGCTGCAACGACGTCTTGCAGTCCTTCATGTGATGAACATAATATCTGCATATTCTATGTACATCTAAAGCATGGAGCAATGCTTCCCCTGGATTGGCGTGCAAGGTAAAGTAAACAGGCAGGTGTATGGTTTGATTCAGGGTAAACTCAGACACCACCTTTGGTAAAAACATACAGATGGTGTGCAAAGACACTCTGACTTTGTGGAAAAGCAAACAAGGAGACACACATCAAAGCATGAAGCTCAGAAATCCCTCAAGCAGAAGCGATAGCAACCACAGAAACAGGTTACTCACCTGTAACAGTAGTTCTAGGAGTGGTATATGTTGTTCATCCACACTTCAAGGCAGATACCCTGCCACTTTAAAATGTGCGAGAAAGTCTTCAAGCTGGCTTCTCCCACCCACCCAGGTGGTATAGCCCTCGGCTCTGCTCATGACACCAGTTCTTAGCCCGCTGGAAGCCAGGTTTGTGTGTTAAAGTTGGGGAGGTCAGATGGGTCACTGTGGATGAACAACATATACCACTCCTAGAAAGTACAGTTACATAAGAACTTACCGTAACAGTAGATCTTCCGAGGACTGTCTCTTGTACCAAGTCATTACTTATGGGGGTATCCATCAGGTGGCACTGTCACAGGGCAGCTTCTCTCAGCAATCTTGCATGCATGGCTGTCCACATGATATCACTTCCTGTAGATGTGTATAAGAGTGGGTGGCCCCCAGTACCTCTGTTCATCGTCGCTTCGTGAGCATGGCCTGGGCCAGAAAAAAACAGAACAGTGATCCCATCCAAAACCCTGAGTTGCAGATTCGAGGTAAAAAGGCAGGGGGACGGAGGGCGGGGGATTTCTTGCAAGAGACAGTCCTT
This sequence comes from Neoceratodus forsteri, assembly GCA_016271365.2. NCBI lineage: Eukaryota > Metazoa > Chordata > Ceratodontiformes > Ceratodontidae > Neoceratodus > Neoceratodus forsteri. The sequence goes on from CM057449.1 coordinate 1,367,396,034, forward strand.
GGAAGATCTACTGTTACGGTAAGTTCTTACGTAATTGTACTATCTTCTATGGACTGGTCTCTTGCAGTAAGTCATTACTTATGGGAGATTACGTAGCACTAAAATTCAAATGGGAGGAAAGGCAAAGCTAAAGAAGCAAATTCATAATAAAATGTCAACTTCAGCCGCACCCCCAAAGGCAGATAGGCCGGGTTGGGGTAAGGACCAAATGTCTGATGTGTAACCATAACGTCCAACTCAAACCTCTTCTGTGCAGGCAGATAGGCCAATGGTCAGGTGAGGACATTTGGCATGAAATCAAGAGAAATGTAAACTCAAATCACACCCGCTCAGGCAAAAAGCCTCAAAGGTGGGTGAGGACAGCATACAGAAGGCATGATGCAGAAAAAACTGTAGGCGGTCAGGCACAGTGATTCATTCTGATGAGGCAGAGGTTGACATGCTCTGGCATAAAGTAAAATCCAGAAATATACAAGTATAGTGAATTAAACAACAGAAAAAGGGCACCCAGGAAAACACATCCCGGATGGTCAGAGGAGAAGGACCAACTGAAGGGCTCCAGGAGGAGAGAAGCAGGAGTTCAAACAGATTCTCATGGAGGAGTGAAGCGTCCAGTCCAGAAGCAAGCCTCAAGAGGAGGCGGGGATACCCGCATGAGGGGTGGGAATGCCGTGGAGGGGCAGACTGAGCCACCCCCCAGAGGCCCTACTGTGGTCCCGAGAGACACCCTGGTAGGGGGCTGGGAATGATGCAGCCTGCCTGCGGGGGCGTAGGGGTGGGACCTGGGGGCACAACAGAGGTCCTGAACAGACCGAAGAGTATGCCCCGAAGCCATAAGGGAATCCAGGATGGACTGAGCACCAGGTCCAAACAGCAGGTTAGCAGAAAAGGGGTCACTGGTGATCAACAGCTGGACGTTGTGCGGCAAACCCAAAATCTGCAGCCAGGCGAAGCGCTGAAAGGTGATGCCAGCAGCTGAAAAGGCGGGTCAATACGCCACCTGCACGCACGGAACAAGGGACGGAAAGGAGAATATGGCAGACAGCAGCCGAGCCAGCCTGATCAACTCCGGGAGGGAGGCAATCGGACAGGAGGTCCAAAGCCAAGGCACCAAGAGTGCAAAGTACCAGACCATATGACCAAGATAATTAGAATCAGTAGCAAAGTACTGGAGGAATAAACTCGAACGCCAAAGAAAGCCATGCACCGGGAATCAGCATCCGGTGGCACGGAACTGGTATGGCAAGGACGAGTGGTCCGGTCATGGGCCGCCACCCTGACAACCAAGTCCGCCACTGGGGTGGTGGACAAGTAAAGGTGGTCAAGAGGGGCACAGTAGAGCCAATCAGGGCCACGAAGGACAGGCTGGGTGGAAGCAGGATGAGACCAAGCACGAGTGAGTGCATTAAAATATGCATCAATCAATGGCGGGACCACCTTGGCAAGCTCCTCAGGAATGTCAAGGTAGGCAGCCATGTCCCGACGAAAGGAGTCGGGATCCACAGCAGAGAAGTCAAAAGCATGCTGGATCTGCAGCATGAGCTCTGTGAAGGAGGGATCCGGAAGTGAGGAGGGATCAGGGGGTCAGGTGGGGTGACCTCCATAAGAGGACATGGACCGAAGGAATCAAGGTCACCAGGGACCCAACCAGAAACCTCCCTCGGAAGGGATCCCCTCCCAGAATCACCCATAAGGGAGTCCTCATAAATTGGAGGAGGGGGACCAGGTGGGAAGCGCCGGGTCCGGGTGCAAGTGTTTGGGCAATGCCAAGGGGAAACGGAACAAGGCCAGACCCTGACCCATGCTCTGCAGGACCTCCATCACAACACGGGCGATGCCCAGAGCTTGTGACAGGTCCCGAGATGGAGGACGCCCAAGAGCGGCATCAGGAAGAGGGCGAGCCAGGCAGGGAACTGCTGACCCTGAACAGTGGCGTGAGGGATCCTGACCCCTGTGGACCAGGACCTGGGAGGCAGCAAGGAACTCAGGGTGAGGTCCATGCAGCGGGGCTGAAGGCCCGGAAAAACTTGCGATGAGGGGGGAACCCCCGAGGTCGCCATCCAGTGCTGGGACAAGCGGGGCGGGGGAGGAAAACAGAGCCCCAAGCAGGGGAGTCCCGTGGGAGAAGACCCATCATCGACAAAGGGAGACAGCCCTGTGACGGCAAATGAGGAGAGGCTCCCCTCCGTCGCACGGGCCGAACCATCCCCGTCAATGAGAGATCAAAGGGAAGGCTCCTCTGTCAATGGAGGAGTCGTCCCATCAACGAGGCATGTAAGGCATGCTGTCCCGCTGATGGGAGAGGGCAGCCTTGTCGACGAGGAGTGCTCAGTCGACTGAGAAAAGGGCTCCGTCAATGAGAGAACAGGAGAAACATGGTCCATTGACAGGAGAGGAGCTGCCGTCAATGAGGTAGAAGAAAGAACATGTGCCGTCGATGAGGCAACACTGCCCGTCGATGGAAGATGTTCAGAAACAAGCTCCGTCAACAGGACATGGCCCATCGATGATAAAACAAGCCCATTAGGCTCCTTCAATGGGGGAGTACACCTGTAGACAAGGAAGGTACCTTCGACGATGGAGGAGTCATCGTTGATGCAGTAATGCAGGGGGAGTGTAAGGAGTGTGAATCCCTCTCCCTCCTATGCCTGCGACGAGTGCCCTGGGCCAGGGATTCTTGAAGGACCCCCCAGGTCCATTCTGGCCTGGCTGAGTTTCTTCGATCAGCCATGAGGATGACCCAAGACCCAGCAAAAAGTGTCTGGGCTTGGGAGTATCAGGTGAACCGTGAGCACTAATGGAACATTGGGCATTCTATAGAAGAAAAAGCAGGCTAGGCCCTAAAGAAGCCCCAGACCCAGCAAAAGAGCCAGAGTCTGGGAGCAGCAGGGGTACTGTGAGTGGGTCACAGGCCTGCTATGCAAGTCCGGGGGATGTTGAGAGCAAGTTCCAGGTCCTGGACCGAAAGTAGAAAATCAGTTTAAGATTGAGTCAAGACTGCAACTCAGTAGGTCAGGAGAGCTGAGTGTGTGAGCTGAAGCTGGCATGGAAATGAACAGAGGGTACTGGGGCTGCCACTCTAATACACATCCACAGGAAGTAATGTCGTGTGGACAGCCCCCATACAAGACAGCTGAGAGAAGCTGCCGTGTGACAGCACCACCTGGCGGATACTCCCATAAGTAATGACTTACTGCAACAGACCATTCCGTAGAAGATCTACTGTTACAGGTGAGTAACCTGTATTTCTAGGATCGTGGATATGTTTTTCTGTCCTCACGTCACGGCAGACTCTAAGCAGTTCTCTGGCAGGAGGGATGCGAGATGCACATCCCCTACTTAGGGGAAGCGGAACTGGAGAACTGAGGTTCCAAAACCAGCATCCCAGCGTAACTCAAGGTCGATGTGATAATGGGAAATGAAGGTGTGTGCCGACTTCAAGGCAGTAGCCCTGCAGATTTCCTGGATAGGGACGACTCTAGAAGCAGCCACCGACGCAGCGGTATGGCAGGTGGAATGAACCTTAAGCCCTGCGGGAGGCTCCCTACCCAACAACCTATAGCAGAGGTCAATGCAAGATGTAATCCATCGAGCTATTGTCCGCTTGGCTGCAAGTCTGCCAGGTGCGGCTTCAGCGTAGGTGACAAACAGCTGGTGAACCTCTCCCCCGAACTTCCACTGTTCTCTGTTTGTATTAGGCGACCGTTCATCCCAGGTCTAGAGTATGGAGCCTGTACTTGGCCTCCAAGGTGTGACTGGGGTAGAACACTAGCAGAGTAATCACCTGGTTAAGGTGAAACTCAGACACCACCTTTGGAAGGAATTTCAGGTGGGGGCACAGGACAACCTTGTTCCTGTGGAAGACCAGGTAAGGAGATTCAATGGAGTGCACCTGTAACTCCCCAGTCCTACTGGCTGATGTGATAGCCACCAAGAAGGCAGTCTTCCACGACAAATGACATGTCACACTTGTGCATAGGTTTGAATGGCTTGCCCATGAACTTTGCCAAGACCAACAATAGATCCCAGGAGGTGGAGGTTCATGCACCGAATGGGATATGTGATCCAGGCATGGAAGAAGCGCCAGACCACCTTCTCCTGCGCCACCGACCACTGACCGTCCCGCGCCCAGTAAGCAGAGATGGCTGCCAGGTGCACCTTTAGAGTTGTTGACCAAAGCCCCTTCTGGGAGAGGGACCAAAGATAATCCAAAATGCTAGCCACTGGGCAGGACGAGGGGTCCAATCCTTTGCCGTGACACCAGATGGAGAATCTTTTCCATTTAAAGGCATAGCATTTTCTGGTCAGTTCCTTACGGGATGCCTCAACAACACTGAGGACCTCAGAGAGACCCAAGGCCTGGAACTCTAGCTGCTCAGGAACCAGGCCGTCAGGTGCAGGGATTGAAGGTCTGGGTGGAGTATCTTCCCCTGGTTGACTGAGAGAAGGTCCAGGCATGATGGAAGCCGCCTCCGGAGCCTGGGGCTGAGGCTGAGGAGATCTGGATACCAGAACTGGCTGGGCCAGTCTGGGGCCACCAGGATCACCTGCGCCCTGTCTCTTCTGACCTTGATGAGCACTTGTGAATCAAGGGAAGTGGGGAAAGGTGTAGAAGAGGCCTGGGGTCCACGGCCTTGAAAGGCATCCCCTGCAGTGAACCCTGCTGGGGGAGGTGGGCATGGAACAGCCTCGCTTGCGTTCTCCCTGAAGGTGAACAGCTCCACCTGGGGGTTCCCCAGTGGAGAACAGATCTTGTACTAAGTCCTGGTGGAGCGCCTCTTGTGGGATGCCCCATCCATCCCGGAGAGGCCATCGACCCACTGATTTGAGGCTCCTGCCATGGATGGCCAGAAGATCCGCCTCCAGCTGAGCACAAGTGACCAAATGCAGAGAGCTTCCTTGCACAGGGGCAAGGAGTGCGTCCCACCCTGCCTGTTGAGAGAGTACATGGTCGTGGTGCTGTCCATCTGGACTTGGACCACTTGACCCTGAACAAACGGAGCATATGCGGTTAGGGCTAGGCAAACTGCTTGAAGCTCCAGCAGGTTGATGTTGCATTGGGACTCCTGAGGGGACCAGAGCCCATGGGCTCTGTGCTCCTCCAGATGGGCACCCCAACCCATCAGAGAGGCATCGGTCATCAGGATGACCGTTGGCTCGGGGAGGACAAACAGGGACCCTTCCTGCAGGTGGGACAGGAAGAGCCACCATTGGAGGCCATCCCACATCCTTTGGGTCACAGAGACCAGCTGGTCGAGATGACCTGAGAGCTGAGACCACTGGCTGGTCAGTTCCTACTGAAGGAAACGCATATGCTAGCGGGCCCATCGGACCACGTTGTTGCAGGCTGCCATGTAGCCCAGGAGACACAGGAAGTCCCAGGCAGGGCGCAGTTGCCCAACCAGAAATGATCGGGCAAAGGAGTAGAGAATCTCTGCCCTGTCCACCGGGAGCTGAGCTTTGACTCGGCAGGAGTCGAGCTCTGCCCCGATGAACTGGATCACCAGCCCAGGCATGAGTCCGACTTGGCCTTGTTGATCAGGAGGCCAAGTTATAGGTAAGTATGGAGGGCCAGATCCCTGGACCGCTCCATCTCCAGCCTGGAGGGACCTGCTATCAGCCAGTCGTCCAAGTAAGGGTACACCCGGACCCCTCTGCACCTCAGGAATGCCGCCACCACTGCCATGCATTTGGTGAAGACCCCAGGGGCTGAAGACAGGCCGAAGGGCATGGCTTGGAACTCGTAAAGGGTTCCCTTGGCTCTGAAGAAGAGGAACTGTCAATGGGACAGATGGATCGGTACATGAAAGAACATGTCCTGAAGATCTAGGGAGCGAAACCACATTCCTTGCTCAAGGGATGGTATGATCTGAGTTAGAGTTACCATCAAAATGTGTGGGACCAGAGGAACTTGTTCAGGCTGAACCTTCCAGCGGAAAGGAAGATCTGGTGTCATGGGGTGGAGCCAGCACTATACCACCTGGGTGGGTGGGTGGGAGGAACCAGCTTGAAAACTTTCCAGCACATCTTAAAGTGGCAAGGTACCTGCCATGAAATGTGGATAGAACAACATATCCACTATCCTAGAAATAATGCTTTCCATAACATAAAGCGTACCTCACAAGACAAGGCCAGCTCAAAACGAGACAAGGTTTCTCTAACACAAAATTCAAGTCCCAAGGTGGGACTGGATTACAGACAAGACTTCAGGTGAAGAATGCCTCTCAAAAATGTATGGGACAGCTCCACTTATGCCATCATACAGCCATCTACAGGTACATGGAAGGCTGAAATAGCAGCCAAGTGCACTTTAATGGAGGAGTACTGCAGGCCAGAATCTGAGAGGGAAAGCAAGTACTCCAGGATATGATTCACTAGACAAGTGAAAGGGTCCAAATTATGTCAAGCCTACCACAGAGCAAAGTGCTTACAATTCATAAAATAAGTGGCCCTGGTGGAAGGCTTCCTAGCAGCCAACAGCATGTCACCACTTTTAGAGACCCCAAATCTCACAATGGCTATGTCCTCAGGAGCCATGTATGGAGATGGAGAGACTTGAGGTCTGGGTGGACCACAGTGCCCTGTTCCTGAGACAGAACCCTTGCACAAGGACAGGGGCACTGGAGGTTCCACTGCTAATTGCTGCAGTAATGGAAACCATATCTGATGAGGCCAGAAAGGTGCCACAAGTAATAGAGTGGCCTCCTCCATATGGAGCTTGATTAGCACCCTCTGAATCAGAGGAAAAGGATGAAAGGAATAGAGGCACCTCCCTTTCCAAGAAAGAGGCAATGCCTCTCAGCAGAAAACTCCAGGCCCTGGATCGAGCAACCAGAAAAGCGTCAGTTTTGCATTGAAAGGGGATGAAAAGAGGTCCAACTCTGGACGATCCCACCTGTAGAACAGGTCTACTATCACTGAGATCAGTGGTTCCCACTCATGCATTCTGGACTGCGACCTGTTTAGCCCATCTGCCAAGACATTTTGGATGTCTGGAACATGGACGGCCGACAGCTGTAGACAGTGTTCTAGAGCCCAGTATCAGGCCCTCATCGCTTCCCAGCATGGAGGGTATGAATTGGTCAGTTGACTTGGGGACAGATGGGTCTGGAAGGCTAGTAAAGCAAACACGATGGCCCGCATCTCCAGGACATTTATGTGGAGGGCAGCCTCCACGTTGGTCCCCATTCCTGGAGTCTGATGGGACCCCAGCTGTGCCTCCCCAACCCATCCCCGAAGTGTCTGTGGAAAGAATCTGCTGAGGGAAAGGGATAAAGGGAACCCTTTTCAACAGGTTGCTGGGTTCCATCCACCAGAGGAGAACCTTCTTGACTGGGGACGTGACCAGAACCTGCTCTTCTAGGTCACTGGTGCACTGATCCCACTGGGGACCCTTAAGGTCCACTGAGGGATCCTCATGTGCAGCCTGACTAGGCTACAGTGACAATGATTGCAGACATCAGGCCCAAGAGCTGCAGAAAGGTTCTGGTCATGACATACCTGTTGTTGTAAGCAGCTGGGCCAGAGCCATCAGGCAGTTGGCACTGCAGCAAGAAAGCAAAGCCCTGGCCCATGTCCAGTACTGCCTTAGATGCTGGCAAGGGTCAAACTAATTTGGGCAGACTGACCATGATCCCAGAGCCTGGAACAACTGCCTGGTACATGCTAGGGTGAGGGACACGCCTCTGGACTGTGCTTTGTGCAACCAGTCATCCAGCTAAGAGAAGACATACAGTCCCCCACTCCTGAGGGGCTGGTGCCACCACTGCCAAGTGTTTGGTAATGATCTGTGGCATAGATGACAAGCCAAAGGGCAAGACCTAAACTGGTAGTGCTCCCCAGGAACTAGAACCTGAGATACTTCCAGTGGGGAGCACACGCTTGATACATGCAGGTATGCATGTCAGGGAGTACATCCAATCTCCCTTGTGCTAATTAGGCAGCAGGCCTTGTAGGGTCACCATTCTGAACTTCTTGTACTGGATGTAAAAATACAGGTTACTCACCTGTAACAGGAGTTCTAGGAATGGATACATTGTTCATCCACACTGTCTGGCAGGTTCCTTGCCACTTTAAATCTTGCCAGAAGGTCTTCAAGCTGGCTCCTCCCACCCACCCAGGTGGTAAAACTCTTGGCTCTGCCCCATGACGCAAGATCTAGCCCGCTGGAAACCAGGTTGTGCGTCAAAGCCAGGGAGGTCGGTCGCGGTAGGTTGAACAACATATACCATTCCTAGAACTCCTGTTACAGGTGAGTAACCTGTATTTCTAGGACATGGATATGTTGTTCATCCACACTGTCTGGCAGACTTCTAGCAGTTCCTCTGGGAGGAGGGAGGCAAGGCGACACCCTTACTTAGGAAATACCGAGGCTCCCAAAACCAGCATCCCAGCGTGACTCAAGGTCGATGTGGTACTGGGTGATGAAGGTGTATGCTGATTTCCAGGTAGCAGCCCTGCAGATTTCCTGGATAGGGACGCCCCTGGAAGCAGCCACCGATGCAGCGGTATGGTGGGTAGAATGAGTTCTTATCCTCTGGGAGGCTCCATGCCCGCCAACCTATAGCAGAGATCTATGCAGGAGGTGACCCACCTGCCTATCAGTCCGCTTGGCTGCTGGTCTGCCAGGTGCGGCTTCAGCGTAGGTGACAAACAGCTGGCGAACCTCTCCCCGAACTTCAGCCGTCCGCTCCTTATAATAAGCAAGCGCTCTTCTAGGGTCCAAAGTATGGAGCCTATATTCGGCCTCCGAGGTGTGACTGGGGTAGAACACCGGCAGACTCAACACCTGGTTAAGGTGAAACCCTGACACCACTTTCAGAAGGAATTTCGGTTGGGGGTGCAGGACAACCTTGTCCCTGTGGAAGACCAGATAAGGAGACCAGATAAGGAGACTCGATGGAAAGTGCCTGGAGCTCTCCCATCCTTCTGGCTGACGTGATAGCCACCAAGAAGGCAGTCTTCCACGACAGGTGAGAGATGTCACACCAGTGCATCGGTTCGAATGGCCTGCCCATGAGCTTAGTCAATACCAGCAGTAGATCCCACTGAGGTGGAGGTTCTCGCACCGGAGGGGATATGTGATCAAGGCCTTGGAAAAAGCGCCCCACCACCACCTCCTGCGTCACAGACTGCTTCCTCGCCCGCTACCCGCAAGCAGAGATGGCTGCCAGGTGCACCTTTAAGGGTCATCGACCAAGCCCTTGCTGAGGAAGGGACCACAGTAGTCCAGAATGCTTGCCAAGGAACAGGAGGAAGGGTCCAGGCCCTTGCCCTGACACCAAATGGAGAATCTCTTCCATTTGAAGGCGAGTATTTTCTGGTCGACTCTGACGGGATGCCTCAACGATGTTGAGGACCTCGTCGGAAAGACCCAAGGCCTGGAACTCTAGTCAGCCAGGAACCAGTCCGTCAGGTGCAGGGATTGAAGGTCCGGATGGAATACCTTTCCCTGATTGACTGAGATCAGGTCCGGGCGGGCTGGAAGCTGCCTCGGGAGCCTGGAGCCGAGACTGAGGAGATCTGGATACCAGAACTGGTGGGGCCAGTCTGGGGCAACCAGAATTACCTGCACATTGTCCCTCCTCACCTTGAGAAGCACCTTGTGGATCAAGGGAAAGGCGTAGAAGAGGCCCAAGGTCTACGGCCTCGAGAAGGCATCCCCCTGCAGCGAGCCCTGCTGAGGGGGGCGGGCATTAAACAGTCTCAGCTTCGCATTCTCCTTGGAGGCAAACAGGTCCGCCTGAGGCATGCCCCAGTGGGATAAGAGATCTTGTACTACCTCCGGCAGGAGAGACCACTCGTGAGACTCAGCCCCTATCTGGCTTAGGGCATTGGCCAGGGTGTTGGAGGCTCCAGCCACATGAATGGCGGAGATCCGCCTCCAGACTCATGCAAGAGACCATATCATGAGCTCCCTGCACAAAGGCATGGAGTGCGCCCCGCCCTGGCGGTTTAGGCAGTACATGGTCGTGGTATTGTCCGCCTGACCTGAAACCACTTGACCCCATGGAAGCGGAGCAAAGGCAGTGAGGGCTAGGCAGACCACTCAGGCTCCAGCAGGTTGATAGTGTCAGGACTCCGAGGGGACCAGAGGCCATGCACTCTGTGCTCCTCAACCCATCAGAGAGGCATCGGTCGATAGAGAGACCGCTGGCTCAGCGGACAAACGGATACCCCTCCTGCAGATGTGCTGGAACGATCCACCACTGGAGGAGCTGCCCCATCCCCTGAGTCACTGTCTCCACTGATCCAGCGGATCAAGTGCTGTGAGCCATTGGCTGGCCAGTCCCCACTGGAAGGGGACGCATGTACCAGCGGGCCCACATGGACCTTCGGTGCAGGCTCCCCATGAAGCCCAGGAAGTCCCGGCAGGGCATGAATTGCCCAACCTGAAATGATTGGGCAAAGGAGGAAAGAACCTCAGCCCTGTCTGTCAGGGAGCTGTGCTCTGGCTCGAAGAGAGTCTGCTCTGCCCTGATGAAATGTATCACCTGCTTGGCACAGAGTTCCGACTTGGCCTCGCTGATGAGGAGGCCAATCTGAGAGCAAACCTGGGGCGCTCCACGCTCCTGCTGTAGGCTGCAATCAGCAAGTCATCCAGGTAGGGGTACACCCGGACCTTCGACGCCACCGTGAGGAATGCTGTCACCACTGCCATGCATTTGGTGAAGACCTTGGGAGCTACGGAGAGGCCGAAGAGCATGGCCCGGAACTCGTAAAGGGATCCTTCCGCTCTGAAGCGGCGGAATCTCTGATGGGACGGATGGATAGGGACGTGAGACAATGCGTCCTGAAGGTCCAGGGAACAGAACCACATGCCTCGTTCCAAGGATGGGATTATCTGAGCCAGAGTAACCATTCTGAAGGTCCGAGACCTTAGGAACTTGTTCAGGTCATGCAGGTCGAGAATGGGGTGCCAGCCCCCCGTCCATTTTGGGACCAGGAAATACCTGGACACAAACCCTGGGTCTGGAGGAGGATCCGCCACCTTCCTGATCACCTCTTTTTCGAGGAGCAGGGCAATATCGGCTCGGCAGGCCGACAGCAAGGCGCCGGACCCGTAGCCCTCCGAGGGGCAACGGCTCGGAAGGGTGGGGCCTGCTCGAACTCCAGAGGCAGACCCTTTCCTACCACCTCCAACACCCAGCGGTCCGTGGTGATAGCGGACCAGGCGGAAAGAGTGGTGAACCATCCCCACGGGGGCACAGAGGGAGTAGCGAGGCTGAGGCGACACCCTCAACTCGTCACTGGGCAGGCTTGGAGGAGGGACTGGCCGAGGACCTCCTGGGCCTTTACCTCCTGTTTCTTGTTAGAGGAAGCTGCGGGCTTGGGTTAGGGATGCCAAGCCTTGAGTCTGCAAGCCCTGGTGCTGGTGCTGTAGGTCCGGACGTACCGCAGGCGCAGAAGGACAAAAAGGACTTATGCTGCTGCTGTCGGCGGCCTGTCCTTCTGGGTGAAGGTAACAGAGTCCAGAGTGGCATTGGACTTCTCAATCCGCTGGAGGTGACCTTCCACTCCAGGGCCGAAGAGGTCGGTCCCCAAGAAGGGGACATCCGCCAACTTGTGCTGGGTATCTGCTGTGAAGGTGCATATGGCCACCGTGGACGCAACCGATCTGGCACAGAAGTCTCCTATGTCCAGAGCTGTTTGGAGCTGCTGCTTCGCCACCGCCCCACCCTGGCCCTGAACCTGCCGGACCGTGGTCTGCAGGTTGGCCGGAGATGAGGATCACCTCATCCAGGGAGCCCATGAGGGCTTGGGAGAAGTGTGCTATCAGCACGGCAGAGCTGGCCTGGCGGAGAATGAGGGAGGGCATGGCGCACCTGCGCCCGGTGTAGTCCAGCTTTTGGACTTCTTGTCGAGGGCTTGATCCGCGTCCTAGCGTTCGGAGCGCGAGGCGCTGTCGTTGACCAACCCCTCGGCAGAGGGTGTTCTGACTCCAGGCAAAGGCCGGTGGGGACCGCATACTTCCCTGGCCATCCTGGCCAGGGTGCAGAAGGCAGGAAGCAGGCCGCTGCCAAAGCTCCAAGGCTGGGCCCACAATGGCCTCAGCTACCGGAAAGGCCTCCGTGGGTGAATCCTCGGTCGAAGGTATCCTCCGTCCAGGATACTTGGTACGTTGGATACTGGCTTGAGTTGCATCCCGGTGGACTCAGAGATGAGCCGAAGCAAACTCATGAAGGACGATGGGCTTTCGTCCAATGACTGGCCCCCGGAGGACTCCAGATCAACCGGCCTGGAGAAAAGGAAGGAGTCATCATCGGACTCCGAGGATTCTGCAAAGAGCTGCCTAGGGCCTGAGCCACCCTCCACCTGCTGAGGACAGTCGGGAGTGAGGGCGACCGACAACCTGTGGGGCAGGCCTTCAGCCGACTGAAAGTCCTTGGTCTGCGCCCCCGATTTCGGTTGTGGAGGCGGAGGTTCCACCATAATCAGTGGGGCAACGAGTTTCGACCAGACAACCGCCCAGGCTTGGGCATCTCGACTGCAGCGAGGGGTTGTTTCGACCGTTCGGTGACAACCACTTGATGGCAGGGGCGGTGTCGGCTTGCTCCCGGACAAAAGTAACTGCTACACGCATGGTCCTCGTGGCGTCAGCGCAATTTGCACTAGAGCCTCTCCTCTTCTGAGAGGAAGGCGAGGACAGAGTGGCGGCGCGCTTGACTCGGTGCCGGACTGAGACGCCCGATGTCGGTGGGATCGGCTGGACCGAGAAGAGGTCCGAGACCGAGACCAAGATCCTCGGTGTTTCCGACGACGGGCCCAGGAAGGAGCAGGGGACACCTTAACCGGGGACTGCTGCACCGGGAGCGCAGGCAAATCCTCGGTCTCCACCAGGGGAACCGGTGAAGAAGGGTTGTCGGCTTCACCAGTAGACAGCCCGTCCGACGGGTCGAGAAAAATCTCGACTGCGTCGACACATGTCTAGGCCGGCTGGCCTGACAGGGACGCCGTCAAGCCAGCGGCCTTAGCCGCAACCTCGAATGAAGTTGAAAGTCGGCTGTCCGGAGAAGGGGACCTCTCCCACTCCCACGAACGCCGACGATGGGACTTACCCTTTGAATCCTTCTTTTTGGACCGAGAGGAATGTCCTGATGGCCCCTCTCCCTTCGTGGAAAGGGACTGGCAAAGCTCTACTGAACGAAGCTGAATACGAGGTACCCAAAGAGGCGGGATAAATGCGACCGGAGGAAGATGTGGCTTAGGCCGCCTCCTCCTCGAGGGCGATCATCTGCTCGAGCTGCTCAGCCGAGCCAGCCACCGCTTAACACGCCCAATAGGCCTCCTTCGACTTTACCGTGGTGAGCTTCTCAGGGCGTCAAGCTGTAACCGCCAGCAGCGCCATAACTCGCAGGGGCTGCGGGTCATGTTCTAGGACTAGGCAGTAGACACCGTGGAGCTGGGTCCGTCCTGGACATCTGCTTACAAGGGCACGCACGAAATCCAGGAGTCAATTTGTCCGCCATGTCGCGAGGAGAAAACTTGACCAAAATCTTGAAAATTTTAAATAAGTTTCGGGTGAACCAAAGAATTAGGATCCAGTCTATCACGAAGCGTTAAGGAGGAACCTGAGCTTCCAGCGGTAAGGAAGATCTGCTGTCATGGGGTGGAGCGAGGTTTTACCACCGGGTGGGTGGGAGGAGCCAACTGAAGACCTTCGACAAGATTTAAAGCCTAAAGGAACCTGCCAGACAGTGTGGATGAACAACATATCCATGTCCCTAGAATTCAGGTTTCTCAGGTCCAGGATGGGCTGTAAGAAAAATTACTCACCTTAGTAATGTTGTTTCTTCTAATGGAGTCTTGCTATTATGACAATTGCAGTTTGTCCCACAGTAGATCTTCCCGGAGGTGAAATAGTTAACTTCCATGCCAGGCATGGAACTTGGAGCGTGAGCTCGGTTAGAGAAGCTCTGTCTGTGTAATTTCAAACTGAAACTGTCAGATCTTCGAGCAAAACTCACTAAGGTTCTGTGGAAGCTGTAACCTACACTAGCCAACTGGCTACCTAAATATTAACACATATTCCTGGTCCCAACACAAAGACTCAAGTCAGGGCCAGAAAATAAGAATAATATAAGATAAGAAAAATAAAAACAAAACACAACACCCAAAAACCCCAAGAAAAGGGTGGTGGAAAAAACATAAAATGGGCATAAACAAGTGCCACACTGGACTGCCACCCATACCCAAGTAGAAGTTCTGGAGGGGCAGGCTGGGGAGGTCATAATATAGAAGACTCCATTAGAAGAAACAACATTACTAAGGTGAGTAATTTTCTTCAAACAACATGAAGTCTTGCTATGTATGACAATTACAGTTCACAGCAGTACCTCCATGGAGGAGGGACAGAACCTACTTGAGAATAGGCTGTGAAGCACGGCTGTGCTAAACTGAGCATCCCTCCTGGCCTGGACATCCAGGGAGTAATGCTTGGTGAAAGTGTGTACCATTTTCCAAGTAGCTGCTTGACATATCTCTAAGATAGGGATGTCTCTGGCAGCAGCTAGAGACGCAGCTGTACCTCTGGTAGAGTGAGCCCTCAGGCCTGAAGGGGGAACTTTCCCCAGTTTTTGATAACAAAATTGGATACAAGAGACAATCCACCTGGCAATGGATCTCTTAGTGGCAGGTTTCCCTTTCCCAACCTCACCATAAGTGAGAAAAAGTTGGAGGGATTCGAACCTGTGACCCTTGGTACGCTCTATATAGTAACTTAGGGCCCTCTTAACATCTAAACTGTGCAACCTCCTCTCACCAGAGGAGGAATGGTCAGTGAAGAACACTGGAAGGGAGATAGACTGATTAAGATGGAAATCTGAAACCACATAGGCAAAAACTTCCTGTTAGTCCTAAGGACTACCTTATCCCTGTGGAAGGAAATAAAGTCAGTCTCTACTGACAAAGCATAACTCACTTATCGCCTGGCAGAAGCGATAGCTACTAGGAAAACAGTTTTCCAAGTCAAGTACTTAAGCTCTGCAGAAGACAGAGGTTCAAAGGGGTTGCATCAACTGAGCAATGCGAACATTAAGATCCCAGGCAGGGGCTGGGTCCCTGAAAGGTGGATTAGTTTGAAGTAATCCTTTAAAAACTTGGAAAATACAGGGTGAGCGGAAAGGAGGAGGGCTTTCCTGCTGAAATAAAGGCAGAGACAGCTGCCAAATGTACTCGAGGGTAGCTGGTCCCAGACCCAAAAGAATTAAGATGGACCATATAGTCCAAAACAATGGGTAAGTCAGCAGATTCTGGGAAATATGTTTCCCAGAACACAGATGGAAAACCTTTTCCATTTAGAGTTATAAGTAGCCTAGTGGAAGGCTTCCTAGAACCTTCAGGATTTCAAGAACACCTTGAGAAAGGTGTGAGGTCAATAAATTCTAACTCCTCAAGAGCCAGGCCTTGAGGTTGAGGATTGAGTTCGGATACCAAACTCTCCCTGGGCACAGGTTAACAGGTTGTGATTCCTGGGGAGACACATGGAAGATGGACTGCAAAGACAGAAGGAGTGGTACCAGGGCTACCTGGCCCAATCTGGAGCAATCAGAATCATCCTGCAAGACTGGGATCTGATTTTGACTAGCACCTTGAATAGGAGAGGAAGGGAGCGTAAAAACTTCCTTCCCAATCTAGGAGAAAGGCATCCAGGGACTGAGGCCATCACTGGGGCCTGCAACAAAACAGTGGAAGTTGGTGATTGTCTGGGGCTGAGAAAAGATCTATCTGAGGGTGCCCCATCTGGCAAAACTATCCCAGTACTTGGGGATCCAGAGACCATTAAGTGATGGCCCTGGGAAATCCTGCTGAGAGCATCTGCCAGGACATTGTCCTTGCCTGGGAGGTGAACTGCTATGAGAAGTGTTCAGGGAATAAGCCAGAGACCACAACTTCATTGCCTCGGTGCACAAGGCCGAAGACCGAGTGCCCCTTGTTTTGTTGATGTACCACATTGTAGTGGTGTTGTCTGTTCTGACTTGTACCACTTTGTTCTGAACAGATGTAGAAAACACCTGAAGTGCTAGAAAAACAGCTCTGAGTTCCAGCAAATTGATGTGGAGCAGGAGATTCCTGAGGGGACCACACTCCCTGGGTGGAGGGTGCCCATGTGAGCTCCCCAACCCAGAAGGGACGCATCTGTAGTAAGGGTCAAGGAGTGAGATAGGGGGATGAAGGGGGCCCTAGTCTCAAATTGCTCTGATCCTGCCGCCACTGAAGGGCCTGGATCAGGGTTCGAGTCACTGGGATCAACTTGGAAGGGATCTTCCTTTGGGACCAGAAGGCTCTCAAATAAAACTGAATGTCCTCATCTGAAACCTTGCTCCTTGCACTACAGCTGTGGAAGCAGCCATGTGTCCTAGTAGCTGAAGAAGTGCCTTGCTGGTCAGAGACCTGCAAGAGTGAAGGAGAGGGCCAGGGCCACTGGGTTCCTTACCCTTTCTAGGGGCAGGAAGGCTCTGGCCTGCTTTGTGTCCAATTCTGCACTTATAAAGGTGAATACCTGGACAGGTTCCAGAACTGACTTTGGAAGGTTGAGAAGAAAACCCAGAGAGGTGAGCAGCTGCTGGGTAACTTGCAGGTGTGATTTGACCTGGTCTGGAGACTTACCTACAATGAGACAGTCGTCTAGGTAGGGAAAGATGGCAATCTTTTGCCTTCTTAAATGAGCAACTGCTACTGCTAGACATTTTGTGAATACCCTTGGGGCAGAGGTAAGGCCGAAGGGCATTGCTCTGAACTGGTAATGGCCTGAGGGCAGTTCGAATCTGAGGTACTTTCGGTGGGAGCTTCTGATGAGAACATGGAAATAGGCATTCTTGAGGTCAGGGAAGCTAGCCAGGGTCCTGGCCTTAGAGAAAGGTAAAATAATTGCCAAGTCACCATTTTGAATTTTGGTTTCAAAAGGTGCTTGTTTAGATATCTTAGGTCCAAGATGGGCGCCATTCTTCTGTCTTTTTGGGGTAAGGAAGTACCTGGGTACAGACCCTTGCCCTGGTGTAGGAGAAACCCTTTCTACAGCTCTGAGAGCCAGGAGGGTTGAGACTTCTTGTTTCTGAGGCAAAGGTCTCTAGAGGGTTTGCAGGTGGAAAGATCTGATTCTCATCTTTGAATTTTTTGAAGCTGAGAACCACACCCGACTTACTACTTCCAGGACCCACTTGTCTGATGTTAGAGACTCCAGTTCTGAAAGAAGTAAGCCAACCTGCCCTACAGGTAATGGAGAACGGCCCTGGGCACCCCATCAGGGTGCCTGTTTGGCAGGGGCTTTAGGCTGAGGGGTGGGAGCAGGCCTGCTTGCACCCCGTCTGCCTCTCCCTCTGAAGAACCCCCTCTGAGCATAAGCAGAGGAGGCCTGGGTTTGGTAAAAAGGCCTGTGAACAGGCCTACCTCTACCCCTGGGGGTCTGCCTCTGAGGAGTGGCTTGCCGCTCCTTGGCCTGAGCACTCTTCTAGGTTGTCCTATATTCATCCATTTTCTTCATATAATTCTCTGTCTGCTCCCCAAACAGAATTTCCTACCACAGGAAAATCCATAGCCTTAGTCTGGGTATCCTGTGACAAGCTAGTACACCTGAGCCAAGCCAACCTACTGAAAGCCACAGATGTAGCCATGACTCTAGAGGATACATCATTAAAATCACAGCAGCATGGAACTGCACCTTGGATGCCTCAATACCATCAGCAGCCACCTGTTCCAGCTCCTTAAGCAAGCTGGCCAGGGCCTGTTTGATAAAGCCATGACAGTGTCCCATCTAGATTTTTGGTATCTTGCACATAAGCCATGTAATTTGCTTGCCTGAGTCCCAAGGACGCTGCCATGTATTGTTTTTAGCCATGGCATCAATCTTCCTGGAGTCCTTGTCAGGAGGATGTGAAGCCAAGGGAATATTAGCCTTATCAAAGGCTGCAGCCTGAACTACTCCAACATGACTGCATTGCTGTGAAAGAATTCTGTATCAGGACCTGACAAAGTGTACCTCCTGTCCATCTTCTTGTCCACAGGAGGCACAGAATTAGGAGCTTTTAAAATTTTATTGTTTGTTTCCTAAATGACTTATGTAAGGATGACAATCTCCTAGACTCTGGGATATCCATCATTTCTACAAAATCAGGTTCCTCTTGCTCATCCACAGCTTCCTCCAATGGGAGCTGGAGGGTTTCAGCAACCTTTTTATAAACCATAAAGTGAGAAGGGGACTCAGAAAGCGTAGGGGGAGATTCTAAAGGTCTGTCTGGGGAGATGTCCGGTTCAATGGGCACACCCAGACTCTCAAAGTCACATTCATACTGTTCATAATCATCCTCCCCCTCCTCTGGTTCATAAAACTCTTCTAAACCATATTCTTGAACCGGTGGAACCGGCCAAACCGACCTTTTACCAGACAGTGGCGGTTCGGATGGAACCGGAGAAAGTGACTGGACAATTTGTATAGCTCTTGCTATCTCTGCAGCAGTTGGAGAAGGAATTTTAGACTCCACACCTGCTGATTTTCTAGTATTCTTTGCTGGAACTGGCTCCTCAGAGTCAGCTTTACGTTGGCCCGAGGAAGTCTTGCCCTGGTCAGAGGGCACTCCCTCCGGTTCGGTTGGCACCGAACCGGGCTGGCCATCCGGGTCAGCGGACTTTTTGGCCTCTCGTTCCCTGAGCCTGCCAACTCTCTTATCCAGGGTGGCTGCAGGGAAATTCTTACAAATCTGGCAGTCTGAATTGAGGTGGTCAAACCCCAGACAATATACACATGTGGTGTGTGGGTCAGCCTTGGCAAAGGCTTCCCCACAGACACCACAGTGTTGAAACCCAGTGGGCCCGGTTTTTCTTTTGGGTTTCTCAGACATAATGCCAGCCTAACCAAAAAACTTGCCCTTTTAACAGCAGTGCCAGGCAAGACACCCTTATCGGTTCCCAACCGTGTCACGGGTCGTGGAAAAAAACGTAATGAAATCCGGTTTTTTTAGAACCGATAAGAACCGGGAACCGCACTCTAAAAGCTTTTAAATGCTTGATTTTTAAAGTTGTAAAACAACCTGATCGGTTCAAACCGAACCGATAAACATTTACAAGTTCCACACAGAAATAAACCTGTCTATTACTTACTTACAAAATGGGGCCAGCCATCCGCACAGGTGTGGTCTATAGACCACCAGCCCAGGAGGAAGAAACAGATAGGGAGCTGATGCTAGCCATCCAAAGGATGGCAGACAAGGGTGAGGTAGTACTGGCTGGAGACTTCAATATACCAGAGCGTGGACTGGAGCATCCCAGCAGCAGCATCAACTAGGAGCAGATTTATCCTGGACTCCTTCAGGGTGCCTTCCTCAAGCAACTGGTCATGGAACCAACTCGGCAGAAGGCAATACTGGACCTTGTGCTCACAAACAGGGACAGTATGATGGGGGTAACAGTGGGGGAGCACCTGGGTAACAGTGACCACCAGTCATTGTGGTTTGAAATCACAGAAAGAGCAGAACCAAACCACACAAAAACACGTATCCTGGATTTTAGGGGGGCAGACTTTGGGAAAATGGGGAGATGCTTGAAAGAGGGATTAAGGGGAATGGGACAGGAATCAGGGATTGAGGAACAATGGGCAGTATTTAAAATGGGGATTACAAGAACAACAGAATTATGCATTAAGCAGGTTAGCAAGAGGAAAAGAAAGAGGAGACCATTATGGTTTTCCAAAGAGGTAGCAAAGAAAGTGAAAGCCAAAACGATTGCATTCAGGCAATACAAAGACACAGGCAGAAGGATGGGAGAAGTACCAGGAGAAACAAAGGGAGGCAGGAAGTCAGTAAGGAAGCAAAGCTCAGACAGAAGAACACATTGCAAAATCAGTGGTTAAAGGGGACAAAACCTTTTACAGGTACATAAGTGAAAAAGAAAGGACAAAGGAGGGATAGTGAGACTGAAGGGGAGGATGGGGCAGCGTGGAGGATGACAACAGTAAAGCTGACATATTGAACAGGTATTTCTGCTCAGTCTTTACTAAGGAAGAGGGGGTATGGGTCTGAAGGAGTACAAGGGGTGAGAATGGTGCAGAAATGGACACAAGTCCCTTTACACGAGAAAGGGTCCTGAAGGAACTGGAAGTAATAAGAGCTGATAAAGCAATGGGACCAGATGGGGTGCACCCCAGGGTCCTTAAAGAACTAAGAGAGGTGGTGGCTGAACCTCTGGCTACCCTGTTCAGCCAATCACTGGAAACAGGGAGGTACCCAAAGACTGGAGGACAGCAGATGTAGTCCCTTTATACAAAAGTGGGAACAAAGAGGAAGCAGGAACTACAGACCAGTCAGCCTCACCCTCGGTAGTGGGAAAGATCATGGAAGCACTACTGAAGGAGAGATTGGTGGAACATCTGGTTGTCAATGGACTACAGGACCCAAGGCAGCATGGTTTCACCAGGGGGAGGTCATGTCAGACCAACCTCATTGAATTTTTTGACTGGGTGACTAGGGAGGTGGATCAGGGGAGGGCAGTGGACATGGCCTATCTGGACTTCAGCAAGGCCTTTGACACTGTGCCACATAGAAGGCTATTACACAAACTGGGGAATATGGGTGTGGGCAGGACAGTAGTGTGGTGGGTAGGTAACTGGCTGGGTGGCAGGACACAGAGGGTGGTGGTAAATGGCTGTCCTCCACAGAGGGAAGAGTGACCAGTGGGGTACCACAGGGATCAGTGCTGGGACGGTCCTATTCAACATCTTCATCAGTGACATTGCACAGGATATAGAGGCAGAATTTCACTGTTCGCTGATGACACAAAGCTCTGTAATAAGTAGACACACCAGAGGTGTAGACAGAATGAGAGGACCTGCAGAAACTTGAAGAATGGTCAAGGGTTTGGCAGTTGAAATTCAATGCAAAGAAGTGCAAGATAATGCATATGGGGCACAAAAACCCTGCACAATATATCAGTTGGGGGTGAGGATATAGCATGCACCAAGCAGGAAAGGGATCTTGGGGTTGTCATCTCTGATGACCTCAAGGTAGGGAAACAGTGTGACAAGGCAGCAGGTAAAGCAAATAGGATGCTGGGATGTATAGGCAGGGCATCACCAGCAGGAAAAGGGAGGTCATAATTCCACTATACAAGACACTAGTGAGGCCCCACCTGGAGTACAGTGTACAGTTCTGGAGACCATACCTACGTAAGGACATAGACAGGGTAGAGAAGGTTCAGAGGAGGGCAACAAAGATGGTGCATGGGTTGCATCACAAGTCCTATGAAGACGGGTTGAAGGAACTGAACATGTACTCCCTGGAGGAGAGGAGGGAGAGAGGGGATATGATAGAGACATACAAGTATCTTACAGGGAGGAACAGGGTGCAGGAAAACACTATTTTAAGCGAAAAGATGTTTCAGGACTAGAGGGCATGGGATGAAGTTGGAGGGAGGACGATTCAGAGGAAACATGAGAAAGAATTTCTTCACAGAACAGGTGGTGGACAAGTGGAACACCCTGCCAGAGGAAGTGGTGGGGGCTGAAACAATCACGGGATTTAAGAATGCATGGGATAGACATAAAGGAATTCTAGAGGTCAGGGGTAAGGGGAAGTAGACTTCTAGGAAAACAAACTGAACTTACAAGCTCAAATGGGCAGACTAGGTGGGCCATAGGCCCTTATCTGCCGACACTGTCTATATATCTATGTAATACCACAGACAGAGCTTGAACCGATCGGTTTGTGGTTAAAATAATAATACACGCGGTTGAATTTAACCGAGAAAACACTGTTTAAACCGAGAAATGAACCGAGCAGTAGGAGAAATCTCCGGAGCGACTGTTCAGTGAGGCGGAGTAAAGAATCTGACAGTTTCAGTTTGAAATTACATAGACAGAGCTTTAACCGAGTCACAAGGCCCAAGTTCCATGCCTGGCATGGAAGTTAACTATTCTCACTCCGGCAGTTCTAATGGTGGGACAAACTGCAATTGTCATTCATGTTGTTTGAAATCCCCTGTGGCTTTGGGGACTAGAAAAGTAGGAATAGAACCCTTTGTTCCTCTAATCCTCAGGACCGGACTCTATGGCCCTTTCTGCAACATGTGAATTTCCTCCAGCAGCACTCAAATGTGGTCTGGAGGGTAGCTGGAATGAACTGGAGGTAGATCTGAGGCCACTTAAAAGTTCTAGAATTTGGCCCTGCTCTCATGAGCTGCAGGACTAAAGCATCTGTTTTGATCTCCTGCCACCTATCCAGGTAGAGGGAAAACTACCCTCTGCCACTGCCTCCTGTAGTACTGGAAGTCTAGGAAGTAGTCATGCCAAGGTAGAATTAGTGGCCGGGGCTGCTCCCCGCTGGGGACCTTCCCAGTGGTGGACGTGAGGGGCAGGCAGGGCTGTTCCTGTGGCGGGTGTCCGACTTGGGTCTGGGGTGGCACGACAAAAGGCCACTTTTTGGCTGGGTGTGAGCACAATGAGTGGACTGACCGCAGAGTCCTCCCCAAGGCCTGTAGATCAGAAAGGATATCCTGTACATCCAACCCAAACAGCTTATAGCTTCTGAAGAGGGCATTCAGGATGGACTGCTGTATATCAGTAGTGAATCCAGACATCCTGAGCCAAGAATGCCTTTGTAGAGGCATCAGAGACATCATAGGCAGACCTCAAAAGGTGCCGGCCTACATCTGCACCGGACTAGTGGGCTTTAGGCATCTCCTGCCTCTAGGGACCCTCCAGAAGAGCCTGAGCTGCAGCTTTGGCCTTTTTCCAGACAGTATCCTGGAATTTGACTATATGGGCAATATAACTGATAGTTCTGAGGGCCAGCATGGCAGACGCACAGGCCCTCTTGCCCAGAAGATCCAGTTTTCTGGATTCTTTATCTGGGGAAACAGAACTGAGGTGCTTAGGTCTCTTGGCCCTATCATGGGCAGCATTTATCACCACTAAGTCTGCCTTTAGTTGCCCTATGAATAGTCTTCCCAGAGGGAGTCTGGTACAATCTGTCAGCCTTTCTGGGCATAGTAGGGATCATATTTGGCCTGTACCAGACAGCCATGCTGGCATCCTCCAAGGCAGCCAGCAGAGGAGGAATAATCAGTGGGGGAGAATTGGTCAATTCCATATATGCAGCCAGATTTCCCTGGTAACATCCTGTTCCTCAGCATCAAACCCCACAGCTGCCTGCAGCTGCTTCAGCACTGAGATTAAGGAGGTCATCAGGGGGATATCAGGGCATACTTGATGGGAGTCCTCACCCCAAGGAAAAAACAGGTTACTCAGCTGTAACAGTAGTTCTAGGAGTGGTATATGATGTTCATCGACACTTTCTGGCAGTGCCTTTCCCTTTAAGACTTAGCCAGAAACATCTTCATGCTGGCTCCTCCCACCCACCCGGGTGGTAGCTCCCTTGGCTCCACCCCATGACACCAGATCTTGCCCGCTGGAAGCAGTGTTGTGCACCACGGCCAGGGGAGGTCAAGTGGGTCCGTGTGGATGAACATCATATTCCATTCCTAGAACTACTGTTACAGGTGAGTAACCTGTTTTTCTAGGGACATGGATATGATGTTCTATCTACACTTTCTGGCAGACTCCTAGTAGTTCTCTGGGAGGAGGGAGGCAAGGCACATACTGAGCTACTCAGGGAACAGAGATTGGAGAACTGAGGCCCCAAAACCAGCATCCTGGTGAGACTCAAGGTCCATGGGGTAATGGAAAATGAAGATGTGTGCTGACCTCCAGGTAGCAGCCCTGCAGATTTCCTGGAGAGGGATGTTTCTGGAAGCAGCCACCAAGGCAACGGAATGATGTGTGGAATGAGCCCTTAGTCCTCTGGGAGGCTCCCTACCCGCCAACCTATAGCAGAGGTTGATGCAGGATACAATCCACCTCTCAATCGCCTGCTTAGCTGCTGGTCTGCCAGGTCGGCTTCAGCATAAGTGACAAACAGTTGGTGAACCTCTCTCTGAACTCCAGCTGTGCACTCCTTGTAGTAGACCAGTGCTCACCGTAGATCCAAAATATGGAGACTGTGCTTGGCCTCCAAGGTGTGACTGGTTAAGTACACTGGGAGATTAATCACCTGGTTAAGGTGAAAATCAGACACAACCTTCGAGAGGAACTTTGGGTTGGGGCGTAGAACAACCTCATCCCTGTGTAAGACCAGGCAAGGAGACCCCACCAAAATCACCTGGAGCTCACTGATCCTTCTAGCTGACGTGAAAGCCACCAGAAAGCCACTCTTCCACGAAAGGTGAGACATGTCACACCTGTGCACTGGTTCAAATGGCTTGCCCATGAGCTTTGCAAAACCAGCAACAAGTCCCACAGTGGTGGTGGTTCACACACCGGAGGGAAATGTGGTCAAGGCACTTGAAGAAGCGCAAGATCATCTTCTCCTGTGCCACTGACTGCTGACCAGCCAGCACCCGGTAAGCCGAGATGGCTGCCAGGTGCATCTTAAGGGTCGTAGACCGAAAGCACGACTTGGAGAGGGACCACAGGTAATCTAGGATGTTAGTCACTGGACAGGACAAGGGATCCAACCCCTTGCCCTGGTGCCAAATGGAGAATCTCTTCCACTTAAAGGCATAGCATTTCATAGTTGACTCCTTCTGAGAAGCTTCCACAACAGTGACGACATCTTTGGAGAGACCCAAAACCTGTAACTCTATCCGCTCAGGAACCAGGTTGCTAGGTGCAGGGATTGAAGGTCCAGATGGAGTACCTTCCCCTGACTGATAGAGAGCAGGTCTGGGTGGAGAGGAAGATGCCTTGGCAGCCTGCTGCTGAGGCAGAGGAGATCGGAATACCAGAATTGGTGGGGTGTCTGAAGCCACTAGGATCACCTGTGCCTTGTCCTCCTGGCCTTGAGAAGCAAGCTGTGGATCAAGGAAAGTGGAGGAGGACAGAAAAGGCCTGGGTCCAAGGCCTCAGGAAGGCATCCCTGAGGTGGGCACAAAACAGCCTCAGCTTTGCATTCTCCCT
Source organism: Neoceratodus forsteri (assembly GCA_016271365.2). Lineage (NCBI taxonomy): Eukaryota > Metazoa > Chordata > Ceratodontiformes > Ceratodontidae > Neoceratodus > Neoceratodus forsteri. The sequence goes on from CM057449.1 coordinate 1,367,420,974, forward strand.
GAGGTGAACAAATCCACCTGAGGTTGCCCCACTGGAAGAACAGACTGTGTACTACTTCTGGGTGGAGAGACCACTGTGAGATGCCTCACCCACATGGCTGAGTGTGTCTGCCAGCTGGCTGGAGACCCCTGCCGCATGAATGGCTAGGAGATTGGCCTCCAGGCTGAGCATGTAGTCAACATATGGAAAGCTTCCTTGTACAGTGGATCCTGCCCTGTTTGTTGAGGTAGTACATAGTCATGGTGTTGTCCCATCCGGACTTGAACCACCTGACCCTGGATGTCTGGAGCAAATGCAGTCCACGCCAGCTGAACTGCTCGGAGCTCCAGCAGGTTGATGTGGCATCAGCACTCCTAGAGTGTCCACAGCCTGTGGACTCCATGTTCCCCCAGATGTTCACCCAGCCCATGAGACAGGTATCAATCATCAGGATGACCACTGGCTCTGGGTGGACAAATGAGATCCTTCCTGCAGATGCTCGGGACTACCCACCACTGGAGGGCGTCCCACATCGCTGAGCCTTAACCGTGGTCCGTGCCAAGACAGCAGAAACAGACGTCGTGATTGTCCTTACATATGAACATATGAAGAAGCCAACAGAAAAAGCCATTTGGTCTAGCAAGTCTGTTTGTATTGCAGGGTCCACAGCTTGAGCTAATGTCCCTGCCCTCCATCCTCACTCCTCCCATCCTCCCCTACCCATGATCCTTACCTTCCCCCATGCCTATCCCAGCCTCTCTTAAAGCTGCCCACTGTCATCAATGAGATGACCTCTTCCGGCAGTGCATTCCAAGTGTCCACCACCCTTTCTGTGAAGACGTGCTTCCTGACCTCCCTCCTAAACCTCCCACCCTCCAGCCTAAGACTGTGCCCCCTCATGTTATGGTTGCCACTCAGCTGAGAGACTCTCCTTATCAACCTTATTTATCCCTTTCAAGTACTTGAAAGTCCCAATCATGTCCTCTCTCTTTCTCCTGTCTTCCAAGGAGTACATGTTCAGTGCCCTCAACCTCTGCTCATATGCCTTACCCTGTTGACACGCTATCATCTTTGTAGCCCTCCTCTGGACCTTCTCCAGCAGGTTAATGTCCTTTTTGAGATGTGGGTACCTGTACTGAACTCCATACTCTAGATTCGGCCTTACCAGTGACCTGTACAAGGGCAGTATAACCTTCTCTCTTCTATTACTAATCCCACTAGATATACATCACAGCATCGTGTTTGACTTTGCTGCTGCTTTCTTGCACTGCATGGGGTGCTTCAGGTCACTAGTGATCATCACTCACAGGTCCTTCTCCTCCTCTGATGCATATACTCTGACTCCTCCCATTTAGTACGCTGTCCTGGGATTCTTAGCTCCAATATGCATAACTTTGCATTTCTTGGCACTGAAGCCAAGCTGCCAGATCCTGGACCACCTCCCCAGCTTTTCCAGATCTTCTTGTAGGTCCTGTATCCCTTCAGCTGTGTTCACTCTCCCGCAGAGCTTGGTGTCATCCGTGAATAGGCACATTTTGCCCTTAATGCCATCCCCAATGTCACTGATGAAGACACTGAACAACACCGACCCCAGCACCAAGCCCTTCGGGACCCCACTGACTACCTCTCTGGTGCCAGATAACTCTCCCCCCACAACCACCCTCTGGGTTCTGTCCCTTAGCCAGTTTTCCACCCATCTCGCCATCTTTTCCCCAATCCCGAGATCCAACAACTTCCTATTAACCTTTTGTGGGGCACAGAGTCAAAGGCCTTGCTGAAATTAAGATAGAGGAGGTCTACTTCGTGGCCCCTGTCTACTGTCTTAGTGACACAGTCAAAGAAGTCAATCAGATTCGTTTGACATGATCTCCCCATGAACCCATGCTGCCTCACATCCTGTAGACCATGCTTCTCTAGATATTCCAACAACCTTTCCTTTAGTATGGTCTCCATGATCTTGCCCAAAATGGAGGTCAGACTGACTGGTCATCTCCCTGGGTCATCCTTGTGACCGCTTTTGTGGAGGGGCGCTACATGTGCTGTTCTCTAGTCCTGCGGTATCACGCCTGACTCTAGTGAACTATTAAATAGGTCTGCCAGTGGCCCTGATAGTTCCTTTAGTACTCTTGGATGTACTCTGTCTGGGCCAGGTGATTTGTCCACCTTCAATGCCAGCAGCCCCTCCCTCACGCTATCCTCATCTATCACTACCTCTGTGTTCCCTTCCCCCGCTCCAGTTTTCCCTCCCAGAAGGCACTGGTCCGTCCTTCTCACTGCTGAAAATGGACAGAAGTATTCATTTAAGTATCTCTGCTTTTCCCCATTATCCTCCGCCCTCCACCCCTTTCTTAAGCCTAACAATCCCTTCCTTCTTGTTCCTTTTCTCCTTATATAACAAAATAAAACCTTTTCCCCTTCTTAATTCCTTCAGCTATCTGTAGCTCCTTGTGTGCCTTTGCTACCAGACTTCTTTACTTGCCTCACTAGCCAACCTTAGGTAATCTTCCCTATCCACTCTCTCTTGGTCTTCCTGAATTTTCTATGGGTCCAACCTCTTTTCCCTACGCCTGGCAACCCCAGAACTAAACCAGCTGAGTATTTTGGCCCTTTTGTTCTTTCCCTGAGCCTAACTCATCATCTGTGGCAACCAGTATTCCTTCATAACGATGGAACACCTTTGGTCCCCATATCTGCTCTAATGCCCACCAGATGACTCCTTAGCACTTTGCCCATTTTCCTGAAGTCTACCCTCCTGAAATCCAAGATTTTGGTCTTAGTCTAGATACTTTCCCTGCCCATATCCAACTGGAACCACACTGTGCAGTGGTCACTTCCACTCAGTGGCTCCCTGATCACTATTTCCTGTACATGCTCCCCATTTGTGAGCACCAGATCAAGAATTGCCTCAGCTCTTGTTGGTTCAGTGATGCCCTGAGTCAGGAACCCACCCTGCAATCCTTCCAGGATAACCTGACTCCTAGCACATGTTGTGGAGGGTATGCTCCAGTCCACCTTGGGCAGGCAGAAGTCCCCCACAATTATCATCTCTCCTTTCCCCGCAGCTTCCAATATTTGTGAGCTCAGTTCCCTGTCCCTCTCCTCATCCTGACTGGGTGGTCTGTAAACCACCCCAAACCTCACCTTTCTCCCTCTATTGAACCTCAACTCCACCTCCTCTGACTCCTCCCTTGTGCAAGTTATTCCTTCCCTGATATTAACTACCACTCCTTCCCAACTACCCTGTCCCTCCTGTATAGTTTATATCCAGGGATCACAAGGTCCCAGTCATGGTGTGATGTTGCCCAAGTCTCGGTTACTGCAGCTATGTCCACCCTCCTTTCTGCTAACAGTGCCTGAAGGTCGACCATCTTGTTCCAAGACTCGGCGCACTCAGAGACACCACCCTCCACCTAGAATTGAGGTTCCTTCTCTTCCCTCTATTCTTCTATTCACATTTATCCACTCTGTGTGCACTCTTCCATGTACCCTTGTTATATGTTCTTCACCACCTCCACCCTTTGCTGTGTTCTCGCCCTGCCACCTCCTCCTCCTCAGACCTCTTCCATCACTGTGTGGGGAGGGGAGTTCACTGACCTCCTCTCACAGTCTGTGGGCCTGCCGCCCGCTGCCCCCCTCAGTAGTTTAAATTAAGTGTAGTGGTTATGTATTCCCCAGTTTGTCCACGTACCTCAAACCCTCCCTACTGAGGTGTGTTGCCTGCCTGGTGAAAGAGTGCTTTGTTTGACCAGGTCTCCTCCAGTCCCCAATACAGATAAACATCTCTCTCTGCACCATTTCCTCAGCCAGTCATTAAAATTCTCTATTCTTCTTTTCCTGGCTTTTGGTACTGGTATCACTTCTGAGAAGGCCAGAGAACTTCCTTCCTCCCTGCAGATCTTCCCTAACTCCCTGAACCTACTTTGCACTACCTCAGCCTCCTCCTCAGCTAGATCGTTGGTTCCCAAATGTATAACTAAAGTAGGTTTTCCCCCAACCTCCCTTATTAGTTCCCTTATTCTTGGACTCACCTTCCCCGTAATCACCCCTGGCATACGAACCACCCTCCTGCTTGTATTTGGGTCCCCTTTCCTTCCCCAGTGAATACCCTAATTATGAAGTCCCCTATGATTGCCACCCTTCCATCCCTGCACCCGGTGCTCCCCGCCCTTCCTTTCTTACTTGTGTTACTAGCTGCTTCCCCACCTAACTGCTCCTTCTGCACCCTGGTGAACTTATCTCCACATCCACAATTTATCGCCTTAACTGTTTTTCCATCTCCCACTCTGCCTCTCCCCTTCTGACTATCTGTATCTGCTATCAGTTTTCCCTCCCTTCTTACTTTTTTTCTCTACCTCCCCCCATCCTCTACTCCATTTTGCCTGCCTCCTCTTCCCTGCCCACCCTGATTAGTTCTCTCTCCCTTCCCCTCCCCTCTCCTGTACTCCTACTCTCAGCTCTGGCTCAACTTGACCTCCTACTTCATCTCCTACTGCCCTCTCCCTCCTTCCAGAGAGTGGTGCACATCTATTCAATAAAGGCACCCCTTTAGAATTTCCCACCCCTGATGCTACTCCCACATTCCCACCCCTTCCCCTTACCACTTGCCAGTCCTTCACCCTGGGGTCCCTAGTCCTCTAAGGAAGAGATACTTCTGTATACTTGGTGCTCCTCCCCACTCCCACCCTCTGTCTAATGCACTCACTCCCCTTGGGCATCACCCCTCTGCCTTTCCCTCCACTGCTCTGCTCCTCTGACTTCCCACAGCATCCTCCCCAGCTCCCATCTGAGCAGCCTTATTTCAGCCCTTAGCTGCTCCAGGCTCTTACACACAGGACCTCTCCCTTTACTCCACATCACCCCCAGAAAGACTGCTGTCCCATAGCTATTGCAGTTTACCTCTCTCCTGCTTCCCATACATGTAACTATTCCCCCGCATCCTCCTAGCCCAGCTTCTCCTAGCCTCCAGTTATATATGACTATAAAATAACTATAAAATTCAAAAATATTCTTATTGCACTTTGACGTATATCTTACCGTACCCACAATATTTAAAGAGTTTCTTGGGGTCTGTCGGCCTAAATTCAGGCAACAATCACTTTAAAAAATTAAAGTGATTAACAAACTTGTGTACATTCCTCCCATAAGCCCTCCACCCCACTCTACGAAAATGCCTCCTCTGGGTGATTCCACACTGCCCTACTCATTCTGTAAGCTCATAAACATGTTAAGTTCCTTGTTTGCCTGTAACCTGTGTTAATTGCTTATTCTCCAGCTCTGTTGTGTCTTTGTATTACATATTATGGTTTTGTATATTGCTATAATCACTGTATTCTAATTTGACTCTGTATACCTTTACAAATGTATCAATAATTTTATAATTTGTATGTCTCTTGTCCTGTTGTTATTGCTGACGTGGAACCTTTGTAAATGAGCCTCTGGCGCAAATTTATTTCAATTCCTAGATTTTAATAAAATAAAAATAAAATAAAAGTAGGGTGAGAAAAAGTCAAGTGAGAAAAGAAAGAAATTGAAGATTTGGCAGTTGACTGAAGTGGCGGTATCTTGATGGAATCCGATGTATTTATTTATTTATAAGGTCTAGGATTACAATACCTTTGAGCCAAGGTTCTTTTAAAAAGGTTCCACGTCAGACACTAACATTTAAAAAAAAAAAAAAAGGAAGAAAGACAAGCAATGGTGACGGAAGTCAATACAAAATGGTTACAACTTAATAGCAATACATAACAACAACCAATCAGAAAAGTTAATGACATTATAACAAGATTGGGGCGGGGTGGTTGTAGAGTACATAGGCAGCCAGAGGCATTTGTCATGGTAGAGGTAGCTAGTTGGTGATGAGATGCAAGTAATTGGGGAGAAAGAGAGGGCGATAGGTGTCATATCCAGCGGCAGATATAGTGGAGATGGGGGAAATTAGCTGTAGCAATCACAGGAGCTAGAGGCAATGAGATGATTCTGGAGCCTAGCTTTGAACACACCAAGTGTGTCAGCTGAGAGAGAAGGTAGGGTTTAGGTCATTAAGCGAAGTGGTACTCTGTAGGCAAGGATCGTTGTGCCTGTGAGGTGCGGCCAGTAGGGGATTTTAGGAGCTGCTGATTAGATCTCCTGGAAGCTCCGACAGTTTGGGCTATCTGCAGGAAGCAGAGACACCTGGTGGCGCATTCTCCAGGCAGATTTGCTTTGCCATGGTACAAGTGAGATGCTATGCGGTTTGATAGAGTAAAAGCCATGCAGACCGTACATATAAATTCTGTAGTGTGGGTGAGCGGTGAGCACCTGTAAGTCGACAAGCCTTGTTTAAGGTTGTTTGAATCTGTCTTAGGCTGTCATCGTGGCAGAGCTGTAAATCATGAGACCATGGTCAATGATCGATACCACGGAACCTCACGCAATCTTCAGTGCATCTGGAGTAAGTTTTTGTCTATGTTTGAATATAAGACCAAGTCGAGTGTAGGCAGTTTTTGGGAGCTAGTCAGTGTGTGCTCTATAGGAGAGGCTAGGGTCTAGCAGAACCCCAAGATATTTGAAAGACTGCACCTGTTTGCAAGGTGTTTCCCTGTGCATTGGAGATCGTCAGGTGGTGTTGCTTGTGCGGATTATGAGAGCTGTGGAATAGCATGGTTTTAGTTTTTTTTGTGATTTAGTACCAGTTTGTGATTGTGGAACCAAGACTCAGTGGTGCTGAAACCATGCTGGAGGTTATCCTGTAGAGCCCTGGGATCTTTATGGGAGGAGAATACCACTGCATCATCAGCATACAGGACGATGTTTTTGGACCTGATTTCTGTAGGGAGTTTAGGAAGAGACTAAACAGAAATGGCCCCAGTATGGAACCTTGGGGTACACCTGAGTGGACCAGCAAAGTGTCAGAGACAGTGTTTGCAATTTTTATTCTTTGCATCCGGTTTTCGAGGTAGCTTCTAAACCATAGAACAGAGTCAGGTGACAGTCCGGTATTTAGTAGCTGGTCAATAAGCAGCCCATGGTGGACTGTGTCGAACGCTTTGGAGAGATCGATAAAGAGCGCACCAATTAGTTTCCCATGTCCAGAGAAGTGTGAACAGACCCGGTGAGCTCTAGGAGAGCAGTGGTGGTACTGTGGCCTTTCCGGAAACCATGTTGCTTGTCACATAGTATGCTGTATTTGCTCAGATGGTTGGTGAGTTGATCTGCAACAATACGCTCAAGTGCCTTAGACAGCGGAGGCAATATTGATATTGGGCGGTAGTTTGAGTGAATGTTCTGGTCACTGCCTTTGTGGATTGGGGTCACTAATGCAGTTTTCCATTTGTCAGGGAAGTTCCTGCTGCTGAGAGAGAGGTTCAGTATTTTTGTAAGGGGGGTGAAGAATCTGATCTAGGGTAAGTGACAGGAGCTTGAGATCCAGAGTGTCGCCACTAATTCGGGATTTAGAGATGGCAGTGGCAATATGGCGGTGTGCATCCTTTAGGGCTGACCTCCTAAAGTAAAAGGGGTTCTCCGGTTTGAGCTGGGGGGCCAGCAGTGGGAGCTTTATCTTTGAAGTAGTCAGAGGAGAGGACAGCACTGAGGTCTGTAAAGCCAGGTTAAAGGAGTCAGCTATGACAGCTTGGTTAAGGGTGAGTGATCCGTCATCGGATAATAGCTGGGAATTTTTGGCTTCTTCCCATGATTTCCTTGATATTTTTCCAGAAGGCTTGACCATTTCCCCAGGAGTTAGTGAGAGCATTTTTATAGTAAGAATTTTTCATGAGTATGATGGCTTTTGTGCAAGCATTTCTGGTGCTTGTATTTTAGAATATCCAGCTGGTTTCTAGTTTCCTTGGCTACCGCCCAGAGGTGATCCCGTTGTTTTAGCTGATTTAGCAGTTTCCCAGTGATCCAAGGATTACAGAGTGTTTTTGTTTTCCTTTTGATCGGTGCAAAGAGGTCGATGCCTTATTGAAAGTGGCGATGAAAGAATCAAGGGCCTGGTTAACATCCGACGTCATGTATATGGGTGACCAGTCTTGCTGAAACAGGTAGTGTTTGAAGTGGATGAGTTTGCCTCGGGGAAGGACTCTGCTGGAGATGATTTTTGGAGGTAGCTTAAGGAATTTATTTGACCATACACAGGTAGCTAGTGAGTGGTCACCAAGGGAGTCTGGGAGAACTGTGGTGCAGGAGATTGGATGGTTGGTGAGTACCTAGTCAAGGAGGGTGCAGGTATCAGTTTTGTAGTTGGTGCTGGTAGTGGATGAAACCATCTGTGTAAAGTTGGCTGCAGCAAAGGAGTCTTTAGGAGCACCTGCCTCTGATCCTAGCCAGTTTAAGTTGAAGTCTCCTAGTAGGATTAATTCAGAGTCAGCGGGCTGCGAGTCAATAAAATGTAGAACTCGTTGAGGCCAAATTTTGATCCTTTGGTGGAATGTATACAGATGTGATACTTAAGGCTTTCTGGTTTGTGCCAAGTATAATTTTTATTGGTAGGATTTGTGCTGTGGTGGTCCTTAGGGAGCCCATAGAGGATGCCACGTCAGGTGTCTCTGATAAGAAAGGCACATCCTCCACCTTTTTAGAGATCTGTCTTGCCTGAGAATACTGTAGCCGGGAAGGTTAGTGCCTGGTCTGGTATTTTGGCATCAGCCAGGTTTCAACCAATGCCAAGATATTAGGGTTGTGTTGGGATATGAAGGCTTGCAAGGCATCGATCTTGGTAGTAAGCTTCAGATATTTAGGATGGCCAGGATGAGAGACCCTGAGGTTTTCAGGGGGGGGGGAATGTGCAGAGGGGGCCAGGGTTCAGGTGGACATTACCCGAGATGAGTAAGAGAAGAAAGAGGAGTTTCAGGGTAAATAGACATAGCCCCTTGAGCGATAGGCTATGTCTTTTATTAAGGGACTGGAAATAGGTGGTGGTCTGTGGGGCTACCCAGTGTGGTACTAGTGTGTACATAGAGTGTAAATAGTCCCATGCAAGGGGTTTAACAGGGTGAATGAAAGACTCAACATTTTGAGTAGGTGGGCCATGCGGTGGGCATGGTCTGTAGTCAAGTGTTCTCTGGGAACAGTAGTTTTGAATCAGGAGACAAGAGGTGTCATGTTGTGGCATTAGTGGTTTGTTGGGTCTTGGAATGGAGAAAAAGGGGGCCAGGGGAGGAGGAGTAGGAGTGGAAGGAACAGAGGGCAGGTGGCCATAATGCTGTAAGGTCTGGGGGGCCTGTAAGCGGTTTGCGAGTCAAAAGGATGTGGCTAGATAGGGAAAAAAAAATGCAATGTAAGTGGAAGAGGAGGTCCTGAGAAAATGAGCCAGTAGGCAGGGGAGAGGCGGTGAGAGTAAGCAGGTGGGTGGGGTTATTAGTGTATTTAGTTAAGGTGGATGGGGGGCAAATTTTTGGCAAACCTATGTAAAGTCTATGGCGCGAGCGCCAGCAAGCAAAAAAAGCAGAGAAAACAGTGCCAGCCAATCGCGGTGTCCAGTGGAACAGGGGTCCAATCAGACAAAAGCCAGAGCGTGCAGCAACCAATGGTGGCTGTTTTCAGCTTCACCAGCTCCAGAGAGGGCTTCTTACCCAGCACTCCGAGTCCTGAGGGCAGACTGAAGGTGGTGGCTGAGGCAGCTGGAAGTACGACGGTCAATGGTGGGAAAAGAACCGAGGATGGTGCAGGGCCGCCCACGTTTATATATGAAAGACATTTTCAGCTGACGTCATGTGCAGCCCCCAGCAGACTGCTAGCGAAAAAGTTCCTGTGTGGTCCTAGTGCCTGGCCTGATGGCTATAGTTCCATAGGTGTGGCCTGATGCAGGAGATATGGTCGATGAAGATCTGAGGCAATACAATTCACACCCATGATGTGCACTTGACAGCGGAAAAAACAGAACTGAGTTAGGTGAAGGGGCCAGCAACAGTTACTGGTCGGGCACGTCAACACATAGTGTCAGACAGGTATCTTAGGTCAGTGGCCATTGCTGGCTCACTGGCCAAAGGATCTGCTCATGATGCAGGGTTGTAGCACCTCTAGCTTAGATCTGGGGTGGGGTGGGGGGACTCCATGGACATTCATTTTAGGAAGATCAGTGATCCCTCCATCTGTTACAGGCCCTGACTCAACGGCAAAATTACTTAATGTACAGAACAGGTATCTGCAACATTACAATTATTGGGTGGTGGCTAAGTTAACAGTTTGAAAAATGAAGCTGTGACTCTGGGCATGTGCATTAGTGTCAATACTAATGTACATACCTCGAGTTATGAGTTCATTTTTCAAACTGTGAATTCAGTGGGTTATTGCACTTGGTTTTGAGAGAGAAACACTTTTCCGAAATCAGGCAAGTCAGTAGTGCCATGCTCATTATTTTATTCACATGCTGAAAAATGTAACAAACTCATACATGAATGAGTTTACCCATGGCACAGTATTACCTTCAGAGATGATCGAGACATGCAGAAGCATCAGCGGATAGCTTTCAAGGCAGGCCGCTCTCATATTTAGTTTTACCCCCCAAAAAATCAGTCAGTGGCATTAATCACACATCCTGTGGCAAGTGTGCATTTTATGATCCTACTAATGCCGAAAGGGCAACTTGTATAGTGCACTTAGTAAAGCTATAGAAAAGCTGACAGTGTCCTTTTAATCTTCTTTAAGCCACAAATTCAGGTGTCTGGAGAGGATTTTCTTGACATGTTGCTAATAGATTTTTTTTTTAAATGATAGTTATATATTCCGGGACATGCTGGAGATATTGTGTTGCAGAGAAAGCTGGCAGAATTTTAATTTTGTTACTGACTTTTGTTCTGGAAAGAAAAAAAAAAAAAAAAACTTGTTCAACTCTCTGCAGTCAGCTGGGGATAAGTTAATTCATTATGTACAGGGTAAATCTCAGTTCAGTGGGAGGCCAAGCATTTTTTGCCATTATATTCAAAATCTCTGAAACAGCGACCACAATTGTGATGCTGTACTATGATTAAGATTTATCTTTCTCATCCAGCTGTTAATTAGCTGGTAATCATGCTTTGATTGATTGTCAAGTGTTTTATAATTCCTAATATTATTTCCAACACTGTGTGTAAAGAACCTTATTGATTTACTATATCTGATGTGAAAAATTAAATTATGCTAGCTTTCTGCCAAATCAGGAAGGGAAGACATGTAAAGCAGTTATGAAGCTGGATGAATCCATTTATCCCTATAGGTTTCACTGAACAACTGGGACGTATGAAGATGACACCAGTTAGCAATAATGTTCCTCCCTTTCTCTGAATGTGGCACACAAGAACTGGTTGATGCAAATACAAGTACAGTCTTACGCTCTGGTAACGGTCTGCCGCATGTGCTGCGTTGGTGCTCTCTAATACTTGTACCTGGCTGAGCGACTGCACTACACTGAGAACTCTCAACAGGGCAAAACACGTCTGTAATTTGCCATTCTCAGTCTAAACGGGAATAAATGTATAAACCTGTTCTCAGGTAATCTTTGCTTTGGTGATGTCTTGTCAACCTTCCTCACACAAAGATCTGCGTATATCCAGGGACGGCCTTAACAATTTGGGCTCCTGTGCGACCCTCTGTCAGGTCCCATCACTCCATTCCCTGTTGGGTCCCCCCACATCCAATATTTTTACCCCTACTGCACCACAGTTCTGTACCATATCGAAAGATGTGTATTTTTAAGCATAATTTACTGACATACATAAAAAGAAAGCAATTCAAAAATGTTACCACCCCAGACACATAACATACACTTTGTATCTGCTCAGTCAAGGGATCCAAGTGCCTTTATTAGGTCATCACCCACACTATAGCTGAGTGAGCGGCTACTAGTTTTACCAGTTATCCCAGAATTTGCTGTACTCTTATGCTTTTTAAAATAACATACTTCCTCGTTCCTGAGTCCCAGCCAACTCTGTCCTGTCCTGTATTAATAAAGCAGGTATACTAGTTAAACTAGTAGACCTGGTACTGTTTATTAATATAGGACAGAAGGGACAAGGAAGGAAGGGTTTGTTTTCTTTTAAAGGACAATAGGACAGATGCCTATATTATTTATCAGGATCAGAAATCAGTGATCTCTAGAGATGTCAGGAGAGGTGGGAGTCTGGCAGTGCTGGCTGCTGTTGTGACATTTCTTTCACTCACTCACTCAGCTGTACAGTGTGGGTGAATGATGGCCTACAGGTCCTTGGATCCCTTGACCGAGCACAGACACATACATCATTGCCTTGTAACAGATTGCAGGCATCACCATTTTGTTTAACACACCCTCTCGTTCTCATGCCAAAAAAACAAATAATGTTAATACTCATCTAAAATTGCATCTAGTCCAGCTTCAATGAAGGTGTATTTATTTATTGTAAATGTTTCACCAGGAAAGCACACTGAACTACAAGTTGTTTGTCTCCCTGGGGGAAAAGGCTGTGCCGGGGGCATTGGATACACATATACAGTACAGAAAGGCAGATTTACATATCATTCAGAGTAACTGGAAGTTCAATATATAGTATACATCATGTGGGTTACAAATGTAACAACAGTTTCAAACTGCTGGGTAGGAGTGGGTTACAGATGTAGTGACCAAAATAAGTGCATGGAGAACAGCAAAATGAATTATAGTAATATAGGATGGTGGGGAAGAATTCATTGCATTAGTCTTGACTGGAGAGGTGGATGCACACTCGATAGGGGTTAAGACTCAAGAGACACATATTTATGAAAAAAGAACATTATGTGTGTGTGTCCAACTGCAGTGACAATCAAATTGCCCAGTGACATGCTGACATTATAGCCTGTCCTTACTCCTTTCTCTTTCCCATGCTGTGTAGTGTGTGTAGTCTCTGTCGGCTTGCACCTGCCTCATCATGTGCAATAAAACCCTGCTTAGTTTTACTATGAAAAGGGCAACTATAATCTAAAATGGGATGTATGCCAGCAGCAAGGAAAAAATAAAGTGGCCTCTGACCTCTCTGTCTGCCTGGCCTGCTCATCATGTGAACTGATAATGCAAGCAACTTAATTTTGATATGAAAGGGGCCACTACCTGAAATGGAATATAATATACCAGCAAGAAAAAAAAAGTTATACTGTGCCCAGTGGCAGTGCACATTACATTCTTCCAGTGGCATCATGGCTCTGTCGGACATTCCTCTATTCCTTGCTGGTGTATTATATTCCCTTTTAGGCAGTGGCCCATTTCATTTTAAAACTAAGTTGCATGCATTATTAGTTCACATGATGAGCAGGCCAGGCAGACAGAGGTCACTACACAATACGGGGCAAGGACAAGACAACACAGGTACAGTTTCTGCTCGTCTGGATATGCATTATTTTTTTTTTTAATTAATAATTTATTTCTGTGAAACATGGCACACTGGCACTGTGATGTGATAATAACCTCTTGCCTACAACTTCTCTCAGTCACTCAGAGTAGACCCAGTGACATTACAGGAGGATAAAAACACCACACCTCAGCTAATCCAACTTGGTTACAAGCTAAATTATTGAAACTTTTTCTGAGGTATGAGAAGTGAAATATAATAGAGCCTGTGAAGTCTGGAGAGCTGAAGATGTGTGTCTCTTGTGAATGGATCAGATAACATGTCGCCAGGATCGCCACAAATGACTTAGTACTTAGTGACTGGTCTGTCTAACAAAGGTTCCATTTGAAGTTAAGCTCATCACTTGACTTCAAATGAAAACTGAGCCAACCCGATGGCGCTGAGGTTGAGGCACTGGACACCACACCTTGTACCATGGCGGCCGGGTTCGAAATGAGCCTCAGTCGTCGAGGGTCAGCAGGAGGGAGAGGATCAAGCGTCCGAGGACCGCTCTCCTCTCCTCTTCTGGGAAGGGATAAGGGGACTGTCCGCGCAGATGGTGATGCCTAGCGAGGGCTGGGTGTACCACAGCTGCGGGCTCTAGCATAGGGTACAGCGCAGGGTGGCTGCCTTCTGGACGTGCGTGGGAGGCGCACATAACAGGATGGGCAGCATTGCACTGCTCTCGCTAGGGGAGGAAAACCAAGGAAAAATCCCTCCCCCTTCAGTAGGCGAAAGTGGGTCCAGTGGCATCGGCACCACGTCCACTGCTGGGCGTCGGGACGCATGCTCCAGATCCCCTCTGCATGGCTGCCCTTCCAATACTGTAGACAGGGTGTCTGAGGAGAAGGCGGTCCTTCCCTGGAGGACTTAGACCGGGTAGGGTATGCCCGCTCAGCAATGGGGATACCCCGACTGGATCCATGTGTTCGAGCTTCAGGCAGGATGGGGAAAAGCGACGACCTTCCCTCACGGAGAGAGTCTGAGGGTAGGAGTGTTGAAAAGAAATTGTTAAAAAACAAACAAAAAAAAAAACTGTTCATAGACCACTCAGTATTAAGTAATTTGCAGCGATTCTTGGGCAATGAGCAGTCTGAATCATGGGGGTAATTTCATCAGCTCTCAGCTGTTGTCAGTTCCTTCGTTGTTGTCTGGTGCAAAAAACAAAAGTTGTTTTTCCAAATGCCAGATGGAGCAGGCACAAGTCCTACTTTGTGTGTGTGTGTCTGTGCGCCTCTTCTAATAAATGAAACTATTCCATTCAGTGAATCAAACACAGACACTAAAGACTTTAATCGCGATGCTGGCACTGCTCTACTGATAATAACCTTTGTCTCTCTAGTCACAGACACAACTTAGCAGGTCTTCTGTTCTGTTGATTAATGTATTTGGTTCCTATTATTACAACAGACCAGTCTACCAGTTCAATTACCACTCATCGGTGATTGCTCGTCATCATGATCTCCTCTTTCACAAGTGACACACAAGACTGACATCTCGGGAAGGGAGCCGGGCAGCCAGGTGCATTTTAAATTAAACCCTGCTAGCTAGCGATTTATTTCAATTCACGGAGATGGAGGCAGGAGGCGGGGGTCTTGCTACCTGGAAGTGGGACAGAGATGCACCGCCTTCATATTACACTATCTGCAGCTTGTGTTGTATATAAGGTTTCTTACAAAATGCAATGCAGCAAGCAGCATATTAGCACATGTTATGTATGTTAGCATGAATTCATTGTCGGGATGTATAATCGCCAAATATTGCTTTCTGTGGCGTCAGTCAAGGCAGGCCCCAACGAGCTGGGACACGGTTGGCAAGAGTGCTAAAGCCAGCCCTGCATATATCCATGATGCCTTGCACGGAGTTGAGACTTTAGAGTGTATGTGTGCGGTTAAGGAGATACAAAAACAATTTGGATATTACTTGAGTAGATATTCAAACATTAGCACTGGTGTTAACGTGTTTTACCCAAGCTACCCAGCTTTGTGGTTTGTTCTTTTTGGGGGCACCATAAGAGGCCCATGCAGTGTGCCCTAAACCCTTTTGAGCCCAGGGCTAAATAAAACTGCAAAATGCAAATGAGAGGGCCCCTTCCTGCATATGGGTGTAGCGCATGTCCAAAGGTTTGCAATGGTGGTAAATGGCACCCAAAGCAGCATTACTGACTGCCACCAAAAACCATGATGTAATCAGGTGCTAAGCTTATATCCCCACCCCACCGATGGTAGGGAAACTGTACTGCAACCACCCACCTCCAATCACTAATCACAGCTGCGAAGATGCAATCCTGGTGTATGAGCACCCTCCATCCCCGATCACTAGTGCCATATATAATGAGTCCTATCCCTAGTGTCTAGTGGCACCTTCCATCCCCGATCACCAATGCCACATATAATGAGTCCTATCTCTAGTGTCTAGTGGCACCCTCCATCCCCGATCACTAGTGCCACATATAATGAATCCTGTCCCTAGTGTTTAATGGCACCTCCATCCTCCGAACACCCATGCCATTTAATGGTTCCTATCCTTGGTGTCTGATGGCACCTCCTACCCCTGAATAACGTCCCATGTACTTCCTATCCCTGGTGTCTAGTAGTATCCCCACCCAAGCACCTGTGTACAGTGATATGGACCACCCTGGTGTCCAGTGGTACCCCGCACCGAATGCCTATCAACATATGTAATGGTAAGCACTGGTGGTCCACCATCTCCCCCAACCACCCTGCCTGAGCATGGAACACCATCCATCATCCCGCTAGGGAGTCCAGTGATGTGCTGGGATGTCCGATACAGTGTCTGGCATAGCCCTCCTCACACCTCCTCAACCAGCCACCATATGAGCTGGCAGTGAGCACGGACACTGTCAGCTCAGCAGTGACCAGCCGAGGAGGTGAAAGGAGGGCTGTGCCAGTCGCCGATCGAAACTCTAACCCCCGACTCCCTGTAAGGAGGGGTATTGCAGGTGGTGTTCTGTGCGGGCAGGACAGGGGAGGCACGCTGATCATCAACGCTACTGCTATGTATCCTGACGGGCATTCGGGGTAGGGGATACTACTGGGCACCAGGGTGGTCTGTACTGTTGTACACAGGTGCTGGGCAGGGGTGCTACTAGACAATAGAGATACAAACAAGTACACGGGATGGGTGTTCGGGTGTGTGGTGGCTGCTACTAGACATGCGGTATAGAACAAATTACACAAGTCAGCAGCTGGGGTGGGTGGGTGAGTGGTGCCATTGGATACCAGGACATGGAACTATCACGTGAGACGGGTGGCTGGGGTCAGGGTGTACACCAGACATCAGGGATATGACCTTGTACAAAGGAAGGTGTTTTGGTAGGGGTGGGAGGTGCTACTGAACACCAGGGATACAGAAGTATACATGGGATGGGTGTTGGGGAAGGAGGTGCCACTAGACACTAGTGACAGGACACAGTACTAGGGATGGCTGTTCGGGGAGGGTGCCACTGGACACCAGTGATATGGAGCAATACATGGGATGGGTGTTTGGGGGGTGCCACTAGACACCAGGAATAGGACAAAGTACGTGAGATGGCTGTTCGGGATGGGGGGGGTACCACTAGACACCAGGGATATGGAATTCTACATGGGACGGGTGGTCGGGGGTGGGGGATGCCACTATACACCAGTGATATGAACAATACAACAGGATGTGCACCAAGGGGCTGCATTGCATGCCCAATGGAATCATTTTTATGTTGCCACTGAGTACAGCCCACAGGAATCCCAGAGCTCTCTATTCTGAGGAATGCTATTCCCCGTGTGCTAGATACAGCCCAGGTCAAGACAATGCAGTGTCACTTAGTGCTGCATCGACACAGACTGATATTCAGTGGAGAGTGCCAGTCTGCTGTCAGACTGAATACAGCAACCACTAGGTCCGGCATGAAGCATGGTGCAAGCCTTTACACCGCTTGCACCTCCTGTTGAATATCTGGCCCTATGCATTAAGCGTAATCACTGTTACATGCCTACAGTAGGTCTTGACTGAAAGATGTCAGCTGTACACACAGTACACTCAAATCATTAAGAGTAATTAAAGCAGAATAATAAAAGTGATCTCAGAAATGCTGCAATCTGATTGGCTGTCAGTAATCCAAGAGCCTTACATTAATCTTTGTTACTGTCATGTACAACCTGATCACATGGTGTATGGATTCTTCCTGTCAGTTCATAGTGGGCATGGTCAGAGAAACGGGACTTCTGAAAACGTTGTAACCCTTATAACTCAGTTTAGGAGGGAAAAACAATGAAAAGACAAATGGGAATATTGATGTTTTGGCCAGAAATACATCATTACTAAAACAACACTATATGATGAATGTTTTTCTGCTAAAAATATTGCCGCTTTAAGAACTACAACTTGTATAGCATTATAAAGACCTGAGACACACTGTTTGTATTGTGTTATATCTAGGAAACTATAAACTGAACTTAAAAGCTCAAATGGGCAGACTGGGTGGGCCATAGGCCCTTATCTGCCGACACTGTCTATGTATCTATGTATTTACAACCTATTTTTGCAGCTGTCATTTTTCATACTTACTTTATGGTTCTTACACACACACATAGCTCTCGTGGAATTCACAAAGTAATAAACAGTGTTTAGTTTGCATTTCTTTGGTAATCTACTTCACATTAATTTTATTCAGCTAGCAATCCACTGTCCCTAGTGATCCTCTTTCTCTCTCTCAGGCCTTTGCCACTGACAACATCTGGACCAGAGCTTTGCTGCCATCAAGGGCCTCTCTTTAACAAAAGCACAGACTCCAGTGCTTTGGTATTCCCTCTGTCACCTTCTACACTCAGACTCCCTGTAGTGAGGGCCATTGCTCTGGGCAGGACACATTCTGCTCTCTCTAGGCTTTACTATGTATCCCTTTATCCAGGTACCCTCCCGTCAGGGATACAGTCACAAACAAGCAGCTACTCCAGTCTTAGACAAACTAACTGGTTGTCCAAATACAGCAGAAATATATATTGGTATTTATTTACACAAAGTTAAACAGCAGTATACGTACCATATAAGATTACACAAAGGAAGCTGGCAAACTTGTACAGGTAAACACTTCTGTCTTCCCAACCAGTTACAAAGTCAACATACGTCACTGTCCACACTAGGCTTTGTTTCTTTAAATCTCTCTCTCTCTCTCTCTACAGACACATAGTCTGGGTCTCTACCTTTGAATCCATTCCACATGTAACCCAGTGAAAACAGTGAGAAAAAAATTACTGTTAAAGCATTTATACTCCCTCCCTTTCTCCTCGGTGCCTTGGTCAAGTGAGGCTGTGAGGGTCATTTGGTCCCTCAGTGAAGACCAGTGAAGACAACAGGGGACTTAGAACTAGGGGTGAAGTTAATAAAATTAACTGAGAATTGGTTGATGGACAGGACTCATGAGAGTGATAGTGAATGTAAAATTCTTTGATGTAAGGCAGGTAATTAACTGGATACCTTAGGGATATGTCCTGGGACTGCTACTCTTAAACTTACAAATAAGGGATATGGGAAGGGATAACAGAAAACTCTATGGGAGAATAGATAAGAGGACTTAGCAGCATGAATAAGGATGTTGAGAGGCTGGAGGAGTGGTCTAGCATTTGGAACTGAAATTCAGTGCCAAGAAATGTCATTTACGTTGATAGCAAAAATCCATATACAGATTACTGCATCTATAGTATGGCGAAGGACTCAAAGGAGGAAAGCGGGTCTGGGGTGATAAATAGCAATAGTCTAAAAACCTAATCTCATGCAGTAAAATATATGGGAAGAAAAACAGGATATAGGGATGCATAAGGAGGGGCTTCACCAGTTGCAGGAGGAGGAAATATTGCAACTTCACTGGTTAAATGTTTAACCACATTAAATATTGTGGGCAATTCTGAGCCCACATCAAATGAAACAAAAGTACAGGCTGGAAATCATAAAGTGAAGATGATGATGATGAAGAATTTGCATTTACAAAGTGGTTTCCTTATGTATTGTATCTCAGAGCACATAAACAATGAAAGACTGGTAGTGAATTCACATATCAGCACCCACATGTAGCCATGGACAATTTGCCTGAACTGGTTTTCTGGGAAGAGGAATGTTGGCCAGGGCACCAGGGAAAATCCCCAACTCTCGTAAAAAGTACCTTGGGTTCTTTTATTGCCACCTGGACATCAACCACGACAGTACCGGAGACGGGAAAGAGAGACCTTGGTTTAATGTCTTATCTGAAGAACAGCACCCTCCTAACAGTATAGTATCCCCTAGCACTGTTCTTGGTGGCAGCGTTTATGGTGTAAGCCCTATCCCAGTGTGGGACTACATCCCATGACCTTGTGGCTCAGAGGTGGATTTGGTACCAGCTGAGCCACACTGACACCACAAGAGTAGAGGGCGCTGAAAATGATGCCGGGACTGCAAGGTAGGTCACAGTAGGAAAGATGTACTCTCTGGATGACAGAAGGGACGAAGGGATATGACAAAAACACTAAAATATATACAGGTAAACAACAGGGTGAACTCCACAGAGTTGTTCAAGTTGAGGAATAGTTCATCCACTAGTGGGTACAATCTCAAGCTGGAAGAAAGGTGGAATTTAAAAGGCCATTAGGAAGTAATTTTTCAGAGTGAGTGGTGAATAGGTGGAATAATCTATCCAACAGTGTGGACTACAGCTGGGTTCAAAACACAACCAGACATGTTTAGAGGAAGCCAGCCGGTGGCCTAGGGTTGAGATGCTGGATGCCACACTCGTGCCATCGGCAACCCGGGTTCAGGAATGGATTTGGGTCGCGGGGTTGGCAGGGAGAGGAAGGATTAAGCGATCCTACTGCTCTCCTTCCTCTGGGGAGGGTAGGGCAATGCATCGCTGCAGAGGCGACTGGTGGAGGCCAGCCACACTACAGCTGCATGCATAGCGGGGCGCAGCTCGGGTGTCAGAACAGACGTGCTCTGACGCCATTGCACATCCAGTTCCCCGGGGGAAAGTTAATGCGGAAAATAGTGAAGCGAGCTCGGCTGCTGATGGCCACGCCCTGTGTCCCTGGTCACAAAAGGTGCCTTCACGGGGGTGCGAAGCAATGAAAAGCCCGCCCTGTGTGTATGGGGCATATAAACTCATGTGCCAGACCTGGTCCAGGGTGCGGGTGCTGGCAGCTGGAGATCGTTAGGGGTCTGCAGGGGGCGTAATAAATAGAAATATAAAAAAAGTGGTTTAGAGGAACAAGAGGGTAGTAGGGGACAGGGAAATCTCTAAGTAGAAGACTACTCTAAGTCAGTGTAATACATCTTAGAGTATCAGGGCAAATGTGATGAGTTTATGGTCTCTTTATCTCCTTATTCTTCTGTGCTTCTGTGTACGTTCAGCGCATACATTTAAAACTTTTTAAAGTTTTATACACATTTTCTGATTTTTGGTTTAACATTAGCTTATGTAATTGGTTCATTTCTAATTTGAAGCAATTTCAGCAAACTGTTGCATCTCTAAATCAAGTCATACGTCAACCATATCTTGCATGCTTTGCCTGCAAAATGTTGAAGGACAACAGAGGTTCATATTTCTTTACACTAATCAGGATTAACACTTAGAACATAATACTGGTACAAAAATATAATGAGCAGGAGCTGACAAGGTAGTGGAAAATGTCAGCTTCTCTCTAGAACTACAGTTTTGAAGGACACCAGGGTTAGATTACAAATGTATTGTAGGATGAGGAACTCCTGCTATTAATAAGGAGATGCCTCATGGAAGGCAAACTGTCTTACACTACACTCCTGCTTCCTGAGAAATGTCTTTCTGGGTAGTGGAAAATACTTACAATTTGCTCATCTAGGAGATGTTTTACCCAGTGTCAGACAGAACAAGCCTTTGGTATGCATTATAAAACACTCCCAGTGATAACACTTTGCAGTGATAGCAGTATGATAACCAGCACTGAAAGATGAACAAAACGCTAAAAACTAGATTTGCAAAATGTAATGTTTGCCATTTAGAGACTGTGGTCTGGATTCTCAAAACACTCTGAAGGTGCAAAACCATTTGCAAGTCCCCAAAAGTTCCACAGTAGCGGAAAAAAGGGGAAACTGTACTGAAAGGTACACACAAAAATCCCTCAGCTGTGGAAAAAAAAATACACTGCGGACTGAAGAAAAAGTGCAGCTGTGGAAGTTCCTCAGGGAAAAAGCCACAAAAAGTATGACATATCCCTTAAAGGCTATTCTCAGCGGTAATTTTTGCCAGTTGCAGAACATATGTTGCATACATGTTGCATCACAGAGAGGAGGCGAATTCCCTGAGCAAATAGCAGTGTACCAACAATTGAAATACAATTATAGTGGCGGTTCAGGCACCAAGCAACAACTAACTAGTGGGTGTATAGTAGTGTCAGTAGTTACAACAAAAATAGTACACATTTTCATTGAAAGGCAGCAAACCACAATCACTAGACCCAGTGCAGCCCATAAAGAGCCCCTCAGGCATTAGAGGCAGAGCAGGTAACAATCTGCAGTGACTGCTACTGAAGCAGGCAACCAAAAACACTCAGGAGAGACACAACGACAGTTCCACCATCAGTTACACATAGCCACTGTGGTGCATGGTTCTCCTGGTACCAGTGGTGCTGTAGTGGTCCCAGTTGAGGGACTTGCTGCTGGTCTCTCAAGAGTTCTTTCTGCTGCATCTATAGCAAGACTGTCACAGTCTGCTGCTCCAGTTAATATGGATTACCGTTGCCTACTGAGCGCTTTCCCTCAGCTGCTGATCCGCCTTGTGAATTTTTCAACAGCTGCGGAAAAATATCAATTCTCAACACTTGAGAATTTACGCAGCTTGCCTGTTTTGCAATTTTCCGCAACTCGGACATTTCTTTGTGAATATGCTGCAACCAAATTTCTGCAGTGTCATCAAGCCATTTTCCACAACTACTGAATTTTTGGCTCTCTTTGAGAATCCAGCACCATGTGTTTGAATTATCTTTGGGGTGGGACTTAAAAGATGGATGTTTTAAGATATTACTAACTAATGCCATTTAACTATACTTGCTATCGTTTTGCTCATTCCTCATATTTTTCCTTGATGTGAGCTTCTAATAATTCAGTCTTCTATGTAACCTGTTGGGATGTACCTGAAAACAGGCATGGGCTTACCTGGTCAATAAAAAACAAATAAAAACTGAAGGCCACTACTTCTCTCTACAGACTGACGTGCTCTGCAATTTGAGCCGTGCATCATTGAATTTATTTTCTGAGAAATGTTTGACCACTCCAAAAAATAAGTTAAAGAGAAACTATTCTCGGTTTTACTGGAGCTAAAAATAAACAGGAACCCCCAACCTGTATAGGAACTCCTCTGTGCCATATTTAGAATATTAACTAATGCCTCCACTAGAAGGGAAAGGATGATCAATTGTCCCGAGAAGTGGCTATATGATCCTTCCACTTCCCTGTTCTCCTGCTCTGCCGTGCTCCAACACTCTATGATATCAGTATAGGGAGAGTGCGGGGGCACATTCCATTCTACTCTACAGGGTGTCTTTTTCTATACTTATTTTGCCCTTTTAGTGGCCTTTTGCTGACAACAGAAGTCAGAGTTCAACTACCAAGGATATCAAAAGGCCACTTAAAAGAGTAAAAAAAACAAAAAACAAAAACCCCCAGATGTCCCGTAGAGTAGAATGGAGCATGCCCTCACGCTCTCCCTATACCAGTGTCACTAAGCGCTAGAGTGTGAAGTGGAAGGGACAGTGCAACCAACCACCTGGGGGGAAATTACAATCCCTTCCCGTCCAGTGGGGGCATAAATACAGGTTACTCACCTGTAACAGGAGTTCTAGGAATGGTATATGTTGTTCATCCACACTCATTGGCAGGTATCCTTGCCGCTTTAAATCTTGCCGGAAGGTCTTCAAGCTTGCTCCTCCCACCCACCCGGGTGGTATAACTCTCGGCTCCGCCCCATGACGCCAGATCTGGCCCGCTGGAAGCTCAGGTTGTGCGTCGAAGCCGGGAGGTCGGGTGGGTCGTGTGGATGAACAACATATACCATTCCTAGAACTCCTGTTACAGGTGAGTAACTGTATTTCTAGGGACATGGATATGTTGTTCATCCACACTCATTGGCAGACTCCTAGCAGTTCTCCGGGAGGAGGAGGCAAGCACACCCCAATACTTACTTGGGAAGAGAGACTGGAGAACCGAGGCCCCAAAACCAGCATCGGCGTGACTCAAGGTCGATGTGGTAGTGGGTAATGAAGGTGTTTGCTGACTTCCAGGTAGCAGCCCTGCAGATTTCCTGGATAGGGCGTCCTGGAAGCAGCCACCGTTAACAGCAGTAAGCGGGTAGAATGAGCTCTTATCCTCTGGAGCTCCATGCCCGCCAACTTATAGCAGAGATCTATGCAGGAGGTTACCCACCTGCTTATCGTCAGCTTGGCTGCAGGTCTGCCAGATGCGGCTTCAGCGTAGGTGACAAAACAGCTGGCGAACTCTCCTCAATTTCAGCCAGGCGCCCTTATAATAAGCGAGCGCCTTCTAGGGTCCAGAGTATGGAGCCTATTCGCCTCCGAGGTGATTGGGTAGAACACCGGCAGAGTCAACACCTGGTTAAGGTGAAACTCGACACCACCTTCGGAAGGAATTTCGGGTGGGGCGCAGGACAACCTTGTCCCTGTGGAAGACCAGGTAAGGAGACTCGATGGAAGCGCCTGGAGCTCTCCCATCCTTCTGGCTGACGTGATAGCCACCAAGAAGCGGTCTTCCACGACAGGTGAGAGAGACACACCTGTGCATAGGTTCGAATGGCTTGCCCATGAGCTTTGCCAGCACCGAGCAGTAGATCCCACTGAGGTGGGGGTTCCCGCACTGAGGAAATGTGATCAAGGCCTTTGAAAAGCGCCAGACCACCTCTCTCCTGCGCCACCGACTGCTTCCCGGCCCGCGCCCGTAAGCAGAGAGATGGCTGCCAGGCACCCTTAGGGTCGCGACCTAAGCCCTTGACTAGAAAGGACCATAAATAGTCCAAGATGCTTGCCAAGGAACAGGAGGAAGGGTCCAAGCCCTTGCCCTGACACCAAATGGAAAACCTTTTCCATTTGAAGGCATAGCATTTTCTGGTCGACTCCTTACGGGACGCCTCAACTACATTGAGGACCTCGTCGGAAAGACCCAAGGCCTGGAACTCTAGCCGCTCAGGAACCAGGCCGTCAGGTGCAGGGATTGAAGGTCCGGATGGAACACCTTCCCCTGATTGACTGAGAGCAGGTCCGGGCGAGCTGGAAGCTGCCGCGGAGTCCTGGAGCTGAGACTGAGGAGATCTGAGTACCAGAACTGGCGAGGCCAGTCTGGGGCTATCAGAATCACCTGCGCCTTGTCCTCCTCGCCTTGAGAAGCACCTTGTGGATCAA
Organism: Neoceratodus forsteri; assembly: GCA_016271365.2. NCBI lineage: Eukaryota > Metazoa > Chordata > Ceratodontiformes > Ceratodontidae > Neoceratodus > Neoceratodus forsteri. The sequence goes on from CM057449.1 coordinate 1,367,445,656, forward strand.
GGAAATGGGGAAAGAGCGTAAAGAGGCCCGGGTCCATTGCCTCGAGAAGGCATCCCCTGCAGCGAGCCCTGCTGAGGGGGGCATGGAACAGACTCAGCTTGGCGTTCTCCATGGAGGCAAACAGGTCCACCTGAGGTGTGCCCCAAGGGAGAACAGATGCTGTACTACCTCCGGCAGGAGAGACCACTGTGGGATGCAGCCCCTATCGGCTCAGGGCATCGGCCAGGGTGTTGGAGGCTCCTGCCACGTGAATGGCTAGAGATCCGCCTCCAGGCTGCGCCACGAGTGACCAAATCGGAGAGCTTCCTTGCATAGAAGCATGGAGCGCCCCGCCTCTGGCGGTTTAGATAGTACATGGTCGTGGTATTGTCCGTCTGGACTCGGACCACTTGACCCCGGAGGAGCGGAGCAAAGGCGGTGAGAGCTAGGCGGACCGCTTGGAGCTCCAGCAGGTTGATGTGGCATCGGGACTCCCGGGGACCAGAGGCCATGACCAGTGTTCCCCAGATGGGCACCCCAACCCATCAGAGAGGCATCGGTCGATAGAGAGACCGCGGCTCGGGCGGACGAACAGGATCCCCTCCTGCAAATGATCTGGAACGGTCCACCACTGAGGCGTTCCACATCCCCTGTGTCACCGACACAAGCTGGTCCAAGGATCGCAGGTTGTGACCACTGGCTGGCCAGTCCCACTGAAGGACGATGTTCCAGCGGGCCCAACGGACCACGCTGGTGCAGGCCGCCATGAGACCCAGGAGGCGCAGAAGTCCGGGCAGGCGCGATGCCCAACCAGAAATGATCGGGCAAAGGAGGAAAGAACCTCGCCCTGTCCTGCCGGGAGCCGCGCTCTGGCCTCGAAGAGTCGAGCTGCGCCCGATGAATAGAATCACCTGCTCGGCTCGAGTTCCGACTTGGCCTCTTGATAAGGAGGCCCAGTTGAGAGCAGACCTGGAGGGCCAGATCTCTGGACCACTCCGCCTCCTTCCTGGAGGGAGCTGCTATCAGCCAGTCGTCCAGGTAAGGGTACACCCGGACCCCTCGGCGCCGCAGAAATGCTGTCACCACTGCCATGCATTTGGTGAAGACCCTGGGAGCTGGAGACAGTCGAAGGGCATGGCTTGGAACTCGAAGAGGGATCCTTCCGCCGGAAGCGTAAGGAATCTCTGGTGAGACGGACGGATAGGGACCTGAAAAGCGCGTCCTGCAAGTCCAGAGAGCAGAACCACCGCGCGTTCAAGGATGGTATTATCTGAGCCAGAGTGACCATCCTGAAGGTTCGAGACCTTAGGAACTTGTTTAGTCGTGTAGGTGAGAATGGGCGCCAGCCCCGTCCGTTCGGAACCAGGAAGTACCTGGACACAAACCCTGGGTCTGAAGGAGGTCCACCTCTCTTACCACCTCCTTCTGGAGGAGGAGAAGCGATGTCAGCTCGACGAGACGCCAGTGAGGCTGGGGATCCGAAGCCCCGAGGCGGCTCTGAAGGGTGGTGCCTGCTCGATTCAGAGGCAGGCCTCTTCCCACCACCTCCAAGACCCACCTGTCCGTGGTAACAGCGGACCAGGCGGAACGGAAGTGCGGGCCGTCCCCACGGGGACCCAGGGGTAAGGTGACGGGATGGGGCGACACCCCTCAGCCCGTCACTGGGCAGGCTTGGAGGAGGGACCGGCCGAGGGACCTCCTGGCCCTTTCCTCCTGCCTCCTGTTAGAGGAGCGGCGGCTTGGGTTTGGGATGCCAAGGCCGAGCCTGCTGGCCTGGCGTGCTGGGCCGGGCGCGGGGCACAGAAGGCCCAAAGGGCTTAGGCTGTGGTTTGCGGCCTTTGTCCTTCTGAGCGGAAGAGACCGAGTCCAAGGTGGCATTGGACTCTCGATCCTCTGCAGGTGACCTTCCACCCCAGGGCCGAAGAGGTCAGTCCCAAAGGGAACATCCGCCAACTTGTGCTGGGTATCAAGTAAAGGTGGATATCCTCAGCCAAGCCCGTGACGCATAGCGCCACTGCGCGCCACCGATCTGGCACATGAGTCCCTATATCCAAAGCAGTCTGGAGCTGCTGTTTGGCCACTGCCCTGCCTGGTCCCGCACCTGTAACCGTAGTCTGCAGATCGGCGGAAGATGAGATGACCTCATCCAGGAGCCCAACAGGGCATGAGAAAATGTGCCATGAGGACGGCCGACTAATGACCATGAAAGGCGAGAGAGAGGGCATAGCGTAGACTTCGCATAGTCAATTTCTTGGACTCCTTGTCAGGAGGTTTGTCCACATCCTGGCGTTGCCGTGGCGGGCAGCTGTCGTGATCAACCCCTCAGCAGAGGGTGTTCCAAAACGGACAAGGAACGGTAGGGACCGCATACTTCCTGGCCATCCTGGCCGAAGGCGCAGGGCAGGAAGCAGGCGCTGCCAAAGCTCCAGTGCGGACCCACTATGGCCTCGGCCACCGGAAGGCCTCCGTCGAGAATCCCTCGGTCCAGAATCTCCGTGAGGATACCTGGCCCGTTGGAAGCAGGTTCGAGCTCCATCGGTAGACTCCGAGATGAGCCGAAGCAGTCCTAGGAAGGACGACGGGCTATCGTCCATTGACTGACCTCCTGAAGACTCCAAGTCCAGTCGCTTGGAGAAAAGGAGAATCATCTTGGACTCGGAAGAGTCCTCGAAGAGCTGCCTCTGGCCTGAGCCACCCTTCACCTGCGAGGTCGGTCGGGAGTGAGGGTAACTGACAGCCGATGGGGTAGACCCTTGCGACCGAGAATCTTGGTGGAGCCCCAGTGGTGGCTGTGGGCGGAGGTTCCACGGAATCGGTGGAGCAGCTGGTTTGGCGAACAACCGGCCTGGGTATAGGCTCCTCGGATAAGTCGGGGTTGTGTCGGCCGTTCGGTGACAGCCACTTAATGGCGGGGAAAGGCGGCGGGGTCGGCTTATTCCGGCCAGGAGGAGCTGTTGCAACATAAGGTCCTCGTACCGTCGACGTAATTTACGCCGAAGCCTCCCCTCATCCGAGGAGGAGGACGAGAACGAGCGGCGACGCCGCTTACCGCGGTGCCGAGACCGAGACCGCCTATGACGGTGGGATCGGCTGGACCGCGAAGAGGTCCGAGACCGAGACCGAGAGTCCCGGAATTTCCGAGGTCGGTGCGGGGAGGTGTCGGCCGGAACCGGCACTCCCTTCGGCTCGGATGGTCCATCCGAGGGCTCCGGAACCGGAGGCACAGGCGAGCCCACGGGATCCTCAACTCCTCCCGGGGGAACCGGGGAGAGGGGAATCTCGGCTGCTAAAGGCGACAGCCCGTCCAATGGGTCGAGAAAAATCTCGACTTCATCGGTGGGAGTCTCGGTCAACTGACCTGGCGGGGACACCGTGAGGCCAGTGGCGAAGCAGCGGTCGACGAAGCCGGCGGTCGGCGGCCGAGAGGGACCTTTCCCGCTCCCAAGAGCGTCGACGGAGGACTTACCCTGTCCCTCTTTTGGACCGAGAATAAGGTCCAGCAGCGCGAGCCCTTCTCCTTTAGTGGAGAGGGACAGACAAAGCTCCTTAAAGAAGCCGTGTAGGAAGAACCCAGAGGCGGGATAAATGCTGCGGCCGAGGAAGATCACGGCCAGCGCCGCCTCCTCTTGAGGCGACCATCCGCTCGAGCTGATCCTGAGCCCCCCGCCCGCGGACACACCAACGGGCCTCCTTGGACTTCACGGAGGAAGCGCTTCCGGGGCGGCCCAGTTGCAATCGGGCAGCACGGTCTTGAGGGCGTAGGCCGAGAAAGATGAGCACAAGTCGCAAGCCTGCGGGTCGTGCTCAAGGCCTAAGCAGTAGACACACGTGGAGTGTGGATCCGTCCGAGACATCTTCTGCCCGCATGGGCATCTCGAAATCCGAGGTCGATTTGTCCACCGCGGCCGCGAGGGATAGAAGACTGAAGTCTTTTGCAAAATTTATTTTTAAACGCAATGGAGAAATAGGACCAGTCACAAGCGCAGAGGCGTTAAGGAGGAACCTGAGCTTCCAAGCGGTAAGGAAGATCTGGCGTCATGGGGCGGAGCCGAGGTTATACCACCGGGTGGGTGGGAGAGCAAGCTTGAAGACCTTCCGGCAAGATTTAAAGCGGCAAGGATACCTGCCAATGAGTGTGGATGAACAACATATCCATGTCCCTAGAAGTTACAATTCTGAATATGGCTACAGCAGAACTGTCAAACAGGTAAGGAAGCTTATGATTTGTTTTGTTACAACTGAGAAAGGTTCTCTTTACAGTTCTCCAGTTTCTGGGAAATATTTTCAAAACAAAATATTCAGACACAGTTCAACTGTGTTTCAAATATCGTAATACATTGGTGTAAATTATATGACTCGACTTGGTACAGGTGAAGGAAAACTCACACACCTGTAAATATTGTTTCACTACTGGTATTCCTTCTACAGTCACACTTGTGCAGTATCTAGGCATGCATGAAGTCCTTGGAAAGCCCACTGGCTAGAGCTTCAGTTCTTCCATTTCATCTTGTGCCTCACTCTTCTACTCCTCCTTCAGATTTAGATGTAAATTGCAGGAAAGTTGAGGATCTGCTCAGTGGGTAATAACTAAGGTTTAGTAGCCAGGAGAGGTTGGGTGTGTTACTGTGACCATAGAAGGAACACCAGTAGTGAAAAGAGAAGCTACGGTAATTATTGTAAAGAACACTTACTTACCCTAACAGTAGATCTTCAAGAGAATCTCCTCATCTGGGCTACACCTTTGCAACTTTAATCCTTTAGCACCAGGACCGCTCAAACTTTTGCTAGCATCAGGAGAAACGTGCAGAATGCCCTTAAGAAAAGTATGCAACACCTCTAACTGCGCCACTGTGCTCCCATCAGTAAGGTCACAAAAGCCAAAATGGCTGCTAAATGCACTTTAATGGTGGAATACAGGAGACATGAGTCAGATAGGGACAGAAGGTAATCCAGTACAGCACTGTAAAAGGTTTCACGGAATGGGAAGCACACTAGATGGAGAAATGCGTCCACTTCAGATAATGTGTATGGCTTTCTGGCCATCAATAAGAGATCAGCAACCTTGAAGGAAACCCCAAAAAGGGAACTAACTACAGTATGTCCTCAGGAGCCATGCATGCAGATGCAGGGAGCTGATGTCCAGATGGAGACAGAAGGCCCCGACACAGAGGGAGCTGTGCTGGACGTTCAACGACTAGATGCTAGAGAAGTGGAACTCAGATCTGGCAGCCCAACATGATGCCAGCAGTATTAGGGTGGCACACTTGGTCCACAGCTTGAAAGGAACTGTTGGAAAGGCATAAAGGAACTTCCCTTTCTAAGAGAGGAAAAAGGCATAGAAAACCTCATGCTCCAGAGCAAGCTAGCTGAAACACAGCGGTTTTGCATTGTGTGAGGATGCAAAAAAGAAAGTCCAACTCTGGATGACCCCACCTTGCGAAGAGGTCGTCTGCCACAGAGGTCAACAGTTCCCAATTGTGTGTCAGGGACTGAGAGCTGCTTAACCTGTCTGCCAAGACTTTTGGGGCACCTTGGAGAAATATGCTGTCAGCTGAATGTCATGAGGCGTGATCTAGTACCACACTCTCATGGCCTCCCTACGTAGTGGGCAAGAATGTGTGCTCCTCTGCTTGTTTATGCAGTGCATTACACTTACATCCTCACATCATCTGTCTGAAGCAGCAAGGGACTAGGGCTGAGATGGGCTTGAAATGCCTGTAGGCCTAGTAGAATAGCCCTCATCTCCAGAACATTTATATGCATACAGGACTCCAGACTGAACCAACTACAGAGTCTAAAGTGGCCTCAGATGAGCACCACAGCTGGACCCTGAGACTTCTGTGGTCAGAATCTGCAGGGAAGCAGGAAAAGAGAAGGGAATGCCTTGCATTAGTTGGGCCAATCCATCCACTGCAACAGAGTATGGGGTAAAGGAAACATGACCAGTACCAAATGGCACAGGTTGCTGATAAGTTCATCCTATTTTACTCAGAGCTGCTCTGTGAGTAGGAAAGCACTACCGACTGCTTTGCCTAGAACTGCTCCAATGTACTGAAAGTGACAACAAGGTACGAGGACTGATCTGGGCTCATTCACCGTGACATCCAATTCCTAGAACAGCTGTCTTGTTCTGAACAGAGTGTGCAGAATGGCTTCCCTTGATGGAGCCTTGATTAGCCAATCATCCAGATAAGGGAAGACATATGTCCTTCCTCGATGGATTGCTGCCACTACTGCCAAGCATTTGGCAAATATCCATGGCATTGAGGACAAGCCAAAAGATAACACTTGAAATTGATGATGACTGCCCTCCAGCATAAAGAGGAAGTACCATCTATGACACATGCAGATCCTGATATAAGGGTATGAATCCTTCATGTCCAGAGCATAGAACAAATTCCCTGTATAGAACCAATTCTGCAACAGAGGAAAGAGAGCCTGAAGAGAAGCCATCCAAAACTTTTTGTACTCAATGTACTCGTTCAGATCCCGAAGATCCAGTACAGGATGTAGAGTCCCTGTCCATCAGGGGCTACAAAATATCAGGAATAGAATCCCTAGTGCAACTGCAAAGAGACAACAGGTTCTATAGCACGTTTTGTATCATTGTTTAAACCTCAGTCAGCAGAAAGCACAGTAGCTCAGAAGGTAATGACAAGGAGGAGGTGGATGCAATGGAGGGTAAACAGAAGTTCTAGATTATGGCTCCTTTCTACAATTGCTAGGATCTACTCATCTGTAGTGATTTCTGTCAATTTTGGCAAAGAGATCCTTCCCCCACCTTCACACCTGGATGCAGAGGGATAAGGGGTGCAGAGTCAGGAAGAACCAGGGTGGAAGGAGCGCCACCTGCACTGATATCTTTGGGTGCTTTAGTACAGGCACCTGGTGAGAGAGGGCCTGGGAGGGGGGCCTCTACCCCTGAGCACAGGGCTGCTGACAGAAGACATGACCACTACAGGCAGCTGACCTATGAAATGTGCCCCAACCACACTCCCTTGAGGGCTGAGGGGGGTCAATGACTTGAGGGACCTAAGAGTCATTCTAGACAACTGCAATTCTCTTAAAATTGATTCTACATTAGTGGCAAGCAGATCAGAAATGACTGAAGGGGCACTGAGGACACATTTTTGCACATCAGCAGCAAAACCTGACACACAGAGCCAAGAATATATTTTAATGCAAATGACAGAAGCAGCAGCCCTGGCAAAAGCATCAGAGGCGTCATAAGCAGAACGCAAAAGATGCTTACCAGTGTCAAGGCCTACAGCAGCAGACTTCAATAAGTCAGCCTCAGCAGGACTACCAAGCAATTATGCAAGGTCAGTCATAACAGACTTTTGCAAGCTGTGCTGATATTTAATCGTGTACATTTGGTAATCAACTGTTCTTGGGCCCGTAGAGGTGTATGTCCACTTGCCATCATATCCAGCCTCCTAGATTCTGTCAGGAAGCACAGAGTTCATATGTCCAGCTGCTCTGAACCTACCATGAGCAATTATGACCAGCCATAATGAGCACTGAGTCAGTTTCAGGTTGAGAGTGATAATATGGCTTAGAGGAAGGTGTAGGCAATTGTTTATCGGTCTTCCTTGGGTGTGCAGCAATATACTAGGTCTGTGCCATGCTGCAATAGTGGCACACCCTAATGCATGATAAAGAAGAGGTAGCACAGTAGAAGGGATGATGTGGACCTCCAGAAACTCAAATAAACTGCATTTTGTAGGGTCCTCCTTCTCAGCAACAAACCCAATGGCATTCTGCATTTGTCTCAGCAGGGCCTAGAAAGATGCATCCTCGGGTGAATACCTAGCCATATATACAATAGTGTCTTCACTACATGAGGATAAAGTGAAGCTAGAACTCAATCCACCCTCAAAGGTATCCATGTCACTTTCCTCCATATTGAGGAGGTAAGGATTATATTCCTCTTCACTGTTGCTGGGCATGAAGACAGGCCAATTCAGAGGAGCCAGCATCAAAGGTAACAGCTGTGAAGAAGAATAGTAAGCGTGCTTTGGGAGCTATTAGTTGACAATGGTGATGCCGAAGGAGGAGGTCCTGTCAATGGAAAAGCCATGATCACTGGCGAAAGGCTTGGCATGAAGCGCTGAAAAAGCTCTGACACAGTGGCCGGGCACAACTTGCAAGTTTTTTGGGACAATACCTATCAACAGAGGCTGTGAACTGCCCATAACAGGTGCAGAAGATTCAAAGCCAAGCCCTGATCTTGATGTCTCGTGGACAGTTTGGGGTGGGGCTTTAGGAATTGATGCTGCCAGAGTGGATGCTGATGAGGACTTACCCTTTTGGAGGCGGGGCTCTAGACCTTCCTGACTATGCAGGCACCTTATGTTTATGATGGCTGGAGGACAAGGCATTACATGATTGCTCTTGTTCCAGGACTTCATAGACAATGTTGCTGAACATCTGGGAAGACTTTCTGGCATAGCGGTTCAAAAGCCCTAGGAGGAAAGCTGGCAGCAAGTCCACAGCCTTATTGGTGGTGTCCACGGCCTTTCTGTGAAGAAGATCTCTAAGACCTTCAGACATGATCTCCTCATGGCCTGGTTGAATCCCAGGCAGATCTACAGGCCCTTAAGTTGTAGGATAAACCCAAACAGTGCAAACAGATGGAATGAGCATCATCTTTGTAGACTTGACACTGGGAGAAAGAATGGAGGAGTGATAGAGGTGCACACGTTATACAGGCGTAAACGTTGTACGTCACTGTGGGCAACCTCTGGTTAGCAAAAGTTTCTGAGTGGTCCAGACAATGACGGCTTACAGTTCCAAAGGTGTTGCTCACTGGAGGAGATAATCCTCACTGAAGATTTTTTGGATCTTCATGAACATCTTCTCCATAGAATACCATTTATGTGTCTGAGCTGAAAGCACTAGGACCCCACAAGAGCCAGAACTGTTGGGGACTAGCTGCATGGGTATTCTTCTGCTCACGTGCATCCTATGTGTGCCCACTGGTATAGAGTGGCACCTGCCTCAGTACATTTTTTACTGAGGATGTAAGTTCGTGGGTGACACTAAATGAACACGCTTACCACTATCTATGGACATAAGATAGCCCCGTTGGCCCCATAAGAAGGGACACCTCCCACTTAAATGCAGTGTCTTCACAGCCCTTACCTATCTGAGAAGAAAGGAAGACAATACAACAGTAACACTGTGGTGAGTCCAGGGGATGCAGGGTGGGTCATAACACTCTATGGAGAAGCTATTCAGGAAGATCTACAGCTGCTGTAAGTACTGTAGCTTCTCTAGCTTCCTAGAATTAATCTTGTCCATAGAGTCCCACTTATGGATCGGAGTACCAAGCTTTCAAAACCAGCCCCCCAGACTGGGGAGGTAGTAAATGCCTCGTTGAGAAATGACCTAGGGGTTACAGAGCAAACCAACAGGCAAACAAATTATATAGCAAAACTGGTGACATATTTTGTTTACAGAAGACAGTGGTGCTTCACGAATATACTGCCACTGAACTTCAAAACACAAACAACATTTAAGTGGGCTATTAGGCAAGAGGCATTAAATGTGGTGGTTAGTGGGGGAGAACTGTTCTCGGTGCCAGCTCTGGCTCTGGGTTGGGGAGTTTCTATTCTTCCAGAAATGGTCTGCCTGGAGAAGCAAAAAGTTGCTTATTGTTGATCTGTTATGGGGCTTCAAATGAGTCGCATGACAGTGCGTGACTGCCAACAGTTTTTTCTATGGTGGCCAGCAGCTGACAGTCAAGAGGAGAGCTTAGTGACAGTGACTTCTAAGGGAATTTGTGTGAGAAGGGAAAAAGTTACTTTTGAGCAGGTTTCAAAGGGAGGTGGGGCTCCCATCTAGATCTGCTAATGAGAAGCAGGAACATGCACAATGACAGCCATAAAAAGCCATGAAAGCTACTTCAACTGGTGGCAGTGGACGTGGAGGTATGGATCTTAGAGACATGAAAATTACATACTCACCATAATTGTTGTTCTTCCAGAATATCTTCACCATTCATTCACACTTTTGGGTGTTAGTCAGAGAAGCTAGTGAGCAAAGTCTTTTGCAGCTAGGAGGCAACAGATGTCAGTTGGTGGCACTGCCCACATGGCTGACATACTGATGTCACATACATGAGCTAGCCTGTAACAGATGCTGGCCCCACCTCCCTTCCACAGTTCTGCTTGCCAGTAGAAGAAACAAGTGATTTTACAATACCAAAAGGGATTACTCCTTATAGAGGGATCATAATAGGACATATGACCCCTCAGCCACATCTAACCTCTCACAACCCTTACAATCTGGCGCTACAAAACAGAGTAAAGTTTTGTTTAAACAATATGAATGGCTGGACATAAGCAACACAGATTAGAGGCCTAACACCAGCCTCATTAGAATGACTCCATCTGCTCTCTTAATAATTTTACTTAATTTATTGAAAGAAATAAAAACTGACACCAAGACACAGGAGTAACGTTTCAATAAATGAAGTAAAATTATTAAATACTATTGGAGTCATTCTTATCGAGCTAATCGATAATATCTGAATCTGTGTTGCTTGATAACTATTATTTCGGAGGCACCACCACCACCTTATGCGCTCTGGTGAAAAGTACTGAAGTTACAGAATGGCTGGACAACTGTCACTCCCACACCCCTCTAACAGGAATACACTCATTACCCCCCCAATCAGGTTTTTACCCATACAGGCTCCATTCATATTTCTAAAGAGTATACTAATGTACTAAGAAAATGTGACATATTACCTATTTGTTTCTCTGATCACGACCCTTTTTTATTAACTTTACGTTGGAGTTTAGAAAAATCTAATACTTTGTGGGGTTTTAACAATTCCCTTCTGAATTCAAAATAATTTAAGACTTTAACCAGGACAAGATATAGTTAATTAGAACTGAGAATACACAACGGATCTCACACCTTGCACACTATGGGATACTGTTAGAGCGGTCTTCTGAGGAAAATTATTCTTCCCGGCTGAAATGACAGAGGAAAGAGAAGTTGGCCCAGCTGTACAAGACACCTGCTGAGACTCAAAGGCTGCATATGCTAGGCAATCAAGCAGTAGGGCCAACTATTACTACACTTCAACAGGAGTCTCAAGTAATACTTAATGATAACACTGAAGCTGTCTTACGCTTTCTCATTCAACACTACTATGAGGAAGGCGCTAGGGCTTCTAAAATTTTACCTTACCGCCTTCGAAAATGGGTGGTGGAATCCTCAGTGACCCAACTTAAAGACCCAATATCGAACCTCCATTTTACAGATGAAAAGAAAATCCTAGAGATATTTCATAAATACTACGAGACTCTTTACATTCAAAAACAACCCATAGATCCTAACAAAATAACTTCCTTTTTGGATGCAGTGCATCTACCATCTTTATTATGACATACATACACCAACTTATGGCACCCTTTCACCGATAAAATAACGATGGCCATCAAGAACTTAAAAACAAAAAAAGCCCAGGCCCAGATGGATATAATGGGAGTTTTATAAAATGTTCACTGATAAACTAGTATCATCTCTTATTAAAGTTAGAGTTGGGTATTAAAGGGTAAGACGGTCCGTCCCCCAACATGGAATCGAGCAACTATATTAGCTATTCTAAAACCTAACAAAGATAGTACCAAATGTTCACTTTATCGACAGAAATCTTTACTTAACATTGACTATCAGATTTTTGCATCCATACTGTCATGCATACTAGATCCTATCTTGCTATCTCTTGTTCGGAAGGAACAGACAGGCTTTGTTCGTGAAAAGCAGGCCCAATATAATATTAAATGTACCCTGCATGTCATGCTACGAGGTGAAAGATTCCATTCCTACTCTTAAGTCTTGCCGCTGAGAAGGCCTTTGACTGGGTGGCATGGGGTTTTCACTTTGCCACCCTGCAGAGAATGGCCTTCCCTCTGCCTTTACAGATACCCTCAGGATGTTATAGGCTACACCATAATGTGACAGGGTTGAATAAGACCATGTCTCATTTCTTACACAGAAAGAGTTAAGCATGAGGGATCTGTTCTGTCCTCTTCTTTTCTGTCTCTTGTCTGTCTGGCTGGCCAACCAAATGTTCTCGTGAGACCTAGGAACGGATCTCTCAGTCTTGCGATTCTCCACCTCTCAACTCTCTCTGCCTTCACTTGCTGTTTCTGTCTTTTCTTTCCCCTTTGCATGTCTGCTTATAAAAATATATGTGAAACTGTAGTTATACTGTTGAAATGATTGCAAAAAGCCATTTGGAATTTAGGGGGTTAACCTTGACATGCAGCACAAACTCTTTTGCAGAGTTGTCAACAAAAGGCCAGTTCTGGGACATCATGTTCTATTTTGTTGCACCTGCAAGGAATGAAACTTACAAAGTTCTGGTCTCTTAATGAGCTCAGGAGGCAGAAGTAGGAGCAGCAATGCTTTTGGTAGAGAGAGCCGGAGGGAGGGAGAGAGAGAGAGAGAGAGAGAGAGAGAGAGAGCAAGACAAACTTGAAATTAAAGATATCCTCAGATGAAGGATTTTGCTTTCTCTGTTTGTACTGCCTTTGTAAACAGCTATATTGAATCATTTTATTTTTATTTTACTATTATTGGGAAAAAATAAAATGTTACTTGGGAATTTACAACTGCTAATGGTTTTCTATCCTTCCTGACCTATGCCTTGATGGTAGATGGTATCAGCCTAAGTGGGATTTACACCATGTATACTCTAAACGAGGAGTTTTGTGCGTGGTACTAGACCCGATAACAAGGAAGCATAGCAGAAAGCTATGGCTTCTGCAGCAAGCCCAGGAATCATTACCAGAAAGATGGCAAAACTAGCAGATGCAGAAGTCAAGCTGAGATGTACAGCCAGCACCAGCGATATGAAACAAAGAACAGGCAGTGACAGAACCTGAAAGCCTGACTCCCTTTTTCAAATTGTGGGCTATACAACAAAAGAGACAGAGAAAGAAGAAATACAGCAACTCGAGAAGCAGAGAAGAGAAGCGATGCGATGGATGGATACCTTCAAGTTATCAAAGCGGGATGATCTGGCACTGGTCCAGAAGAGCAACAAGATACAAACAACTTAAAAGACATTAAACTTACAAAGCTAGGCCCCTCAGAATACATCGAAGCATACCTGACAACTTTGAAAAGTTGCCAGAGCCTGCTAGTACCCAAAGCAGCAATGGCCAATCAGACTGGTACCTCACCTGACAGATAAGGCCCTACTTGCTTACAGCAGTATGAACACTGCACAGTCAGAAAACTATGACATTGTAAATAGAGCAATCCTGAAAAGATATACATCATCTCGGAAGAGACCTACAAGCAAAGATTCCGGTCCCTGAAGTACAACTCATTCAACAGTCCTCGAGAAGCCTTCACCCGACTCAGAGAACTCCTTATTAAATGGCTCCAACCAGAGGGCAAAGCAGTCCTACAGATTACTGACACATCTGCAATGGAGCAATTCATTAACATCCTGCCTACAGATGTGCAGCTTTGGGTGAAAAATACTGACCAGAAAGTGAGGAAAAGGCCATTTCTTTTGCCAAGGACTATCAGATGGCCAGACAGATCATGCAGCAGTGAGGTAACAGCCAAGCACCATAAGACCCTCTTTTTCACGATTTAGCTTCAGATCAGATAAAACTCTGGTGGGGGTAACAAATCTGCACCCAAAGACTTTTATTTGCTATAACTGTAACAAGCCAGGCCATATCAGAAGAACTGCCATAAAACAAAGAGAGGAACATAGCAGCAGATTTGGCCATAGCAAATTGGGGGAAAGTATTTAACAGATGTCAAGGTTGTAGAGAAGACTGTAAAGGGACTTACTGATTCAGGAAGCAGACAGCCATTACTGCATGTTGAAGTGCTAGAAAAACTATGTAAAAGGGCCAGGTACTGTTGTCATTTGCATCCATGGGGACACACAATATTATCCTACCATACAAGTGACCCTGAATATTATTGGGATGGCACACCAAATGAAATTGAGTGTGGATCCCAAGTCACCTGTACCCGTGATTTTTAAAAATAACTGTCTAGGGATTACTGAATCTCAGAGGAACTGAACCCAGCAGTTTCAGCAGCAGTGGTAATAAGAGCACAGGCAACGAAAATCTCAGCTGTTTCCTTTCAGTGACTTTGATGCAGACTTGTTTCAACCCAGCTCCAAGATCTGGAAGTCCAGGAAAGAAAGAAGACACCTGAAACAACAGTGGCAACAAAAGACTGATGGACATAAGGGGTTAAAATATGAAAATGCTGAAGCTAAACTGATAACTGATTGTGATTTTGTTTCAGAGCAAGCTAATGATGCTTCTCTCCAAGGTTATTTTAAGCAGCTGGGCACGAAACAAAAACAGGGTGAACCAATGTTTAAAAAATGTAATGGGCTACTGTACAGAGTTTGTGATAAACCTCAGACACAGGAACAGATAGAACAATTGGTTTTACCACAAAAGTATAGAACGGAGTCATTACTAATAGCACATGATAGCCCTATGGCTGGTCACTCAGGAGGAATCGCACTCTTGCCAGATTGCTGTACAGACTTTACTGGCCTGGAATTCATGAAGATGTTGCAACCTATTGCAGTTTCTGTGCTGAATGTCTGAAAGTAGCCCCAGTGACTAAAAAAGACAAGGTGCCCCTACCCTTGATAGATGTGCCTTTTGAGAGAATTACAATGGATGTGGTTGGCCCTTTCGACAAAAGTAAAAAGGGAGGGGACTTCCAGTGACGTCACCCCAAAGTATGGCGGACTAAGGGAAGAGCACCTGCCCTGACTTACAACAAAAAGCCTCAAATCACTGATTAAATATCAAAACCAAACAAACTAAAGCAAGGAAAGGAGGCAACAAGATGCCCAGAACAAAAGGTGACAGAAATAAATTCTCGATCCTCGCCATGGAGAGAGAGGACTCGCAACTTGAACAATTAGACTCGGCCGTCTTGGAGACGCATGGCGGAGGCGGTACCCCATCATCAACCAGACAAGGAATGCCCAAAAGAAACAGACCACAAATTGGACCTGATACTCACCGAGCTACAGGAGTTCTGAGTGGAGTCCACAATGTTTAAAAGATCGGTGGCTATCCTGCAAACAGAGGTGAAAAACAGCACCACTACAGTAAAAGACCTAGAAGGACAAGTTGTGCAGCAGATACAAATTAACCCACAACTGCAGGCCGCAATTTTGGAACTGGCCCCCACTCAGCATGAAATCGGCAGCTGACAGGAAGATGCTGAGAACAGGCAGTGCAGAAACAACAGACTGTATGGGCTAACGGAGGGCACAGATACACATGAATTTCTGGACAGCTTCCTACACATGGCTCTCAATATTGAAGAAGATTACAAACTGGAAATAGAACAGGTGCACTGCGCCCTGGGGCAGAAGCCACAAGGCGCAAAAGCAAGACCGAGATCAATAATTATAAAATTCTTAAAATACTCCACTAAAGACAAAATCTTGAGACAAGCATGGTATCAAAAGAAAATACAATATGGGACAGACATCATTTAGTTTGACAACAATTATGCATTGCTTACAATGCAGAAAAGGAGGGAGTACATCCCCTTATTCTCGGTGATCTGACAACACAAACTGAAATTCCGCACGCCATACCCCACCCCCGCCTGACTGTGCAATTCTCTGATGGGCAAAAAACTTTCAAAATGGTGGGGGAAGCGATCAAGGCACTGACAGCTGGGAAGGGGTAGCAGGTGACCACTGAAAAAGCACCCTTTAAGAGAGAAAAGAGGCAGAGTGAGACAGTGTCTCTAAACACCAAAGTCACCAGGATGTATGGAAAAAGGGTGACGTACTATTTTTATTTAATTTTTTTTCTTACCCAGATACCATTTATTTTTTCCCTTTGAACCTTCAAATAAACCACTGCCCCTTACCTAATTTAAGAGGGGACATGGTCTCTCCAGGAGCCCAACCACTAAACATGGTCAACTATCTCCAGAAGTCGTGGGTAACACCCCGACACACAAGGGCGACAATGGATTTGCCCCGCAAGATGGAAGTTAAAGTTCTAATCCCAAACAGGGAGCTGTACAATAGTTGGCCCAGTAGACCCCAGAAGTTAAGCCCTGGATGTAGTTCCACTCGGTAAGAATTTACTTATCAAACACAGTTTATAAGTGTTAAAATTGTAATAACTGCTGTATGTTGTGATGTGAGTCAAGGTACACAAGATGCAGTCACAAAAAGCAAATTACTTGGCTGTTTAAAAGATAAGGTACAAAGAAAGGTACAAATTTCGGTCAGGAAACAAGAAACGAGTAGTGAACAATTCAGGTATTCTATCTTTCACAGATCTCCAGCATAAATATTCCCTTCCTGACTGGGACGGATATCACTATACCCAGGTGAGAAACGATATTTTAAGGCACAGGGATTTCCCCACATGCTGCCCGTCACCATTACCTACTCTATGGGCCCTTCTTAGGGATACTTTGGCAGGAGACTCATGGGGGAGACTTATAGGCCATCTCTATCGAATAATACAAAATAACCTAGGAGACCCATCCAACTCGATACTAGAAGCCTGGAATAAAGATTTAGACTTAGAAATCTCTCCCACACTGTGGGAGCAGGCAACTTTGAAAGCGACCAAAATCACCTCTTCAAATATATGGAGAGAATCTGCATGGAAATCCCACGCACTCAACAATTCTGTGCATTTGTGGGTAACTACCTGCAACCTAAGTTACTTTAATTAACTGAAAGTATGCTTATAGTACTGCATGCCTAAGGATTGTATGGGAAGTTGTTTAACTGGTGCCATTTTTCCCTATTACAATTCGGTTTAAACTTATGATGTCTTAAGAAGGTTAAAGACAGGGAAACTGCTTCACTAATCTATGGAAGTGAGATTCCAACCAGCAATTCATTTCTAGCAAAATGCATCGTTCTGCTGACCTGCAGGCTGATTAAATTAAAGGCAGGAGTGTTTTAAACTTAATTATTAGCAACTTACTCAGCCTCAGCTGCTCAGAATCTGTAACCCTCCCCTTTCTATACACCCTTCCCCTTAGGGCTAGCAAAGGGCCCTTACCTGCTTGAAACAAGTCTCTCCTCTCCTCAGATTCTGCTTTGGGAACAGATCGGAGACGGTCATGAGGGCCAGGTTGCTGAAGCCCTCCCTCCAGCACAGCACAGTTCTTATCCCCAGGTACGGATCTCTGGCGGTTGAACGCCACGCTGCATTGGCCACAAACTGCTGCTTCTCTGTAAAGCAGAGGAGCCCCGCCACCCCTGGTTGGCTCTCCCTTATATAGGGTTGAGGCTGAGTGCTGAACCAATCATCCCACTCCTCCACTAGCAGCTTATAGCCAATAGCCACTTGAGGCAGCACTGTACTGCTTCTCCAATAAGTGTCTCCACCTGTCCTTTGCATACCTTTTTTTTCCTATTTATCTCTCCTACCAACTTGATTACTGTGCCACCTGAGGCAACTTCCTCTGCTTCCCAGCAGTGGGCTGCTTCTCCAATTAGTGTCTCCACCTATCCTTGCATACCTTTTTCCTTTTTTTTTTCTTCTTTTATCTCTCCTACCAACTTTATTACTGTTTCCTCTGCTTCCCAGCATTGTACTGCTTCTCCAATTAGTGTCTCCACCTATCCTTGCATACCTTTTTTCTTTTTTTTTCTTCTTTTATCTCTCCTACCAACTTTATTACTGTGCCACCAGAGGCAACTTCTTCTGCTTCTCGAATCACTGGCATCTCTCTCTGCCCTCAGCTCACTATTTTTCTTGCTCTAGAATGTTCACATTCATCTTCACCTCAGTCATCCTCCTCTACCAGGGACTGCCCAGTCCTTCGCCCGTGGCTCAACCTGTTGACACCACCCCTACGCAACTTTGGCTCCCACCTACTCTCCCTTTCACAATAACTCATGTGGCCTCCCCCCTACTCATCTCCCAGCTGTCACCTTCCACCACCACCCGCCATGTCAAATTATGTTCTCTCCTTCCCTACTCTTACCTCCCTGACCATTCCTTGTTCATGCGGCACATCTGTTAAGAAGCATCATGCCAATACCAGCAAGCAGCGAGTGCTGGCTCTCCTCAGAATATTTGTTCTACTGCTTCTAATTTCAGGCAATGTACATCCCAATCTGGGTCCTTTCTCGCACAACTCTAGCACCTCACACCACGGGCTAAGAATGGCTGCAATGAATATCTGCAGCTTGCCCAAGAAGTTGGCGCCACTACAGTGCTGGATGCTGCAGCATCAACCAGATGTGCTAGCCCTCACAGAAACCTGGCCATCAAAGAAGACCTCTGACACCTTTGTCACACTCCCAGGCTTCATCCTTTTTAGAGCTGACAGAATTGGCAAACGAGAAGAGGGGGTGTGCATTTTACATCAGAGACTCCCTGTTATGCCAAAACCCACCGGCTCCCTCCCTGGATCACGGGCGCAAGCCCTGACAATAAAACTCACACCAGACCCCTCCAGAGCCCCTGTTACCATTACCGTGGCTTACATGCCAGCAACAAACTAAGTTACAGCCTTTTAATCCCTTGCCAACTATACCTCCAGCTTCCCTCTTAAAACTGAGCACATTATACAACGGGATTTTAAAGTGAACTGGCAATTGATCTCGGCCTCCCCTATAAAAGACACCCTTTCTGCTCTAGACCTGGCCCAGTTAGTCAATCAGCCAACCAGAGTGAATCCCAGAGCTGGATCTTGCACCCTGATTGACCTGTTAATCACCAACTGTCCAAACAAAATTTCTAACCTGGTCGTCCTTCCAGATTCATTAAGCGACCACTCCCCTATCCTCGTCACCAGGTCATGTCAGCGGCAAATACCACAACCAAACAATTTTAACCGATGCCGCTTCCAACCAGGAGACCTCACTAAGAAAAAAATTACTCACCTTAGTAATGTTGTTTCTTCTAATGGAGTCTTGCTGTATTCTGACAGTAGCAGTGAGTCCCAACCTTCGAACTGCCCCGGAGATGAAAGAGTTAACTTTCCATGTGAGGCATGGAACGCTGAGCTCGAGCTCGGTTAAGACTCTGTCTGTTGCTGTTTAAACTCAAACCATCAGATCTTTACGAGCAAACTCACTAAGGCCCTGTGTGGAAGCTGTAAACCTACACTAGCCAACTGGCTACTAAACATAAAACACATTTTTTGGTCCCAAAACAAAGACTCAAGTCAGGAGACCCAAAAAATGAAAAACACAACACCAATTCACCCAAGAAGAGGGGGTGAAACAAGGTGGGCATCTACTGAGTGCCAACACTGCCACTGCCCACCCACATCCCAAAACAGAGGTTCTGAGAGGGGCAGGCGGTGGGGGAGGTCAGAAGGAAAAATTACTCACCTTAGTAATGTTGTTTCTTCTAATGGAGTCTTGCTATATTATAGACATTAGCAGTTTGTTCCAGCTCTAGAACTGCCCGGAGTGAAATGGTTAAAACCATTCCAAAATAGAATTTTGGCACGAGAGCAGCTCTATCTGTGTCATTTCAAACTTGAACTGTCAGATCTTTACTGAGCCAAACTCACTAAGGTCTGTGTGGAAGCTGTAACCTACACTAGCCAAATGGCTACCTAAATAATAACAACCATTGATGGTCCCAACACCCAAGACTCAAGTCAGGGGACCAGAAATACTAACACCATTCTAATAATACAAAAATGGAACATAAGTATAATAAAACACACACACGCGTACACATACACACCCCCAAAGTCCCAAAGGGGACAAAATGCTAACAGGACATAAGTAGTGCCCACACTAAGTTGCCCGCACCCCACCAAGTAGAGGTTCTGAGAGGGGCAGGTTATGGAGGTCTGATAATATAGCAAGACTCCATTAGAAGAAACAACATTACTAAGGTGAGTAATTTTTCTTCAAACAACATGAAGTCTTGCTATATTATAGACATTAGCAGAATACACAGCAGTACCTCCATGGAGGAGGGCAGAACCTACTTAGGGAATAGGCTCTGAAGAACAGCTGTCCAAACCGAGCATCTCTCCTGGCCTGGACATCCAGGGAGTAATGCTTGGTAAAAGTGTGCACCGCTTTCCAAGTAGCAGCCTGGCAAATCTCTAATAAAGGGATATCTCTGGCAGCAGCTAGGGACGCAGCTGTACCCCTGGTAGAATGAGCCCTCAAACCCGGGGGCTCTGCCACTTTCTGATAACAAAATTGGATACAAGAGACAATCCACCTGGCTACTGATCTCTTAGTGGCAGGTTTGCCTTTCCCAACTTCACCATAGGTAAGGAAAAGTTGGAGGGATTCGAACCTGTGACCTTTGGTACGCTCTATATAATAACTAAGAGCTCTCTTAACATCCAGGCTGTGCAACCTCCTCTCACCCGAAGAGGAGTGATCAGTGAAAAATACTGGAAGGGTGATAGATTGATTAAGATGGAAATCTGAAACCACCTTAGGCAAAAACTTCCTATTAGTCCTAAGGACTACCTTATCCCTGTGGAAAGAAATAAAGTCAGTCTCCACTGACAAGGCTTGCAATTCACTCATGCGCCTGGCAGAAGTGATAGCCACTAGAAAAACAGTTTTCCAAGTTAGGTACTTAAGCTCTGCAGAAGACAGAGGTTCAAAAGGGGGTTGCATTAACTGGGCAATGCAAACATTAAGGTCCCAAGCAGGGGCCGGTTCCCGAAAGGGAGGATTAGTATGGAGTAACCCCTTAAAAAACTTGGAAAACACAGGATGAGAGGAAAGAGGGGATGACTTTCCTGCTGACACAAAAGCAGACACAGCTGCCAAATGAACTCTCAGGGTAGCTGGTCTGAGACCCAAGGAATTAAGATGTACCATGTAATCTAACAAAATGGGCAATTCAGCAGATTCTGGGGAAATATTTTTCCCAGCACACCAAATGGAAAACCTTTTCCATTTAGAACTATAAGTAGCCCTAGTGGAAGGCTTTCTGGAAGCCTTTAGGATCTCAAGAACACCCTGAGAGAGGTGTAAATCAGCAAACTCTAACTCCTCAAGAGCCAGGCCTTGAGGTTGAGGGATTTGAGGTCCGGATACCAAACCCTTCCCTGGGCACAAGTCAACAGATTGTGATTCCTGGGGAGGCACAGGGGAAGATGGACTGTCAGAGACAGGAGTGGGTACCAGGGCTGCCTGGCCCAATCCGGGGCAATCAGAATCACCCTGCAAGGCTGAGATCTGATTTTGACTAGTACTTTGAATAGGAGAGGAAAGGGGGGGAAAGCATAGAGGAACTTCCCCTCCCAATCCAGAAGAAGGGCATCCAGGGGAACTGAGCCCAGCACTGGAGGCCTGCAACAGAACAGAGGAAGTTTGTGATTGTCTGGGGCTGCAAAAAGATCTATCTGAGGGATGCCCCACCTGGCAAAAACTATCCCCAGCACTTGAGGATCCAGGGACCATTCGTGATGGCCCTGGGAAATCCTGCTGAGGGCATCCGCTAGGACATTGTCCTTCCCTGGAAGATGAACTGCTATGAGGGAAGTGTTCAAGGAATAGGCCAGAGACCACAACTTCATTGCCTCGGTGCGCAAGGTCAAGACCGAGTGCCCCCTGTTTGTTGATGTACCACATTGTTGTGGTGTTGTCTGTTCTGACTTGTATCACCTTGTCGGACAGATGCAGAAAAGCTTGAAGAGCTAAAAAGACAGCTCTGAGTTCCAGCAAATTGATGTGGAGCAGAGATTCCTGGGGACCAAACTCCTGAGTGGAAAGGTCGCCCATGTGGGCTCCCAACCCAGAAGGGAAGCATCTGTGAGAGAGTCAAGTCGTGAGAAGGGGAAATGAAGGGGACCCCGCTTTAATTGCTCTGATCCTGCCACCACTGGAGAGCTAGGATCAAGGTTCGAGTCACTGGGACCAACTTGGAAAGGGGGCTCTTCTCTGAGACCAAAAGGTTCTCAAGTGAAACTGAATGTCTCTCATCTGAAATCTGGCTCCCGCACAACAGCTGTGGATGCAGCCATGTGCCCCAGGAGCTGCAGAAAGTGTCTTGCTGGTCGAGAGACCTGCAGAGTGAAGGAAGAGGCCAGAGCCACTAAATTCCTTACCCTTTCTGGGGGAAGAAAGGCTCTGGCTAGCTTTGTGTCCAATTCTGCCCCTATAAAGGTGAGTATCTGGACTGGTTCCAGAACCGACTTTGGTAGGTTTAGCAGAAAACCCAGGAGGTGAGAAGCTGCTGGGTGACCTGCAGGTGAGATTTTACCTGTTCTGGGACTGGCCTACAATGAGCCAGTCGCCTAGATAGGGAAAACAGCAATCCTCTGCTCCTAAGTGGGCCACTGCCACTGCTAGACACTTTGTGAATACCCTTGGAGCAGAGGTAAGCCTAAGGGCATTGCTCTGAACTGGTAATGACCTGAGGGCAGTTCAATCTGAGATACTTTCGATGGGAATCTTCTGATTAGGACATGGAAATAGGCATGCTTGAGGTCCAGGGAGGCTAGCCAGTCCCCTGGCCTTAGGGAAGGTAAAATCATTGCCAGAGTTACCATTTTGAACTTTGGTTTCAAAAGATGCTTGTTCAGATATCTGAGATCTAAAATGGGCCGCCATTCTCCTGTCTTTTGGGGTAAGGAAGTATCTGAATACAGACCCTACCCTGATGCAGGGAGGAACCCTTTCTACTGCTCTGAGAGCTAACAGGAATGAGACCTCTGTTTCCAGAGCGAGGGTCTCTGGAAGCACTTGAGGTAGAAAAGTCTGCTTCTCAACTTGGGAAACTTTTGAAGCTGAGAACCAGACCCTGGCTTACTACTTCCAGAACCCACTTGTCTGAGGTTAAAGAAGCCCATTCTGACTGAAGTAAGCCAGCCTGACCCCACTGGTACAGGAGAATTGCCCTGGGCACCCCATCAGGGTGCCTGTTTCTGCAGGAGCTTAGGCTGGGGGGTGGGAGCAGGTCTGCCCACCCCTGCCTGCCCCTGCTCTCTGAAGAAGCCCTCTGAGCAAAGGCAGAGGAGGCCTGAGTCTGGTAGAAAGGCCTGTGAAAAGGCCTCACCTCACCCCTGGGGCATGCCTCTGAGGAGTGGCTTGCCCTTAGCCTGGGCACTCTTGTAAGTAGTCCTATATTCATCCATCTTCTTCATGTAATTCTCTGTCTGCTCTCCAAACAGAGAATTTCCCACCACAGGAAAATCCATAGCCTTAGTCTGGGTATCCTGTGACAAACTAGTACACCTGAGCCAGGCCAACCTACGAAAGCTACAGATGTGGCCATGACCCTAGAGGAAACATCATTAACATCCACAGCAGCATGAAACTGAACCTTAGAGGCTTCAATGCCGTCAGCAGCCACCTGTTCTAGTTCACTAGCCAGCTGGCCATGGGCCTGCTTGGCCAATTGCATAACAGTATCCCATCTAGATTTCTGATACCTAGCTACATAAGCCATATAATTTGCTTGCCTGAGTCCCAGAGAGGCTGCCATATACTGTTTTTTGCCATGGCATCAATCTTCCTGGAATCCTTGTCAGGAGGATGTGAAGCCAAGGGAATATTAGTTTTATCACAGGCAGCAGCCTGAACTACCCCAACATGACTGCATTGCTGAGAAAGGAATTCTGTATCAGGGCCTGACAATGTATACCTTCTGTCCATCTTTTATCTACAGGAGGCACAGAATTAGGAGCTTTTAAAATTTTAATTGTTTGTTTCCTAAAAGACTTATGTAAAGAATAGACAATCTCTAGACTCTGGAATATCCATCATTTCTACAAAATCAGGCTCCTCTTGCTCATCCACAGCCTCTTCTAAAGGAAGCTGGAGGGTTTCAGCAACTTTTATAAAACATAAAATGAGATGGGACTCAGACAGCATAGGGGAGATTCTAAAGGTCTGTCTGGGAGATGTCCGTTCAATGGGCACACCCAGACCTTCCCAGCCACATTCATACTGTTCATAATCCTCCTCCCTCCTCTGGTTCATAAAATTCCTCAATATCATAATCCTGAACCACTGGGACCGGACGAACCGACCTTTTACCAGATAGTGGTGGTTCGGACGGACCCTGAGACAGTGACTGGACAATTTGTATGGCTTTTGCTATCTCTGCAGCAGTTGGAGAAGGAATTTTGGACTCCAGACCTGATTTTCTTGTTTTCTTTACTGGAATTGGTTCCTCAGAACCAGCTTTTCTTTTGCCCGAGGAAGTCTGGCCCTGGTCAGAGGGCACTCCCTCTGGTTCGGTTGGCACCGAACCGGCTGGCCATCCGGTCAGCGGACTTTTTGGTTTCCTCGCCCCTGAGCCTGCCCAATCTTTTTCCAGGGTGGCTGCAGGGAAATTTTACATACCTGGCAGTCTGACTGGAGGTGGTCAAACCCAGACAATAAACACAGGGTGTGGGGTCAGCCTTGGCAAAGACTTCCCACAAACATCACAGTGTTAAAACCCAGTGGGCCCGGGTTTTTCTTTGGGTTTCTCAGACATAATGCCAGCCTAACCAAAAACTTGCCCTTTTAACGGCAGTGCCAGGCAAGACACCTTTATTGGTTCCTAACCGGTCACGGTATTGGAAAAACCGTATAAATGCTTTTTTAGAACCGATAAGAACCGGGAACCGCACTCTAAAATAGTAACTTTTAGTTTTAAATGAGTTTTAAACCCACTGATCGGTTCAAAACCGAACCGATAACTTACAAGTTCCACACAGACAAAACCTTCATTTACTTAAGGTTACCACAGATAGAGCTTGAACCGAACGGTTTTGCAGTTAAAATAAAACTATTCTCGGTTAAATCCAACCGAGAAAACACTTTTTAAACCGAGAAATGAACCGAGCAGAAGGAGAAATCTCCGGAGCGACTGTTCACTGAGGCGGAGTAAAGAATCTGACAGTTCAAGTTTGAAATGACACAGATAGAGCTGCTCGCGTGCCAAAATTCTATTTTGGAATGGTTTTAACCATTTCACTCCGGGGCAGTTCTAGAGCTGGAACAAACTGCTAATGTCTATAATATAGCAAGACTTCATGTTGTTTGAATACAGCAAAACTCCATTAGAAGAAACAACATTACTAAGGTAATTTTTTCTTCAAACAACATGAAGTCTTGCTGTATTCTGACAGTAGCAGACTACCAAGCAGTACCTCCATGGAGGAGGGACAGAACCTACTTAGGAAATAGGCTCTGAAGCACAGCTGTGCCAAACCGAGCATCACTCCTAGCCTGGATATCCAAGGAGTAATGCTTGGTAAAAGTGTGAACTGTTTTCCAGGTAGCTGCTTGACATATCTCTAAGATAGGAATATCCCTGGCAGCAGCCAGGGAAGCAGCTGTACCTCTGGTAGAGTGAGCCCTCAGGCCTGAGGGTGGAATCTTACCCAGTTTTCCATAACAAAATTGGATGCAAGAGACAATCCATCTGGCAATGGATCTTTTAGTGGCAGGTTTCCTTACCAACCTCACCATAAGTGAGGAACAGTTGGAGGAGTCAAACCTGTGACCCTTGGTATGTTCTATGTAGTAGCTAAGGGCTCTTTTACATCTAACTGTGGGCCTCCTCTCGCTAGAGGAGGAATGGTCAGTGAAGCACAGGAAGAGACATAGATTGATTAAGGTGGAAATCTGAAACCACCTTAGGCAAAATTTCCTGTTAGTCCTGAGGACCACCTTATCTCTATGAAAGGAGATAATATCAGGCTCCACTGACAAAGCTTGTAACTCACTTATGCATCTGGCAGAGGTGATGGCTACCAGAAACACAGTTTTCCAAGTCAAGTACTTAAGCTCTGCTGAAGACAAAGGCTCAAAAGGGGGTTGCATAAGCTGAGCAATGCAAACATTAGGTCCCAAGCAGGGGCAGGGTCCCTGAAAGGAGGGTTGGTGTGAAGCAATCCCTTGAAAAAGTTGGAGAATACAGGGTGAGCTGAAAGAGAAGAGGGCTTACTTGCTGAGATAAAAGCAGAAACAGCTGCCAGATGCACCTTCAGTGTAGCTGGTCTAAGCCCTAAGTTATTTAAATGGACCATATAATCAAGGACTGTGGGAAGATCAGCAGACTCTGGGGAAATATGCTTTCCAGAGCACCATATGGAAAATCTTTTCCACTTGGAGTTATAAGTACTGTAGCCCTGGTGAAAGGTTTCCTAGAAGCCTTCAGAATATCCATTACACCTTGGGAGAGGTGTAAATCAGCCAACTCTAACTCTTCCAGAGCCAGGCCTTGAGATTGAGAGATTTGAGGTTCGGGTACCAAACCCTCCCCTGAGCACAGGTTAACAGGTTATAATTCCTGGGAAGACACAGGGGAAGATGGACTGCTAAGGACAGCAGGAGTGGATACCAAGGCTGTCTGGCCCAGTCTGGAGCAATCAGGATCATCTTGCAGGGTTCAGATCTGATTTTGACTAGCACTTTGAACAGGAGAGGGAAGGGGGGGAAGGCATACAGGAACTTCCCTTCCCAACTGAGAACTAAGGCATCCAGGGGGACTGAGCCCAACACTGGGGGCCTGCAGCAAAAAAGGGGAAGTTGGTGATTGTTTGGGGCTGCAAAAAGATCTATCTGTGGGGATACCCCATCTGGAAAAAATCACCTCCAAGACCAGGGGATCCAGTGACCATTCGTGATGGCCCTGGGATATCCTGCTGAGAGCATCTGCCAGGACATTGTCCTTGCCTGGAAGGTGAACCGCTGTGAGGGAGGTGTTCAGGGAATAAGCCAGAGACCACAACTTCATTGCTTCTGTGCACAAGGCCGTAGACCAAGTGCCCCCTTGTATGTTGATGTACCACATTGTGGTGATATTGTCTGTTCTGACCTGGATAACTTTGTTCTGAACAGATTTGGAAAAAGCTTGAAGTGCTAGAAACATTGCTCTGAGTTCCAACAGATTGATGTGAAGCAGAGATTCCTGAGGGGACCACAACCCCTGGGTGGTCAGGTCGCCCAAGTGAGCCCCCCACCCC
This sequence comes from Neoceratodus forsteri, assembly GCA_016271365.2. Taxonomy (NCBI): domain Eukaryota; kingdom Metazoa; phylum Chordata; order Ceratodontiformes; family Ceratodontidae; genus Neoceratodus; species Neoceratodus forsteri. Next base: position 1,367,472,557 of record CM057449.1, read on the forward strand.
AAGAGGGAGGCAACTGTATAAAGGATTAAAGAGTGGGACTGAGAGACAAAGGGGACTCCTTGTCTCAGATTGCTCTGATTCTGCCACCACTGTAGGGTTTGAATCAGGGTTCGAGTCACTGGGATCAATTTGGTCAGAGGGTCCTTCCTTTGAGACCAAAAGGCTCTCAAATGGAACTGAATGTCCCTCATCTGAAATCTTGCTCCCTGCACCACTGCTGTGGAAGCAGCCATGTGCCCCAGGAGCTGTAGAAAATGCCTTGCTGGTCGAGATACCTGCAGAGTGAATGAGGAGGCCAGAGAGATAAGGGTCCTTTCCTGTCCAGGGAAGGAAAGCTCTGGCTCTTTTCTGTGTTCTAGCTCTGCTACTATGAAGGTGAGGAGCTGACAGGCTCTTAAAACTGACTTTGAAAGATTCAGGAGGAAACCTAACGAGGTGAGCAGTTGCTGAGTTATCTGTAAGTGTAACTTGACTTGGTCTGGGGACTGGCCTACTATAAGCCAGTTGTCCAGGTAAAGGAAGATGGCAATCCTTTGCCTTCTTAGAGAAGCAACTACTACTGCCAGGCATTTTGTGAACACCCTTGGAGCAGAGGTTAGTCCGAAGGGCATTGCTCTGAACTGGTAATGGCCTGAGGGCAGCTCGAACCTGAGGTACTTTCGATGGGAGCTTCTGATGAGAATATGGAAGTAGGCATCCTTGAGGTCCAGGGATACTAGCCAGTCCCCTGGCCTTAGAGAGGGTAAAATTATTCCCAGAGTCACCATTTTGAATTTTGGTTTTAACAGGTGCTTGTTTAAGTATCTGAGATCCAGGATGGGCCGCCATTCTCCTGTCTTTTTTGGGGTAAGGAAGTACCTGGAGTACAACCCTTTGCCCTGGTGTAGGGGTGGCAGGGCTCCCATATCTACAGGGATTCCTGTATTTTACAGGGATTTGGAGGCATCTACAGGAAAACTCTTCCCATAGACTTGCATTTGTTATACAGGAAAACAGGGCAATTCAGCTTCCATAGGAAATAATGTAATCTACAGGAAAACACAGGAATACCACCCTGGAGTTACAGGGAAAATGCCAAATCAATATGGGAGCACTGGGGTGGAACCCTCTCCACAGCTCTGAGAGCTAGGAGGGAAGAGACCTCTGCCTCTAGGGCAAGTGCCTCTGAGGGGTTTGCAGGTGGGAAGGATCTGGTTCTCAGCTTTGGAAATCTTTTGAAGCTGAGAACCAGCCCCTGGCTTACTACTTCCAGGACCCACTTGTCTGATGCTAGAGACTTCCAGTCCTGGACAAAGTAAGCCAGCCTGCCCCCTACAGGTGGTGGAGAATCGGCCCTGGCAAACCCATCAGGGTGCCTGTTTGGCAGAGGGTTTTGGCTGAGGGATTGAAGCAGGTCTGCTGGTACCCCTTCTGCCTCTCCCTCTAAAGAACCCCCTCTGAGCATATGCAGAAGTGGAGGCCTGGGCTTGGTAGAAAGGCCTATGAAAAGGCCTGCCCCTGGGATGCTGCCTTTGAGGAGTGGCCTGCCTTTCCTTGGCTTGGGCACTCCTGTAGGTGGTCCTATACTTGTCCATTTTCTTCATGTAATTCTCTGTTTGCTCCCCAAACAAAGAATTACCAACAACAGGAAAATCCATGGCCTTAGTCTGGGTATCCTATGACAGGCTAGTACATCTGAGCCAAGCCATTCTGCGAATTGCCACAGATGTAGCCATGACTCTTGATGACACATCATTTGAGTCCACTGCAGCATGGAATTATACCTTGGATGCCTCAATACCATCAGCAGCCACCTGCTCCAGCTCCTTGGCAAGCTGGCCAGGGACATGTTTTGCTAAAGCCATGATAGTGTCCCATCTGGATTTCTGATACCTAGCAACATAAGCCATATAATTGGCCTGTCTGAGTCCCAAGGATGCTGCCATGTACTGTTTCTTTGCCATGGCATCAATCCTCCTGGAGTCCTTGTCTGGGGGTTGTGAAGCCAAGGGAATATTTGCCTTGTCACAGGCTGCAGCCTGCACTACCCCAACATGGCTGCATTGTTGTGTAAGGAACTCCGTATCTGAGCCTGACAATGCATACCTCATGTCCATAGGAGGTACAGTGTTAGGAGTCTTTAAAATTTTAAATGTCTGTTTCCCAAAAGATTTATGCAAGGGAATAGACAGCCTCCTAGACTCTGGGATATCCATCATTTCCACAAAGTCAGGCTCCTCTTGGTCATCCACAGCTTCTTCCAGAGGAAGCTGGAGGGTTTCAGCCACTTTTTTATAAAACATGAAATGAGAAGGGGACTCAGAAAGCCTATGAGGAGACACTCCTGAAGGTCTGTCTGGGGAGATGTCCGGGTCAATGGGCACATCCAGACTTTCAAATCCACATTCACTTTCCTCATACTCCTCTTCCTCCTCCTCCTCTGGTTCATAATACTCCTCTAAATCATAATCTTGAACTGGTGGAACCGACTGAACTGAGCACCTCCCTGATGGTGCCGGTTCGGTCGGAACCGGGGAAAGCGACTGGACAATTTTGATCGCTTTGGCTATTTCTTCAGCGGTTGAAGAGGAAAGTTTTGGCTCCACACCAGCTGATTTTTCTTTTCTAGTTCTCTTTGCTGGAACCGACTCCTCAGAGTCGGATCTCCTTTTGCCTGAAGAAGTCTCGCCCTGGTCAGAGGGCACTCCTTCTGGTTCGGTCTGAACCGAACCGGGCTGGCCATCCAGTTCAGCGGACTTTTTGGCCTACCTTTCTGTGAGCCTACCAACTCTCTTTTCTAGGGTAGCTGCAGGAAAATTTTTACAAATCTGGCAGTCTGCACTGAGGTGGTCAAACCCCAGACAATAAACACAGGTGGTGTGGGGGTCAGCCTTGGCAAAGACTTCCCCACACACACTACAGTGTTGAAACCCAGTCAGCCCGGTTTTTCTTTTGGGTTTCTCAGACATTGTGCCAGTCTAACCAAACTTGCCCTTTTAATGGCAATCCATGAGCAAGACCATCTTATCGGTTCCTGACCGTGTCACGGTCGTGAAAAACATAATAAAATCAGTTTTTTTAGAACCGATAAGAACCGTAACCACACTCTAAAAGTACAATTTAAGATTTTAAACTTGATCGGTTCAAACCGAACCGATAAACCGCTTACAAGTTCCACACAGAATATAATTATATATAACCTATCTAGTACTCACGAATACCACAGACAGAGACTGAACCGACAGGTTGCGGTTTAAATTCAGTCGAAACCGGAGAAAAACGGTACTTTAACCGACAAACTTGAACCGAGCAGAAGGAGAAATCTCCAGAGCGACTGTTCAGTAAGGCGGAGTAAAGAATCTGACGGTTTAAGTTTAAACAGCGACAGACAGAGTCTCAACCGAGCTCGAGCTCAGTGTTCCATGCCTGGCATGGAACGTTAACTCTTTCATCTCCGGGGCAGTTCGAAGGTTGGGACTCACTGCTACTGTCAGAATACAGCAAGACTTCATGTTGTTTGAAACTAAGGAGACGCCTAGCCCACCGTGATTGGTCCCCTAACAGCAACTCCCCTTCCATTGATGGAGCCCTGGATTACTTCACCCGCATGTTCAACACTGTGTGTGATAGATCTGCCCCCCTCACAAAGGTCCAGTCCAAAAACATAATGCCCCCTGGGTCTCCCAAGCCCTATTTCAGCAACTAAAGTACCGTGACAATCTCTGGCACAAAGCAATTGCTTCAGGGGTGCCGGAGATTGCGGCCCACAAGACGGCTCGCAGTAGGTGCACCTGGGCCACAAGGATAGCCAAATCAGACTACTATAAAACTACCCTTGCCTCCTTCTGGGGAATGCAAGGTTGTTCTGGGATGACCTAAAAGAACTTAAAGGAAAGGCCAGGATGCCACCCCCAACTAACTGTCAACAATGATTACACTTCAGACTCACTTATCATCGCCAATTGCCTAAATGCTGCATTCTCTGATCTGAGTGCAATCTTTCCAACAACGCCTTTGATCCCACCCCCACGATCCCAGAGTCAAACAATGCCTACCCCTTCCACCTCAGGGTTATTACTATGAGTGAAGCAAGGCCATACCTTGCAAATGCCCTTGGGAGTTCAAACTACTGCAAAGACCTTTGATATGAAAATCCTTAACTTGGTGCTAGACTCTGTACCTCACCACTGACTGATCTCCTTAACCCCTCCCTATGTCTACAGCAGTTTCCAACCGACTGGAAGACGGCCACTATCACACCAATTCTGAACAATGGTGACCCCACCTCACCCAATAATTACTGGCCCATCTCCATTCTTCCACCCCTCTCAAAAGCCCTGGAAAAAATCATTGCCACTCAACTCAACAACTACCTGCTTGCGCACAACATACTATGTAGAGAACAACATGGCTTTAGAACAGGGCATAGCACAACAACTGCCCTCGCAGAGTTCTCTAACTCACTGCACAAAGCCCTGGATAAGAAACACTTAGCAGGAGCTGTATTTATAGACCTGTCGAAAGCTTTCGATACTGTCTCACACACCTTGCTCCTAAATACTCTCCGCCTCAACGGGCTGTCCCCTGGACTCATCACGTGGTTTGCAAGTTACTTCTCAGATAGGTCCCAAGATGTGAGGATAAACAACATTCTCTTGGCTACTCTGCCTGTCCACTCTGGGGTCCCCCAGGGTTCCATCCTCGGTCCATTATTATTCAGCATCTTCCTGAACACCCTGCCAAAAGCCTGCCCAAGTAAACTTCTGCTCTACGCAGATGATGCGGTACTGTTTGCCACCCACCCAAATCCCACAATCCTCCAGTACTCCCTGCAACTTGCCTTCAACCACATCGAAAACTGGTTCACTGACCACAGACTGGTGGTCAATGTAAAAAAAGACTAAGTTAATGCTCTTTGCCAACTGGCAAAGCAAGAACTTTGATGCCCAACTAAAAATCTTTTCTGAAGACCTCCTCTCACTGGAACAGGTCCATACCTATAAATACCTGGGCCTTACATTTGATCCCAACTTCTCATTCCACCCACATATCAATAACCTCTCCTCAGCCATAAATATTTGCACTGGGCTACTGTATCGGCATAGAGATTGCCTGCCGCCAGAGGCCCTTAATCTTGCAGTCACCTCCTCTGTTCTCTCTCTAGTGGATTATGGACTAACCGTATACATGGCCACTGACCACACGGCTCTAAATAAAATCCATTTAGTCATCAACAAAGTATGCAGACTCCTCGCTGGGGTAGACAGGCATACCCACAGCTGCACCCTGTATACCCTAACAAATATCCTCACACTTGACAAAAGAGTCCATTACCAAACAAGTCTCCTCACCAGAAAGATTCAGCTAGGTCTAACCCCCATTGGAGTTTCTGCCTCCCTCTGCTCTGCTCATGCCTCAGCTAACACCCGCTCAGCTAATAAACTGATATGGGTTGTCCCCAGGGTTGCAACCTCACTAGCACAAAGGTCCTTTTACTACAGAGCACTGCTATGGTACAATGAGCTCCCCACTGCCGTTACCTCTAATGCCAAACTAGGCCCATTCAAAATAGCCCTCAAAGACCACATAATCTCCCCCGCCGCTGCCAGTGCACCGGCAAGTATGGGCTGCTACACAGCACCACCAACACCTGGCAACCAGGCACTGGCCAGGCCTGCCCGGTCCTGTCTCAGTAGTAGTGCTGGTATGCAGGTACCAGCAGGTGCACAGACCATCAGTATCACCTATACCTCATGGAGTAAGTTCGGGCTATAGTACTTTGTACCCTACTGCTGTTAATTCTCAACACAAGATTGACTGTGTAAATGACAAAGTCGGCTTCTCGATAGCTTCCTAAATGTATAGGCCTCACCCTCCTTACTACCGGAACTATACATTGACACTTACATGCTCCTTAGATGGACTTGTATAGCTACCCAATTGTATAGGCACCACCCTCATTGTTGCATGTACTGTTCATATCCGTTGTTTTCCTTTACCACTTTGTATTATTGTATACTTCATGCTAATGTGATGTTTTGTACTATGTTGATGTTTTGTACTATGATGAGGAGCCTTTGTAAATGAGTCTTTGACTCAAAGGTTGTAAATCCAATCTACTCAATAAATAAAATAAATAAATTCCAGATATTTTCGCTCTCCCACAGTACTGGCAAAGTGCATGCCCGCCTCCTATGGGCATTGCTGGAGAGCATGCAATTGTAATGTAGCAGACCTAGGACATACATTCTGGCACTGTCTGATTTTGATGCTCTTTTTGCTTACTTTGCAGATGGAATTGGGAAGATGCATGAATGAGACCATAGAGTAAATGGTTGAGATGATGCTTTTGTCCCTCTTCCCTCCACACAGACCAAGATGGACAAACACCTTACTCCCTCTTTTTCTTTTAGCAGCCAAAAAAGTAATTACATGTAGGTGGATGTCAAAGGAACCCGACAGTTTCAGACTGGCATAAAATAATACATGAAATATACAGACTTGAATCTCTGACAGCCAAACTCCGTAATAAACACAAAGTATTTTTAGGGAGATGGCAACAATGGATATTATACTTTTCCCAGATAGACTCAGAATTTGTCCCTTGGGGGCAGAGATTGAGGGGTTCCCCTTCAAATACACCCTTGTCTGATAAGTTGTCCAGGGGGTGGATGGGGGTTCCAGGCAGCTATTCCTCAGTCTTTCAGTCCTCATTTTGGGCATTGGAGGTCCGTTTACATGCTTAACAATGTACGGGGCTGCTTAAGTTTAAGTTTGAATGCCATAATGATTTTTTAGAAATGGTGTATGAAAGTTATAAACCTTCATCCATATTAAGCCTTGTAAACCCTGTGGGGTTAAGCTACATGTTGTATACTTGAAGTCTCTAACAATAAAAATAAAAAAATTAAAAAAAGAAGAAACAAGAAATGAGAAACAAGAGAGACACAGACCTTGGATACACTGCCCCCAAGGGGATTGGGGGAATGCTAAGAGGAAGCAGACCACAGTATGCAAAAGCTACCAAGATGATGTCTAATTTTAAAATAATATCTCATGTTGTGAACGGGTTGACAGGTCCAATAAAAAGATACAGAACCCTGAGGGGCCTTAAACAATTAAAACCAGACGTACTGCTTCTTCAGGAAATCCACCTGATCAAGGTAGAACACCAGAAGCTCACAAAATTTGGGTCCGAGACAATAATTTCATCAGAATATCAAAGGGGCAGACAGAGGGGGTAGCTATATTAGTCCCCAGACACTCTCCATTCTAAAAGGAATCCAGATGGGCGGATAGGGAAGGCTGGTTGGCAGTGTAACAGGGACAATGGACCACCAGGATGTCACTATCTGCAACCTGTACATACCCCCCGGGCAGTGAAGTCTCCTCAATCCAATACTTAATGGACCAAATAATGACCAGGAAACGGGGGATGATAATATTGGGGGGGTGGGGGGAGACTTCAACTGCCTACTCAATCCCTCCATAGATTTATCAAGTTCACGCCCAGCACAGGGAACCTCAGGACAAAAACACCTTAGACAACTGTTTAAAGATCTAGGTATGGTAGGCACATGCTGCCACCAGCACCCAGGAACACATCAGTTCACATTTTACTCCAACCCCCACAGACAATGAAAGGCAAACTCTCAGTGGAGATTTAATACTTCCCTATGAGGGATGAGGAATTTAGGGACTTGTTAAAGGGAAAAATCCCCAGGATAATAACACAAAATGAAATAGGGGACACCTTCCCCCAATTACTTTGGGACATGATCAAGGTGTTGCTGAGGGGGAACATTATAAGGGGGGGGGGAGAGAGAGAGAGAGAGAGCGCTGCAGGAGTTGCTGGATAAACTGAGCTTGCTGCAGCTTGCCCACATGTAGGGAGAACACTTGTTGCTCCCTTAGCTTCAAACTACGCAGAACAAAATACAGAACATTTTAAATTATAAAACAGAAATCTGGCTTAGGCAAAAATACTATGGGGGGAGCAAGAGCAGCTAAGAACCTGGCATACAGACTTAGAAAACAAAAAGCAGAGTCCACTATACTAAAATTAAAAGACAAACAGGGAAATTGCAGAGCTCTACCACAAAAATTCTATGGATTCTGAAAACGTCTTACACAGATGTATACCAAGAAGAGGATCAACCCACGGGTAAATTGATCCAGAGATTTATGGGACAGTTGGAGTTACCCAAATTTACAGAAGTCCACAAAGAACTAATAAAACAACCCATAACAGGGGGAGAACAGATGACCGTGATTAAGAAGCTAAAAAATGGAAACAGTCCAGGGCCAGATGGATATGGGGCGGAATTCTATAAAGAAAATTTAGCTCAAATCCAAAATACTTTATTGAAGACATTCCAGGGGGGGCAATGAGAAAGGAGTATGCCCCATAACATGGTAACAGGCTTTAATCTCTGCTATTCTGAAACCCCCACAAACCATCCACCTATGTGACTCATATTGCCCAATTTCAGTCTTAAATCAGGACTAGAAGATCTTTACTAGTGTCCTGGCACACCGCTTGGATGAAATCCTACCCGAAACTCAGACGAATCAGGATTCATTATAGAAAGAAATACTACAAATAACAAAAAATGCACCCTGTTCCTCACAGAGCATGCCAGTAAGAACTCTACCCCCCCTCTTGATATTAAGCCTCGATGCGCAGAAGACTTCTAATATGATGGCATGGCCTTTTCTATATGCCACACTAACTAAATTCAGCCTCCCCGACATCTTCATAAAAAGTACCTGAGGAATACATCTGAACCCCAAGCAGTGGTGAAAGCCAATGAATCCCACTCAGACAGATTCCCACTGAAGAGAGGAGCTTGACAGGGATGCCCCCTCTCACCCTATTTATTTGCCATATATGCGGAGCCACAGGCCCAGTTCCTTAGAAACAACCTCCGAATTGAAGGTTATGAAATAGATGGGCATACGCATAAAATAGCATACTATGCTGATGATATGCTGGTATATTTAACAAACCCTGAACAGTCCCTCCCTGCCCTATTTGAGAGCCTACAGGTAACAGAGAAGGTATCAGGATACAAAATAAATACCCAAAAAACAAACCTGCTGGGGTGGGATTCAAACCTTCGGGGTCCCTTATGAAAAAATTCCCATTTAAGTGGACTAACACACAGATCAGATACTTGGGGATTAATCTTACTAAGGATAAACCACAGCTCTACACCAAAAACCTAACCCCACTTACCACACAAATAGCCATGGACCTCAGTACATGGACCCACCTACCTATTCTATTAATCCAGAGAATACAAACGATACAGATGAACATTCTTCCAAGATTCTTGCACCTGTTTCATAATGTTCCAATATATCCACCTAAGAAAGACGTACAGAAATGGGACAGAATGATAGCAAGATCCCTATGGTGGGGCGCTAAACCAAGAGTAGCATACAAAAAAAACTAATGTTGCCTAAAGAGAGGGCTGGCACTACCAAGCATATCACTATATGCCATGGCCACCCTTCTGTGTCACACTGGCCAATGGACCCTCTCACAGACTGGAACTCCACAACGGGTGACGATAGAAAGGAATCTAACAACGAACCCACTAGATGTCAAAACGATATTCCAACCTACTAGAACGGATGTAACAAGAGAACGTTTCTACTGCACTCAAAACATAATACAAACCTGGAGGGGATACTTAATGCCAGAGCACAAAAAAGGAGCGGAATGGATGGGAGTCCCAGTCCTGGCCCCGTCATTTATGCCAGTCAGACTAGATCACAGGTTTAGGGTATGGATGAGGATGAGAATAATACACACATTCCAGTTTTACAATAGGGGAATATCTGTCTCCTTTGAACAATTAAAAGCAGAATTCCCATTGATCAGAACCAACTATTTCAGATACCTCCAGGTAAGACATTACCATGAACAAAGCATGGGGTTGGAGGTGGACCTGGAGCAGATCCCACAAATAATACATTTTCTAATATAACAGAGGGGGTCTCCAGACCTATCAAATTTTTTTTCAATATGTTATCAAGTACTAAGCAACAAACAGACAGAACTAATGGGAAGGGGGGGGTTCAAACCAGGTGGGGATCCAAGATGCAGGTGGAAATTACTGAAGATCAGTGGTCCAGGATATGGTATCATCAGCACAAAGTGACATACTCACATATCTGGTGAGACTTCAGCTGGAAGATTACCAGCAGATTGTTCCGTACTCATAAATTATGGCTAAGTATTCCATTGCCCACAAAGCAGGCTGTTGGAAGCAATGTGGGCAACGCTGCACACATACCCATATCCTATGGAATGTCCGGTACTGACTGACTACTGGAAGGCAGTGGAGGAAACACTTAAGGAGTTGATCCTGAGCTGGGCCCCACTGACCCCTGAAAAGACCCTACTCCTACACTTCCCTCCCCAATTAAAGCAAAAAAAAAAAAAAAAAATGATCTGCCCAGTACACTAATAACTGCAGCAAAAAAAGCTGTCACAAAGATGTGGCTGCAACAGCTTGCACCTTGTATTGCTACATGGGAAGATATTGTGTATTCTATATATAAACTAGAACAAGTGACTGCCCAATTACAAAATGCACTTACAAAACTGAATAAAAGAGGAATAGTATGGTTGATGTATATTATGAATAAAAAAATGGACATAACTAAAGAAAAGATAAGGGGAAACGAGAAGGGTGTGGAAGGGAGGGAAGAGAATGGATACCTGGAAACCCAAAACATATAATTGGGATAAGAAATCAAAAGAAAACATGACAGACTTATGTAAGCAGAACCAGAAATACAGTAACACAGATTACAAGAAAAGGAGAAAAATAATACTTGAAAATATAACAAGAAAGAACGTCACTGTAATAATATAAACACCAGCAGATATGTTTAAAAACTAGAACTGTATAAAGGAATGGTAATGAGATGATGCATTGAATGTACCCATAAAAATTCAATAAAAAATAAGATAAAAAAAAAAAAGTAAAAAGGGAAATGGATTTATTCTGGTAGTATGTGACTATGCTATTGATACCCAGAAGCAGTTCCAATGCGTGCCGTCACAGCCCCAAGGTGGCAGCACAGCTTGCCAACATTTTCAGCAGGGTGGACATACCTAAAGAAATTATTACTGATCAGGGCAGTAATTTTGGTGCAGCATTACTGAAGGAGCTGTACCGACTACTAGGTATCACTGCCATAAGAACCTCCCCCTATCACCCTTAGACAGACGGTTTTGTTGAGCGTTTTAACCAAACCCTAAAATGCATGTTAAAAAGGTATATAGAAGAGGAAGGAAAAGATTGCGACCAATACTTACCTTGCCTGCTTTTTGCTTACAGAGAAGTGCCACAAGCCTCAACAGGTTTTTCACCATTTTAAATGTTGTATGGTAGACAAACTAGAGGGCCATTAGATGTAATAAAAGAGACATGGGAAGATAACCCCACTCAGAAAATACCTTTTTCATCTTACATGTGTGCCATGAGAATGAAACTGACAAAATATGTTGAAATTGCCCATAGTAATCAAGAAGAGGTCCAAAACTAACAGAAGGCATATTATGACCACGGGATAAAAGCAAAAGTTTAAGCCAGGTGGAAATGTCTTGCTACTGTCACCCATTACACAAAATTATCAATGAAGTGGCAGGGGCCTTATAAAGTGCTTAGATGTACTGACACAGTTAACTATGAAATTGAGACCCTGATAGGAAAAATCCTACCAAGATATACCACGCAAACCTCCTGAAGAAATAGGTTGAAATAACACCAAAGCCTGCTTTGCCAGTTTTACCAGAAACTGATAAAGAAGATACTGATATAGCTTATGACAGACTGGAACAAACTGTAACTGCTGATGCTGTAAAAGTGGATGTTTCCTTAACCTCCGAACGAACCGCAGAAATTTGTATCTTACTAAAGACATTTAACATACTTTTACCACAGTGCCAGGGCGAACAAAATGGATCGAGCAAGTAATAGTGACAGGGAATGTTTGCCCTATAGATTACCAGAGTGGTTAAGAGCAGTCGTGGTTAAGAAAATACAAAAAATGAAAGAACTGGGTATCATAGAAGAGTTGAAAAGTGCTTGGTCATCACCAGTGGTGATTGTAAATAAAAAAAAAAGGGTGGTAGTATTAAGAATATGCCTTGATTTTAGGAAACGTAATTAAGTGCCCGAATTCAACAGTTATCCTACGCCCTGGGCAGAAGATTTGATGGACAGATTGGGAAGTGCCAAGTACATCAGTACCTTCGATCTCACCAAAGGTTACTGGCAGATTCCCCTAGCTAAAGAATCCACAGACAAAACTGCATTTACCACCCCTGTTGGACTCTATCAGTTCACCACCATGCCATTTGGTTTACATGGTGCACCCGCTACATTCCAGCGGTACATGGATGTAATTTTATCTCCTCAAACTGGCTACTGCGCTGCGTACCTGGATAATGTTGTGGTGTATAGTTCAGACTAGAAAAGCCAACTGGAACACCTACGAGCAGTTATCCAAGCTATCAAAAATGCAGGTCTGACCATTAATACTACCAAATGTGCATTGGGTATACAAGAAACCAGATGTTTGGGATGTGCTTTGGGAAATGGGAGAAGCAAAGCCAGAGATTTCTAAGACAGAAGCTGTAGCTAACAGTTCTATCCCTAAAACAAAGAAACCTGTCAGGTAATTTTTAGGGCTGCGGGTTACTATCGGAGATTTGTTCTCAACTTTGCCCAGTTAGCTACTTCCCTCACAGAACTCATGAAGAAACAGTTCCCAAATAACGGGAAATGGTCCCCAGAGCATGATGAAGCTTTTCAGGTCATCAAGGCTGCATCATTTTCATGAAGCTCAAACTTTGAGAAACAATTTTTGTTACAGACAAATGCATCAGGGATTGGCCTAAGTGCGATCTTGAGTCAAAATATAGATGGGACAGAACATCCCACTCTATATTTCCATAGAAAGTTACATGACAGAGATGTACTCCACCACTGAAAAGGAACGTCTTGCGGCAAGGTGAGCCATAGAGTCCCTTAAGTTTCATTTGCTAGGGGCTGATTTTGTACTTCTGATTATAATCCCCTCTGTTGGCTTAACCAAATGAAGGATAAAAATTCCAAAATCACAAGGTGATACCTGACACTACAGCCATTTAAATTCAAAGTTATACACAAATCTGGAAAAGAGAATGTCAGTGCTGATTTTCTGTCAAGATAAAGTGTGATTTTAAACTTCACTGCTTGCTATACTGCACACGCACTGAACTGTAAAGGTTATAAGCTAATGTGAGAAGAGAATAAACAGAAAGTTTTGGAAACCTGTTTTTGTAAAACAGGTTCCCTCTTAAATGGGGGGGGGGGGATGTGACAGGGTTGAATAAGACCCTGTCCCATTTGTTACGCAGAAAGAGTTAAACACAATGATATGTTCTTTCCTCTCCTTTTCTGTCTTTTGTCTGTCTGGTTGGCCAACCAAACGTTCTCGTGAGACCTAGGAACTGATCACGCCAACGGTTTCATGATTCTCCGCTTCTCGCTAACTCTCTGCCTTCACTTTACTGTTTGTCTTTTCTTCCCCACTTGTGTGTTTGAGTTTATATAAATATATGTGAATTTTTGTGTGAAACTAAGTGATACTGGGATCCCTTAGTTTGAAACTGTATATAGTTATACTGTTGAAATGACTGCAAAAAGCTATTTGGAATTCAGGGGGTTAACCTATACAAGCAGCACAAACTCTTTTGCAGAGTTGTCAACAAGAGGCCATTTCTGGGACATCTTGCTCTATTTTGTTGTACCTATAAGGAAAGAAACTTACAAACTTCTGGTCCCTTTATGATCTCAGGAGGCAGAAATAAGAGCAGCAATGCTTTTGCTAGAGTGAGACTGAGCAAGACTAAAACTTGGAATTAGAGATATCCTCAGACAAAGGACTTTGTTTTCTCTGTTTGTACTGCCTTTGTAAACAGCAGTATTGAATCATTTTAGTTTTTATTTTACTGTTATTGGAAAAAAACAGTTATATCGAATCATTTTATTTTTTATTTTACTGTTATTGGAAAAAAATAAAACATTACTTGGGAAATTTTACAACTACTCCTGGTTTTCCTATGCTTCCTACCTATGTCTAAACGACACATACGATTATGTTAAAATGAATGGCCAGATCTCTCTGCTGCTCTTGCTCCACAGGGGAACCAGACAAGGCTGTCCTCTATCTCCAGCGCTTTTTGGACTCTGTTTTGAACCCCTTGCCCAGGTTTTAAGACAAAAGCCACCAATCTCATGACTGGAGCTAGGGGGTAAGCATCACAAAATTTGCCTTGTATGTAGATGATCCACTAATTTATTTAATATCACCAGATTAATCTGTCCCCACATTTGGAAGCTCCTGCAGACATTTGGGGAGTGTGCAGGATACTGAATTAATAAAATAAAAATGGAGGATCTTCAATTTAATTATATCCCTACCCCCTCCGACAATATAATCTTTTTTGTTTCAATGGGACCTACTATCATTAAAATATTTAGGAGTCAACCTACCAATTCAATTGGACACATTAAGCAACTTAAATTATACATCGTTCACCCAAGTACTGCAAGAAGACTTACACTGACGACAAGCTATTAATTTACGTCTGATACAAAGGGTGGAATGTCTCAGAATGAACATTTTACCCAGCATTCTTTATCAATTACAAACTCTCCATATTTCACCACCAAAGTCCCAATTTAGACAATGGGACAGATGCATTTCCCAATTTATATGGGTGGGTACCCAGCCACGTATAAGATATGCTACCCTTTAACTGCTCAAGGCAAGGGGCAGACTGGCATTGCCACATCTACAGTATTACCATTAAGCGGCCCACATGCATACAGCCTTGTACTGGATTACTCGAAACTACTCAGTGCTATGGAAAAAGTACAGTTATGTAAGAACTTACCGCAACACTACATCTTTGAGAGGAGCTCTTGCAGCAGGCAATAACCATAAGGAATGAGCTGCCAGGCACTAGGACCACATGGAAAACTTTTAGCTAGCAGTAATCACGGGGGACCGCCCCCAACATTGGCATGCCGATGTCCGACCTATGGTATAAAAGGGTCAGTTTCACAGCCCATACCCAGTTCTCCCACCAGAGACGCCAGCATGTGCAGAAATACGAGAACCGAGGAGGTTCCTCATAAACAAGGAAAGCAGAAGAGCTGTGATGGAGAAACAGCAGCCAGGGGGAAGGAGGGATGGAATGCAGTGCCTGCTGCAAGAGCTCCTCTTGAAGATCTACTGTTACAATAAGTTCTTAAGTAACTGTACTATCTTACCTCGAGGGGGCTCTTCCAGCAGACAATAAGCATAAGGACTGAATCCCAAGCAGCAGAGGAACAGACTCAAGTTAGTTGGGAGGAGGACAGTAGCAGTCATAGGAACATTAGGACAGGAGGCCCTGGAGGTTTGCAAGGCTGAATCTGGCTCTATGTCTTGAGACAATGTCCAAACTGTAATGCTTGACAAAAAGTGTGGGCAGAACTCCAAGTGGTGACTGCGCAAATTCTGTAGCAGACACATTTCTAAAGGAGGCAGTGGAGGCAACCATGCCCCTGGTAGAATGACCTTTTACCTGGCCTGGCAAAGGCTTGCTGTACTTGCAGTAGCAATAAACAATGCAATTAGCTGACCACTTAGATAAACACTGTTTGGAAACAGGAGCCCCTTCTTTCCTGTGGCAAATGAAACAAATAACCAGTGAGATTTTTCTGAAACGGCGGGTGCGATCCACATAAAAATTAAGCACCTGAACATCTAGAGTAAAGCCTCTGTAACCCCCCTGCAAATGGGGGTTCCCAAAAGACTTCCAGGAGCTTGCTTGAATGCTCCAAGCCTGAATGGTGTTTGTCGTTTAAGCCATTTATCAGTGAGTGTTTTTAGAGCCTCTGGTACTGTCTCTTTAAGAGCTGTCTGCTTGCAGACATAATTAGTTTGTATGGGGGGGACTGTGTGCTTCTCTGCTTGAGTACCACTCGAACTGCTGCCAATTCACTCCATTTTTGCAGTCACTAGGAGTGCAAAGGGAACCTATCTGAAAGATGTAACTGTTTGCCAGAAATCATTTAGAGTAATAATGAAATGACAGTTTGTCTAACCTGCTTTCTTTGCAGTCAGAACTGTGTCTGCCTAGTTCCCCATTCTGATTTTGAAGTGCTGAACTGGACCAATCGGTGTGGGGTAAGCTAGCTCTAAAATGGTGCCTTGGACGAATCAGAACTTGGACTCATAATCTGAGCCAGCCACAAGAGGATTGTATGGGCAGTGACTCTGGGAGATGTAGTTTAGACTTCGGCGCCTTTTTGGACCAACAGCAGCAGTCTATTGTGAGTGACAGCCAATCCAGCCAAGAACTGGGAGGAACTCAAAGGAAGTGCCCGGTTTTGTCTGTTGGAGTTTCAGTTTAGCTCTGGCACTGAAGGGGAAAGGAACCCTGTGCTCTTCAGTGCACAGTTTTAGTCAAAAACATGTGAAGGTCCAGAGTTCGGTCTGCAGCTTGTGTAACTGCTTGTTAGGATTGAATCATTCTGTGAAGAGAATCAAAGGATATCTGAAGAGTAGAAACCAGGCTCACCCTGTAGAAGACTGGAGAAATTGCTGAATTGCACTCGATCTGTCAGGAACTGAATCTGTGGTGTGTTCTCCGGTATTGTGCAGTAATTGCGATCGGGATAGAGAAGCAGCCTGCCTGGTATAGTACTTTCTTTTTTACCATATAAATGTGTGAGGAGGCTTGTGTACCTCAAGTGAATCCTGCTGCCATTAAGTGACTTTTGCCTGTGACTGTTTACCATATAAATGTGTGAGGAGTCTCTTGGAGCTCAAGAGTAGCCCTGCTGATGTTGAAGGACCCTATCTTGTTTGGAGGTCGTGAGTACTAATTCAGGGTCGCTCCCTGATGAATTGCCACATTAAATCCAAATGGAATCACTGTACTGCTGACTGTTTAAACTAATTTTTCTTTTCTCTGTGGGAAAGGGCCCCTACCAGCTGCCACGGTTTGGACTAGCCACTAGGGCTTGGGTACCCAGGGACAGTAACTGGTAGGATAGGCCTGCACAGAGCCATAGGTAGATGAGTAAAGTTATAAGCTAATTAACCTGATTTCCTGTCCTTGTTATATCCCCTAAATAAATCAGAGCTGCTTGTTTCAGCAAAGTTATACTGCCTGAGGTATTTGTCTATGTTAAAGTACTGTACTGTGATTGTTGCACTGTATCTTATTTCACAGGAGGTCCCAGTGCCGGAACCAGTCCTGGGGTAAGTGTATACTGTGAAGGTAATTCTGATATATTGTGTGGGCCACTAGTGGGAAGAAAGGGGTTGCAGTGTCCCAGAGGGCTGTGACCAAGTAAGTTTAACTATTGCAAACCCTGACCTCTGGGTGGAGGCACCCACCATTGATCCAGGCCCCTCAACCTGTTAGTGGCAAATCAGGCAGGGGTAGTAGCCCTGGGATGGCGCCATCTAGGGGTTACATCTTGAGGCTCACCGCTGATTGTGTCCTCTAGTGGCCATATTTACGAACCACTGTTAAGAAAAAAAATGGTTACCCGACAGAAGTGGCTGTGCACCGCTGGTGGAGTGGTGTACTGGGAGGAGATTGACCCCAAAATGCTATGCTTATCCTGGACATCCCTGGTATCAATACGGACACTGTACAGGGAGTACTTTCCAAGGTGGAAGGTTTACAAAACCCTGTGGTGGTGGGTCGGCATGCTAATCTGCTCACCCACACTTTCCTGGCCCTAGTAGAGTTTAAGGATCCCATAGATAGCTCCAAAGTGCCACAGACCATTACCCCAGAGGGAGCCCTCACTGCCTGGAGAGTGATAACTAAGTACAGTAAAGACCCGGGGGGGAATGAGCCCCCACCACTGTCTGAAACTTTTGAGGAGAAATTTGCTAAATGGTTGGGGGAAGGGAAACTGTGGAGGACTTGAAGAAACTATTCTTGCCACCTGGGGTGTTCCTCCCCAACACCCTCTCCCGCTCCAGTACCCGTGAATGGTGGCTGAACCAATGCAGACCTATTTCTGAACCTACCATTAGTCACGACTCTTACCGAAGGTTGAGGATCTTCTCTGGCATCCTCCCCACCCCCCAAGGGAGGATGACTGGGAGACCTGGATAGACTATGTTGCCCCAAGTGCTTGAATGGCAATGCTCGAAGCCAAAAAGCGAAAGAGGGTTAGTGAGAGCCTCCGAGGTCCTGCCCTGGCTACCATCCGTGCTAACGGCCAGTAACCCTGAAGTGACTGCACAGGCCTATCTTGAGGCCCTGGAGAATGTGTATGGGAGCCCAGATTCTGATGAGGACCTATGGTGGAGAGTAAGAGATGCACAACAGTACCAAGGGAGTTGTTGTCTGTGTATGTATCTCGGCTGAAAAATTGTTGCAAGAATGCCTCAGAAAGGGTAGTTTGCCAGCGATTGAACTGGACCGAACCAGGCTGGACAGGATCCTTAAGTCTGCCCCTTCTCAGAACTGCTGTTGCTTCAGTTACGCCTGGCAAATCGACTGGAACCCACCTCCTATGATGAGTTAATGAGAGAAATTCGAGGAGTTGAGAAGCGACCTGGGACGGACCTGCACCAATAGCTGCGGCACGACCGAGTGACTGAGGTGACCCATCAAGTGAAGTTCAGGGCAGAGGTTGGCAGTCAATGAGTGCTCTGACAAGGAAAAAGATATGCCACAATGGGGCGAACTGTTGAGAGAGATCCGAATTCAAAAACAGTCCCTTTATGAAGGCCACGCTTGCAAGTACGGGCCCGACCTATATCCGACTGCTATCTGCTATGGGGGTGGGGTACCCACCCATGTATCTCCTGCTGATAGCAGCTCCAAAACTCAATTCCTTGACCATGGAAGTGGAGAAACTGACGAGATGTCTCCAAATGCTTATCACGCCGCAGACAGAAATGGCACCAAGGTTTCCAGTTAGTAATACTCCTGCCCTGGCTCCCAGTGTGGCGCCTCGGCCAGCTCAAACTCTAGAAAGTATGTTTTGCTATAATTGTGGGAAGGATGGGCACATGAAAAGGGAATGCCGGTCCCCAAAAGACACTGACAAAGTTGCATATAGGCTACAAGGAGAGCTTCGGAGAACAAATCAGTGGTTAAGAGGTGCACGAAATGATCCCAGTGAGGCACCAAAATGCTAACTCACGCCCTTTTGTGGCAAGGTCAGTTGCCCAGGCCCCCACTATCGCCTCTCAGACTGGTCCAGAATAGTGGGTCCTCCATGGAGACCACTGTAAAGGTGAATGAAGTGTCTACAAGAGCTGTATTAGACAGTGGCTCCCAGTGACAATTATGTTCCAGGATTGGTATCAGAAGCATTTGTCAGACGTACCCATACAACCATTAGAAGGACTGCATGTATGGGGGTTAAGAGAAGGCCTACCCCTATTCCGGTATATCCGATTTGGCTGTCTTTCCCACCTCCGTGGCTGGAGTGGCCGAACAAGTAGAGACCCTAGCCTTAGTGTGTCCCCCACTGGACTGTATGATGGTGTCCCTTTGTTGACTGGAACAAATGCTCATATGTTCGAAGGCTGGCACAGTTGTGTTATGAAAACAGGGGTCAAAAACTAGTAGAGCTTTAAGAGTTCCAGCTTTAATTAAGAAGGCCTATGAGGCACAGAGATGCTGAAAAATAGAACCAGAGGAACCGGTCGAATTGTATGGAAGAAGGATCCTGAGTCTCTGATCCTGGCGCCAAATGCCCAGTGTACCTTACAGGAGAGGTCCGATCAGAAAGGATGTTAAGAATAAAATATTAATGTTGGATACACCAGGCGATGGAAAATTGCCAGAGGGACTGCTGGTCAAGCCTAGTATTTTGCCCGCTAGAGCCCATGCTTATGCCAGAAGGGTAATGGTCCAAGTTCATAATGTGTCTGAAAGAGACATTTGAGTAAATAGAGGTTGCATCCTGGCTAATGTGCATTGTGCAGACACTGCAGTGCTACCCAGCAGCAAGAGTTCGAGGAAGAATGACAGAGTAACGCCTGACTTGTTTGATTTCGGCGACTCCCCGTTGCCAGCTGAATGGAAAGTGAGGATCAGTGAGAAGCTTGCCCAGAGAGACCAGGTGTTTTCTTTAAAGGAATGGGACATAGGATGCGCAAGGAGCTGAGCACAATATCCGGCTGCATGACGAAAAGACCATTTCGTGAGAGGTCTTGACGCCTGGCACCTGCTGACATAGATGATGTGAGACGCATCTGCAAGAGATGTTAGCTGCTGGTGTAATACAAGAATCCAGAAGCCTTATGCTTCCCCATTGTGGTAGTGAGGAAGAAGAATGGGACAGTAAGGATGTGCGGATTATCGCACCTTAAACCGCGGACTATCCCTGATCAGTACACAATGCCCCGCATTCAGGATGCTTTGGACTGCCTAAACGGAGCAAATGGTTCTCTGTGTTGGATCTCCGCAGTGGGTACTACCAGATCCCGATGGCCCCAGAGGACCGTGAGAAGACAGCCTTTATCTGTCCGCTTGGCTTCTATGAATTCATGAGGATGCCTCAAGGGATTTCAGGTGCCCCAGCCACTTTTCAACGATTGATGGAGCGTGCAGTGGGGGATAAGAACTTACTAGAATGCCTGGTATACCTAGATGATGTTATTGTGTTTGGCAGCTCACTAGAGGAACATGAGAGCAGATTATTTAAGGTATTGGACCGACTGGAGGACTTTGGCCTTAAACTGTCCATTGATAAGTGTCAATTCTTTCAAACATCAGTAAAGTATGTGGGACACATAGTATCCACCGAGGAATAGAGACCACCTAAGTAAATTGAGGCCTTTGACCACCTGGCCACAGCCCAAAATCTAAAAGAACTGCAAAGATTCCTGGGATTCTGTGGTTATTATCGGCGTTTCATCAAGGACTATTCAAGAGTGATCCGCCTTTACTTAACCTTACTCAAGGGTATCCCCAACCCACAAAAATACCAAAAGTCAGCGTCCTCAAGACTGAAAGAGTGTATTTTCGTCCGAAGTGAAGTATTTGGGGCCCGCTGGACTCCTGATTGTGAGACTGCTTTTCATGAGATCATTTATCAACTTACCCATGCTCCAGTGCTGGCCTATGCCGATCCAAGAAAACCTTACGTCCCTGCACACTGATGCTAGCTTGCAAGGGTTGGGGGCTGTGTTGTACCAAGAGCACGAGAATGGCCTGAGACCAGTGGCCTTTGCCAGTAGAAGCCTGACCCCATCTGAAAAGAACTATCCTGTACATAAGTTAGAGTTCCTAGCTTTGAAGTGGGCTATTGTTGACCAATTCCATGAGTACTTATGGGGCTAAAATACTAGTAAAACTGACAATAATCCTTTGACCTATGTGCAGACCTCAGCTAAGTTGGATGCCACTGGCCATAGGTGGCTTTCTGCATTATCTACATATGACTATGCTCGAATACCGAGCAGGTCTGAACCACATAGATGCTGATGCTCTCTCGGAGGCCTGTTCCCCAGAATGATTGGGTCCGATTGGCAGAACCTGACATTCGGCACTCTGCCGAAGTTTGACAGGGAGGAACAATGTCCACGGACGAGTGGACTGCATGGTGGATTGCTTGGGAGCCTCTGAGAATTGCATACCTGCTGCTTATTGCCACTTTTCTGCAATAGACATTGGTGCACTGCCTCAGCTGGACAATGACAGTATTCGCGGCTCAATCCCGCGATCCCATGATCAAAAGCAGCTTTAGAAGCCCTCTATGCAGGAAAAGATGTCCAAATTACGCCCACTGATTTGAGAACTGCACTGTTATACAAAGAAGGTCCTAAGTTGAAACTGATCAATAAACTGTTATACAGAGAAACAGTAGACAGAGGGGACAAGTAGACAAACAACAACTAGTGCTGCCCACTGCCTTTCGAGACTCAGTACTGATGTCCTTGCACAACCACATGGGGCACCTAGGTATAGACAGAACACTTGACTTGGTGAGTTCCAGATTCTATTGGCCTAAGATGGGGCTGATGTGGAGCAACACATTCAACTTGTAGTCGCTGCTTACAGAGGAAAGCTTTGCCCCAGAGGGCTGCCCCCTTGTTAACATCACCACCAGTGCACCCATGGAGCTGGTCTGTATTGATTTTCTTGAGTTTGGAGTCAGATCAAAGAAATATCAGTAATGTGCTGGTGGTCACTGACCATTTCACGAGATATGCCCAAGCTTTCCCCACCAAAGACCAGAAAGCATCCACTGTGGCCAAAGTACTTGTAGAAAACTTTTGTTCACTATGGGGCTCCACAAAGAATCCATTCTGATCAAGGAGAGACTTTGAGAGTCGCCTGATCAAAGAGATGCTTTCTCTGTGGGAGTGCGAAAGTCCAGAACCACTCCTTACCACCCCAGGGGACCCACAGCCTGAACGTTTCAACCGGACTTTGCTAGATATGCTTGGCACCCTGAACCCAAAGGACAAGCCTAGATGGAGCAACAAATTAGCACCCTGGTACATGCTATAACTGCACCAAAGTGATGCTACTGGGTTCTCCCCTACCGCCTGATGTTTGGAAGAGAAGCTCGACTACCGGTAGATGTGTGTTTGGGGTCTCTCCTGATGGGGTTCAAGCTGACAACTATTTACAGTATGTGCAAAAGTTAAAGGCCCAGCTAACTCATGCGCACTAACTGGCTCAAACCATGGCTGCCAAAAGAAATCTGGCCAACAAAGAAAGGTATGATAAAAGGTGAAAGCACAGGAACTCCAGGAGGGAGATCGATATTGCTAAGAAATCTGGGACTGCATGGCAAACACAAGATTGCTGACAGATGGCACCATCTCCCTCACATTGTAGTGGGCAAACTAGATGATCTGCCAGTGTACAAAGTAAGGCCTGAGAATAATTCAAAAGATGTAAAAACAATGCATAGAAATCATTTACTGCCCATTGGACAAATCTTGATTGAGTCTGAGCCCCAGAAGATGCCCTCTGGACCAGTGACTAGAGCTGCTGCTAAGAAAAATCAAGAAAGCCTGCACCTACAGAAGCAAAGTTAAAGTGTTCCCTCCACAAGTCCCAGTTGAGCTATGACTGTCAGTCCATGTCAGAAGAAAGTGAGAGGACTTTGAATACTATCCTTCTGAACTGAGTCAATTGTTTCGGGCAATCCCCTAGTCAATACTGGAGACGAAGCTGGGCCTTCTGGACTGTCTAAGCCCCCAGCTTCGTCCCTGGAGCCAATGCTCCCAGAAAGTGAGGTGCAAAGCATCAGATCAGATGAAATGGAATCATTGTGCATGGTTGAACTGTTTGAGCTTTCAGGGGAGGAAAATGATGGATTGGGGCAGACTAGTGATACACCAGAACAAGAAGAGTATTTTGAGTGCCCTGACAGTCCACTGCCAGTGTCCGAAAGCTCTCCATGCGAGCCAAATGTTGTGGACTCAGAAACTGTAACTCCTGGAGCTGAAAGTGCCCCAAGTTCTAGCCACTCTACCCCATGGAGACTCCCCTGACAAGTGAGGACAATGCTGAAAATGAGGCTCAGAGTGCAGAGACTGTAAC
Organism: Neoceratodus forsteri; assembly: GCA_016271365.2. Lineage (NCBI taxonomy): Eukaryota > Metazoa > Chordata > Ceratodontiformes > Ceratodontidae > Neoceratodus > Neoceratodus forsteri. The sequence goes on from CM057449.1 coordinate 1,367,496,141, forward strand.
AGTTCCCCTAGAAAGACTGGTCGAGCTGTAAAGCCTGTGGTGCACCTCAGTTATGATTCCTTGGGAGGCCTGTGGATTTGCTCTCAATGTTGTCCATAAAGGAGTGTATGTGTCCCCGAGCTCATTGTCCAAACTGGAGTCAGTGCTAACTCCAAGTTACTTGTAGTTGCTTCTTTCATATGGTGCCCTTGCCCCGCCCAGTCCCAAGGTAACTGATAGGAAGGGCCCCTCTTCAGGTTTCATGTACAAGAGGTAATAACTTGAGTTATGGTACAATGTATATGTAATATTGTGTAAAGAGGACGACTGCAATGTTTCAGAAATGTGTTCTTGGTAAAATGATATATTGACTGATGATTACATGTGTGAGCCTAATGCAAATGTGTATGGTTGCAGTTAAAACTTATGGGGGTACTTGCTTGACGCGGACGTCAAGCTTTCCCAGGCCAGGAAGGGTGTAACCCCCCTGCAAATGGGGGTTCCCAAAAGACTTCCAGGAGCTTACTTGAATGCTCCAAGCCTGAATGGTGTTTGGCCTTTAAGCCACTTATCAGTGAGTGTTTTTAGAGCCTCTGGTACTGTCTCTTTAAGAGCTGTCTGCTTGCAGACATAATTAGTTTGTATGGGGGGGGACTGTGTGCTTCTCTGCTTGAGTACCACTCGAACTGCTGCCAATTCACTCCATTTCTGCAGTCACTAGGAGTGCAAATGGAACCTATCTGAAAGATGTAACTGTTTGCCAGAAATCATTTAGAGTAATAATGAAATGACAGTTTGTCTAACCTGCTTTCTTTGCAGTCAGAACTGTGTCTGCCTAGTTCCCCATTCTGGTTTTGAACTGCTGAACTGGACCAATCAGTGTGGGGTAAGCTAGCTCTAAAATGGTGCCTTGGACGAATCAGAACTTGGACTCATAATCTGAGCCAGCCACAAGAGGATTGTATGGGCAGTGACTTGGGAGATGTAGTTTAGACTTGCCGCCTTTTTGGACCAACAGCAGCAGTCTATTGTGAGTGACAGCCAATCCAGCCAAGAACTGGGAGGAACTCAAAGAAAGTGCCCGTTTTGCCTGTTGGAGTTTCAGTTTAGCTCTGGCAGTGAAGGGGAAAGGAACCTGTGTTCCTTCCTGCACAGTTTTAGTCAAAAACATGTGTAAGGTCCAGAGTTCCGGTCTGCAGCTTGTGTAACTGCTTGTTAGGACTGAACTGTCCTGTGAAGAGAATCAAAGGATATCTGAAGAGTAGAAACCAGGCTCACCCTGTAGAAGACTGGAGAAATTGCTGAATTGCACTCGATCTGTCAGGAACTGAATCTGCTGTGTGTTCTCCCGGTATTGTGCAGTAATTGCGATCGGGATAGAGAAGCAGCCTGCCTGGTATAGTACTTTCTTTTACCATATAAATGTGAGGAGGTTTGTGTACCTCAAGTGAATCCTGCTGCCATTAAGTGACTTTGCCTGTGACTGTTTACTATATAAATGTGTGAGGAGTCTCTTGAGCTCAAGAGTAGCCCTGCTGACGTTGAAGGACCTATCTTGTTTGGAGGTCGGAGTACTAATTCAGGGTCGCTCCCTGTTGAATTGCCACATTAAATCCAAATGGAATCACTGTACTGCTGACTGTTTAAACTAATTTTTCTTTCTCTGTGTGAAGGGCCCTACCAGCTGCCACGGTTTGGACTAGCCACTAGGGCTTGGGTACCCAGGGACAGTAACTGGTAGGGATAGGCCTGTGCACAGAGCCATAGGATAGATGAGTAAAGTTATAAGCTAATTAACCTGATTTCCCTGTCCTTGTTATATCCCCTAAATAAATCAGAGCTGCTTGTTTCAGCAAAGTTATACTGCCTGGAGGTATTTGTCATGTTAAAGTACTGTACTGTGATTGTTGCACTGTATCTTATTTCACAGGAGGTCCCAGTGCCGGAACCAGTCCTGGGGGGTAAGTGTATACTGTGAAGGTAATTTGATATATTGTGGGGCCACTAGTGGGAAGAAAGGGTTGCAGTGTCCCAGAGGGCTGTGACCAAGTAAGTTTAACTATTGCAAACCCTGACCTCTGGGTGGAGGCACCCGCCATTGGATCCAGGCCCCTCAACCTGTTAGTGGCAAATCAGGCAGGGGTAGTAGCCCCTGGGATAGCGCCATCTAGGGGTTACACCTCCACCTGATTTGAATACTCAGGAAAATAAACATGCAGGTGTATGGATTGATTCAAAGTAAACTCAGACACCACCTTAGGCAAAAACTTAGGACTGGTCCGCAAAGATACTCTGTCTTTGTGGAAAACCAAGTAAGGCTCTTTACATATCACAGCCTAAAGTTCAGAAACACTCTGAGCGGAGGTAATGGCAACTAAAAACAACGGTTTCTGTAACAGAAAGAGCAGCTTGCGGCAAGTTCAAAGGGAGGAAGAGTAAGCTTTTTCAAAATAAACAACAAATCCCATGGTGGGACTAGGTCCCTAATGAGAGGTTTTAAATGAAGAAGGTGTGGGGACAGATCCAGTTGGGCAATATTGTGGCCATCAATGGGTGCATGGTATGCAGAGATGGTGGAAAGGTGCACCTTGACAGAGGAGTAGCCCAGACCGGAGTCTGAAAGGGAAAGGAGGTAATGCAGGATGAGATTTACTGTGCAGGTGAAGGGATACATAAGACAGGCAGTGGCCCAGATGGAAAACCGCTTCCACTTCATGGAGTAAATGGCTCTGGTGGAGGGCTTCCTCGCGGCCACCAGAATATGTGCCACCCTAGAGAAAACCCCAAATCATTCGACGGCTAAGTCTGAAGGAGCCACGCATGGAGATGAAGAGGAAGGTTAGAGGAATGGTCAAATGTATGGCAGTTTAGATTTAATGCTAAGAAGTGCAAGGTAATGCACCTGGGAAACAAAAACCCAGGGGAAGAGTACACAATGGGGGGTGAGATACTAACAACAACAAAAATGGAAAGGGACCTGGGGGTAGTCATATCAGATGACTTAAAGGTGGGCAAGCAATGTGAGAGGGCAGCAAGGAGGGCTGGGGGGATACTGGGATGCATAGGAAGAAGCATCACCAGTAGAAAACAGGAAGTTGTTATCCCTCTGTACAGACAGCTGGTGAGACCCAATCTCTGCAAGGACATAGACAAGATGGAAGCTGTCCAGAGAAGGCAACTAAAATGGTGCAGGGTCTGCACCGGAAGACATATGAGGAGAGACTAAAGGAGCTTAATATGTATAGACTCGAGGAAAGGAGGGAGAGGGGGGACATGATAGAAACGTTCAAGTACCTCAAGGGAATCAACAGTCCAAGAGGGTAGCATCTTTCAAAAAAGAGGTGTGCAAGAACAAGGGGGCACAATTTGAAGATAGAGGGAGAAGTGGCTCAGAGGTAATGTAAGGAAGTATTTTTTCACAGAGAGGGTTGTGGATGCATGGAACGCCTTCCAGAGGAGGTTGTGGAGTCAAAACAGTGATTGAATTCAAGCATGCATGGGACAGCCATAAGGCAATTCTAGGGGGTGGGGGGTAGAAAGAAGTAGGCTGCTGGTTAACTAGGATCTACAGCTTATCCATTAGGTAGGGAAAAGGGCAGACTGGGTGGGGCCAAGCGGTCCTTATCTGCTGTCAAATTCTATGTTTCTATGTTTCTAAGAGACTTGAGATTCAGGTGAATCAGAGCACCCTGGTCCAGTGAGAGCAGGTCGGAGCAAAGGGGCAGAGGAAGTGGAGGTTTCACTGCCAGCTGTTGCAACAATGGGAACTATATCTGTCGCGGCCAGTAAGGAGCTATCAGAATCATGTCCGCCCTCTCTGATTGCAGCTCGAGAAGAACTCTTTGCAGAAGCAGGAAGGGAGGAAAGGCATACAGAAACCTCCCTGTCCAAGAGAGGGACAATGATGAGTCTCACCAGAAAACACCAGGCCCTGGATCTAGCGAGCAGAAATTGGGCAGTTTTGTGTTGAATGGGGACTCAGAGAGGTCTAACTCAGGATGACCCCACCTGTCGAAGAGATCCTTGACCACAGCACATAGGAGCTTCCACTCGTGAGTTTTTGACCTGGACCAACTTAGGCTGTTGGCCAGGATGTTTTGTATGCCTGGCAAGGATGTTTTGAATGCCTGGAACATGAACTGCCACTAAAACCAGGTCATAATCTATGGCCCAATGCCAAACTTCACAGGGGGTACAAATTAGTCCCCTTGCTTGCTGATATAACAGACGACTGACATATTGTCCATCTGAATCAAGAGAGGGCCCGTGGGAGATGAGTCTGAAAGGCCTAAAAGGCAAGGAGGATCACGTGCATCTCGAGTACACTGATGTGGAGAAGCTGCTCCTGCTGAGACCAGTTCCCTTGGATCTGATGGTCCACTAAGTGAGCACACCAGCCCAGGCAGGACACGTCTGTCGTGAGAATCTTTGTGAGAGATTCTGTCTGGAAGGGGACCCCTCTGAGGAGATTGGAGGGGTTCATCCACCATGACAGCATTTGCCACACAGGGTTACAAACCAGGACCTGCTGTTCCAAATCGTCTGTGTGCTGGTCCCATTGAACCTGTAGGGTTCACTGAGGTACCCTCATGTACAGACAGGTAAGTAGATCAGTGACAATGGCTGCCACCATGTGTCCCAAGAGCCTGAGGGATGACCTGGCCGGGACTTGCCGTGATGAGGACACCAGTTGGGCCTGTGCCCTCAGGTGGTCTGCTCTGTCTGGAGACAGAAAGGCCTTGCCCTGAGTTGAGTCTAAGACTGCTTAGATGAACTGCAGTCTTTGACTTGGTCAGAGAGAGGAGTTGGGAAGGTTCAGGGTGATTCCCAGTGTCCTAAACAAATCCAACGTTATCGCCATTGTCCGGAGCAGCTGGCCTCTGGGGCTGTGAGGAAGCCAATTGTCGAAGTAAGAAAAGACGTAAAAACCCAGTCTCCTGAGGGCCGCAGCCACCACTCCCAAGCACTTGGTGCAGACCCAAGGTGCAGAGGAAAGGCCAAAGGGTAGGGCCCTAAACTGGTAATAGTTCCCCTGGAAAAAAAAAGTAGGAACCTCTTGTGAGGCTGGAACACCTGGATGTGGAGGTGGGCATCCTGCATATCCAGGGAGCAGAGCCAATCTCCTTGATGAAGAAGGGGCAGAAGACACTGAAGGGTAACCATCCTGAAGCATTTGTATTCTATGAATAGATTCAGGTGATTGAGATCCAAGATTGTTCTCAGATCGCCGTCTCTTTGGGACCAGGAAGAAATGTGAATAGAAACCCTTTCCCCTTGTTTGGCGGAACAGGTTCTATGGCCTTTTGCTCAGCAGTGCCTGAATCTCCTCCTGGATAAAAGCAATGTTATCTGGAGGATAGTGAGAGTACCTGGGAAGGTTGTCCAGGGTAGCTCTTGAAATTTGAGGGTGTGTCTCCTTTCTACCAGCTGAAGCACTCACTGATCAGAGGTGACTTTGCGCCATCCGTCCAGGTAAAGGAGAAGCTACTTTCACCACCTCCCCAAAGCCTCTGCAGGGGAGGGGCTGGGCAAGGAGTCATGCTGAAGAACCTGGATGGGCAGGGAGGCCCTGGGGCTGAGGCTCCTGTTGCCTGGGAGGAGGCCTTATGCCTGAAGGCTCCTCTGGGCTGCTGTCCCCGCAGCTGACACTGGTTCCTCTGAAAGGGCTGATGCTGTTGGGGTTTTGGCCGAGAATGGTATAAAGAATGTACCATCTTCAGGGCCTTGTCAGACTCCTGTATGCAGGAGATAATGCTCTGGACATCCTCACCAAAGAGTGCCAACCCCAAAAGGAGCATCAAGGATTTTGGCCTGCACATCAGGGGTAAAGTCAGAAACCCTAAGCCAGGAATGGCAGCGAATACAAATGCCTGTGGGTGCCGCTTATCCAGCCACATTGGCAGTATCGAGGGTATCCTGAGGACGTGATTTCCAATGTCTGATCCTGACTTCAGAAGTTGGGTCAACTGAGACTTGGTGGCATCATCTGGCAGGGCACACAATTCCAGAGCATTGTGCCACAGGCATTCTGGTACTGGACCATGTGGGAAGGAAGTTGAAGGACCAAATGGCCAAAGTGGCTGATGCATAGACCTTCTTGCTCAAGAAATCGTCCTGACTAGACTCCTTGTCTGGAGGTGTGTGCTAAGGTGTCTGGGTCTCTTAGCACGGTCATGAGCAGTGTTCATGAACACTGAGTTAGCCATGGGGTGCTACCTATAGAACAGCTTGTCCCTGGGGACGTGGTAGAGCCTGCCCACCTTCTTAGGCAGGGCCAGAGTGGAAGATGGGTGACTCTAGGAGGCCCTGTTGACATCCTTAAAGGAGTGAATAAGGGGCAGTATGACCGTAGGCAGTGTGTCCTTATGGAGGAAGGTTGCCAGGTGTCAGCATTCTGAGTCTAGTTCCTCCAAGTCCCATCCCATGAGGGATTGAATGTGCCTCATTTTATCCAGGAAATAGTTAGTAGGGGATCTGGGGGTATCCCTGGGTTCCTCAGGTTCAGAGGGTAACCAGGAGACCTCGGAATCCTCCTCCTCCTCCTCCTCTGAGGAGAAGGAATCCCCCCAGACACATCAGATTCCAGGAGTGGCGTTGCTGGACTGTGATCTTTCTTATGCTGGTCCTCCTTATCACCAGGAGACCGGGGAGTGGAAGGAAGAACCTGGACTGGTGAGGGTGAAGGTTCCCTCAGAGGTGGGGCAGGAGGACTTTTCCTGGATTCCTTGCTCTGCATGAACTCCAAATCAAGCTGTTAACAGGGCAGTGTAGTTCAAGGGTGGTAGGCGGGGAGGTGGTGCCGAATGGGAAGGTAGGATCCTCCAGCGACAGTCTCTGAGACTTCGCAGAGTCTGGCGTCGGTCCCTGAGGAACTGGATGACTGTTCCTGCGGTAAAGGGCTTGCTGGCGCTGGTCTCAAAGGACCCAGCATTGGTGTAGCAGGTGTCAGTTGTGGCTGCCCCGGAAGATTGACAGTGGCCGACTGAGGTTTAACCGACGACTGTGTAGGTGTCGCTGGGGTCAATGCCTGTGTGGCTGGTGTCAACTGAGGACAAGGGGCCAACGCCGCTTGCACAGGTGTAGTTTGCAGAGAAGGATGCCCTGCCGGAGACAGTGGCATTGCTCTTGCAGAAGAGGAAGTGCATGCCCGGGCATCGCTAGCGGGTCAGTCCCCGAACGTGGGACTGACATAGGCAACACCAAGACCCAGGGGAAGCCGCAGAGGGACAAAACCCACTGTCTGAAGAGCCAGCTAGCTGAGAACCTGCAGGGAAAAGGGGCCTGAGTTTCTGGGGCTTTGGGGCTGGGGATGATGTTCGAGGCCTGGAGGCGCCTTCACCTGAGATAGTAATAAGGGTGGAAGATGAAGACACAGGCAGCCCAAAGGGAGTGAGGGATGCCGGTGAAGGAGGGACCGACCTCCCATGGGAGGAAGATCCAGAAGTAGCCACTGACTTGTGTGGTGACTTGGAGCGGGAAGCCGACCTGGGCCGATCCCTATCCTTGTCCTGGTGTTTGTGCTTCCCACTTGACAACTTCTCTTTATGGGAAGAAGTAGAAGCCCTGGAGGCCGGTGAGGAAGAAGTGCTTTGCTTGGAGCCCTTCTCCATCATCCAAAAATTCTGCTGCAGAAGAAAAGGCATGCATCTGTGGCCTGGTTAAACTCAGAGCAGTGCTGGCAGGACTCAGTGTCGTGGTTAAGGCCTAGGCACAGCAGGCATGAGGAGTGGCCACCCTTAGCAGGGATCTGCTTGCCGCAGGCACACTTCATTCGTTGGTCAGAAGACGCTACTGGAGAAGGAGACTTACAGGAATGCGAAGAAAATTAAAGATAAACTAAATTATGAAAATAACAAATCATGGTTAAAATACAATGAAAATGACTAGAAGCAGGAGTCCATGGATGTCCGAACTGTACAGGTTGATGGCGGGAAAAGAACTGGGGATAGGCTGAGGGACCGCCCTGTGTTTACCATAGGTCGGATGTCGGTGCGCCGATGTCAGGGGTGGTCCCCCACTGAATACTGCTTGCTAGAAGTTTTCCATGTGGTCCTAGCACCTGCCGGTTCAGACCTTATGGTTATTGCCTGCTGCAAGAGCCCCCTCAAAGTAAGATCTATGGAATTAGTTGAAGAGGATTTTCCCCTCTATAACTAAACAGGTCTTAGCAATTGAATGGTGCCCACCTGGGGAAAACAAAGAGAACTCTTTTTACCAACAGCACACTACAACACTGGAATAAACTGCTGTCACATCCTATGCTGCAAGTCTATGGATACTTTATAATCCCGTTGGCTTACAACTTAAACTTTTCCCCAGCTAGTCTAGACCATACCTATAAACAATAGGAATGTATAGGCCAAATTCTACCATGCCAGTTTAAGCAGCGATAAAATTTCCTCGACGTCCCTACCTTAGCAGAAAAACATGATCTGGGTCCATCAGACCTATATAGGTACCTACAAGTGAGAATATATATTCAGAGGGCTGAAAAAACATGCCCCTCACAACAACCCCAACCGGCAGTTCATGTGCTTATGCAACTGGAATGATGTATGCTTGTGTGACTTAAGATACATTGTGGCTGTTCACCTCTATCCGTGGGATATACCACCCTGTAGGGGTATGTGGCGCGAGGAGTGCTAGGAATGATTCCCTGGGTAAAGGTAGCTTAGGAGGAAGCCCATAGGAAAGAGAGACATGCCGCTGGAGGAGATGGGGAGGATGGTGGGCAATGAAAGAAACGAATCCTGGACTAGCCAGGAGGAGCCGCCTTTAAGGGCCTGATGGGGAAGTGGTTTGTTGCTCTGCCCACTGAACTACAGGCATAGCCTTGCAATACAATGTGCTTACACAAACTGCTATGATGTATGCTTGTGTGATTTAGATACATTATGGCTGTTTGCCTCTCTATCCATGGGATATACCACTCTGTAGGGGTACGACAGCGAGGAACCCTAGTGAAGGGTTCCACCCCAATAGGTGCCGTGGGAATGATTCCCTTGGCTAACTGTAGCTTAGGAAGAAGCACAAAAAATTACCCAAAAGGGTATTGAGCATCAAAGGAGGCAGAAGTCAGAAGATATCAAGGACGGAAATGAAGGTGATTGATGTAGATGGGAAGGACAGAGAGGAACAAGAGATGATGAGGACAACGAACGAAATGAAAGTTGACAAAATGCAGAAGGGTGGACTTTCTAAGGAGAGGGAAGAGCCGGGCCACCATCCGACTCCACCCAACAGAACCAATGAAAGCACTAAGCCTGTGTAATATATTATGACCATCAGCATGGAGGAGAGGAAAACCCTTTGAGGAGAAAACCTCTGGGGATCCAAGGCCTAGGTCGCCTCCCTCCAGGCTAAGGACGTTTGTTTAGAGATGGCTCAGCTACTGCAGTTCAGAGTCAAGACTGGGGAAAGGGGAAAATTCCAATTTGGAAGAAGCTCGTCTCGTTCTTCTGATACCTTCAGGTAAACCTCTTCTGTCCTCCCTCTCCCTGTGTTTTTTTTTTTTTCCTTTTTTAAACCTCCTAAAGGTGGGTCTTTATTTCTCACTTTCTCCGCTGACCCTCTTGCTCAACCAGCTGGGTTTCTTGGTCCTAGCTCTCTTACTCTGGGCCCTGATGCAGGTTTTGGTTGCCTCCTCAATCCCCAGTTTTATAACCTCCCACCTCTGGTTAGTGTCCATATTAGTTTGGATTCTGGCTAGATACCCTTTAACTACCTCCCCCATCCTTCCAAAGTTGGCCTTCCTGAAATTCAACACTCTTGTACCTGTTTCTACTCCCTCCTTACCCATTTTCAGTGTGAACCACACTGAGTGGTGGTCACTCCCTGCCAGCAGTTCTTCTACCCACAGCTCCCTCACAAACTCCCCATTTGCCAGCACAAGGTCTAGGATGTTCCTTAACCTGGTTGACTCGCTGAACATTTGCATTAGGAAGCTATCCTATAACATGTCCAGAAGTATCTGCTCCCTGCTGTTCATGGTGGCTGGGGTCTCAATCCACTTCCAGCAGGCTGAAGTCCCCACGATCACCATGCTACCCTTTCTACAGTCCCTTTTGATCTGTCCCTCTAGTTCCCTGTCTAACTCCTCTGCCTGAGATGGTGGCCTGTACACTACTACCATCCTGAGAGTCCTATTCTTGGAATTCTGGATTTGCATCCATAATGACTCTGTACTACCCCTTCTCCTCCTCATGAACACACTTCAGTTCTTCTCTCACATACAGTGCCACCCCCATCCTTCCCATTTACCCTGTCACTGCACAATATCTTATATCCTGGTACTGCCAGGTCCCAGTCCTAGTAATAGGTGACCCATGTTTTGGTGATGGCTGCCATGTCCACCTCCCTTTGCCATGACAGCCTGTAGCTCTGCTGTTTTGTTCCCTAGGCTCTAGTGTTCGGTGACCACCTCCACCTTTTTCTCCTCCCCGCCTCCCTTTCTAGCATCCCCCTAGTGCTTCCTTTTTTCCATTGTTTCTAGCTTGGTGGGTAGGCTCATTCGGTTTCCTTCCTGAGGATTCTGCATGCCTCCTGCCCACTTGCTACACCCGCTCCTAGTTTAAATGCCCTTCTTTGCTATATAATCCTCCATCCTCTGCTTCAATACAGTGCTGTCCTCCTCACTTAGGTGAAATTTATCCTTACCGTAGAGATCCCTGTCCTCTCAGGTCCCTCCCCTGAAGAAGCCAGAAGGGGAAGGAAACATATTCAATTCAGTGCTTTACAGTAACTGGTAATTGCTATTTTCCTTTTAAACTTAGATTGTGGGCTTTTAGTGACACTGTAATTTCTTTGCTGTCTTTACTTAGAATTGTTTTTGAGCTGTTGAAAATTTAAAACGTAGTGGTGGTGTATTTCTTTGCTGTCTTTAATTGCTGCAGTTTTCACCCCCTTCCCGGCTCTTAATTATATGCTCTGTTAAATCTGATTGACATGAGCTAAACACAGGAAATAGTAAGAGTGTGGAGTAGGAGGGGCATAAGGGGAAGAAGCTCACCTCAGACGACAAGTGTTTTGACTCATTTATTTATTTCTTTTCTTTTTTTTTTTTTTTTTTTTTTAAAGAAATGTATCTGAGGATCAGTGGCGAGGATTTTTAGGACAGTAAATTAATAAAAAGGAACTAGGAGAGCTTCAGTAACAGACAAGTAGTGGAATAGCAGTATAATTGCAGTATAATGTGGGGAGTGGTGCAATGCAGTGACTGTGGGGCAGCCATATTCAGGCAGACCTTCTGGACACTGAGGTGTGCCCTATCTGCATGCATCTCTCTGGACTGCAGGATGAGGTAGCCAGACTCCGAGCGGAAGTAAACTGGGTCAGGAGTACCATCGCCCCTATCCAGAGATCACCCAGTCCAACGCGACTGCCTCAAAGGATGCCGAGAACGAGGAGCACTTGGATGTCAGTGGGCTCAGGGAGGGTTACAGCAGTCAGGCAGAGGCACATCCCAGATCCTATGCCACTCAAGAACTCATATGCCACACTGGCAGATGGGAACAAACAAACAGAGGTACCCAGAGAAGTGGAAGGAAAGGATGTGGAGGTTAGCCAAGGAGGTGACCTCAGTGGGGAGAGCAGTGGACCCCAGAGGAGGAGGAAGTGAATCCTGGTGGGGGACTCCATCATAAGAGGGATCCAGCTAGGAACACAGGAGGGGGAGGACTGGGAGGTGAGGTGCCTACTAGGTGCCACAGCATGGAGGAATGGAAGGAAGATCCTGGAGATCACTGGGAAGGCAAGGTGGGAGGGTGAGCTGGATGTCATTATCCACCTAGGTACTAATGACCTGGCAAATGGGAGCCTAAGGAAGTTCCAGGAAGAGTTTAGGAAATTGGGGAGGGATCTCAAGCAAGTAGCTACTTGGTCACTTTCTCAAAGTACTACAAGAGTCAAAGGGAGAGCTTAGGGGTGCATGCACCAGGAACTTTAACTCATGGTTGAAGAACTGAGATTGCTATGAGGAAGGGTTTGGATTCATTGGTGACTGAGGCCCCACTTGGAGGGATGGAATTTGTTTCAAGCCTGGCTGCTGCATCCATCCTGGAGGGCCAAGCACTCAATGATAAGTTCAAATGCTACATTGACAAGCATTTAAACTAGCAAAGGGGTGGCAGGCCAGCAAGGAGGGTACCTATTTCTCACCCCCACAGCTAGCAGTGGAACCAGTGAACCAGAGGAGCTGTCTCTACAAAGCAGTGTGCAAAAGATGGAGATTAGTGCCCAAGAGGTGGATAGGTAGAAAAGGGGCAAAATTCAGCAGAAGGGCAGACAGCAAGGAGAACCAGGGATAAAGGACAACCAAGGAAGAGACTGGAGTAGAACAGAGAAACAGTCTAGGGAGGTCAAATCATGGAAAGCCATGTGTGCCAATGCCAGGAGCCTTAGCAACAAGATGGAAGATCTGGAAGCTGTTATGGTGCAGTCAGACCTGGACATTGTGGCCATCACTGAAACCTGGTGTAATGATAACCACGACTGGGAGATGGCCATACCTGGCTACAACATATTCAGAAGAGACAGGGCAGGTAGGAAGGGAGGAGGAGTGGCACTGTATGTGAAAATGACATAAGGGCCACAGAGATCCAGGAGGAACAAAATGGGGAGAGATACTGTGTGGTTGCTGGAAATGAAAATGGAGCCAGCTATCTGCACAGGTGTGGTCTATAGACCACCAGCCCAGGAGGAAGAAACAGATAGGAGGTGATGCTAGCTATCCAAAGGATGGAAGACAAGGGTAAGGTAGTGCTGGTTGGAGACTTCAATATTCCAGACATGGACTGGAGCATCCCAGCAGCAGCATCAACTAGAGCAGATTTATCCTGGACTCCTTCAGGGTGCCTTCCTCAAGCAACTGGTCATGGAACCAACTCGGCAGAAGGCAATACTGGACCTTGTGCTCACGAAACAGGGACAGTCTGATGGGAGTAACAGTGGGGGAGCACCTGGGGAACAGTGACTACCAGTCATTGTGGTTTGAAATCACAGAAAGAGCAGAACCAAACCACACAAAAACACGTATCCTGGATTTTAGGGAGGCAGACTTTGGGGAAAATGGGGAGATACTTGAAAGAGGCATTAAGGGGAATGGGGCAGGAATCAGGGGTTGAGAAACAGTGGGCAGTATTTAAAATTTTGGATTACAAGAGCAACAGAATTATGCATTAAACAGGTTAGCAAGAGGAAAAGAAAGAAGAGACCATTATGGTTTTCCAAAGAGGTAGCAAAGAAAGTGAAAGCCAAAATGATTGCATTCAGGCAATACAAAAAGACACAGGCAGAAGGGGATAGGGAGAAGTACCAGAAGAAGCAAAGGGAGGCAGAGAGGTCAGTAAAGGAAGCCAAAGCTCAGACAGAAGAACACATTGCAAAATCAGTGGGTAGAGGGGACAAAACCTTTTACAGGTACATAAGTGAAACAAGAAAGGCAAAGGGAGGGATAGTGAGACTGAAGGGAGAGGATGGGGGTCACGTGGAGGATGACAACAGTAAAGCTGACATATTGAACAGGTATTTCTGCTCAGTCTTTACTGAGGAAGAGGAGGGTAATGGTTCTGAAGGGAGTACTAGGGGTGAGAATGGTGCAGAAATGGACACAAGTCCTTGCTCTGAGAAAGGGTCCTGAAGGAACTGGAAGTAATGAGAGTTGATAAAGCAATGGGGCCAGATGGGTGCACCCTAGGGTCCTTAAGAACTAAGAGGTGGTGGCTGAACCTCTGGTTATCCTGTTTAGCCGATCACTGGAAACAGGGCAGGTACCAAAAGACTGAGGACAGCAGATGTAGCCCCTTATACAAAAGTGGGAACAAAGAGGAAGCTGGGAACTACAGACCTGTCAGCCTCACCTCGGTAGTGGGGAAGATCATGGAAGCACTACTGAAGGACAGATTGGTGGAACATCTGGTTGTCAATGGACTACAGGACCTCAAGACAGCATGGTTTCACCAGGGGAGGTCATATCAGACCAACCTCATTGAATTTTTGACTGGGTGACTAGGAGGTGGATCAGGGAGGGCAGTGGACATGGCCTATCTGGACTTCAGCAAGGCCTTTGACACTGTGCCACATGAAGACTATTACATAAACTGGGGAATATGGGTGTGGCAGGACAGTAGTGTGGTGGGTAGGTAACTGGCTGGGTGGCAGGACACAGAGGGTGGTGGTAAATGGCTGTCACTCCACAGAGGGAAGAGTGACCAGTGGCGCACCACAGGGATCAGTGCTGGGACCGGTTCTATTCAACATCTTCATCAGTGACATTGCGCTGGACCTAGAAGGCAGAATTTCACTGTTCGTTGATGACACAAAGCTCTATAACAGAGTAGACACACTAGAGGGTGTAGACAGAATGAGAAGAGACCTACAGAAACTTGAAGAATGGTCAGGGGTTTGGCAGTTGAAATTCAATGCAAAGAAGTGCAAGATAATGCATATGGGGCACAAAAACCCTGGCACAATATATCAGTTGGGGGAGGTGAGGATATATCATGCACCAAGCAGGAAAGGGATCTTGGGGTTATCATCTCTGATGATCTCAAGGTAGGGAAACAGTGTGACAAGGCAGCAGGTAAAGCAAATAGGATGCTGGGATGCACAGGCAGAGGCATCACCAGCAGGAAAATGGAGGTCATAATTCCACTATACAAGACACTAGTGAGGCCCCACCTGGAGTACAGTGTACAGTACTGGAGACCTTACCTACGTAAGGACATAGACAGGGTGGAGAAGGTTCAGAGGAGGGCAACTAAGATGGCACATGGATTGCATCACAAGTCCTATGAGGACAGGTTGAAGGAATTGAATATGTACTCCCTGGAGGAGAGGAGGGAGAGAGAGAATATGATGGAGACAAGCAAGTATCTTACAGGGAGGAACAGGGTGCTGGAATACACTATTTTTAAGCAAAAAAGATGTTCCAGGACTAGAGGACATGGGATGAAGTTGGAGGGAGGATGATTCAGAGGAAACATGAGGAAGAATTTCTTCACAGAACGGGTGGTGGACAAGTGGAACACCTTGCCAGAGAAAGTGGTGGGGGCTGAAACAATCACAGGATTTAAGAATGCATGGGATAGACATAAGGAATTCTGGAGGTCGGTGCAAGGCAACAGACTTAGGAAAACATAAACTGAACTTACAGGCTCAAATGGGCAGACTGGGTGGGCCACAGGCCTTATCTGCTGACACTCTATGTATCTGTGTATCCCCACTCACCCACTAGCCCATAACCTTTGGATTGGCACCAGGTTCTTAGCCATTTGTTAAATTCCTCTATCATCAGTTTCCTTGCGGTGCCCGCCCTGGGCACTGGAAGTACTTCCAAGAAAGCTACTGATCTTTCTGCTTCCTCACATATTGGTCCTAGCTCCTCAAACCTCTCCTGAACTACCTATATCATCTCTCTCTCGCTAGGCATTTGTCCCCATATCAGAACTATATGTGGTTTCACCCTGCCCATCCTAGCAATCTTTAGAACAGATTGACTCACCCTTTCCAGTGTCATTCCTGGCATGCCCTCCACCCATATGTGACTATGCCTCTCTCCTTGCTTCCCTATCTGACTCCTCTTAGTTTTGATTCTCCAGCACTAGGATTCCACCCTCTTTTCCATGAGTAGCATTCCTGGTCTCCTTCATCCCAACCACTTCCTCCAGACTCCCTTCATCCTCCAGCACAGTTCTTCCCCTTCCACCTCTGTTGAATCATCCCAGTTGTTCTCCTACCGCTCCAAGTTCCTCGACTATTTTTAGTTCCTCCTCTGATTGCTCCCTCTATCACATCACCCAGTCTGGCCAGTACTGTGAATCGATTTTTTGATGCCCCGTCACTACCACATACTTCCTCCTTCCTATTACCAGCCCCCTTGCTACTGCTTCTATGTCTGTTATCTCCCCCTTCCCCCATCCTCCATTCTTCCCCTTTTCTGTTCTCTTTTGACCCTTGACCTGTGTCCCCATCTCAGTTCCCTGTCCACCACCCTTTTCTCGCTCCTTCCCCCTATTAGTTCTATTTGTCCTTCCTCCTCAGTTCCCCATCTACTTACTCCACCTTTTGGGTTGTTATCCACTACAGCTTGCCATTCCTTCCTTAGCTCCTCCTTAGACCTCTGATCTCATTTTTAAGCTGCATTATTTGCCTGCACACCAAACAACCCCCCACTCTTCGTGAAATTCTAAGAAAGATTGGCACTCCACAGTTGTTACAGCCTACCACCCTACCCATCTCTCTATTTGCCCACCAGCATCCCCCCACACTTGCCGAAGGAAGTCCATCACACCCCAATGCATCCTCCCTTTGTCCATTTCTAGTTTTGTTCATGTTCCACCAGTACAACGACTAGTGAAGCTAAAAAGATGTATATACTATCTATCTGTTTTAAGCTATATTGTAATTAAAAAGTCACTAATATTTTCTTAAATCCAAGATTATCATGCACTTTTTTTTATCCCTCTGCCCTTTCCCTTTTCTCACAAAAATGTATGCCTAGCCAAAAACAGTTATGTAATGTACATGGGCTAGGGGTGGTTCTGAGTAAGGTCACGCACTTGGGGAGGAACATCCACCTAAGCAGGAAGCTGTTGCCCAGAGAGAGAAGGCCTAGTCCACAACTCCACAATTCCACAATTGAGAAAGAGGGTCTGGATATTGTCTAGGGTCTGCAGAAGGTGCAACCATATTTGTATGGGAAGATGGTCATGCTGGTCACCCTTCACATGGCTCCACAGGACCAGAGGGCAAAATCCTAAATTGCTAAGATGAAGCCTGGTACTGCAGTCCTATAACATGGACAATAGGTACTGCAGTGGGTTCACACTATGGTAATGCAGATGGTTTGTCCAGGTAGTAACCAGTGGCTCAGTAATGAAATGGAGGGGCAAATAGTTAACCAAGTGAGAGAATGGAAGGGTAGCAGATAGAGAAAACCTGCTGGACATGAAAAACCCCTTTTAGGGCCTCTAAAGATGCCCTTTCATCTTTTTAGGAATAGAGATGTGACTAAGGAGGTGTGTCATATGCCCTTTGTGAAAGGTCACGGTTTGGCGTGAGCAGTGGCTGTGGTAGGACTCTGACCTAAAGATACCCTGAGTAAGAGTCAAGCTGGGTGTTGGCAGCATATCGAGGTGACTATTCAGGTGTATGAAGGATTGTGAGAACTGATAGCACAGTGCGGACTGAGTTCTGGGAGAACCTGTCTGTGACAGT
Organism: Neoceratodus forsteri; assembly: GCA_016271365.2. Lineage (NCBI taxonomy): Eukaryota > Metazoa > Chordata > Ceratodontiformes > Ceratodontidae > Neoceratodus > Neoceratodus forsteri. The sequence continues at coordinate 1,367,513,334 of CM057449.1, forward strand.
ATCCCATCACTCTATATGGGTTTACTACCCCCTTTTATCCCATCACTCTGAACAGGGCTTTGTACTACCCTCTTTGTAGCCCATCATTCTGTATGGGGTTTTGCACCCCCTTTGTATCCCTTCACTCTGTATGGGGTTTTGTAACCCCTCTTGTATGCCACCACTCTGTACTGAGTTTAGTACACCCCCTTTTACCCTATCACACTTCATAGGGTTTGTACCCTCCCCTGTATCCCATCACTCTATAAGGGGCTTTGTAGTCTCTTGGTATCCCATCACTGTGCACAGTATTTTGTACTCTCCTTGTATCCCATTACTCCATATGGAGTTTGTACCACTTGTATCCCATTTCTATATGGAGTTGCACTCCTGCATACCATCACTTTGTATGGGGTTTGTACTTATCTTGTAATGCATCACTCTGTACAGAGTTTGGCACACCTTGTATCCCATTAATCTGTATGGGGGTTTGTAACCTCTTTTGTAGCTCATTACTCAGTAAAGGGTTTTGTACCCCCCTTGTATCCCTCTACTCTGTAAGGGATTTTGCAGTCCTTTTTGTACCCCATCACGCTGTACAGGGTTCTGTAACCCCCCATTGTATTCCATCATTCTATACTGGGTTTTGTACACTGTCTGTATCCCATTACTCTGTTTGGGGTTTTGTAACCCTCCCCTCCCTTGTATCTCATTATTCTGTATGAGTTTTGTAACCCCCTTTGTATTATATAACAATAACACTGTGCAAGCAAAAGACTACTCTGCAGTACATATCGGACCCACGTAGACAAATCTGTACACAGTTCATTTACCAGGTCTGATTTGCTATCAAGTATTTGTTTACATGGACTACACTGTGCATCTCGCCATCCACTAATGATCAAAGAAAGACCAGAGAAATGGCACAGTGTAGTTGAAAAGATGCATGAGAAGTTTGTGGCTATTCCCAATTTAGGGTTAAAGATGACTAGGGCACAGAGCAGGTCTTTCTTTTTGATGCTTTGGAAGCATCAGTGCTGATACTCTTTGCAGCTGCACTGAGGCTGGGACGAGGAACAACATCTAAGAGCTGCCATCACTGAGCTCACAGATGGGGATGCAACAGCAGCCAGGCACCACAGATATCAAGCCCACAGTGAGGAAGCAGCAGCCAGGAGCCACTGTCACTGAGATGAGGAAAAACAGCAACTGGGAGCTGCCATTACTGAGACCATGTGGGTGGGAGGGACAGGGCAGAAGTGGGGGCTAAAAACATTGTGCCCACTGAGTGGCAGTAGTGGGGAATCCCCACAAAACCAATGGAGGGGTATCACTGGGCACCCACCCACACGAAGCAGCGGAGGGCAACATAAGCCAGAACCATCCTCACCGAGCCTCAGCAGGAGCCAAGACTCTCCATGCTAAGTCCACAGAGTGGGCAGCAGCAGTAGCCAGACCTACCACACCACAAGCCCACATAGGGCAGCAACAGCCTCCATTAACAAGCCCAGGAGGAGCAACAAATGGACCCCTCCACACCAAGTATACAGAGATGGTGGCAGTAGCAGCCAGACCCCACCATGTCAAGCCCCTGGAGAGCAGCAACAGCCACCATTACAAAGCCCAGGAGGAGCAGCAGCAGGGGCTCTTCACATAGAGCCCACAGAGAGGGTGACAGCAGCTGCCAGGCCTATCATTTTAACTAGGAATCTAGGGAACATTTACAGAGAATACACAAGAAGACACACAAGAAAACACGTAGTTAGCATTCTAATTGTAGAATTGCATTCAGTTGCCTGTCAGAAGTGTCCCACCCATTACTTGCTCCTCACCCACTTTTCTTAACTTCCACCACCTTATCTACTCCCACCACTTGCTCCTCTCTCCTAAAATACCATGCGCAAGTCTTTTAGAGTGTGCTTTTTTGAGCACTGTAGTTTAAAGTGCAACCGTGCAAGTAGGAGTGAGTAGTGAACTGTGTGATCAGAGAAGGTGGTGGTAGTTGACCAAAAGTATTTTGGGAATGAGGAGCAAGTGGTGGGAATAGATAAGGTGGCAGAAGTTAAGAAAAAGTGGGTGAGGAGCGAGTAATGGGTGGGGGACTTTAGACAGACAATTGAATGCAATTCTACAATCAGAATGCTAACTATGTGTTTTCTTGTGTGTCTTCTTGTGTATTCTCTGTAAATGTTCCCTGGATTCCCTAGTTAAAAACAAATGGACTTAGTATGCATGGAGTCTGGACCATTTTGAGTGGGCAGGTGATAAAGACTGGAGCACTTGCTAAACAGCAGCATGTTCAGTCAGAAAATAGTTAAAAAAAAAAAAAAAAAGATTAAACCGTTCAAAAAGTCATCGCAGCGATGTTAGACCTCCATGAGTCTTCCAGGACAGGGGGGGCTTGTATGGCAAGGAGAAGCAGCCTGGGGTATCGGGCGTCACAGCCAAGAGGAGGAAGAAGCATTCCAGCACCACCTTTTAGTGGGAGTGGCCATGCGTGCAGTCAAGGGAACCCTGCAAAAGTCTGGTGTTTGGTAAGGCGCACTCGGCGAATTCTTGTTGTGTTCCCTGTTATTTTCTCTTTAACTTGCCAACTCCCTCTCTCCCTTGAACTAAAACCAAGTCAATATGTTCTATGAGACTGGGAGCTGTGCTTAGTTGCAGTTGCTGATGGAGCGAGGGAAAACATGTTGCAAAACCCTTTGGACTGAAGCCAAAACAGGGATCCGGTTAAAACTGTGCATTGCTAATAGCACGGTCAATATTAGCATTTGTAACATGACATAAATAGACAGAAAAGGAAGACAAATGTTCGTTAGCATGCATTATACAGTCACACTTGGGAGCAGAGGGCAGAATCAGTCAGCAGCAGTTGAAACGAGCTGTCTATGACTCCAGGTCAGATGCAGTGGCATACAGTTAAAAGATAACGACCTACAATCAGCTGTGGTGATGTGTAGGCAGTTTGCATACTACCACTGGCAGTATGCAAATTGCCTACAAGTTACCACCTCTGATTGTAGCGGTCCTTTTCTTTCAACTGTACGCCACTGCATCTGAACTGCTATCATAGACATCTCGGACATTCATTGGTGCGGTGTGGTCGTGCCTGCAAAAAAGATCAAGGCATTGGAAGCAGGGGGTGGTACACCTACGAAAACTCGTATGGTGGCACTATGTTTTTTGCACATGTATGCAAGCAAACATAAACAACTCCTTCCAGAAAACAAAGGGAAGGACACACTAGGACTACCCATACTCTGCACAGCATATATTTTTTGCAAATTATGACTGTAGTACTCCTTTAAAAGAGCCCCAGTTTATATTGCTTAAAATATTAGCAGATCCAGCAAACAGATATTTGTCTGGTTGTGTTTGTGACTTTTTTCCTTGTGATTTTGAAGTCTGCAGGGCATTGGTGACTGTTGATTGTAAGGCTGACATCTTGGTTAGCAGGTGCCAGAGCTGGCACCATTGCAACTAGCCTGCAGGAGTTCCAGTCTTAGAAGTATAGACAATGACAGTAGAAAAACAAATTAATCTGTCCAGTCTGCCTATAAAACCCTAAAAAACCCAGGATCTGTTCATACAGGGTTCTAACTCACACAATCCACCTCCAGTGCTCCCCACTCTACTGCTACCACCCTGAGCAACAAAGCCCTTCACACTGCTAGCAGCTCCCATGGGGTGTGACTCGAACCTTATGAGAATTGGATGTTTACTATGCAGAGCCCCCAGAGGAACATCTGGGGCCCGATATTCAAATATGGGTAAAAGCAGAGTGCAAAGGTTTGCACTGCGCTTGCCCTTGCGCCTGACTCTGAGGTTGCTATATTCAGTCGGATAGTGCACTGGCACTATCTGACTGAATATAGGGTCATGTCAATGCAACGCTAAGTCAAGTGGTGCTGCCTTGACATGGACCTGGGCTATATGCAGTCCATAGGGAAGTGCACCCCCAGACTTGATGGCACTGGAAGCCATGGCTTGACATTCAACTACAAACTGTAAATGAGCCCACTGGGCATACAAGGTGCTAAGGAGCCACATGCATGCCCGTTATAGGTTCATTTTCATGAGAAATGGTGACAGGTTTACACCCCTCTGGCTGCCTGCCACACCAGGCATGGTGGAAACTGGCCTCCCCACCCTGAATGCCCATCTCCTTAATTCAAATGTCCTCCCTGGTGTCTAGAGGCACATGCCACACCCTCCGATCACCTGTCCCTGCATGTGTAGAGTATTCTCTGGTGTGTAGTGGCTCCCCCCACCTTCAAAATCACTCATCCCTATATTTGTAGAGTATGCTCTGGTGTTTAGGAGCACCCCCTCATAATCACCATTCCCATGATTGTAGAGTACTCCCTGGTGTCTAGTGGCACCCCCCACCCTCTGATCACCTGTCACTCTATTTGTAGGTTGCTGCTTGGTGTCTGGGGCACCTTCCGCCATCCAATCACCCATCCCTGTATGTGTAGAGTATGTATCTAACCATTCCAAGGGACCGAACTGCGAAAAGCCCAGGTTGGGAGGGGTGCAGGTAGGGGTGGCCAGCCCACAGCAAACAAGAATATCAAAAGAACCTGCACCTTAAAAGGCTAAAAATTGCTCCACTCAAAATGTCATTTAAACACTTCAATAGTGAATCCTGGTGAGTGTGCATACAGAACTTTGGGCATTATGGCAGTGGTGTGGTCTGAAGCCACACTGACTGGGATTCACTATTAAAGCACTTTAAATGACATTTTTAGTGGAGCATTTTGTGATCCTTTTGGAGTGCAGGTTCTTTGGATATTCATGTGTAGAGCATGCCCTGGTGTCTAGTGGCAACCCCCCCTCACTCGGAGCACCCGTCCCCATATTGTTAGTGGTTGCCCTGCTGTCTAGGGCCCTGACCCAGATCCCTCTGATTGCAGTGCATAGTTGGTCCCTGCTGTCTAGTTGTCTCCCACACAGCCTGCACTGAGCACACCACCCAGCCAACTGTTTCCGCATACCTAGGTATGCCAGTGCCATATGGAGAACCTGGTACAGCGACTGGCACAGTCCTCCTCTCACCTCCTTGGCTGGTCACCATAGGGGATGACAGGCAGGCACTGTGCATACAGTCTGTGCAGACTGTTACCGTGTTCCTTGACATCCCATATGGTGACTGGCCAAGGAGGTGAGAGGAGGGCTGTGCCAGTCACCATACTGGGCTCTCTACATGGCACCGGCTTACCTAGGTATGGGGGATGGTTGGCTGGGTGGTGTGCTCAGTGTGAGTGCTGTGGGGGGGGGACTTGACACCAGGGACTAACTATGCATTGTGGGTCAGGGGATGGGGGGCCCCAAACACCAGTGCAACCACTAGTAATACAGGGATGGGTGCTCAGAGGGTAGGGGTGCCACTAGACATCAGAGCATGATCTACACATACAGGGATGGGCAATTAGAGGAAGGGGTGCCACTAAATACTAGGCCATGCTGTACAATTAAGGGAATGGGCGATCGGTGGTGGGGGTGCCATGAGACACCAAGTAATACTCTACAAATGTAGGAATGGGTGACCAGAATGTGGGGAGCCACTGGGCACCAGGGCAGTGACTAGCAATACTGGAATGGGTGATTGAATGGTGGGGGGGGGTGCACCTAGACACCAGAGTGTACATTGGTTCTCTGGTGCGGGGTTTGGGGGTGGAGGTCAGGTGGCTGCATTACCGGTGTCCACCACCAGGGCCTTGCACCCTGCTAAGTCGGGGTTTGCAAAGGTGATAATTTGCACCCGTTTGTGTGGCATTTACTGCTGGTGCAAACCTCTACATTTGCCTCCATGCCCATATGCTGGGGAGGACCCCCTCATTTGCATGGGTGCAGCGATAAGTTAGTGCTTGGACACTAATGAGTTTTGCCATGCTGTCGGGGGTCTCTGAATATAGACCCCACCCAGGAATCAGGTGCAAAACCCTGTTAGCACAGGCAAACACCCCATTTAGCCCAGACTAACTTTTGAATATTGGCCCTGGTTTCTGTTTTGAGAGATTGCTAGTTCCTGTGAAAATAAATGCAGGAATGCAGGATTACTAACTTTATCCACCCCTCAGCCTAACAGTCTTCCCTCATACCGACCCTCCCATCCTTCATCGCTGGTTTCTCTGCTGCATTGGGCTCAGTGTTGTGAACCTTGTCGCTGACATTCTGGTGAGTTTATGGATATAGCACTAGTTTTCTGTTGATTAAGTCTTAGTATGTGATTTTTGTTGTAATTGAGTATTTCACATTGGAATGGAGCTCTAACTCATTACTTCCTGCTTTTCAGCTGCAGCACACAACTTCAGTTATCTTTTCTTTGATCTCAGTCTACATTTTCTTGCAGTGTCACCAAGCTTCACCTGAAATAAGGTTCCCAGCTTGAATATGTTGATTTTTTTTCAATTCAGATTTTGTTTATTGAGATATAAATAGTATGATGACAAGTTATATGTGTACAACACTCGTTTTCAATGATGTTCTTAAATCTCAGGAGTTTTGCTGGCCCAGTGGTGCAGAGGGCTGAGGTGCTGGATGCCTTATTTCTTGCCACATTGGTGACTCCTGTTTGGGAATGAGCACGGGATGTTAGGGGTCAGCTGGGGGGGCTGGAATGGATGGAGTGGCCACCAGGCAACTCTGCCGGGTAGAGGTGGTTGCCATTGAGTAGAGGTTCGGTGGTAGCATGGGGCATGGGGGGGGGCTAGGCACTAGGCCGTATGGGCAGATATGGGCTGTCTGTATTGCCGAGGTGCACATGCACATCGGTGACTGGCCAGGGCTCTGGGGGTAATGAGGGGAGAAAATGAGGAAAAACACCCCAGGCGGCAAATTGAGGACTGACTCCTCACAGGCTCCATACTGGTGGTTGGGTGCACATTGCAAGGCTGTGGTGAAAGATAAGTCCCAGAAGAGCTGGGTGGCAGGGCTGGGGGGGGGTCAGTCAGAAGGGGGCCGCTGGGGGAGCGGGAGCAGGAGCATACAATGTAGAAGAAAGAAAAAAGTTCATGAGTTTTATTGCATAACTATAATAACCTACAACAGTCACAAAGTTTATAAAGCTGTATACAAGTACATGGGATACCTACATACACAGATAAAAGATCAAGTGAGACATTAGATCAAGTGTCACTAAAAAAAAAAAGTTGTTATCTGGCACAGACACAATTTCCTCACTTTCCTTCAACCATTTATAGATATGACCAAATGGAACCAGTGTGCCCTGACACAAATGTAGATGTATGGGCAGTTAATTCCATAATTCTGGTGCATTAAACTTGAAGTTATGACTGCCCTTAGTATTTTTTGTTCATGGTACCATGAATTCAGTACTGACCAAAGACTGTAAACCTTGCTTAATTGGACTCATATTCAAGAGTGTAGTAATAGAGCTTGGGACTTTCTGTTGAATACACTAAGAAATTTTAAAATACATGCATGCCTTTTTACCTGAGGATCACCCACAACTTTTTATAAAACACACCTGTGCTACGTGTTTCAAAAGGGATGTCCAACACAAATGTGACCCACCTCATTCATTTTTGCAGCAAACCATTATTCACTGAAGGATTTGGGAGGCACTTAGCTCTTACCTGTCTGACTCAAGGGGCAAAATGCTTTCAGGCATGCACAAAAAATGGAACAGAATTCTATTCACGCCAGATTAATATCTGGGATAAGTTGGAGTTTAGGGTGTGCAAGCATGTTTTTTTCAAATACTCAGCTATTTATTATTCCTCATTCATGCTATAACTCAAAAAAAAAAAAAGTCTAACTTTGTCCACAAGTAATTTCCCACCCTTCACCCCTCTTCTCTGTTGCCCTTGAATGTTTTTATTAAAAAAAAAAAATGTAGTTCCTGGCACTGTGCTAGGGATCACCAACATATTTTCAACCCCTAACCCCCCAATCTGACCAACTGGTCCTCAAATTGATTTAAATGTGGGGCTCCTCCTGCTCCCTGATCCATGTTTTTGGAAGTAGGTGTTAAGAGGTCTAAACCTCATTTTCAGGTTCTTGACAATATTGGGAATGCAAGTAATCACAGACACATTGCATAAGAGTAATAAACAAGTCTATTACCACCAAAAGGATATATCACAGTTGCCCTAAGCAGTTCTTACCAATACGAACCAGGAGCCAGTGCTAAGCATTCCCTATACCTCAAGGTTTCTCTGTGTCTCCTGGGATCTCTGAGGTACAAGACTAGTGTATTACATTATATACCTATGATAATTACTATGGTTACTGTAAGACAGAAACATTTCTAGTTCCAGAGATGAGCCCTATTGGCTAAATTAGAGGTGGTTCCATGGTCCAAGATAACATTATACAATTGTGTATAGTCGTCAGTTTATGAACAAAAGAGTTCTTATACAGAGTCTTACATAACTCAGTGTAGTAATAGTAGAAATCACCAAAAGGTGGCAATGCTGACTTACATATCATAATTTCTCCAAGGACATAGATGCCTTGACATCTTACAAGTAAGAAATACACAGAAAATACATAGAAGAATATATGTATTAGGAAGCAAAGTGCATTACAACAATATGCATACATATCCTGACATCTACTCTTGTACGGTAGATGCCTTTAGCCCTATATGTTAGTATAACATACGCTAAGTGCTAGCTGTCTACGGTATACCTCTGAGGGTACCAATTAATGTGCAGGGACCTCGTGTAACATTCCCCCTATTGTTGCCTCCAAGGGCAACATAGGCAAATCTAGGGAAAGGTCAGAGAGCAGTGGTCATTTACAAACCCAATGCGCAAGCTTTGTAAAGGAACCTGAGCTGCTCACGGTGTTGGCGTAGTGTATGCCATAGGCAGCAGAACATAATCAAAATGAAGATTCGAAATGCTTCTATAATAACAAAACCTTTAAAGGTAATCTCTAACCAGGTGTTAGTCAATGCGTCATTCATGTCACCATCATTAATTAGTGAGAGGACAGCTTTATTGGCCTTGGTCATATTATTGCTGATGTGGATGAGGTGTGTGTCTTTCCTGTCTAAAAGTGATTTTAATGTAAGTGTCAGTGGGTCTATGTGTACATTAAAATATGATAAGTATTCAGACAGTGTGAGCAGATAATCAGGATTACCATCAATGATGTCTGCATCCATTAGGGGGATGGGGGTTATGACAGTATGTCCAATGATAGTCTTCTGGTGGGGGACAAAACAGAAATTGGGGTAGTCAATAACACAGGTAACAGATCCATAAGTATAGCTTTTAAAGTTTTGTTATCACACAGTACTCTCCATCAGAATTATACTGAGAGTGAACAGTAGGAGTCTCCACTTTGGAACTGGAGAGGCAGGTGTAGGCCATCTTTGAAATCCATGTTGACAGGTGATGAACTCCTCATGATATGATTGGCAGAGCTTATCTGGAGCCAAAAGTCGAATCCAAGGGATCAGTGTCATTCTTGGTGATGTCATCATCCATGGTGGAAGTCCAATCAATGCTATCTGCAGAATAACCACAAACAGGTTGAATAACATCAAATGCATCACATCGGCACAAGTAAATGTATTGCTTCTTTGCACAGCAGTCTGTGTGCAGAGCCACCCAGGCGTCTAGGAAAGGATGGAAAACCAGTAGACGTGGTAGATCCAGGTGTTCTCTGTAGATATCTTTGTCCAAATGCCCAATCGAATGCACCAGTGCAAGCTTGTCGAACTAAGCTGTAGTAGGATCAAAACGTGGTAAAGAGACAGTGAAAGAAACATACATGGTATCTGTTATGGAACATTTCTTAGCAGCAAAACAAGGACCAGTATTAGGGTGTCTGGTCAAAAACCCCAAATTCCTTGCTGTAGAGAGAGGATTGGTTAAAGCTTGTTGCATACACATAGCAATACAGTCAGGGGTTTTACATCGTGGACAATACCATTTGGAAATGCGTCTGTCATGTAAGATATCAGGGATTCTTCCAGATTCTAAATCATGGAAGAGATTATTGATGGTAGTGATAATGTACGAGCCATAAGCAGAGCAAAGAATTTCTCTGGCAATGTATTGTTTATCTGCTTCTTTATTGTTTTGTTGTATGAGTGCATTGATCTTATCCCTTGAATCAGAGAATGCCTTATCAGTGTCGTGCATGTTGTATGTATGTATGTATTTATTTATTTATTTATTTGTACATTGGTTTTACAACCTTTGAGCCAGAGGCTCATTTCAAAAGGTACCTGGTCTTCCTAACTAAGGCCATCCACACCATGTAATAATGGGGTAGTACATCATTAACCAAACCAGTGGAGAACTTGGCAGAATGAGGCTTTTGATAGCAGCAATGTCTGCTTTATTCCAAATAGACATAGCTGTACCAAAGAGGCCTGTAACAGTACCTGTTGCACCTGTGACATCAGAACTGTCTACTTCACGTGTCTTACGTTTATGAGTTTGATCATCAGGAGTGGGTTTTCTCCTGAAGTTGCCTCTATGTTCAGTAGAATGGACCCCGGCAATAAGGTCTTGAGTACGAATCTGAAATGCAGCTAAACTATCAAGCAGTAATGGACTATAAAATGCTGAAGTATTGGTATTGTGACACATACCAAATTCTTTCATATTCCAGTAAGATTAAACAAAACAGGTATATGCATAAACTGTAAGTTGTTAATCAAAGAACCTGGGAGGGCAGTGGCTGTTAGACCACTATGGGGACTAGCGGTATACTTTGGACATTCCAAAAGCTGTTTATCAGTGGGTGGTAACACAGAGAGGTACATGGCTGCGGAGGCCATGTGGTGTATAGCACAACATTTTCAAGCAGAATCCTTAGACAAAGAATTACAGTACGAAGGATCAATTAAGGCAGTAATGTTGTACAAACCAGAATGTCTTAATGCAGTTTGTAACAAGGACAGAGAACCATTTAGGGAGCATTTAGCATTGGGCAACCCTGGAAAGTTCCTTTGGAGAGTTTGGCCACAAGCAGAATTTGTCCTTGCGATGTGGTTTGCCACTCAATTTGTAAGGTAGTTTTATCAGGAGCAACAACCAAGGCAGTGAGGTAAGCATCGGAACCTTCCTGGACAGTGATCATACTATCTGGTATATTGATGGATACTCCCTCTGGAGAAGGTGCTGGAGGATCGAGGGTGTTGTAGGAGGTTTGGTACCATGCCTTGGATGCAGAGCATAACTCCTGAGATGAGGAGATAATGGAACAAGATAGCCATCTTGTCAGTGTATCTGTAAAGGAAGATCAAAGATTAGTATGTTAGTACTATTCCACCCAATGGGGTGAGGAAAAGTAGTTAAGCTCCTTTACACAGTTTCAGCTGGTTTGCATGTAACCATTTGTCGGTCAACTTATTATTATGCAGGAGTCTAACCTGATAGACTGCTGGACTGAGCTTCCTTGGAGAAGGAGTGGGTGGGATGTGCAAGTTGGAGTACCATTACCTGATCTCCAACCTGCCAATCCACTTCTTGTGCGTGTTTGTCAAACTGTATTTTGGATTGCTGCTGGGCCTTGCCCATGCAGTTGGCAGCATACCAGTGTGTGTGTATGAGGTCTTTTCTGAGATTTTCCACATATTGGTCTACAGACACATGGTCTGCAGTGGGGGTGTGCAGGTCAAACAATAGGTGTTCAGGTAATCTCATCTGTCTTCCAGTCATCACCTCAAAGGGTGTAAGCTGGGTAGTGGCTTAAGGTGTACCCTAATTGCCATAAGGAAATAGCAGTAGGGAATCCCAGGTTTTGGGATTGTCCTCAATGAATTTGGAAAGCATTTGCTTAATCTGTCTGTTGGTTTTTACTTGACCTGAGGATTGGGGTGGTAAGTTATGTGGAACTTCTGCTGAACTCCAAGGAGTTCAAGGGATTCTTTCATCAACTCACCTGTAAAACTGGTTCCTTTGTCAAGTCTCACCTGAGAGGTAGGCCCCACCTGGAGAAAATCTGTTCCACCAGGATTTTGGCAGTGCATGTCTTAGTGGGGAAAGCTTCAACCCACTTAGAGAAGAGATCAGTTACCACAAGAGCATAGTTATTATTTCTGCTGGTGTTGTCAGGCGCCAATAAAATCAATCTGAATGGCATGCCAAGGGCCAGAGTGTCATTGTGGTAAGAATTTGGCATTTCGTTTGGTAGGGATGGGGTTGTTTTGAGCACAAACAAGGCAGTTGTCTATGTACTGTTTAACATCTTTGGTGACACCAGGCCAGGCGTTGGTCTTAAGCCTTTGAGGGTCTTTTCCACTCCCTGGTGTCCATCAGTGGGTGTATCATGTACTTGGTGTAAGAATTCAGATCTCAGGTGTCTGGGGACCACCCACAACTTGGTGGTGGAATCATCTGGTTGGTACCAGATGAGCTTGTCATCAGGTGACAAGTGCAACTTACCTTCATGCCTCCGGTAGGGGTTATATGTGAGAAGTTTCTCTTTGGTACTCTTGTCAAGGAATCTGAACACTTCTTTGAGTTCAGTATCAACATCTTGGGCTGCTGAGAGGTCCAAGGGGGGAAAAGGTTCAGGTTTCTTCCTGAGTGCTGCAATCTGTATGGCTGCATTGACCTCTGGATGGTTCATCATCCAAGTGGCCTCTCCCCAGGTCCCTTCCTTAGCAAGGGTGTCTGCTGTGTCATTGAAGGCATGGTAGGGATCATGGAGAGAATGAGCTTTTACTTTATGTACATAGATATTGTGTGCAAATTTCTGTGCCAGTGAATGTATGTATATTACCAATTCCTTATACTTCACTGGGCTGCCATCAGAGTAGAGGAAGGAGTTCTTCTGCCAGAAAGGAAGAAATTCTGTAAGAGAACAACAAACCCAGTTAGAGTCTATAAAAATTATAGTATCCTCAGTCCCATGTTGGATGAACTTGAGGGCACAGGCCACCGCTGCCATCTCTGCATATTGTGATGATGCTACACTGCAGCGCTTAGATATTTTGACAGTGTTCCCATAAGGATAAATCACTAAGATACCCATCCCTGCAATTTGTTCTCCCTGATAGTAGGATGCTGACCCATCAGTAAAGACGCGACACAAAGAGGTGTTATCAAGTATTTGTGGTGTGGCAGGGAGGAAAGGACCTGGATCTGGGAGATCAGGTGATTTCAGTGTACAGTCATGGGGTTCTCCTTGGAAAAGGAGTCCATGAGCCAGCATAGATGGAATTTTTTTCAATTGTACCTGTATGTCTCTATCCTGGAGAAGAAGTGACCAGTGTGTCAGTCTGGTGTTAGAGACTGACCCATCCTTCAATCTGTCTGAGAGCAGAAGGTAGTTGGGATGTGGTTGGTGTTGATGATCAGTGGAGAGTACCCAATGATATACAGGAAGTCCTTGACAGCCCAATAAGTGGCCAGAAGGTTCCATTCACAAAGGCCATACTTCTGGTTCCACTGGGGTCAAGAGCTGTGATGTATATGCAATGGGTCTCAGGGTGCCACAAACCTTCTGGGCCAGCACTGCTGACATGGCAATGTCAGAGGTGGCACATTCCAGATGGAATGGTAGTGCTGGATTGGGGTTAACCAGAGCTGGGGCAGAGGCCAAGGCCTGCTTCAGTGATGTCACAGCCTGGGTGTGTATAGGGTGCCAAGTCCATGGGATGTGCTTCTTGAGTAACTCATACAGAGGAGCAGCTTTCTGAGCAAAATCACAAATAAAATCTCTCAAATAATTCACCATACCTAGAAACCTTCGAAGAGTTGCCACGCTTGTGGGCAATGGCAAGTCTTGCAATCCCTATACCTTCTTCCAGGTAGATCTTAGACCTTGGTCAGTTATTTTCAGACCTAGAAAGAGTACTTCTTTCTGACATAGTTGTGCTTTTGCTGGATTGCATTTCAAGCCTGCTCTCTGAATGAGAGTCAGTAGTTCGTCCAAGAGATCCAAATGTTGTTCCTGTGCGGCTGTTGCCAGCAACAGGTCGTCCACACATTGCAAGAGACATTGGGGAGTACAGAAACTTTTGAGGGTGTCCATCATGTGCAGATGGAACAGGGACAGACTATTATGGAATCCTTGCGGCAAGCAAGTCCACATGTACTGTCTTCCTTCAAAGGTGAAGGCAAACTTATATTGATTCTTTAGGGCCAGTGGTAATGACCAAAAACCATTGGAGATGTCCAGGGCACTGAACCATTTCAGGTCAGGGGTCAGGAGTCATAGCACATCCGGTGCTGATGCCACAGTTGGGGAACAACTGAGAGTGACCTGATTCAGTTTTCTGTAATCAATAGTAAGTCTCCAGGTGCCTGTGGGTTTCTTCACGGGCCACACTGGGGAGTCGGCAGTGGAAACACAAGTTCTGATTACTCCTTGCTTGAGGACTGACTTGATCATTTCTCTAAGGGAAGGCAAGGCCTCAGTTGGGAAAATATATTGCCTTTGCCTGTCGTGTGCTGGGCCTGGCCCTTCAATGACAGTGTGCATTCTACCACAGTCATGTTTGTTAATTACAAACACTTCCAAATGTCATTGCAAAATGGGGAGAAGCTTTGGGAAAAGTTCATGAGTCTTGAACAAATCTATGACATCATACTCCTTGTCATTGGCAGAGATTGTTGCCACGATGTGTGAATCAGGAATCAAAATGGTATGATATAGACCCTGAATCTTTATCAGTAGCATGTTAGCTAGGTCCACCACACAGCTGTGTGGTGCAAGGAAATCAATCCCTATGATACTAGGATGATCATGCAATACCATTAGTTGGAAAGTGCGTGAGGCCTTTAGATGGCCTAGCACTACCGGTAGGGGTGGAGAACGGTATGCAGGTAGCCTAGTACCATCAACTCCTGACATGTTGGTCCTCCGTCCAGTGGACCAAGGGGATCTGTCTGGATGTTCATCATGTAACACAGATACAGCTGCACCTGTATCTAGCAAGACTACTAGTAGGTGGCCCCCCGACCTCGGCCTTGGTGCAGAACCTTCCGTTTTGTATCCAAGACCAGCTTGTTTACAATCTGGACTTGGGCCTGTAACTGTCAATCTGTACTGCTGGGAGCATGGAGAGGTTGGGCGTGATTCACTTCACCATGCTGCACTGATGCTATATAGGGAGGAGCTTCTGGGTTCAGGCCTGTATGGGACTGAGGGCCTGCACCACCAGTGTCCCCATGACCCGTCGGGGTCTGGGTCACCAGTTGTGCTACCGCAAGGGCCTGTGTGAGAACAGCATCTGCTACAGAGCGCACTTGTCCCAGGAGCTCTCTAAATTTCCAATTCTCTTTGGCTATCTCCCTATATGAAGGGCCTGTTCTTTGTTGTTGTGGTTTACCTTTACCCTTATGCTTTTTAAACTTATGCCAATTCCGGTTCCCACCCCATTGTTGTTGCTGTTGCGGTTGTTGTTGATTGGCCTGTTGGGGGTGTTGGTTATCGTCTGGAGGGGTTGCTGGTGTTGGGCCTGTTGGTGTTGGGCCTACCCTTCCACAGTGTATTGCATCATGGCCTCTGAAGCAGGCTCCACGATGGCTACTTTCTTGGAACCGGAGCTCAGATCACGGATATAGAGTTGGTAAACTCTCTGTTTTCTGAAGGATGTCGGCAAACCTATCCATATTGGGGTAGGTGGTTGGCTCTACCTTTTCTCGTACTGCTTGAATCTTGTTCCTAAGGAACAGGGTCTTATATTCAATAAGATCTACATCCGCAGCTTCTTGTGCCAAGTGCTTTCCTGCTCGGTAGGCCATCCAAAGTCTCTGGTGGTAAGTCACTGGACTTTCCTTTGCATTCTGTTTTACAGGGTATGCCAGCATCACTCCTACTACAAATGGGCTGTGAGCAGAAATGAGCTCAGCTGCAACCTCATCAAAGGTGGCGTTCCCATCCTGGCGGATGACATCGGGGAGTTTGGCCCACAAACTAGGATGGATGGTTTGGCGTACTATTTGGACCTGGTATTCTGCAGCGAGGCTAAGCATCTTGCATTTAGAACGTACCTTTTCTAAGTGACAGCTGAGGTTATCGGACGGATTCATCTGACCGATGCTGTCAGCTATTTGCTGAACAGAGTAGGCCATTTGTAGGGGATTACTGGGTCAATCAAGCAGAGGTAGATTGTCTCGAGTACCGTCCAGGGTGGCCCAAGCTGCAGCCTCGGTCACAGTGCAGACGGTACCCTCCTGAGTGCCAGCCTCTTGCAGAAGCTGCCTAATCTGGGTTTTAATGGCCCGTTTACTTCTCTCAGGAAGAGGTACATTTGCCTATCGCTGTTTCAGTCAAGGTTTCTATCTCATGCCTATCTTCCACATTAATAATGGCTATCAGTGGTGCTGTCGGGACCAGACCTGGGCCTGCTCCCCATCATGGGGCCACCACATTGGCCATGATGGGTGTCATGACAACGATGGCGTATGACATGGCGAGGGTGGAGTGGGGACCCACTATGTTGTGGATGGCTGGGTGGGGTCTCTGGGCCATAGTGGCGTGTGACTGGGCATTGTATTGAGAGATGTCATAATCTGGCAATTCCGCTTCAGATGGCGATGTAAAGGCAGGGCTACGCCTCCCATTGCCTTAACATGTCCAGCCAGAACCTCCCGCTGATGGCGCAGTTTTGCCATCTTGGTTTGACATTCAGTATGACTCACACTTGCAACATCCATATCAACCTCATCTTGCTTTTGCAACACTCTATACGCAGCGCTCAGTTCACGATTGGCCCTAATAGACACTTCTAAGTCATTACGTGCCTAGTTTATCTCATCCTGTAGCTCACCCATTTCCTCGCTCAACTGCGCATTTGCAGCACTTAGCAAATCATTCATTTGCAACACCTGTCCCTTATCCTGTCTCAAACTTTCACACTCCTGCTTTAACATACACAGTTCCTGTTCTCCAGCTTGAGTTGAATGATGCAATAGTGAATCCTTTTCATTCCGCAGAGTTTGGAGTTCAGACTCCAAGTTCTGCTACAGTCTAACACATTCTGTTTCCTGCAAACCCATCTGTTGCTTGAGAGATGAAATTTGCAGATCAAGGGTTCAAAATCTCACTTCAGAGGCTTCCAGAGCAGCATAGAGGCGCGACCATCAACCCTTTAGCTTGGTGCTTATTGGTTGATTGTCTCATCTCCATATGCTGGGTTGAAATCCCAGTATAAGGTTTTGGATTGACTTGTGTCCAGCGTGAAGTCAGCCCATCCTCCATGGGAGGTAAGGAAGTTTGAGACATCAGTCTCCGTTCTGAGCAGATATTTCGATACAGTGGCTATTCTGTGGGAGGAAAGAAAAATCAAACTGTGAAAAAGGTGCCGTGCTGTGTATCAGTCCACAGCAGGAGCACTTTATACACAGCCAGGATACTGTAAAAGTTGCACACTTACAAATTAAAGCTGTTATGAAGTGAGTCGAGTCGGCATCGACCACACCAAAGGATGACAGCCAGACTTTGTAGTGACTACAAACTGGTTTAAAATGGGAGAGGTGATACAGGAGTACACCTACTGTCCCTATGGGAAAGGGAAAAAGTTTCAGCAACAAGTGAAAAGTTATAAACACCAAATATTGCCTGCACCGGTGCTAATTTGTTGGAGGTCTAAACCTCACTTTCAGGTTCCTGACAATATTGGGAATGCAAGTATTCACAGACACATTGCATAAGAGTAATAAACAAGTTTATTACTACCAAAAGGATAAATCACTGTTGCCCTAAGCAGTTCTTATCAATACGAACCAGGAGCCAGTGCTAAGCGGTCCCTTTACCTCGAGGTTTCTCTGTGTCTCCTGGGATCTCTGAGGTACAAGACTAGTGAATTACATTATATACCTATGATAATTACTATGGTTACTGTAAGATAGAAACATTTCTAGTTCCAGAGATGAGCCCTATTGGCTAAATTAGAAGGGGCTCCATGGTCCAAGATAACATTATACAATTTTG
Organism: Neoceratodus forsteri; assembly: GCA_016271365.2. Classification (NCBI taxonomy): domain Eukaryota; kingdom Metazoa; phylum Chordata; order Ceratodontiformes; family Ceratodontidae; genus Neoceratodus; species Neoceratodus forsteri. The sequence continues at coordinate 1,367,531,190 of CM057449.1, forward strand.
TATAGTCATCAGTCTATGAACAAAAGAGTTCTTTTACAGAGTCTTACATAACTCAGTGTAGTAGTACAAATCACCAAAAGGTGGCAATGCCGACTTACATATCATAATTAGTCCAAGGACATAGATGCCTTGGCATCTTACAAGTAAGAAATACACAGAAAATACATAGAAGAATATTTGTATTAGCAAGCAAAGTGTATTACAACAATATGCATACATATCCTGACATCTACTCTTGTATGGTAGATGCCTTTAGCCCTATATGTTAGTATAACATATGCTAAGTGCTAGCTGTCTACGGTGTACCTCTGAGGGTACCAATTAGGGTGCAGGGACCTCATGTAACACAGGTCAATAAGGCTGCCTAACATCATAATTGACCCACAGCTCCGCCCCCCCATCTGGTCGAGTGCCCGCTTGCTCCATTCACACTGCTTGTGTATGCTAATTTATGAAGTAGGCACGCTTGTTGGGGAAGCAACTGAGGTAGCCAAGGTTTTTAGGTTACTGGTCCCTAAGATTATGGATTGGGGCAGGGGTGTCCACACTTAAATCTGTTTTAGGGCCACCTTGATGGCCCAACTGCAGTGCATTCTGCTAGCATGCAGGCCACCCGGCACTAGTGGACTCCAGTTTGACACGTTGAGGCTGGCCAGACTGAGGTAGCTGCTGCTCAGCATTGTACCTCAGTTGAGGAGGATGGTGGCAGGTTCTTGAGTGTGGGAGCTTGTTGTGCAAGGGATGCTGTGTGCATGCAATGCTGACAGAGGCATTGCCCTCTCTGAGAGTGGAGGGAGGGACTCTGGGCTAGGGAGAAAAAATAGGGAAAAAAATTAACATGCATTGAGACATCTAAATGATGGTCACTAGCAAGCTTGAGCCCCACTCCATGTGGATCTCCACTGGACACGATAGTGGGGTGGCAGTGAACTGGTTCTAAGTAGTCACCAGCAGAGCAATACCTGATAAAGACAGAAGTAGGTGGTGGCTCAGGGGCCAAACAGCTATGTGAAATAAAGAACTACAGTAAATCTATTAACGGACTGGGATCAAGTGAGGAGGGGTAAAAATATCAGTGGCTACTGATACAGTGCCAGGAGCTGATCTGTCTGTCTCTCTGTCTGTATCTATCGATCTATCTGTCTGTCTATCTACCGATTTGATATGCCATGGATCCAGGAGAAATATCGCTAGTATTTTTTCATGAGTGCTGTTTCACCTTTTAACATCACGAGTGGCAGAGTGATACTTCTCCTGAGGATATGGCATATTCCATTTATCCAAGACTTGATGTTTTTGTTCTTTTTTGTCTTAAATGGGCAGTTTTTTTTTGTTTTTGTATTGGAATTTGTATTGCTGAGCAGCTGAGGAGAGGCTCGAGACACAATGATGCATGACACTACATAGCATGATGTGCTTCATGCATCTCTACATCATGGACAGCATCTGGAGGTGCTGCGAGTTAACAATGTTAGCATGCAGTCTCTGCCTTCACTGATGCATTGAATGATGCTGGTGCTCGGAGGCACTGTGTAGGAGACATGGTCGGAGAACTCGGTCTGAGCGAAAGAGACTCTGCGGCTTATGGAAGGAGTAATGACTACACAGAAGAGTGGAGACACCATGTTCCTTACAGAATGGGTAAATAAGACAGTTTCTGCTAAATGGAAAGAAGTTTTGGTTGCAGCAGTATTATTTTGGGAACTGAGGAAATGTAAGGGAGAAAGGGAGTGTTTTATTGGAGCCGCTGAGGTAGTGAAACTGTCAGTGGTAGCAGTGCAAAAGTGAGCAGGTAGGTTCTAATTGTGATGCTTGCACTGCTGGCTCCAACCAATGGGGATCTACAGCAAACATATTTTTCCTTGTGGGATCTAGAATGAGAATATTTTGGTTTTCTCACTCTAGATGAGGAGAAAACAAAATGTGTGTGATAAGTATCTGCAAATATCCTCACAAGCATGGGACAAATATACATAAATAAAATGTTTGGGGACAATGGGAAGGGCGGTGGGAAGTGATTGTGGTGTTGAAGTTGGGAGGGTGGCCCAGATTAGTCATACTTTTATTTTTTATGTAGATGGGTATTTTTTCTTCACTACCTAGCCACATGTGATGAAAAATACAGTATTTAGTCTTCAGTCCTGATTTCCATGTGCACCATTATTCATGGTATTCTGGCAATTAATATATAACCCCCTAGAGTGTGGGGGTTTAAACTTTATGGCGCCATGGAGTGTGAACCATGCCACCAGCTATCGCTGTTGTGCTCCCCTGCCTCGATGGACTCTGATAGCTGTGGTCTGGAGCAAAATGAAACAGTTGTGTTAAAAAGTAGCATGCTGACTAGGAGCCCTGAGAAGAAAGGCACTTTTTATTCTCAGAGAGTCAAGGAAAACTGTAGCTACTCAGCTCCTACTACCAGTGGTGGAATATGGGATTATTGTATACCAGCACACGGCCAAGACAGTACTCAAAATTAGAGAAACTATACAATAATCTGGGCAAGGTGTTTGCCAGGATGCGGCTATGACTACCACCACTGCCTAATGTATAAGGACCTAGAGTGGGATTTCTTGGAAAATAGAAGAGGAAAATTGAAAGCTCTGACAGCCTACACATTGCATGAAAGGGCCATCACAATCCTTAATCTGGAACTTGGTTCACAGCACTCACATAAATTTAAAGGAGGTAATAAACGGGTGAGCATCCCTCCCACATTATCATCCTCCTATGGCAAATGACCACAAACTGGTGAGCAGCAAAGGTGTGGAACAAGATCCCACCAGTGACTAGGAGAGCACCAACATTAAAATACTTTAAACTGCAACTGGATAACATGATCAAGGATAGTTGTGACTGTCTGTAAAAGTATATAAACCATACCCCAGGTGTTTTGTAAGCACTCCTTCTGTCATACTGTTATGGTATCTAAGGCCAAACTGTGCCATGTATGATTAACTCTATGTTACTAAAAAGAAGATTCAATAAAGCACTTAATATTGAAATGCATCTTGTACACTAACTGTATAGCAACTGTGCCACAATGCACCAAATGTTATCTCCTTTGTAAAACAGGACAACTTTGTAAATGGGGCTGAAAAGTACTAATAGTTTCATCCTGTCAAGAAATAAAGTCTCTCTCTCTCTCTCTCTCTCTCTCTCTCTCTCTCTCTCTCTCTCTCTCTCTCTCTCTCTCTCTCAGCCAAGGCTATCTTTATTTAAAAGATGCCCAATCCCAGAGCTCTGGGCCTGAACAAATTGAAATAAACTTAAATAACAAAGAAAAAGCATTTAAACAGTAAAATCCATGAATATTAAGATAACATTTATCACAGAAAATAAACTAAAAATAAGTGTGCTAAGAACTATATCTAAGCCAGTACACTTAAAGCTGAGTTAGGGAAAAGCCTGGGTGAATAGGAGGGCCTTGAGGTTGGCCTTGAATACCTCAAAGTTGAGGCCCTCTAACCCCAAGGAGTAGCGAGTTCTGCAGGATGGGGAGGTGACACTGAAGGCCCTGTCACCAGCAATTTTAGCCTCATCCTGAGAATCGCTAGGGCCTCCACAGGAGGAGCGGAGGAGCTGAGCAAGAGAGCTGGTGCAAGAAGGTCTGACAGGTAACTGGGACCCTGGTCATGTAGGGCCTTATATGTGAGAAGACCCACGTTAAAAGGATCCTCCACCTGACCATCAGCCAGTGCAGAAAAGCATGATACCGGTATAACATGGCAATATTGGGCTGCAAAGTAAGTAACCGGGTGCTGTATTCTGCACCAGCTGCAACTCTGGACAGACCTTCCAACGACCCCAAGGTAGCGCATTACAATAGTCAAGCCTTGCTGTCACTTAGGCATTTGTCAAAGTGGGGAGGTCCAGAAGCGGCACAAGGGGCTTTATCCTGACAACATTTCTAAGATGGAAAAACCAGGAGTGGACAGTGGTGAGACACCTGCACCTCCATCATCAAACAAGTGCAAGAGGGCCTAGAGATCTTCATCATGCCGCACCATCACAGCTAGCGGCTCCTACATGAATACATAGACAGTGTCGGCAGATAAGGGCCTATGGCCCACCCAGTCTGCCCATTTGAGCTTGTAAGTTCAGTTTGTTTTCCTAGAAGTCTGTTGCACCTTACTCCTGACCTCCAGAATTCCTTTATGTCTATCCCATGCATTCTTAAAACTCCTGATTGTTTCAGCCCCCACCACTTCCTCTGGCAGGGTGTTCCACTTGTCTACCACCGTTCTGTGAAGAAATTCTTTCTCATGTTTCCTCTGAATCGTCCTCCTCCAACTTCATCCCATGCCCTCTAGTCCTGGAACATCTTTTTCGCTTAAAAATAGTGTTTTCCTGCACCCTGTTCCTCCTGTAAGATACTTGTATGTCTCTATCATATCCCTCTCTCCCTCCTCTCCTCCAGGAGTACATGTTCAGTTCCTTCAACCTGTCTTCATAGGACTTGTGATGCAATCCATGCACCATCTTTGTTGCCCTCCTCTGAACCTTCTCTACCCTGTCTATGTCCTTACGTGGGTATGGTCTCCAGAACTGTACACTGTACTCCCAGGTGGGGCCTCACTAGTGTCTTGTATAGCAGAATTATGACCTCCCTTTTCCTGCTGGTAATGCCCTGCCTATACATCCCAGCATCCTATTTGCTTTACCTGCTGCCTTGTCACACTGTTTCCCTACCTTGAGGTCATCAGAGATGTTAACCCCAAGATCCCTTTCCTGCTTGGTGCATGCTATATCCTCACCCCAACTGATATATTGTGCCAGGGTTTTTGTGCCCTATATGCATTATCTTGCACTTCTTTGCATTGAATTTCAACTGCCAAACCCTGACCATTCTTCAAGTTTCTGCAGGTCAAGCTTCTCATTCTGTCTACACACTCTGGTGTGTCTACTCTGTTACAGAGCTTTGTGTCATCAGCGAACAGTGAAATTCTGCCTTCTAGGTTCTGCGCCATGTCACTGATGAAGATGTTGAATAGGACCGGTCCCAGCACTGATCCCTGTGGTACCCCACTGGTCACTCTTCCCTCTGTGGAGTGACAGCCATTTACCACCACCCTCTGTGTCCTGCCACCCAGCCAGTTACCTACCCACCACATTACTGTCCTGCCCACACCCATATTCCCCAGTTTGTGTAATAGTCTTCTATGTGGGACAGTGTCAAAGGCCTTACTGAAATCCAGATAGGCCATGTCCACTGCCCTCCCCTCATCAACCTCCCTAGTCACCCAGTCAAAAAATTCAATGAGGTTGGTCTGACATGACCTCCCCCTGGTGAAACCATGCTGCCTTGGGTCCTGTAGTCCATTGACAGCCAGATGTTCCACCAATCTCTCCTTCAGTAGTGCTTCCATGATTTTCCCCACTACCGAGGTGAGGCTGACTGGTCTGTAGTTCCCTGCTTCCTCTTTGTTCCCACTTTTGTATAAGGGGACTACATCTGCTGTCCTCCAGTCTTTGGGTACCTCCCCTGTTTCCAGTGATTGGCTAAACAGGATAGCAAGAGGTTCAGCCACCACCTCTCTTAGTTCTTTAAGGACCCTGGGGTGCACCCCATCTGGCCCCATTGCTTTATCAACTCTTGTACTTCCAGTTCCTTCAGGACCCTTTCTCGTGTAAAGGGACTTGTGTCCATTCTGCACCATTCTCACCTTGTACTCCTTCAGACCCATTACCCTCCTCTTCCTCAGTAAATACTGAGCAGAAATACCTGTTCAGTATATCAGCTTTACTGTTGTCATCCTCCATGGCCCCATCCTCCCCTTCAGTCTCACTATCCCTACCTTTGTCTTTCTTTTTTCCTTATGTACCTGTAAAGGTTTTGTCCCTCTACCCACTGATTTTGCAATGTGTTCTTCTGTCTGAGCTTTGGCTTCCCTTACTGACCTCCCTGCCTCCCTTTGCTTCTCCTGGTACTTCTCCCTATCCCCTTCTGCCTGTGTCTTTTGTATTGCCTGAATGCAATCTTTTGGCTTTCACTTTCTTTGCTACCTCTTTGGAAAACTACAATGGTCTCCTCTTCCTTTTCCTCTTGCTAACCTGCTTAATACATAATTCTGTTGTTCTTATAATCCCAATTTTAAATACTGCCCACTGTTCCTCAACCCCTGATTCCTGTCCCATTCCCCTTAATGCCTCTTTCAAGTTTCTCCCCATTTTCCCAAAGTCTGCCCCCCTAAAATCCAGGATATGTGTTTTTGTGTGGTTTGGTTCTGCTCTTTCTGTGATTTCAAACCACAATGACTGGTGGTCATTGTTTCCCAGGTGCTCCCCCACTGTTACCCCCATCACACTGTCCCTGTTTGTGAGCACAAGGTCCAGTATTGCCTTCTGCCGAGTTGGTTCCATGATCAGTTGCTTGAGGAAGGCACCCTGAATTGAGTCCAGGATAAATCTGCTCCTAGTTGATGCTGCTGCTGGGATGCTCCAGTCCACGTCTGGAATATTGAAGTCTCCAACCAGTACTACCTCACCCTTGTCTGCCATCCTTTGGATGGCTAGCATCAACTCTATCTGTTTCTTCCTCCTGGGCTGGTGGTCTATAGACCACACCTGTGGATGGCTGTCCCCATTTTCCTTTCCAACAACCACAGTATCTCTCCCCCATTTGTTCCTCCTGGATCTCTGTGGCCCTTATGTCATTTTCACATACAGTGCCACTCCTCCTCCCTTCCTGCTTGCTCTGTCTCTTCTGAATATGTTGTAGCCAGGTATGGCCATCTCCCAGTTGTGGTTATCATTCACCAGGTTTCAGTGATGGCCACAATGTCCAGGTCTGACTGCACCATGACAGCCTCCAGATCTTCCATCTTGTTGCTAAGGCTCCTGAAGGGAGACAGCCTGTATCCTTCCAGGAATGGGAACACACTCCTTGGTGGGAGGTTTAAATGGTACTTGGATTAGCATTTAAACTAACCAGGGGGTGGCAGTAAAACAGAGAGGCAAAAATTGCCCCACCACGATGGAGTAGTAGGGAAGAAGGGCCATGTGAGAGAGAACTCACCTAGGGCAGGGGTGCAGAAAGGGAGGTATGGGAACAAGACAGAAGAAAAGAGGGTAAACTCAGGTAAGAGAGGATAGAGGATTGAAGGCGACAAGGAAGGAGGAAAGTGGAATGCCACAAGGATCAGTTCTGGGTCCACTACTTTTCAACATCTCCATTAGCGACATCATGGAGGAACTGGAGGGAATGGTGTCTGTAATAGAGTTGTCACAGGAGGGAGTACAACAAATGAGAGATGACTTCCATACACTTGAGGAATGGTCTTCTGCATGGCAACTTAAATTTAACACCAAGAAGTGCAAAGTCATACATCTCGGAAAGGGCAACACTGGGGCTGAATATCACTTGGGAGGAGAAAAACTCACCACCTTCAGTCAACAGCAGGACTTAGGGGTCATCATTTGAGAAGATTTGAAAGTCAGTAGCCAGAGTGAGAAGGCAGCACTAAAAGCAAACCGTATTCTGGGATGCATAGGTATGGGCACCATGATCAGAAAAGAAGAGGTGGTCCCTGCTTCTGTGCAGGTCCTTGGTGAGCTCCACCTTGAGTACGGTGTCAGTTCTCAAGGCCACACGAAAAAAAGGTATTGACAGGCTGGAGATGGTCTAGAGGAGCAACTAAAATGATACATGGACTCCAAGAAAGACCTAAAAGGACAGACTTGGAGAGCTCAACATATACTCTCTGGAGCAGCGGATGGATGGGGGATATGATAGAGACCTTTTAAGTACCTCAAAGGCTTAAACAGAGTCCAGGCAAATGAGCTGTTCCAGGTAAACATGATCACAAAGACACAAGGTCATAGCCTGAGGTTGGGGGGGTGGTAGTTTTAGGAGCAACAAGCGCAAGTTTTTCTTCACAAGGAGAGTGGTGGCACCATGGAATGGGCTACCTGAGGAGATAGTGGAAGCCAAGATGGTTAGGGAATGCAAGAATGCGTGGGATAGACACAGAGGAATTGTGACAACAAAAACTGGGAAAATGTAAAGGGGGAGTCAAAGAAAGAGAAAACCAAATGGGCAGACTAGATGGATCAGTGGTCTCCATCTGCTGATACCTTCTATTTATCTACGTATCTGTATAATTCAGGGGCACTTCAGTGAAATACACTGTCAGGAATGGGAAGGGAAAACAGAGCAACAGGCGGGGGGGCGGGAAGGAAAGTGTAGAAAGCCATGCACTCCAATGCAAGGAGTCTTGGAAACAAAATTCCAAATCTAGAAACGATCATGGCTCAGGCAGACCTTGATTTAATGGCCATTACAGAGCCATGGCTCACTGGGCACCATGACTGAAACATGGTCATACTGTGCTACTCTGTGTTCAGTGGAGACTGGGCAGGGGGAGGGGTTGTTTTATACGTGAGGCAAGGAATCAATTCCATGGAGGTACAGGAGCACCTGGAAGAAAATGAAGGGCTGGAGATGTTGTGTGTCACCCTGGTGACAGGCTCCAGGGCAACTGTCTGCTCTGGGGTAGTGCACAGGCCTCCAGGATAGGGAGAGAAGTTGGATATAGAACTTGGGAAAGCCATCATCAGAATGGCGAGAAAGGTGGAGGTGCTGCTAGTTGCTGACTTCAGTCTGCCAGATGTGGAGTGGAGCCACAACTGCAGCTTCTGCAAGGAGTAGGGATCTCCTTGACTTCCTACAAAGGGCATTTCTCAGGCAGTTATTAAAAGAACCCACTAGGGATGGGGCAATGCTGAACCTGGTGCTTACAAGAGGGACTGCAGTGCATTGTGGATGTCACAGTGGACAGTCCCTGGGTACCAGTGATCACCATACAGTGTATTTTAACATTAAGGCAGGAACAGAGGCTAATCACATGAGGACGAGGGTCCTGGACTTTATTAGGGCAGATTTTAAGGAAATGGGAGACTGCCTCAGAAACTGTCTCGAAGGGAGGATTGCCAGGGAGGGGTGGAGGCACAGAGAACAAAAATGAGGGGGGTATACCTAAAGCAACTAGCCTCTGCATGAGGAAGTGAGTAAAAGCAGAAGGAGAAAGAGACTGTTATGGTTCTCTGAGGCAGTGGCAAAGGTGGACAAAGACAAAAGGGTGGCATTCAGGAGGTACAAGGAAACCCGGAGGGAGGAGGAAAGGGAAGAAATGCCTTGTAAAACAGAGGAAAGCAGGTAAAGTGGTGAGCAGAGCAAAGGCACAGATAGAGGAAATAAATAAACAAATGGGTCACTATGGGATAAGACTTATCTTCAGATACATAAGTGAGAAGTGGAAAGCAAGGGGAGGTAGTGAGGATTAGAAGGGCAGATGGGGAGACTGCCCAGAACAGGTCAGAGAAAAAGCAGACATCCTGAACAATACTTCTGCTCAGTCTTCACAATGGAAGGAGAAAGGACCGCCCACTAAAGAGTAGCAAGAACATGGGGAGGAGGCACAAATCCATTTTCAGAAATAAGAGTTCAGATGGGACTTGCAGCTCTGAAGGAGACAAAGCTATGGGACCAGATGGAATACATCTAAGGGTTCTAAAGGAACTTGGGAAGTACTAGCTGACCCAATGACAGCCTTGTTCAACAGTTCACTTGAAACAGACATGGTTCCAGAGGGCTGGAGAAGAGCTGAAGTAGTCCTTCTACATAAGAGCAGCAGCAGGGAAGATGCTAGCAACTTAAGGTTGGTTAGTCTTATTTCAATGGTGGAGAAATTAATGGAAACCCTGCTAAAGAAACAATGGTTGTATATCTTGAATCCGATGGGCTGTACTACCACAGGCAGTATCGATTCATTGAGGCATGCCAGTTGGACATTTGCATCTGATGGATTTCTTTGGTGATTATGGAAATGGATCAAGGGAAAGCAGTGAACATGGTCTATTTGGACTTCATCAATGCCTTAGATTCTTGTGCTGCACATGTGGCTAATAAAGAAGCTGAACAGCGTGGGGTGGGATCAAAGTGGTGAATTGGGTTAGAAACTGGTAAATGGATAGGACACAGAGGTTGGTGGTAAATGGTGCAGGCAGGAAGGGAGGGTGGCACTGTATGATGGGCAGTGCCCCAATTAAGCTCCCATAAAGTGGTCAGCGGAGTGAAGGCGCACTGGAGAGTGTTCCGCAACGCCAAGCAGAGTATTGCGTTATTGAGTAACATGAAGTCCATTGAAAACAATGACTTTGTGTTACTCTGTCTTCAAACAACTTCTCCACCAATTCTTAAGGCAAAATACGTTGAAAACAATGTACTTCGCCTTGTTTTTAAGCCCCAAATTTGAATTTTGCAGTGTTTCATGGGATTTCGGGTCACATGGGCTCTAGATTGCTCTGCACAGCCTCTGTTTGGGGTAGTGTGTAGGAAGCTGTAGGAGACAATCTGCTCTGAGAGCTCTCAGCACTCAAACCTTCAAAAAGCTTTTAGAAAAGCCTTTTGAGTAATTATTTTGCTTAAACTTCAGTTCATCGATTATAGGAAACCCACCTGTGCTCATATCATCAGCGTTTACTGTTTGTGTATGGATTTTGAATGTTAATGTACAACATTCAGTCTGTGTACTGAGAGCAGTGGAAATGTGCTTTGGGGGAGGGGTGTATCTGTGGTGTAGGTAGATTAACTTGGAGAAAAACAGTGCTTTCTGTTTTGGTGATATTTTTCTTGTATAACTGTGTTAATGTACACAGTAATATTTTCGCCATTTTTTTGCTGATTGTTGTGGTGCAGCAGTGCATAATTTTAGTTTGTTTAAAATATGTGGTTATATTACTGAAGTTTTCAATTTGCTATACATTACTTGGTGTGTGTGTGAGTATGTGTGTGATGCGTGTCATCAAATCAGACCCCTTTTATTGTGCCACATAATAATTTCAGCAATGTGAAGCTGCTATCCACTGCAGCTGTGTGATTTTTGTACTTCTTTGTGGTATCTTTACTGGTACTAGTACTAGTGACTGTTACTGCAGCAGTGCATTACACTGCCCCCGTGGCTCGCCCCAACCAGCAAAGGTATTCTTTTCCAAATTTGAATTTCTGATAGTGAGCACTGGTTAGGTGTTGTGCCTTTGTGTCTGCATCCCTTCAGTGCACAGTACAATCTTAATCTGTCTGTGCATTTGCATCTCTTTAGGGCCCCATCTCCATCTGTAACTTAAGTCACAATTGTTTCTTTGACTTCCCTTCAGAGTACTGGACAGGAATGGTGCTTAATTCTGCATGAACATTGTACTCATTAATATGCATTTTAAGTCAGGACCATCATCACGAGTCACTCATGATACAAATCACGTTCTTCATCATCACGGTCACAAAAGTTGCAAATTTGGTGACATCCAGGAGACCAGACCTGGCTTTGAATCCCACAGCTTCCACTTGCATACTGTGTGACCCTGAGCAAGTCACTTAACCTCCTTGTGCTCCCATGTCACTATGTCACTCCTGTAAAAAAAAAAGCTTTCAGCTTAGTGTGCTATACCTGGTTAAACAACCAAATAAAAAAAAAAAAAAAATGCAGTCAGAAATCACGATTCACGATCATTCACATTACGAATCACAACATTATTATTTTTTTCTAGTTATTTGTATGTATTGTAAGCCTGTTTTGTAGTATATTTCAGGTTTCACCAGCCCACCATTGTACTCATTGATAACATGTTTTTAAGTCTGGGAGTTTTAAGCTGCAGCACATCGGGGAAGTACAGCTGTAGGCAGTAGGCATTCACGTTTCTTCATCTTCATGGTTACAAATGCAGTCACAAATCATGATTCACGATCATGTCACAAATCACAACATTCATTGTTTTTTAATAATTACTTGGATGTATTGTAAGCCTGTTTTGTAGTATCTCTCCATGCTTCATCACCTCACCATTGTACTCGTTAATGTTTGCTTTTAAGTCAGGGAGTTGGACAGTGTCTGCAGTACATACACAGACTGGAAAGAAGACTGAATGCACACATACAGTTTAGTAATGTATACTTGCACTGCTCAGAATACAAAGTGTCACGTACACGGAAAACAACACAGGCTGACCTGCTGGTGGTGGGGGTGGGTGTGCTGGTGGAGCAGCAGGTGCTGCTGTGGCCCTCCTCTTCTTAGGGATGCCGCAATGCACAGCTGCACTCTCTGCCACAGAATGGCCATCAGGTGCAGGCATGGTCCGTTCTGTGGCAGCCTGCCACTCCAACTACTGGTGATTGAGCATATGGGTACATTGGCCCTCAGTCCCCATATGAGTCCCCGGGGCCACTGTGTACCTCCACCTCACATAAGCGGCACTTGACCACACTGCTGTCCCCCACACAGTAAAAAAACTGCCAAACAATGGAGGTGTGGGAGGACCAGGCACAGGCAGGGGATGGCGACATGAACTGTCAGCCAGCTGGTCACAGTGCTCAACAGGGATGGGATCCACACCTGGGCCCAGGGGAATAGGCACATCCTGCTCCAGAGAACCTGGACTTGGTGGTAGTGGTAGTGGTTCAACTGCCTCAGAGTCAGGACAGGAGGTGGTGCTAGTCCTGCTTCTGGGGGGGGGGACACTCACAAGTATCGAGTGGTCCAACAGGAATGGGTGCCCATGCCCTCCACACATGCACATGGTACGATGCTTACCACTACCACGCTCTCCCAGAGCTGCCCCCACCCCAGACATTACCTCCCCCTGGTCCATTTCTCCTACTGAGCTCCCTCAATCTGAGCAATTACTGCTCACACTGTCACACAACACACACACAGTCACATAGACAAACAACTACCTACTTATAAAGGTAAGAAAAATAAAATTTACAGAAAAAATTAAGTAAAAAGTACAGAAAGACAAAAATGTAGCTTTAAAAAAGCTGTTGGGTCTAAATCAAAGTTTAAATCTCCTCTTCGCTCTGATCTCAAAGTATCAGCAGTCACAAAACACACTATCTCTCTCTCTCTCTCCATCTGCACAGGAGAAAGTAAAAGTGCCTGCTTGTATGACTCACTGTCTTCCTGCCTAGTTAAAGAGCATGTGACTTACAGTACTACAAGCCATGTGATGTGGTGGGGGGCTGCCAATTCTGAAACACCAAGTGGATCACTTAGAATCTTAATGAGAGCATAAGTCCATAAAAACAATGACTTCACCTTGCTTAGCATTGCCATTTCCACCTTACGCAAAGTGGCAATGGCGTGATGGAGGAGCACTTCGCTGCATTGCCCACCCACGAAGCGGATTGGCAATGCTATGCCCATTTTGGTTCACTTCACCAGCGGAATTTAAATTTGCTGCATCTCTACTCACCACTTCAGTAGACAAGTGTATTATCTTTTGGAAAACCATCTCGTTCCCTGCACATAGACCATTTTATGGTGTGGGGAAAAAGGTGGACTTTGTTAGGACAAGCATCATGGAGACAATTTTAAAATGTGCCAGTGGGTCAGTGTCATGTGTGCCTAACATTTCACGTAGTACATACAAACATATGAAGAAGCCAGCAGAATAAGGCCATCGGGTCTATAGAGTCTGCTTGTATTGCAGGGTACTCACCTACAGCACATCTACACTCTCTCAAAGGAACCACCCTCATGACTTTATATCTCTCAAATATTATTCTGCATACACTAAGAACAAACTTGCACCTAAATACCCTGTGATCATACTGAGCAAAAGTGCAATAAAATGCAACAAATACAATCACGAAGTTAAAAAATTTCAGTGAACAAATTCATTCCACATAAGCAGCATTGACAGATATCAACTTTGAGGCCATTTTTAAACAGCATTTTTAGCTTTCTAAACATTTGAGTAATTTCATTCATCTGCTATTCAAAATATGCAATGAGAAATAATAAATTACAGCAATTGGTGTCATAGAGGCACAGATCAGGAAACCTTGGCAAATCCGGAGGATTATAAAATTCACAAATAGCATTTTAGTATTAACAACAACAATAAAGTAGAAAAATTAAAGCTGTACAGGATAACTCCTCATACAGGCAGTACAAATAAAATAAATATTTCCTCTGAGATTCTCTTTTTAAAATCTCCACCTCTTCCTCTCTCAACAAAACATTGCTCTCTTTTTAAAATATGTCTTTGACTGGCAGTTTAACCTCTGCATTCTATCCTTGTAAGTTTCATCTCCTGTTTTCAAAAATGTAACACAATTTTGTCATGGCCCTTCTGTGATCAGCCTGAAGAGGACATTAATCTTCTTTACAGGTGCAACCATTTAAGACATTCTGTCCCTATTTCCTGCTGACAGTTTGTTAAAATCAACCCCCTGTGTTCTAGACTGCAAACTTCTCTAACAAACACAAGTATATATCTGTAATCATTTCAACAATATAATTGTATACATTTGCAAACCAAGGGTCCTTACTTTCACATGAAGATTCACATATATTTTTAACCACAGAGAAGGAAGGGGATAAATAAAGAATAGAAACAGCACATGAAGGAAGGGAGATAATGGGGAAATTATTAGACCATCAGAGTGGGCAGTTCCTAGTTGCCATAAGGAAAATGTGATTGCATAATCAGACAGACAAGCAACAAGATAAGAGGACACAATAGATCTTTGCTTTTACTGTCCCTGAATAACAAATTGGACAGGGTCTTATCCCAACCCTGTCACACTGGGCACACTCTTAAATATTCTAGATTACTAAAATTAATCAGCTAATTTAAATATTGCAAAGACTTTGGAAGTGAAGGGCAGGGAATGGATAAGGAAAAAACAAGAGGTATGTGCATAATAACAGCCACTTGCTAGCGTCTGCATTTCAAAAAGGGCATTAAATCCAATTCCCTATTAAGACCTGGCCACTATCTAGCACCTATAAAATATACTCAAAACATTCTTTTTGCAGCAAAAAGTTTTCAAAATCACTTCCCCTGAAGTTAACAAAAACCTTTTCTAGTCCTATGAAATGGAAACAATGCTCCTCCTTATTTCTAGCTTCTTTAATATGGAGGTCGGTGACATATTACTTGTCCCATGGAGATGGCCTAACATGTTAGCCCACCTAACTTGAAATTGGCAATTTGGTTGCCTATGTAATAGGCTCCATCTTGTATACTGCCATGTAAATCATGCCTTCTGTATTGCAGGTGTAAGAGACCTTGGTCTTGATTTTCAAAGGGTGATACCAGGCTTGGGTCAAGTCCGCATCACACCTGTTTTTGGGTGCAGCTGTGCCAAACTCCTTTGATGCATTGCCCTGGGCTTGTGCTACCAATCACCAAGTTTATCAGAACAGAATAGGGTATTCCTGGATAAGTTAGAAAATTATAACATGACTAATAATTGTATATTATTGGGGACTTCAATTTTCTTGCAATTAACTGGAAGCTATCATAGGGTCATAGTCAGATTGAAAATAGATTTATTGAAATATGTTTATTGAACAGTTTAGACCAGTATGTCACTGATAGTACAAGGGACAACAATATCTTAGATTCAGTGTTAAGCAATGTTGAGGGAGGATTGAGAATTGTCAAGATATTATAACCTCTAAGTTCTAGCAACCATAATATGGTCATAGGATCATTGTTGTAAGAGACTTATAAAATATCAGGAATAACCAGAGTTAGAAATTATAATAAAACAGATATAAAGGGTGAAAACCACTTCTTACAAAATTGGGATTGGAAGAATGAATTAAAGAACTGTAACCTTGAGGAGACATGGAATATTATCAAAACTAAAATGTCATCGTGTAGTAGATTTGTGCCTCTGGTAAATAAGTATAACGAATATGGTAGAATACGTAGATGGTTCACAAAAAAAAAATACACAAGTTACTAAAAACTAAAGATAAGGCCTACAAAAAAATATAAAGTTAATCCATCACAGGAGAGGGGTAAAATATAAAAGTCGGGTTAAGAAATATAAATGGGCTAAAAAAAAAAAAAAAAAGGCAAAAGCAAGGGTGGAATTAAGTTTGGCCCAGAACAAACTGAATAGTTGTAAAACTTTTACAATTATGCAGGAAGTTTGAGAAATGGGCATAAGCAGATCTCAGACATTAAGTAAGAGGATACAATTATAGACAATGAAACTGAAATGGTGTCCAAATGTAACTTGTACTTTCTTAGCATATATCAATCACAAGACCGGCAGGATCCTATCATAATTAGTAACTGTAGCACAATGGAACATAAAAAATATATTATTTCTGAAAAAAAAAATGGTATTTGACAGACTAAATCTACTAGATAAACATAAATTCGCTCATTTGTACCAAAAACCGTGACAGACGAGCTGGCAGGACCTCTGACATTGTTGTTTAACAGATCATTGTCACAGGGTAGAGTATTAGATGAGTGGAGAATGGCTCATATTACTCCAATATATAAGAATGGAGATAAGGCAACAGTACAAAATTATAGACCTATTAGTATTATCTCCATTGTTGGCAAAATTATGGAGAAAGTTGTAAAATTATATCTGGAAGAAAATCTTGGGCAGATAGGTTCACTAGATGTCACCCAACATGGTTTCACCCAGGGAAAATCTTGTGTTAATAATTTACTGGATTTCTTTGAGCCTGTCAGTCAGGCATTGGACCAATGATTCTCAATCGATGTAATATATTTGGATTACATGAAGGCTTTTGATTCAGTTTCTCATGAGAATCTATTGAAAACAATACAAATAGAAGTGGATTCATGTTTAGCTAAGTGGATACAGTCATGATTGATGGATAGATTACAGAGAGTCCAGATACGGGGACATATGTCAGATTGGGGAAGGGTGACTAGTGGGGTGCCCCAGGGGTCCATCTTGGGCCCCTACTATTCTTAGCCTTTGTGTCTAGTATGCAGGTCTCTGGGGAAGGCTGGCTTAGAAAATATATTGATGATACTAAAGCAGGAGCAATTGTTAACAACATAAATTCTATCAATAATCTCCAAATAATATTTTCATATGGGGCCAATCTTTTTTCGTGAGGGGAAAATTGTTTCATTTGCTGCCATCTTGTTTTCTCTTTTTCCTTAAAACTTTACATTTGAAAACCCTCAAAAATGACATTCCTGGGAGCAACCAACACATGTAGCTTGTGTATCAGAACCCCCTTAGCTAGATTCTGCATTTAACTGTTGCAGAAATTTCCTTAAAATGTTTTTTTTAAAGATTATAAATCTTGTTTTGTACCTAGATACATAGATACATAGACAGTGTCACAGATAAGGGCCTATGGCCCACCCAGTCTGCCCATTTGAGCTTGTAAGTTCAGTTTGTTTTCCTAGAAGTCTGTTGCCCCTTACCCCTGACCTCCAGAATTCCTTTATGTCTATCCCATGCATTCTTAAATCCCGTGATTGTTTCAGCCCCCACCACTTCCTCTGGCAGGGTGTTCCACTTGTCCACCACCCGTTCTGTAAGAAATTCTTTCTCATGTTTCTCTGAATCGTTCTCCTCCAACTTCATCCCATGCCTCTAGTCCTGGAACATCTTTTCGCTTAAAATAGTGTTTTCCTGCACCCTGTTCCTCCCTGTAAGATACTTGTATGTCTCTATCATATCCCCTCTCTCCCTCCTCTCCTCCAGGGAGTACATGTTCAGTTCCTTCAACCTGTCTTCATAGGACTTGTGATGCAATCCATACAACATCTTTGTTGCCTCCTCTGAACCTTCTCTACCCTGTCTATGTCCTACGTATGTATGGTCTCCAGAACTGTACACTGTACTCCAGGTGGGGCCTCACTAGTGTCTTGTATAGCGGAATTATGACCTCCTTTTCCTGCTGGTGATGCCCTGCCTATACATCCCAGCATCCTATTTGCTTTACCTGCTGCCTTGTCACAGTTTCCTACCTTGAGGTCATCAGAGATGATAACCCCAAGATCCCTTTCCTGCTTGGTGCATGCTATATCCTCACCCCCATTGATATATTGTGCCAGGGTATTTTGTGCCCCATATGCATTATCTTGCACTTCTTTGCATTGAATTTCAACTGCCAAACCCCTGACCATTCTTCAAGTTTCTGCAGGTCGCTTCTCATTCTGTCTACACCCTCTGGTGTGTCTACTCTGTTACAGAGCTTTGTGTCATCAGCGAACAGTGAAATTCTGCCTTCTAGGTGCTGTGCAATGTCACTGATGAAGATGTTGAATAGGACCGGTCCCAGCACTGACCCCTGTGGTACCTCACTGGCCACTCTTCCCTCTGTGGAGTGACAGCCATTTACCACCACCCTCTGTGTCCTGCCACCCAGCCAGTTACCTACCCACCACATTACTGTCCTGCCCACACCATATTCCCCAGTTTGTGTAATAGTCTTCTATGTGGCACAGTGTCAAAGGCCTTGTTGAAGTCCAGATAGGCCATGTCCACTGCCCTCCCTCATCCACCTCCCTAGTCACCCAGTCAAAAATTCAATGAGGTTGGTCTGACATGACCTCCCACTGGTGAAACCATGCTGCCTTGGGTCCTGTAGTCCATTGACAACCAGATGTTCCACCAATCTCTCCTTCAGTAGTGCTTCCATGATCTTCCCACTACTGAGGTGAGGGCTGACTGTCTGTAGTTCCCTGCTTCCTCTTTGTTCCCACTTTTGTATAAGGGACTACATCTGCTGTCCTCAGTCTTTGGGTACCTCCCCTGTTTCCAGTGATCGGCTAAACAGGATAACCAGAGTTCAGCCACCACCTCTCTTAGTTCTTTAAGGACCCTGGGGTGCACCCATCTGGCCCCATTGCTTTATCAACTCTTATTACTTCCAGTTCCTTCAGGACCCTTTCTCATGTAAAGGGACTTGTGTCCATTTCTGCACCATTCTCACCCTTGTACTCCCTTCAGACCCATTACCTCCTCTTCCTCAGTAAAGACTGAGCAGAAATACCTGTTCAATATGTCAGCTTTACTGTTGTCATCCTCCACGTGCCCCCATCCTCCCCTTCAGTCTCACTATCCCTCCTTTGCCTTTCTTTTTTCACTTATGTACCTGTAAAAGGTTTTGTCCCTCTACCCACTGATTTTGCAATGTGTTCTTCTGTCTGAGCTTTGGCTTCCTTACTGACCTCCCTGCCTCCCTTTGCTTCTCCTGGTACTTCTCCCTATCCCTTCTGCCTGTGTCTTTTGTATTGCCTGAATGCAATCTTTTTGGCTTTCACTTTCTTTGCTACCTCTTTGGAAAACCATAATGGTCTCCTCTTCCTTTTCCTCTTGCTAACCTGCTTAATGCATAATTCTGTTGTTCTTGTAATCCCCATTTTAAATACTGCCCACTGTTCCTCAACCCTGATTCCTGTCCCATTCTCTTAATGCCTTTTTCAAGCATCTCCCATTTTCCCAAAGTCTGCCCCCTAAAATCAGGATATGTGTTTTTGTGTGGTTTGGTTCTGCTCTTTCTGTGATTTCAAACCACAATGACTGGTGGTCACTGTTTCCCAGGTGCTCCCCACTGTTACCCCCATCACACTGTCCCTGTTTGTGAGCACAAGGTCCAGTATTGCCTTCTGCCGAGTTGGTTCCATGACCAGTTGCTTGAGGAAGGCACCCTGAAGGAGTCCAGGATAAATCTGCTCTAGTTGATGCTGCTGCTGGGATGCTCCAGTCCACGTCTGGAATATTGAAGTCTCCAACCAGTACCACTCACCTTTGTCTGCCATCCTTTGATGGCTAGCATCAGCTCCTATCTGTTTCTTCCTCCTGGGCTGGTGGTCTATAGACCACACCTGTGCGGATGGCTGGCCCCATTTTCCTTTCCAGCTTAACCCACAGTATCTCTCCCCCATTTTGTTCCTCCTGGATCTCTGTGGCCCTTATGTCATTTTTCACATACAGTGCCACTCCTCCTCCCTTCCTACCTGCCCTGTCTCTTCTGAATATGTTGTAGCCAGGTATGGCCATCTCCCAGTCGTGGTTATCATTACACCAGGTTTCAGTGATGGCCACAATGTCCAGGTCTGACTGCACCATGACAGCCTCAGATCTTCCATCTCTGCTTGCTCAGGCTCCATCATTTGCACACTGCTTGTAGAGATAGCCACTCCTCCGTTCACTGGTTCCACTGCTAGCTGTGGGGTGGGCAATTAGGTACCCTCCTTGCTGGCCTGCCACCCCTTGGCTAGTTTAAATGCTTGTCAATCTGGCATTTAAACTTATCACTGAGTGTTTGGATTCCCCTCCAGGATGGATGCAGGCCGTCAGGCTTGAACAAGTCCCCATCCCTCCAGGTGGGTCCCCAGTCACCAATGAATCCAAACCCTTCCTCACAGCACCAGTTCTTCAACCATGAGTTAAAGTTCCTGGTGCATGCACTCCTATGCTCTCCCTTGCCTCTCACAGGTAGTACTTCTGAGAAAGTGACAGAAGTAGCTACTTGCTTGAGACCCTTCCCCAATTTCTTAAACTCTTCCTGAACTTCCTTTGGCTCCCCATTTGCCAGGTCATTAGTACCTAGGTGAATAATGACATCCAGCTCACCCTCCCGTCTTGCCTTCCCAGTGATCCCTAGGATCTTCCTTCCATCCCTCCATGGCGTGGCATCTGGTAGGCACCTCACCTCCCTGTCCTCCCCCTCCTGTATTCCAAGTTGGATCCCTCTTATGATGGAGTCCCCCACCAGGATTCGATTCCTCCTCCTCTGGAGTCCACTGCTGTCCCCACTGAGGTCATCTCCTTGGCTAACCTCCACATCCTTTCCTTCCACTTCTCTGGGTACCTCTATTTGGTTGTCCCCATTTGCCAGTGTGGCATATGAGTTCTTGAGTGAAATAGGATCTGGGATGTGCCTCTGCCTGACCCCGCCCTAACCCTCCTGAGCCCACTGTCATCCAAGTGCTCCTCCTCGCTCGGCATCCTTTGAGGCAGTTGTATGGACTGGTTTGCTCTGGATAGGGGTGATGGTACTCCTGACCCAGTATACTTCCGCTCTGAGTCTGGCTACCTCATCCTGTAGTCCAGAGAGATGCATGCAGATAGGGCAGCACCTCAGCGTCCAGAAGGTCTGCCTGAATATGGCTGCCCCGCAGCCACTGCATTGCACCACTCCCCACATTATACTGCACTTACACTGCTATTCTAGTACTTGTCTGTTACTGAAGCTCTCCTGGTTCCCTTTTTATTAATTTGTTGTCCTAAAAATCCTGCCACTGATCCTCAGATACTTTTCTTTAAAAAAGTAAAAAATAAAAAAAAATTGACAAAGAATTGACAACCATCTGACATTTCTCACAGTCCCCCACTCAAAAATGAATACTGACACAATTTAACTTGCTGCAGTATAAGGACCGCTTCAAAGAATTCCACATCTATGCCAAGCTAGTGTTTCTCTGCTTGACATTCGTGTTTAATTCTTTCAGCAGGTCTTTATAGAGTACAATACATTTTCTTGACCTTAGCCTCACTTCTATCAGAGTGCACCCTAAGCCCCTTTCTGCCCTGATATCATTATATTTAGGGCTTGATTACGTAAAGCTGCATCCAAATTTCCTCCCCATGAACCAAGTGAAACTTTTTCAATGCCAAAAAAGACTAGCAATGCATTCCCGGACCTTGAATAAGCGTAATATGGGGTGGTATTATACTTTGCATACTCTTGAGTTGTATGACTCTAATATGTTCACCTATTAAGTTATGAGGCTATGTTGAATTTTGCAAATGCAGGCTCATAACTCGTAATATTCAATATTTTTACCGCAAATTTTCAACATAGCCATTTCGGTACTGCAATTCATGAATGTGACAACTGTTATTTTTCAACTCCTGCCAAAAAAATGTGTTTGCAGCCTAAATATTGATTTTGCAATCCCTGCATGACATCACCTTTAGGCCAGGAGTTGAACTTTTTCTCTGTCCTCCTTTATAGAAACATAGAATTTGACCGCAGATAAGGACCGCTTGGCCAACCTAGTCTGCCCATTTTCCTACCTGATGGATAAGCTGCAGATCCTAGTTAACCAACAGTCTCACTTCCTCCTACCCACTAGGACTGCCTTATGTCTGTCCCATGCATTCTTGAATTCCTCCACTGTTCTTGACTCCACAATCTCCTCAGGAAGGCTATTCCATGCATCCACAATCCTCTCTGTGAAAAAAATATTTCCTCACATTACCTCTGAGCCATCCCCCCTCTATCTTCAAATTGTGCACCCTTGTTCTTGAACATCTCTTTTTCTAAAAGATACTACCCTCTTGGACGTTGTTGATTCCTTTGAGGTACTTGAAAGTTTCTATCATGTCCCCCCTCTCCCTTCTTTCCTCAAGGGTATACATATTAAGCTTCTCCAGTCTCTCTTCGTATGTCTTCTGGTGCAGACCCTGCACCATTTTGGTAGCCCTCCTGTGGACAGCCTCGACTCTATGTCTTTGCGGAGCGGGTCTCCAGAACTGCACACAGTACTCAGATGGGGTCTCACCAACTGTCTGTACAGAGGGATAACAACTTCCTGTTTTCAACTGTTGATGCCTCTCCCTATGCACCTCAGTATCCCCACAGCCTTCCTTACTGCCTTCTCACATTGCTTGCCAACCTATAGGTCATCTGATATAATTACCCCCCGGTCCCTTCCCATTTTTGTTGTTGTCAGTATCTCACCCCCCACTGTGTACTCTTCCCCTGGGTTTTTGTTTCCCAGGTGCATTTCCTTGCACTTCTTTGCATCGAATCTAAGCTGCCATACATTTGACCATTCCTCCAACCTTGCCAAGTCCCTTCTCATCCTTTCCACTCCATCTTGTGTATCAACCTTGTTGCAGATCTTTGTGTCATCTGCAAAGAGACATACTTTTCCTTCCAGTTCCTCTGCAATGTCACTTATAAAGACGTTAAAAAGGACTGGTCCCAGTACTGAACACTGTGGTATCCTACTAGTAACCCTCCTTTCCTCACTGTGGACTCTGTTTACTACTACCCTTTGCATCCTGTTGTCCAGCCAATTTTTTATCCAGGCTACCACCTTGGGACCCACTCCAAGGCTGGCTAACTTGTATATTAATCTTTTGTGTGGGACTGTATCAAATGCCTTGCTAAAATCTAGGTAGGCCATGTCCACAGCCCCTCCATGGTCTACTACTTTGGTCACCCTGTCAAAGAAATCTATTAGATTCATTTGACACGACCTTCCCACTGTGAATCCATGCTGTCTTGGGTCCTGTGCCCCACTGGCCTCTAGGTACTCAATAATTATTTCCTTCAGAAGTGATTCCATCATTTTCCCTACCACTGAGGTCAAACTAACTGGTCTGTAGTTTCCTGCATCTGCCCTGCTCCCACTTTTGTGAAGAGGAATCACATCCGCCCTCCTCCAGTCCTCAGGTACCACCCCATCCTCCCATGATTTGTTAAAGAGAGTAGTCAGTGGTGTCACTAGTTCTACCCTTAGTTCTTTTAGAATTCTTGGGTGAATCCCATCAGGCCCCATTGCTTTGTCCACCTTCAATTTTACTAGTTCTTGACCGGCCTGGTGGCACTGAGGGTTTAGGCGCTGGACGCCACACCTCGCGCCATGCCGGTGACCCGGGTTCGGGAATGAGCCTGGGTTGCTGGGGGTTTGCAGGGGAGGGAGAGGACTGAGCATCCGGAGGACAGCTATCCTCTCCCGCGGGGGGGCAGGGGTCCCTGCACGGCGCTCGGCTGCTCTCTGGCGGAAGTTGGAGACACAGCAAGTGCCAAGGAGCAGAAGTAGGAGTGGGGGGAGTGGCAGATGTCAGAATCAATGCCTTGACATCA
Source organism: Neoceratodus forsteri (assembly GCA_016271365.2). Lineage (NCBI taxonomy): Eukaryota > Metazoa > Chordata > Ceratodontiformes > Ceratodontidae > Neoceratodus > Neoceratodus forsteri. The sequence continues at coordinate 1,367,554,820 of CM057449.1, forward strand.
GGGCGCTGGCCTCTTCCCAGAAAAAGAGAAAATGCATCTCAGCTCAGACGGAGATGGCGCACCAGAGCTTGCCCCCAATTTGTGGCTGCCCACCTGGCACCCTCTCGACTGATGCTACTGCATTGTTGGGGTGTTGGGGCCCACCTCGGCCCTACTCAGGGGGTAAACCGAGGCTACATGGGCGACAGAGGACTGACCAGGCAGAAGCGGACTGCAGGGGGATGACTCCTTTGTGCTCCCGAGGAGATCAGAGCCGAGGTGGAAAAAGGAATAATAAATAAGAAAATTAAAAAAAATTTTGCTAGTTCTTTCATAAACTTTTTTTCTGTGAATGGACTGGTATCGACCCCCGTATCCAGAGTGTTTCTCTTGTATCGTTTAGGTACCTCCCCCTCCTCTTCCTTTGTGAATACTGAGCAGAAATATTCGTTCAGTATCCCTGCTTTTTCACTGTCACACTCTGCCCACATTCCCTCCCCTTTATTAAGACTCTGTATCCCTCCCTTGGTCTTTATGCAGCAGGGGCATAACACGGCTGTGTTGAAAATCTGGTGTAAAAATATTTTAAAAAGAATTCTATATTTCTAACACAGATTCCGCTCCTGCAACCCTATCGGCATCCGGCCAGAGTTTGTTGTAATCTGGGGCTTCCCCCATTCTGCAGAGGCTGTGAGGGTTTTAGCTGTCCTGAAGGCGCACTTTTCCCTTTTGGCCCTGCCACACCTGCTCCACTCCCTTTCACAGCAGGCATGCTCTTGGCATAGCAATCCAAGAGCTCAGCAGCCTGCTGTGCTGTTTTTGGATCTCGGTCCTCTAGCCAGGTTTTCAACTCTGCTGGGCAAGCCCAAAAGAACTGCTCTAAAAGTACAACCTCCTCAATTTTCCCCACAGAGTTTGCTTCCACCCCCTCCCATGAACACTTTAAAAACTGCTGTTGCTTTGTGGCTAGTTCTTCAAAGCTCATGTCAGGACTTTTCTGGAGTTTACGGAATTTAACCCTGTAGGCTTCAGGGGTCAGTTCATACTTTTTAAGTAAAGCAGCTTCAAGGTTTTCTTAGTCTTGGCTAGCATCATTATCTAGTTGGCCTAGCGCCTCATGCCCTTTACCAGTAAGCAGCAGTGATAGCTGGAAGCTCAAGGACTCCCTGGAAATCTTGGCCTGGATATAGACCTTTACAAACAAATTCAAAAATGCATCCATAACCTCCCCCTCTTTAAATTCTACTATTAAGTTGGAACTTACTTTATACTCCAGCCCTGGAGTTTCAAGTCTATCCCTGCCACTTACTTCCTCTAGCTTTGGTCGTTGGAGTCTTAGCCACTCCAGTTCAAATTCTCCCTGGCGCTCTTTTTCCTCTCTCTGAGCTTCCCTCTGGTGCTGTCTTCCTCAGCTCGAATTCCCTTTGCTACTGGGCTTCAGACTTTTTCTGCTCCAGCTCCCTCAGCTCAAACTGTAGCCAGATCCCTTCCAGCTCCAGCTCTGTGGTGACCTTCCCTTGCTGCTGTGGCTCTGGGTTCCTTCTGGTCTTGCTGCCTCCTCCTGGGATTAGACTCTGTGATGGACCCTGGCACCTCCCACCCAGGCTCTGGCCTTTTCAGTCACTGGCCATGACTCGAGGCTTCTGGGCAGCCGCTGGCTCATCGGCGGCAGCTAGCGAAATTTCCATGAGGTGCTTTTTGGTTCGCTCCTTGTACTGGACCCCTCTTTCCTGACACAACTGCCTTAGGTGGTCTGCAGTACATTCATTATAGTTGGAAACCATCTTCTTCCCTTACTACACTAGCTTACACCGAAAAAAAAAAAACAGGTAGTGAACTTTTTACTGTGACCAAATTATGCTTTTCCAAATCTCTGCCTTGATTGTGGGTGGATTGTTTTCAGTTTATTAATCTGATACACTGGCCTTGAATCCAACTGTTATGCCTGTGTCACCAATATCTCTCGAATCATAACACCAAGCTACCACATCTCTCGATCCCACCACTGCGTACCAGATCTGTCACAAACCCACTCCTGAGGGTCAGGTCCACTGAGCTCACAGTGCCCACCTTAAGTGCAATCCGTGACAGGGGGGAAACGGGAATACCCTCTTCATATCCTTCTATAGTACTGCTGAATTGACAACTGAACATGCGCTATAAAGTCCCAGTGTCCCTCTTTATTCTGGATCAGGGTACAATACTACATAGAACATAGAAACACAGAAGTTGACAGCAGATAAGGACTGCAAGGCCCATCCTGTCTGCCCATTTTTTCTACCTTATGAATGTGCCATAGGTTTGTACTCTGTCAATGGTCTATCTACTCATACTCATCTTTATTGCTCCCTTATGCCTATCCCATGCCTGCTTGAAGCCCTGCACTGTATTCATATCCACCACTTCCTAAGGTAGGCCGTTCCATGCATCCATCACCCTTTCTGTGAAAAAGAACTTCCTCACATTCCCCCTTAATCGGCTTCCCACTAATCTCATGCTGTGTCTTGTCCTGCTATTTTTCATATATTGAAACATGTTAGACTCTTTCACCTTGTTAATGCTCTTAAGATATTTGAATGTTTCAATCGTATCACCTCTCTCCCTCCTTTGCTCTAAGGTATACATATTGAGCTCGGTTAATCTGTCCTCATATGTTTTCTGATGCAGTCCCTGCACCATTTTGGTTGCCCTTCTCTGGACTGCCTCCATTTTGTTAATGTCCTTGTGCAGGCGCACCCTCCAGTACTGCATGCAGTACTCCAGATAGGGCCTAACCAGTGTCTTGTAAAGAGGGATTGTTACTATCCTCTTACAACTTGTGATACCCCTACTATTACACCCCAACATCCCTCTAGCCTGACCTACTGCTTTAGTTGTCTGCTTGGATGATTTCAGGTAATCTGTGATGATGATGCCCAAGTCTCTTTCTTCCCTTGTGATTGCCAGCAACCCCTCCCAACCTATGGGTGGCTTCAGGTTTCTCTTCCCTCGTGCATGATCTTGCACTTCTTTTGCGTTAAACCCCATTTGTTACTCTTCCGACCATTTTGCCAGTTTTATCCAGATCTCTTCTCATTCTGCCCACCCCATCTGGATCATCTATTCTGTGGAAGATCTTGGTGTCATCTGCAAACAGACAGACCTAACCCTCCAGTCCATCTGCAATGTCACTGATGGAGATACTGAAAAGGACTGGCCCCAGGACTGATCCCTGAGGTACCCCACTTGTGACTTGCATCTCTTCTGACTGTATACCATTTACCACCACTCTCTGTTTTCTGCCCGCCAACCAGTTTGCCACCCAGTTGACCAACTTCTGACCCACCCCGAGCCTACCCAGCTTATTAATCAATCCTCTATGTGGAACAGTATCGAGAGCTTTGCTGAAGTCAAGGTAGGTGACATCAACTGCTCCCCCTTGGTCCACCACTCTGGTTACCCAGTCAAAGAAATCTATGAGATTAGTCTGATAGGACCTTCCTGTTGTAAACCCATGCTGTCTTGGATCCTGTACTCCTACGGATTCCAGGTGTTGCACTATCCTTTCTTTAAGGAGTGCCTCCTTAATCTTGCTCACTACTGAGGTAAGACTGACTGGTCTGTAGTTCCCTGCCTCCTCCCTGCTACCAGTCTTGTGGAGCAGGATCACATGAGCCCTTCTCCAGTCTTCTGGGACCTCTCCTGTGCTCAGATACTCACTAAACAGTGCTTATAATGGCTCTGCTAGTTCCACCCTTAGCCCCTTTATTACCCTGGGATGTATGCCATCAGGTCCCATTGCCTTGTCCACCCTGAGCTTATTGAGCTCTTGTAAGACCCTTTCTTTTGTGAAGGGACTAGTGCACACCTCCCTCCACCCCCGTGTCCATGGTGCAGAGCTGTGGGCCCTGCCCTACCTTCTCCTCAGTAAGTACCGAGCAGAAGTATCTATTTAGGATATATGCATTTCCTTGGTCCTCCTCATACTCCCCCTTATCCCCTTTGATCTTAGCAATACCCCCTCTTGACTTTCTCCTTTCACTAATGTATCTGTAGAAAGTCGTCATCTTCCTTTACTGTTTGTGCTAGTGTTTCCTCGGTTTGCGCCTTTGCCTGCCTTACTGCCTTCCCTGCTTCCCTTAGGGAAGTTTGGTATGCCTCCCTATCTTTGTCCTGCTGCGTTCCCTTATATTTCCCAAAGGCCAGCCTTTTGGCTCTGATCTTTTCTGCTACTGTTTTTGAGAACCAAAGTGGTTTCCTTCTTCTTTTGCTCTTGCTTTTCTCTCTAATGCAGTGGGATGTTGCTTCAAGTATTGCATCCTTAATGCTTTCCCACTTTGCCCGTACCCCCACACCTGTATTTCTTCTTGCCAGGGCTAGCTTAACTCTGTTGGCCATTCTATCAAAGTCAGCTCCCTGATGTCCCATATTTTTGCCTTGGAATGGGATGATTTAGTTCTAGTGGCCAAATTGAACCATACCATGTGATTCTACTAGTCTCGAGTCTTGTAGCCAAATATGAACTCTTCCTGGTTGTTACACCATTCAGGCTTTACAACCTCTTTGGGGTAGCATTGTGACACTGATTCTGCCTTCTTCCTCAAGGCGTGCAACAACCTGGTTCAAATCCCCACAGATCCTTCCTTGAGACTTTGGTATTCCCCCTATCTTTATCCAGGCTTTCCCTTTTCAGACCTTTGTTCGATTTGGTAGCTTATGATGGCACCTCTTTGCAATAACAGTTTGGTCACAAATTATTACTGAAACATCACACAATCACTTACACAATATAGAAATCTCGCTCAGGCAGGTTTCTTAAACAAAACAAATGTCTTTACTAAATAATTATCATACATTAGAACAAAAAGGTTTGATCAATTTGGTGACAGAATAACACAAATAAAAAGTGGACATGTACATACAGAAAAAACCCTTAAAACTGTTAGCTAAGTTCTACCATAAGTTCATAGTGGATTGAATTCCAGGAAAAGTAAATGAAAGTTTCAGTTTCCTGTGATAGCAGTCTTGCTTGTTGTGTGTCAGGAGAAGAGTGTCCCTTGAAGATGCTCAGCAAAATGAGAGACAGACCCTGGTTTTCAAGCTCTTTATATAGTGTCAAAATCCCTAGTCTGTCCTAACTTTTAGGCCAGCAAAGGTCACTGTTGCATTTTCCCAACACAATTTTCTTGCTACTACCTTGTGATGTCATACTTCCCTGACAGTTATGACACCTGTAAGAGAATTCACAATAGCCTGCCAGAATGGATATTTCTGTCCTTTCCTTTCATCTCATCAAAGGCAATATTCCATGACAGTTTCCTGGGATCTAAGCTAATTAAGCTGTGCGTCCTGGAATTAAAAAGGACATATAACTCAATTTCAGCAGCTGTTTGAGTCATCTTTGAGTACAGAAGCTTCTGGAATTTATCTCTCACTCACTGGCATTCTTGTGGCATGTAGACATACACAAAATATAACAGTATATAACACCACATATCTGTACATCTGACTGGCAGTGGCATAGCTTGCCACAGGCTGTATTAAAAAAAAACTTAATTAGCTGGTTTTAGGGTGAAAGGGATCATATTTCTGCTCTGTGGAGCGAAAGCCCAGTCCCTTCCACTACCCTATTCAGAGACACCCCCGGCACTCTCATGTTTTGTGATGTAATAACTGGAAGGGCACTAAGGTGCACTTCATTGACTTCAATGGGGCTTCTTCTTCAATCATGGTTTTGATATTATAAATGCTTGATTTGTAATAATAAAAGCCACCGCTCAACTAAATAGGCCCTTCTGCTTGTACATGTTCATTTTAAAATGAATAAAATATCAATTAAAAAAATATATAAGGGATATGTGATGGGCAGCTATGAGATTTCGCTTAGCTTTTAGTGGTCAGTGACCTCTTGACCCTCACAAGTGGTGAAGCCACGAGTGATAGTATAAGAGATCACTGACCACAAATGAAGATAAACCGATATCTCATAGCAACCAAGCATTATTTATGGTTAATACAATTTATATTAGTGCTTAAAGAGCACTTTTAAAAAGACTGTTTTGTTGGTGCCTGATTGTTTTAAATGAACCCAGCTGCTGTGCGGTTCATTAAAGGCTGTCCCTGCAGGCCAGCTTGCAGTTCAGCAGAGCATGAGGTACAGTGCTCAGTGGGAAGAACATAGTGCCGTACCCACATGAGAAGATAAATGGGAGTAACGAACCCTTCTAGTGAGATAACAAATATATCTAGCGAGCTACGATTCTATGGTCATGATAGTGCTTTTATCTTAAACAAAAAGCACTGATGTTGTATAACATATATATTTAAACAGCAGCTGACACATTGAGGACAGGCAACTCATACTAAGGAGCTGCTTGCCTAAGGAGCTAATCCAGATCAAAATTATTTTTTTTAGTTCAGTAATTAAAAGAGGACTTACATTTATAAGCCCAGCTCACAGCTTCCCAGTATGAGCCGAGCCCTGCAGCCCCAACCCTAATAACAGCACTTGATGACATGCAGTAGGGAACAGGGCTGCAGTTAATCTATACACAAAACACTGAGATCAGGGAAGGGGACATCTAAATATGCATACAGCATCTTTGACTGCAGTTTTACATGTATGGGGCTAAAATATACCGTAACCCCATACATGTAAAACTACAAAGTTACTGAATATATATTTAAAAGTCCCCCTCCACCGATCTGAATGTTCCGTATATAGTGCGCCTGTGCCTCATTCCCTACTGCACATCATCAAAGTGCTATTTTTAGGGTTGGGACTGCAGCATTCAGCGGCTCATACTGAGAAATTATAAGCCGGACTTAAGTGCTCTTTTTACACCGCTAAAACTGACATTTTGGTCTAGGATTAGCCCTCGGTGAGCAACTCCTTAGTAAGAGTCACTTGCCCGTGACTGAATATGGTGTCACTTGCTCTTTAAGGAGAATGTATCTAAAATGTTTACTGCAACACATATTTTGATATAAGTACAAAAAGCACTCTCTGTCAAATACTCAAGCAGTTAAGAGTATAAATTCCACACTGCAACATGGAACTGCCTATTTTTATTCAGGGGAGACGGTAGTGTGAATCAGATTTAAACAACAACAACAAAAACAAGCTATAGTTACAAAGTTAGTAAATGTTTTCGTATAACAGGAATGTTTACAACTGCTTCACACTTAAGCATATGAACATACAAAATTTGCCAGCAGATAAAGGCCTAGAGGTCTATCAAGTCTGCTCAAATGTGCAGCTAGCACCCCTTATTCTGCAGCTGCCCCCCCCTTCCACCCTTCCCCTTCATTGACCCTCCCCTTGTCCTGTCCCATCCCTTTTGAAGCAGTCCGCTGTTCTACTGGATACCACTTCTGCAGGTAACGCATTCCACCCAGCCACCACCCTCTCTGTAAAAAGTGTCTTCATCTCCCTCCTGAACCTTCCTCCCTCCAGTCTCATATCATGGCCCCTGGTGTCCCTCCCCTCCCTTACTTTGAACAGCCCCTCTGTACCTGTCTTGTTTATTCCTTTCATGTACTTAAAGGTTTCAGTCATGTCCCCGTCCCTCCTCTCCTCCAGTGAGTACATGTTCAACTCCCTCAGCCTCCTCTCATATGATAAGTCCCCCAGCCCCTTGATCATCTTTGTTGCCCTGCGCTGCACCCCTCCAGTAACTTAATGTCCCTCTTCAGATACGGACGCCAGTACTGCACACAGTATTCTAGGTGCGGTCTAACTAATGACCTATACAGTGGCAGGATCACCTCCTCCTCCTAAAGGATATACCCCTTGCAATAAAACTCAGCATTTTGTTGGCCTTGCAGCTGCCTTCCTCACATGTGCCGAGTTGTTCATTGACCCTGTAATAAGCACCCCAGATCCTTCTCCTCCTCCTCCTCTGTCTGGGCTAGCTGCACTCCCCAGATGGTATCCTCCTTGGGTTCTTCATCCCAAAATGCAGCACCTTGCACTTTTGGCATTAAACCCCAGTTGCCAGGTGTCTGACCAGGTTTCAAGCTTTGCCAGATCATCCTGCAACTCCTGCCATCCCCTAGGTCATCCACTACCACTCCTACCTATCATCAGCAAACAGACTGATCTTGCTCTTGATGTCCAATGATATGTCTGCAATGAATATTCAAACAACACTGGTCCCAACACCGAGCCCTGTGGAACACCACTCATCACTACCCTTGGGTGTGAGAGCTCCCCACCCACCACCACCCTCTGTTTGCCTTCCTCGAAGCCAGTTCCCTACCTATCTCACCAGCTTTGCACCTGCCCCTGTGCCTACTAACTTACTTCACCACGTCCATGCAGCACCGAGTTGAATGCCTTCCTGAAGTCCAGATACAGAACATTCACTGCATGGCCCTGTCCAGTTGCCTAGTTACCCAGTCATAGAACTCCATCAGGTTGGTTTGGCAGGATCTGCCCTGTATGAAGCCATGCTGTCTGCTGTCCTGTAGTCCGTTGGCCTCTAGGAGGGCCACCAGCATCTCCTTCATGATAGTCTCCATTGGTTTACCACGATGGATGTGAGACTCACTGGTCTGTAGTTTCCTGGTTCATCCTTGGGGCCACTCTTGTGGAGGGGCACCACATGAGCCATCCTCCAGTCCTGAGGTGCACACCCGAATGTAGTGAGGCATTAAATAGGTCTGCCAAAGGTTCTGCAAGGACTTCTGCCAGCTCCTTCAGTACCCTGGGTGGATGCCATCTGGGCCTGGCACCTTATCCACCCTCAGTGCCTTCAAACCTCCCGAACTCTGCCCTCCATGATTTCCCCATCTGTCACCCCTCCCCTGCTTTCTGCCATTTCACCCCCTTGGGTGTCACCCCCCTCTTCTCTTTAGTAAATACTGAGCAGAAGTACTCATTTAGTGCTTCTGCCTTATCGCACCCTGCTTCCACCCAACCCCCTCCTTCCTAATCCTTACGATGTGGTCCTTACAGCTCCTTTTCTCCCTGATGTATCTAAAGAAGTCCTTCTCCCCCTTCTTAATGCCTTGTGCCAGCCTGAGTTCTGTAAATGCCTTGGCTCCCCTTACTGCTCTTGTCACCTCCTTCGATTCTGTCAAGTACTCCTCCATGTCCTCCCTCTCCCTGTTTTCTTGTACTCCTAAAGGCAGCTCTTTCCTCCTTACCTTTTCCATGACCTCCTTGCTCAACCAGCTCGGTTGCTCAAGCAGACTCTTAGTAGTACCTTTGAAGAGGGTACTAGGATCTACCCAAGAAACAGGTTCCGAAATACTTGGCTCCTAAACTCTGCACCCCTTTTGGACTGTACAACACAGTAATAGGATATAAAATTTTGGATAAGGCCCAGGTAACAGCTTTGCCAGCCTCTTGAAGCGAAATGGTCTCTTGCTGCCGCCAGAGGTTGCAGTGCTTCAGGAAGAGTGAGCTTTGAGACCTGTAAGACGTTCCCTGCCTGCCATGGTACAGTATAATGGGAAATACAAACATAAGACCTCCCAATAAGAAACTGTCTTCTTAGCAGCTGGATGGCACTTTGCAACATCACCACATATAACAAGCAGTTTCTTAATATCACCCCAAGGAGCTCACTCTTATTCTTTGTGGCATCTGAGAATCCTGAATCTGAATCATGTATGTGAAGATCAGCTTCTAGCACGCATGTGAATAAGGAAGAAAACAGGCATGTTATTATTTGGTTCACATGAAATTATGTAACCAATTTTAGGTAAAACCTTCAGTGAGTATGTAACACTACCTTTCTTTGTGAAACACAAGAAAATCTGGCAGAATACAGAGAGACTGAATCTCACTGACCCGCCTCATACAGGTGATAGCAATGAAGAAGACAGCCTTCCAAGTAAGACATTTTGAATCACATGAATCCATAGGCTGATAACGCTTCTTCATCAGCTGTGAGACAAACAAATTCAGGTCCCAAGGACGCACAAAATGGAAGTCAAGCTTACAATGTAGGGAGGGTGTCTAATCCCAAGTATCGCTGCATAAAATCTTTAAGCACAGGTTCACTGTCACAGACCGGTTCTGTCTCCAGAACTCAGTCTGCACTGCTACCATTTTTCACAACCCTTCAGACATCTCAAAGGGCTACCTTGGTATGCTGCCACCACTCAGTTGTGACTCTCACTCAGGGTATCTCCAGTTCAGAATCCCACCAGAGCCACTGCTCACACAGTAAGTGCTCCTTCCCAAAGGCAAACAAACCACCACTGTTTTGCAGCTCACAACACTTTTAATTATGGAAACATGGTAGCCTATCTCTTCACAAATGGATCACAGACTTGCCAATTTCCCCTGGTTATCTATATAAGAAAGGCTCAGTCACAAGAAAGCATTATGTATATAAAATAATATTTAATACTTTGAAATATTTCATATACTAACATACTAAATGCCAGCAGAACAGGCCTAACGGCTTCATGGTTCAGCTCGCTTGGTCAGCCCCCACCCTGGGAGCTGACCTTGCTGCCCCTCGCCTTCTCTGGCTTCTCCCTTCCCAGTTCCGGATATTCTCGCTGCATTGATTTTGCTTCCAGAACCCTTCCCTGTACCTGTCCCACCCCTCTTGAACCCTCCACTGTCTCTGCCTCCACCAGCCCCTAGGCAGTGCATTCCATAGTTCCACCACCCTCTCAGTGAAGTAGCACCTCCTCCTTTCTCCTGAATCTTCCCCTCCAGCTTCCACCCATGCCCTAGTGGCCCCTCCTCCTTCCTTCAAGCACCCTGACTGTTCCTCCCCTGTTTACCCCTTCATGTACCTGAAGACCCTATCATGTCCCCCGTCCCTTCTCTCTTCCAATGTGTACATATTTAGCTGTTCGAGCTTCTCCTCATAGGTTCTGTCCCCAAGCCCAAATCATTTTGGTTGCCCTCCTCTGGACCCTCTCCAAGAGTTTAATGTCCCTCTTAAGTGTGGCTCCAAAACTGCACGCAGTACTCCGAGGTGCGGCCTCACCAAGCAGTTATACAGGAGGGAGTATCATTTCCCTCCTTCTGGAGGTGATCCCCCTAGCGATGCATCCCAGCATCCTGTTGGCCTTGGCTGCTGCCCTCCTACAAGTCTCCGAGTTGTTCATCTTGACATCCACCACCAACCCCAGGTCCCTCTCAGCCATCGAGACTTGTAGCATTCCCCCAGGGTGTACACTTGGCCTGGGTTTCTGGCCCCCAGGTGCAGTACCTTGCATTTCCCTGCATTGAACCTCAGCTTCCACTTTCTAGACCATCTTTCCAGAGCCTCCAGGTCCCCCTGTAGGGCCACCCTCCTCTCCATCCACCACCGCCCCCAGTTTTGAGTCATCTGCAAAGAGACTCATCTCACTCCTGATTCCTGTCCTTATGTCAGAGACGTAGGCGTTGAACAGGAGGGGCCCAAGGACTGATCCCTGTGGGACCCCACTAATGACCCTCCTTGGGGATGAGACTATCCCGCCAACTATGACCCTCTGGGTCCAGTCCTGGAGCCAATTGCCTATCCATCTGATCATCTGGCTCCCCACCCTCATTTCTCCCAGCTTATCCAACAGGCCCACGTGAGGAACAGAGTCAAATGCCTTGCTGAAGTCTAGAAAGAGGATGTCCACTGGTCTACCAGGTCCAAGGCACTCGTCACCCAGTCATAGAACTCAAAAGGTTTGTCTGACACGATTTCCGGGACGAATCCATGCTGTCTCATCGTCCAGGCACTCCTGACTTTCTAGGTCCCCTCCAGCCTCTCCTTGACAATGCCCTCCATCACCTTGCCCACCACCGATGTCAGGCTGACAGGCCTGTAGTTCCCTGCCACCTCCCTTGATCCCCCCTTGTGGATAGGCACTATATGCGCCACCTTCCAGTCCTGGGGCAACCACCCTGTCCTCAGAGAGATGGTGAAAAGCTCTGCCAGGGGTTTCGCCAGGACATCCGCAAGTTCCTTCAGCACTCTGGGATGTAATTTATCTGGCCCTGGTGCTTTCTCCATCTTAAGGGACCTGAGGGCTTCCTCAATCTCTCTGCTGTGATTTCCACTCGCCACCTCTTCTCCTGCTTAGCCTTCCCCTCCTGCCAGTGATGCCTCCCCTCCCCAGACCTGCCAATCGGTAAGGGTCCCCTCCTCAGTATCACTATCTCCTCCCATGTATGATGTAGTACCCCATTTTCTTGGTAAAACTGAGGTGAAGTACTCATTTAGTACCTCAGCCTGCTCCCCCAGGTCTTGTGCCCATCTCTCCCTGTTTTAATCCTGCTAATCTGCCCCTTCACCCTTCGTTTTTCCCCAATGTATCTAAAGAACCCCTTGTTCCCTCTCCTAATTTCCCTGGCCAGGTTCTGCTCCTTCCTTGCCTTAGCTGCCCTCACCACCCTAGTGGCCCTTCTAGCCATCAGCTCGCACTCCCTTCGATCCCTTTCACTCCTTGAGCACTTGACTTGCCTATAGGCTGCCTTCTTTCCCCGCATCACCTCCTGGACCTCCCTGGTCCACCAGCAGGGTTTTCGGCCCCTACCGCATTTTCGTCTTACTCCTGCACAGGTGCTGGTAGCATCCTGCACCCCTCTCCTGATGATTTCCCACCTACTATCAGCGTCCATGTCTGACCCAATCACATCCAAATGCTCCTTAAGGATCCTTCCCATTTCCTTAAAATCCACCCCCTGAAGTCAGCTACCCGTCTTTGTGCAGCCTTCTACCCTCCTAGATCCAGGCAGAACCAGACCATGGATGGTCACTCCCGCCAATGGGTCCCTACCTCCAAGCCCCAATCTGGTCACTGTCTGCCAGGACCACATCCAGTACCTGCGCCTCCTGGTCGGTTCCCCACCTGCTGAGTTAGGAACGCGTCTTGAAAGACATCAAACAACCTCTGTTCCCTGGTCACTGAGGATGTCATAGTCTCCCAGTCTGTTCCTGGCATGTTTAAGTCCCCCAACACCACCACTTTTCCCATGCCCAGTCTGCAATGTCTCCCAACATCTGCCACCAGACTCTCCTCCAGCTCCTCTGCCAGTGCAGGGGGTCTATACACCACTCCTATTTTTACTCTCTTGCCCCCCTTGTTATCAAGGTGACCCAAATCGTCTCCATGGTTCCCTCCGCCTCCTCTACTCCCCCTATGCCAAAGCAGTTTTTGACTATCATTGCTACCCCTCCTCCCCTTCCCTCCCCCCTGTCCTTCCTGAACATAGTGTAACCCTCCAGGTTCAGGTCCCAGTCATGTCCTGCGGTGGCCCAGGTCTCAGTGACCGCTGCCACATCCACCGCTCCCTCAGTTAGCATCACCTGAGCTCAGGCATTTTATTGCCCAAGCTCCTGGCATTTAGTGATTACCTTCCACCCTTTCCTATACTTCCATTTCCCTGCTCGTGTTCCCATGGGGATTCTGTTTTCCCTGGTCTGCACTTCTACCAGTTGGCCTTTTCCGCAATCCTCCAGCTCCCCAGGGGGGTGGAGACAGAGTCCCTCCTTTATCGGCACCCCCTCGACAGCCTTTTCTCCCATCCCTCCCCCTTTACAAGTTTAAACCCCACTTTTCACCAATGAACCCCTCTATTTTAAACTTAAGGATTCCTCTCCCCTCCACATTGAGATGGAGCCTATCTCTAGCATACAGCTCCTTATCCTCCCAGGTCTCCCCCCAATCCCCCATCAACCCATACCCTCTGGCATCACACCACTCCCTGAGCCACTGGTTTATCTCCCTAATCTTTTTTTTGTGTTCCCCACTAGCCCTTGGCACCGGCAGGATTTCTGAGAAGGAAACTGTGCATCCTATGTCATGACAGACCCTGGCAAGCTCCCTGAATCTTGCCTGTATCTCTAGCTCGCTATTTCCCTCAATGTCATTTGTACCCAGGTGGACCAGTATGTCCGGGGAACCCCACAATCCTTTGCCAGCTGATATACCTCGTGCTTGGCCCTGTGCATCATTAGTCCAGGGAAGCATTTTGTCCTAACTGGCAAGGCTTCTCCCTCCCTATCCCATTTGATACCCCTGATCACAGAATCCCCCAACAGGAGCACTCTGACCACTCCTTTTCCTCCATTTCCCTCCTTCCATGTCCCTCATCCTTTCTACCAGCCCCTCCACCCAGCCGGCTTCTTGTTCCTCCCCTTATCTGGGTGCCACATGCCGCCCCCTCCTTATTTACCCTGGCCACCTCCTCCCTCCGATCCTATGCCTCTCCTCCTCCTGAGTATCCTTCTGTACCTCGCTAACTCCCCTCACTGCTCGCGACTGGTCCTTCTTCCCCCATCCGCTAAACTAGCCTAGCTCATCCTCCCTTCCTTCCTGTCTCTGTTTAGTCCTTCCTTGCTTGACGTGCTCCCCTGGCCTAAACCCTCAGCTCCCTTTACTGTATCCCCTCCTTGTACTTCTGGTCCTTCTCCTTGCCCTTTCCTCCCAACTGTTCCTTCTCCTTGCGCTTTCCTCCCTCTTCCCCCTGCCCCTCCTGCTCTGATTCACTGCTCCCCCATTTTCCTGCATTCCAGGTTCCCCCCTGTTCCTCCTGCTATCTGGCCCCCACCTCCTGCTCCCCACTCCCTTTCCGTCTCTATTCACCCCTGTCGTGGCTACATCATCCCCCTCATCCTCAAGCAGAAGGAGAAAATTGAAGTGGTTACTGAGCGTAAGGTCCGATCCACCTCCCCGCCTTGCTTCCTTCTGTCCAGCCCTGGCCATCTGTCTATTTCCCTGAGAATGTTGTCCCTCTGGCCCCCCCCTTTGTGAGGGTCCCCAGTTACCTGCCTGCTTCCCTGGTAGTGTCCTCCTTTGGGGCCCCCTCTGCCAGGGTACCCATGTGACTCCCGAGTATTCTCCTGCTCTCCTTTCCCTATGCCCCCACCCCCAGTGCTTGGTGCAACCCCATGGGAGATCCCCTGCCCCCTTTCCCAACCATACCTCCCCCCTTCCCCCAGCTGTCTCCTAATCCCCGCAACCTCCTCCCTAAGCTGTGCCAGCTGGTAGCACACTGGGCAACCACTGAACTTCAAGCCCAGTCCAGTATCATGGCTGCTCCACACCCTGTGCACCCCACCACCTCCCAAAGATGCCAGCCCTAGTGACGTGTGGTCCCATCCCTTCCAAGTAGGTTTCTGGGTGAGCCACCAGGTTCCCACTAGTCCAAGATACACCCTTACTGCCTAATCAGGTCACCCACTAATCCTAGATACAGTCCTACAGTAAACCGTAACCCTGTTACTAGGTGCAGTAAAACACAGTAAACTTATAAGGAAATGAACAACTCCCTAAGCTCCTCTCTCCCAGCCTTTAAATCCAACCCCCAGTGGCTAAAACTACGTGAGCTGCACCTGCAGCCTTTTCCTCCAATTGCAGGGCAGGTGTTCCCCTATAAATTATCAGAACTCTGGGGAGGAAGGGTGGGTCTTGGGCCTACACCCGACTTGAGAGAGAGTGTATCAGCCCTGTGTCTCCCCTCCAAGCCCAGCAGCCAAAGAACCAGGCCCAAGCAAATCCCACCAAATAGGTTCTAAAGCAGAAGAAATAGGCCTCCACCAGCGCAGCCTGTTACACAGTGAAACATCCAACAAATGAGCCCACTTACAGCCACCAAACCAGTTTTCAAACTTCCAACAGCCCTCAAAACAATACCCTGCTAGCCCCTTAGAAGTAAGAAAGACAAGAAATAACCTTCTACCAAGTCAATTCCACAAGAAACCCTGTGAAAACAACAAGAAGCAGCTACTGTCCTGGAACACAACTGATCCTGTCCCCTTCCAGTTCCTTCTGAGAAGCCAAAGCAGCTAACACCACAAACCTGATTCAGCTCTGCCTCCAGTCAATTAGCTGAGTGAGACTTGGCCAGACCACTAACACCCTTCCCCACTATGCACTAACCTTGCAGCTAGTGAAGTCAGCAAAAGGAATCAAAATTCAACTCAAAGCCCCCAAAATATGTTTGCTGCCAAAGGAAACAGGTCTCCAATTTAATCAGCTTCACTAACAACACATCAAAATAGGCTTGAAATTAACAGATATAGGTCTCCAATTCAGATAACCAGGCCCAAGCAAATCCCACCAAATAGGTTTTAAATCAGAAGAAATAGGCCTCCACCAGCACAGCCTGTTACACAGTGAAACATCCAACAAATGAGCCCACTTACAGCCACCAAACCAGTTTTCAAACTTCCAACATCCCCCAAAACAATACCCCTGCTAGCCCCTTAGAAGTAAGAAAGACAAGAAATAACCTTCTACCAAGTAAAATCCACAAGAAACCCTATGAAAACAATAAGAGGCAGCTACTGTTCTGGAACACAACTGGTCCTGCCCCCTTCCAGTTCCTTCTGAGAAGCCAAAGTAGCTAACGCCACAATGTTACAGAATAACACACACTAAAGACTATAAGGAATTTCTACAGAGATAAAAATAAACATGTGAAAAAGATAGCGGTCACACAGAAAAAAACTAACTCAACGCTATCTAAACCTCTAAGCAGAGCAGAAAAAGCATACCCCCAACTGGGAACTGGTGACTTATAGCAGACTCGAACCCATGATGTAACTAGTTCAATATCCCAGGGCATCACTAACTCCTCGTTGTAAACATACAAAATAAATACTTTGGTTGGCCTGCCCACTACACCCTCATCATCATACGTTCCTCTCTGACATCATGTTCTGGACCCACTTTTGATCTCTGAGGGACATTCCCAGACTGGTCCAAACTGGATGTGTTATTTAGAGCTTGGCCCTTTTGTTGTCATTGCCATCTGCCCAGCTGGAAACATCTGGCCTTATCTAGGCCACTATTTTACATTCAAAACATGTCTTTTTTAATGAAAGGACCAGCCCCTGAAGCTTAACCAAAACAAAGGCCTTTTAGATCAAAAGACTTCTGCTGCCCAAGCACACTTGTTCTCCCAGGCACAGCAGTACTGAAAGAAACTGTTATCTCATTTCTCACATGACTTAAAATACTTACAAAGAAAATAGTAACAGAGGCCAAGGAGGGTTGGTGGGTTTAGCTCGTCTGGAGCGAGTCATGGGTTGTGTTGCATGTCAGCTGTTGCAATACACCAGCCAAACGGCCAGCAGGTCAGAAGGGGATGGGAAGAGAAGCAGAGGAGAGGGAGAGCCGGAGTCTCAGTTGGATTGACTCAGACACACTACACAACTTTCCACCAACAGGATTCAGAGTGGACCAGGAGTAGCAGCACAGGCAGAGGCACCGGGCAAGCAAACCGCAGCACAAGCAAGCGCCTTGAGACTCAGGCATACTGACTGGCCAGCACAGCAGGCTACAGCATTGTAACTTTGAGGTAAGGTCCAGGAAAGGATGGTAGCCAACTCTCTCTTTCAGGTTTCCACTCAGCCCACCAGCCCTGCCATACATTTTATTCTCAATTTTGTGTTGGGGTGGGTGATGGCTGTGATGTGGTGGGTGGATGGCCGGGGGGTGAAGATGGCCGAGGGGTACAGATGTCCCGGGGTGGTTGGCGGGGTGGTGGTTATTGCTATGCATGGGTCCATGGCAGTGTAAATCCGCCCCAAGTGTCACATCAGCATTTTATCGTCCAGTCATGTTTAGGGGAGCAAATAGGCCTTATTTTAACTCTCTCCCCTCCAGTGGTACTGCTGTTAACCTTTAAAAGTGCAGTATTAAAAGCTGGATGGATATCATCACTGCTATAATCATGCAGACAGTATAGCATGGACTCATAAACAGGACTAAATGTTCACTCAGTCTGAACCTGGGTCATTACCATTCCTTGTTTGCATGCAATGTGCATGCCGCAACATGTGGCTTTTATACGACTCTGCATTATGTCAAGTGTTTCCTTCATGGAGTAAAGCACAACAGTCCTCACAAGTCTCCACATGCTTTATCAGTAACAATTTATTTTAAGGAGTCTGACTCATTAACCAAAGGCCACTGGCAATGAGGAAGCAAAAAGAAGCCTCCGCTGAACCTGTTAAAAAAGCTAATTCTAGTCAGCAGATTTATCTGCCACATATTTAAACAGCTAGTTTTACAAGTAATAAGTTAGGCTGGTTGGTACATACATCAGTACATACTATGTTCCAATCAGTCTAACTTAGGGACCCACAATACTGCTTTTCAACTAATCTTTTTACTAAAGCAGTTTAAAAACTAACTGTCCCTACAGGCTTTCCCTCAATTCTGTAGACTGCAAAATGAAGGCAGAACTGCTAACTTTGCCCTCCCCAATGATGCATCCGGTGACGAAGAAAAATGTATATGATGCAGTGCATAGGGGCTCATCAAATGGTCCATCATGTTTCTTTGGGGCAACTAACAAGGGAAAATACATATGCACCATGGAGGTCCCCCATCAACTGCCCCAAAAGAAGCTAGGTGGTCCATTTTGAATTTTTGATGAGCCACTATGTATAGTACAGCATGTAGTACTTCTTCCTCCGACATGTCACAGCAGTGAGAAGAGCCAGTATCTCTGCCTTTGTTTTGTAGTCCACAGTGTCAAAGGTAAGCTTTAGGGGACAGTAAACTTCAAGACTATTGTTTGTTTAACGTTTAGACAACCTCTTGCTTTATTAATTTTATAACAGTTTTCACACGATAACTTGAAAATGAGCACCTTTTGCTCAAGGGCCATCCTGTACACAAATGAAGATCCACTGCCTTTCCTTTGTCTAACTTTTTTTTTTTTTTTGGTAGACACTATTTCTATTCCAATCTCCGGGGGAAACTCTCCAGCTTCCTCGCTCACTGACGGCTCTATCTCCCGTCTGAAGCCTCTCCTACCAGATCGCTACACCTCCAGCCTGACGGATCCCCCGCCTGAGCCCCCAGGGTGGGGGCCCCGCCTATCTGCAATCTAATGTGCCAGAATGGAGGCTGGTGGAGGAAGCCCAACTTGTGGGAGTGTGGCCATGACACTGGAGGAGCCTTTGCCTATCCACAAGACCGGGGATTTTCTATGCCAGTTTCTCCAGGAGCATGAATGTGCAATGACGTCTGCGCAGCCATGCCGCTGATGTCTGCCATTGCTCCTCCCCTTATTCGGCACATCTGTAGTGCCCTCGGTCTCCACTGAGGACCACTAAGATTCTGAGCAGACCCAAGAACCTCCTCGGAGAGGAGAGTGTCCATTGGACACTGATCCTCTCCCTCCCTGCCAGCCCCTGAGGACCTGGAGTCCATTCCCCAACCTAGGTTGCCAGTGTGATGCGAGGTGTGTGCCCAGCGCTCAACCCTCAGTGCCATATCGCCAGCCTAACTGTTTGAATACATCTTCAAAACAGCCTACAAAATTACATGATGGAGAATAACTGGGTGGACTCTAATGAACTGTTTAGGCCTGGTAATAAAAATATGAGAGGGAATGGTTGCAAAACAATAGGGTGTAAATTAATTCAATAAAGATGCCAGGAGGTACTATTTTAGAGAGAGGGCAGTGGAAGTGTGGAACAAGCTGCCAGAGGTGGTTGTAAATGCAAAAAACATGGAAAGTTTTCAGAGGGGGGTGGGAAAGTACAAGGGCATGTCAGGGGCCAGGATGTAGGAGATGGAGGGATATGAACCTATAAGGAACATGTGCCTCCACATTGGGCAGACTTGATAGATCACAAGTTCTTCTTCTTCTGCTGGCAAAATTCTTTGTTGCTAAATTGGGGCCTGAGCAGAAATACTCCGGCATAACTGCACTTCACATGCTGCTGGCCTGCACTGCTACCCAAGCCCTGCTCCAGGCGACATTCAAAGCCCCCTCCTACTCCATCCATGGCCACAGAGCTCTGTCCAGTCTCAGAAAAAGTTCAAGGGCCAGTCCACTAGCTGATCCCATGTAAGTGGGAGTAGGGAATCAAGGGAAAAGGTAGTCTGCCTTGCATGGCTGTATCCCCTCCCCTCCCGTTATGTAAAGGACAAGTTTTAAACTGGACCAGCAGGAGACTTTGGAAGAAGGTCGGCAGAACAAATGCCTGATTAATGTGAACCCTATAGACTACCTTTGTTAGGAAACAGAGAAACAGAAGTTGTTGGCAGATAAGGACCTCTTGGAGCTACACAGTCTTGCTTATTTTCCCTACCCTACAGTGCCATCAAGAGACCCTACTCGATCTCCGGTTTGCACCCCTCCCTCACCTTACACCTCTAAGATCTCCTTGTGTCTATCCCTCATGCTCTTGAATCCTGTATCATTTTAGCTCCCATCACCTCTGCTGGGAGGCTGTTCCAAGCATCCACCACCCTTTCCACAAAGAAGTACTTCCTCATATTTCCTCTCAGCCTCCCCACCCCCAGTTTCACAGTGCCCTCTTGCTCTCAAGCATCTTTTTTCTGGAAAATGCTCCCTTCCTGTACCTTGTTTATACCTGTGAGGTATCTGAATGTTTCATCATACTCCCTTCCTCCTTTCTTCTGGGGAATACATATTTATTTCCTTACATCTTTCCTCATAGGGCTTCTGATGCAGGCCCTTCACCATCTTGGTTGCCCTCCTTGGCACCACCTCCACTCTGTGTCTTTTCGAGGTGGGGCTTTCAGAACTGGACAAAGGACTTGAGGTGTGGTCTCACTAGTGATCTATACAGGAGTATTATTGCCTCTCTCTTCTGCTGGGGTAATCCTGCCTGTACATATGAGCATCATGCTAGCCTTTCCCACTGCCTTGTCGCACTGTTTAGCCACCTTCAGGTCATCAGAAAAGATTACTCCAGGCCCTTTCCTGTTTTGACTGCTAGTACTTCTCCTCCCATTTGATACATTGCCCTCGGGTCTCCAGAGTGGACACCATTTACCACCACCCTCTGACTCCTATTGTCCAGCCAGTTCTCTATCCATCTTACTACTTTAGAACCCATCCCCAGGCTTCCAGCTTTCACATGGGGGGGAGAACAATCTTGTCCATGTGGAAAGCCAGCTACTGTGACTCCAGAGATGGTGTCGGGAGTTCACTCATCCTTCTGGCTAGGTGATGGCAACCAAAAGCACAGTTTTCCACAACAAATGAAATCACATTTGTCTATAGGCTCAAATGGTTTACCTATCAGCTACAACAACACCAGCATTAAGTCTCACAGTGGTGTTGGTCCCAGTTGCCAAAGAGTACAGATAGTCCAACCTTTTAAAGAAACAGCCCACTACTTTGTACTGTGCCACTGTCAGCACCCCTGCCTTGGCACGGTATGCTGAAATGGCGTCCAGAAGCACCCTGAGGAATGTGGCTCGCAACCCTGCCGGAGACAGGGACATATGTAGGGGGCATGTGAAATGGAGCGGGGAGGGGGCAACAATCCATGCGCCTCACACAAACACAAGAACCTCATCCATTTTCAAGTGTACATCTTGCAATTTTGGCTCCTACCAAGATGCCTCCAGCACCCAAACATGTTCGGAAAGCCCAAGGGCCTGGAACTCTAGCTGCTCAGAAATTAGGGAGATAGGTGCAGGGACTTCAGATCTGGATGCCTGACTGTCCCCTCAGACCTCTTCCTTAGGTCTGGCAGAAAAGAAAGTAGACCTGGAGATCAGCTGTTAAAAACTGGTGCAACCAGTCTGGTGCAGTCAGAATCTGGGATGCCCTGTCTAACTGCACCTTGAGTATCACCTTAACCAGGACAAATGGGAGGGAAGGCATACAGGAGGTCCTGAGCCAAGGACTAACAGAATGCGTCCTCCAGCAGAGTGCCTACTGAGGGGGATGGGCACGGAACAGTCTCAGCTTCCTGTTTTCCCAGGAAGTGAAGAGCTCCACTGGCAGTATTCCCAAGCTGAAAACGCCTGGGTCACCACCTCCGAGTGCAGTGACCACTCTTGAGATGCCTCCTCCCACATGATTGCACATGTCTGCCAGCTGGCAGGTCGCTGCTGCAACATGGAACACTAACAGGTTCACCTGCGAACAGCATGCCAGAGACCATGTCCAGAGTGCCTCATGACACAGTGGAAGGAGTGCATGCCACCCTGTTTGTTCAGGTAAAACATGATGGTTATGTTGTCCATGTTGACCAGGAACACTCAACCATGAACCAATGGGGTGAACTTTGCCAATGCCTGGTGCACCGTGCAGAGTTAAAGCAAGCTGATATGGAGCCAAGTCTCCCTCTGCAACCAGAACCCGTGAGCTCAGTGGTCTAGCAGATGCACACCCAGCCCATTAATGACAAGTCTGTTGTCACATGTCTGTCACCAAGGTAACAGAAAGCTCCACTCGGATGAATGGGATGTCCCCAAAAGGTCAGAGGGAGACAGCCACTAACATAGTCTAGGTTATCTAGACCAGCTGGTTCAGGGCTAATGCAATGGGACCACTGGTGCCCCAGTTCCTACTGAATGGGTCGCCATATGCCAGCAGGCCCAACACACCATAGCCTGTTAGGAGGATATGAAGCACAGAAGCAGGAGGAAATCCCAGACTGAGTGGGATTACCCAACCTGAAATTAATGGGCAAAGGAGAAGAGGTTCTCTGCCCTGTCTGTGGGCAAATGAGTTCTGACTTAGAGGGAGTCCTCTCTGGTCCAACAAAGAGGACTGCCTGCTTTAGGGTGAGCTCCAATTCAGTGAAACTGACCATCAGACTGAGATTCTGGAATGTCTAGACAGATAGATCCCAGGACTGCTTCACATCCTGCAATGAGCTTCCCCTGATGAGCCAGTCATTGAGGTATATAATACCTTGACCCTCTGCGCCCGAGAAAGGCTACCATGACTGATATGCCCTTAGTGAATACCCTGAGTGCTGATAACAGGCCGAATGGCATTGCTCTGAATTGATACAGGGTTCCTTCCAACCAAAAGTGGAAGAACCGCCTGTGTGATGGAGGAAGGGATGGAAAGTATGCATCCTGGCAGTCCAGGAGAAGAACCAAGCCCCTGCTCCAGGGTTTTAACTGATATGGTGTGGTCACCATACAAAACTTCCAACTCTAAACTAATCTGTTCAGAACTCCCAGATTGAGGCTGAGGTGCTGGTCCTGTCTGTTTGGGTACTAGAAAGTACTATGACACAAACCCCTGCTGAGCTTGGTTTTCTGAGACAGGCTCTAGTATGTGCCACTCAAGAAGCTGAGGAATCTTGCTCAATAGGGCAAGGAGAGACTTCAGTGACAGTGTCCTTCAATGGTGCTCAGGACTAACAAGGGGGCAGAGTCATAAATTACGAAGACAAATGCAATCCCACCACTTGCAGGGCCCACTTGACAGACTCTACAGTGGACCACTGTAACAGGAAGTGGGAGAGTAGGTCCCGATCAGGAGCTGCAGCAGTGTGCTGGACAGAAGGGAATGGGGCCCACAAACTGTCACCTTTTGTCTGTGGCTGCAGGCCCCAAGGATTTGCCTTCAGAGGAAAACCAACCTTGTGCTGTCCCTGAGCTCCCAATTTTAAAGGGCTTGACTGGGTAGTGCTGCTGATACTGTAGCTCTGCTGCTGCTGACCTTGCATATCCTGACAGGGTCCACAAAAGAGCCTGTGCTATGTAAGCCTAGGTGTGGGTTGCTGCTGTTTGTGGTTGGTGACTAACATCACTGGGTCACACTGGAGCGTCTCAATGTGTGTGAGGTAATCCTCGACCTCTGGGCCAAAGAGACTGTCCAGTAAAGGGCATGTCTGTCATCTGTTGCTCGACTTCTCAATGTGCGTGAGGTGGTCCTTGACCCCAGCCCAAAGAGATCAATTCCGGTAAAAGCCAGGTCTGACACCCATTACTGGATTTCCTGCATTAACTAAGAAACCTGCAACCATACACACCAACAAATGGATACAGCCAATGCCCTTGCTCGGACTGACACATCAGTAGAGTCCAGAGCCACCTGCAGCTGGTGCTGAGCCACTGTCCACCCCAGATCATGGATCTCCCATAGATCTGGCTGACTCTCATCAGAGAGCTGGTCAGAGAAATTGGAGAGCCTCTTGTAGAGCTCCTATCTATATCAGGCCATCAAAGTCACACTGCTGGCCTGTTGAATCCCCAGTGATGCAGCTGCATAGACCTTTCGTCCAAAGTAGTCCTGCTTCTTGAAATCCTTATCCAGTGGCTTGTCTGACTCACCCTGCATCTTTGTCTTGTGAAAAATAGCATTTTCATTATCTCTAGTGAGGGACATTTTGCAAATCCTGACAATCTACCTAGAGGGACTACATACTCACAGTCTACACGATGAAGCAGAGCCTAGCAGGTGGCTGGGTGTTGCCAGGCACCAAGAGCCAGGCTCAGGATGGCAGGGGTAATAGAGTAGGCTGCCCAATCCTGCTCAAGAAGATTCTTCAACAGGTAGGTCTCCTTCTTCTGAACCTCCTCCAACGGAGTGTCTAAAGCTTCAGACATAATAAGAACAGTAAGGGAGTACTGGCCCCTGTAGGGAGCCTGTTTGCTTGCAGACTACCCTCCCAACAACACAGATTTGACTGTTTGGACAATGCCTTCACATCTGAGTCAGGATAGAGGCATGTCAGCTGCCGACATGGGGTCTGGCTGACCCTCTGATGAGGTAACCTTCACCAACAGTAAATGAGGAAGCCAGGACTCACGTCTACAGTGCTTAGTTGCAGCTCCCTTTACCAGCTATGGAGGTGGGTGCTCTACATGAATAAGTCACTTGGACATGGCCACCAATAAAGGAGGGGAAAATTCAGGATACACAACTGGAGTTGGCACTGAAAACGACAGTCAAGACTGTGATAGGTCTATCGGCCTCACATGTTGACCTAGAACCTGGTCAAACACCCCGTAGGCCCACTGCTGCCTGGTTACTCTCTCCCATTTGCAACAGTCTCGGCGTCGGTGGCAGCAGCCAAACAATGAGGAGGAGGAACTTGACATCTGCCTCCAATGGTGATGTCACTGTCAATACTAAGAGAGTGACTAAAATCTTGACTCAGACATCTACGTAGCACTGGGGCCTCTAGGCCAACATACTGCAGCAGAGTGACCCTGGGTATCAGATGAACTGGAGGCAGTACCTGGGATGGGACAACCAGAGGCTGCTGAATCAGTCAGGCCCCAACTGGGAGCTCCTCTGGGCACAACCCACCCTGCTTAGGTCAAGCTGCAGTCATCATCAGCGTCTGGAAGAGAGAGGCATCTTCTCCCTTGATGGGCAGTTCCTTGATGGGGTCGGCCATCAGACTGACTGCCACTGACTCAGTCGGCTGCCCTAACAAAAACTCTGTAGGCAGTCCAACAGGCTAATCAGGTGGCAAGACCACCGTTGAGGGTGAGTGGCCACGTGACTCCTCTGGCAGAGGAAGGTACGAATGATCCCTCATCTTACAACGATTTCACAACAGGCATAGACTCTTGTGTTTTTGTCAATGAGATGGGGACTCACCTTTAAAAGAGTGGAGAAAAAGAAGATATTTTTTAAACTCTTCATCTTCATGAGGAGTTGGCAGATCCAGCAAGAACTCATCCTCCACTAGCAATAGAAGGTCCAGGACTGGAATATTTTTGATGGCCTTCTTCACCTTTTGGGCTTGAAACTGCACCACCAATCCCACAGCCACAAACAGAACATGCACTTTTGTTTGCTCTGCCCTAGAGCACCCACAGCTGGAACTCCTCAAAGGCCAATAAGTGCATAGCCTGACACCAAGTGTACTGTCGTCGCGTCACTGCCCAGACCCAAACAGCACACACCCGTGTCATGTCCATTTGTCAAAGACATTGGGTACCTGCATGTAGTTCCAAAGCAATGTGCGATAATGGAGCATGAAGCCAATGCTGAGAGTACTGTAGAGAACGGAGTCAAAAACTGAAGCTAAACAAAAAAATGATTGAAAACTAGCAGAATTCTAACTCACTAGCAGGATCTGTGAAGGAGAAGCTATATTCCTTTCAGGGGGGAAAAAGAGCTGAGTGCAAAGGGGTGGAGCAGGAGGACCACATGTTTTTGTGGTAGGAGGAATCAAGCTTGAAGATGGTTTTAGTTCTTGTGCATGCTCAGTGGAGACTGACTAAGTGTGGATAGTGAACCGAATCTAAGTACTTAAAAGTTAAGTTTACAAATGGATCAGCTAGTCGAATTAGCAAGTTCTGGGATCGAAGCACCACAAACTTTATTTTAATTTATTTTGCCATATGGTATAGCACATCATACAGTGTCAGTGGATCAGCTGTAGCCCTCTTGCCTCTCGAGTTCGTAAAAACTGGACAGTTATGGATTCAGACACCCGCACCAGGCAAAACTAGGGGGGATATGTTTTGTTAGAGTTGCCATCTTTCAAATGAGATGTTAAAACAATGTCCCTTTTCACTGTCTCTGGTGGTTGCCTAAGTAGATCCCATGGCATTTTTTTTTCTATAGAGCTGTTAATCCCCTCAAGTCTTGTGATCACTGTCAAGATGTGACTAGCAACCTCCCAGCCTCATTAACAACTAAACTCACCGCTGCTATCTCTATCCCTCATGACCACCCCTCTGTGAAAGGGGGTCCGAGGGAGGGACATCCTTGCTTTGGCTCAAATAAGATCCAGTAGCAGGTGGCGGGCTGCATAGCAAGGGGTCGGAGGATACGGAATCCCACTGGTATGGGCATGTCGCATACAGAAGCCTTCTGTACACACAGTGCATCCCCGATGGGAAATGAGTTCACTGGTCCTAAGCAGAAGTCACTGTGACACCAGAACCAACTAACAATCCTCCCTGGCTACGGACACACACAGCGGAAGCTGCTCCAGCCACAGACTGTTTACTGACGCAAGCTAACACAGTCCTGGAAGTAGCACCATGGACCATAGGAGGGGCCGCCAATGGCACTTTTGTAAAGATATGGCAAGTTATACCCAGTATCCTTCCCAACATTCCCTCTCTCAATAACATGGGTTCTAATTGGTGTGCAATACCTATGCCTAATGCCTTATCCTAAATACTCAGGCTGAATATTCTATTCTACATCCAAGTATTCAGGTATTCATATTCAGGTATTGGGGGATATAATCAAAAATCTGGGGGGATGTAATAAAAAAAGACCCCTCACCCTCCTCCCCAGACCAAACCCTTAAATCCAAGCCCCCATCCCACCATCCTCTATTAGAAACCCAATTCCGCCCTGCCCCCCAACACCCACAATTTGATATTTTAAGCATTAAACTCCCACAATGGGCAACTGGCACAACCCACCCGCCTCCATGGCTGACCTCCACCTATGGACTCGTTTGCACTAAAAGAAAACTAATCCCCTTCCCACCCTAGTAGCACCCTTGACCACACTCCCCCACCAAACACCCAATTTTTGTTATCTCTTGAAAAACAGGGGGCTTCAATAGCCACCCATGTAAACTGTAAAGATATTAGGGTAGGATACAGCCTCCGACCGGCAGTCAAAGAAAGAAAACTTGCAGGGATTTAAATTTTGATTTCTCTTTCCTTGTGCTGGTTGTAGGGCTCCTTAATCACTGGGATATATAACAGTGGTGAGATTAGTGTACCCAAGAGTGAGAAGTAAAAGTCATAAATGCTAAACATAAGTGATGGCTGTAAGACTCTATGGCTAAAGAGGCTGCTGCAGAAGCAGCTGCATCCTACTTGTATAACTTCATAAACATGTGAAGAAGTCCAGTTGGCAGCCCTGCAAATGTCAGTGGCGAGGTGTCCCTGAGTTCTGAACACAAAGTGGCCATAGCCTGAGTTGAATGAGCTTTTACTGGACCAGGTAACTGAACTCCAGCCTGTCAATAAGACAGGATGACAGATGATCAAATCCATCTGGCAATGGAGAACTTAGACGGCTTCTTTCCTTGATTCTGACAAGTGAGGACCAGACGACCCCTAATGTTGCGCAGCGGCTCTGTGCGCTTGAGGTACTGCTTTAAAGAACGTCTAGGATCCAGAGGGTGTAATTCCTTTTCCTCATCATTCCTTGGCTTAGGGCAGAAAGACTGAAAGACCAGTTCTTGACTACAATGCAGTATGGAAGTTACCTGTGACAAGAAACCTGGGTCAGTGTGTAACACCATTGAGTCTTGATGGAAAACAGTGTAAGGCTCTTAGGAAAAGAGCGCATCAATCTCACTGATTCTCCTAGCTGAGGTAACAGCAGTGAGGAAGGTTACCTTCATCATAAGATGAAGAAGGGAGGCTTCTGCCAGTGGTTCAAAAGGAGCCTTTGTTAGAGCCTGAAGGACCAGATTGAGGTGCAATGGAGAAACAACAGACTTTACTGGAAGACATTTCAAGGTCACCACTCTTAAATCATCTGACATGGTGGTGGTATCCCAGCAAGTCTCCTCATTCCACAAGCAGGAAGGCACCCAAGGTGGATACTTGCACCTGTGACAGTTCTTCTTTTGCTGGGGCTTCTATGTGTCCAAGGAGGAAGCCAGACTGTGTCTGTAGAAAGAGAGAGGTTGAGGTGACAAGGCTAGTGGACAGTGAGGTAAGAAGACTGTAACTTGTAGGAAAAACAGGAAGTGTTTACCTGTGCAAGCTTTCTCTTATAATCCTGAATGTGTACAGTTGTTTTACTACATGTAACTAGTGTTAAACCTGATTATTACGGTTGTATTTACACAACCATTGTTTATTAATAAATTAGTTATTTTTCTAAAGACGGGAGTAACTGGTAGTTTGTGACTTCATCTCTGAGTGAAGGGCACATGGATAAAAAGGGATGCATAGTAAAAGGTCTCCAAGAGAGTGAAGAGTGTCCTACCCAGTGCAGAGACCCTCACTATGAAGAGTCTAAAGGGTAGAAGGTGGCGGAAAAGTGCCATCAGAGTACTGGAGTCTGAGTTCTTGCTAAGAGGGGACCTTGACAGTGGTGACACTGGTCCAGAGAGTCTCAGTGGCAAAGACTTGAGAGTGAGAAAGAGACTCACTGAGAGCTGCGGGGTGCTCTGACTGTCTCATATGGTAACAGCGGTGAGGATGAGAAAGTGATACTTACTTGCACAAAGCATAGTTTGGCTATGCAGTACCTAAGGGACAGTCACACTATTAAACATTTTTTCTTTTCAAGTCCTTTTTCCTCTGGTCACTGGCCTCTGAGATCTCCCTAGGATGTATCCTTAACACAGGTGGCTTTCTCTACCCAGCCTGAGACCCCCAAGTCAGGTCCCCCCAGAACTCCATCCTCATCCATGCCTGCAATCAACCCCTCCCCCCGGGCTTGTACCCCCTGAGGCAGGGCCGCCGCCACCCACCTTGGCGCTCCATAAATCCAGTTGGTAGGCAGGGCAAGATGGAGGATATCAAAAACCCAACTGGGCTAGATCTGGCATTGGGCATGGGGGCCACTGTATGGCTCATTGTCATCCTCTCAGGCACCGGGGTTTTTCCTTTGTTCCATGACCCCCGGAGGCCCAGATGTGCAATGACATCAGTGTGTGATGTGCATGTTCCTGCACCTGCCTGCAAGACATCCACCGTCGCCTCCATCCCCTTCCAAGGTGTCCCCCGGCTGTAGCTCCCTCTAGTCTCCACTGCAAGTCGCTTGATGCCAGGGATCCAATACCCACACTCCCCAGGAGAGGAGAGCAGTCCTCTGGATGCTCAATCCTCTCCTCCCCAGCTGTCCCACGACAACCCGAGCTTGCACCCAAACCCGGGTCGCTTTCGTGGTGTGAGGTAAGGCGGCCAGCACCTCAGCCCTCGGCGCCACTGGGCCGGCTTATTAAGCAGTATCAATAGGTATACAATGGTGCAATAACAACTTAGCCTACCTTCTAACTTCTAACTTTTAAATATTTTCTAGCCGGGTTTAAAAGTTTAGAGATAGAAATGCCAGGCAAGAACAATGCAGTGGATGTTGCCTGAGCTCCAGCAGCCACGTGAGGAGGAAGGCATATCGTATGAAGGCTTGAGCAGAGCTAAGCTGATTCAGGCTCTGGAAGCAGCTGACCAAGGAGCCCTGGGTAACTCTGGTGGCTTCAGTGAGAAGTCTGTGGCAACCCTGCAAGCTGAGTTAGAATTAGCTCGAATTACAGAAAGGCAAAAGGACAGGGAAACAGAACATGCCAGGTTAAAAATTTAAGGGGCTAAGCAAGATGCAGAGGAAAGAGGAAAAACAGCCCAAAGCAGATGCAGAGGAAAAGCAAAAGCAATGAGAGGTAGAGGCATCTCAAGAGAAAACCAAGCAAAAGGTATTAGCAGCCAAAGCAGCTCGAGATGAGAGACCATGAACTCCAGGTGGCAAAATTTCAGCTGAGGCAGATTCCCAACAAGGTAAGTAATAAGGGTAGATGGGGGCAACCAAGGCTCAAAAAGGTGGTCTAAATTATTTCCAAAATTAACACAGGATGTGGATATTGATGATTTTAATTCCTTTGAGAAACTGTGTTTGCAGTATGAACTGGCACAGGAGCATTGGCTAACATGTCTTGACTCCACTGCTTACTGGGAAGAGTTTTCATGCTTGGACCCTAATGATAGCAGGGACTATGTGAAAATCAAGGCTTCTATTTTACAACATTATGAGTTAACCCTTGAGGCTTACGGTAACCCGTGATATGGGAGAATGAATTACAGTGAGTGAATATGAGCAATGTCAAAATGGCGACTGTAAACTGGGCTATATGCACTTAAAAGCACATAGCAACCATAACGATATTGTGTCTGGAGTGAGTACTGGTGATGTAGTAAAGAGGTGTGTGTTGGTCAAGCCAGTCCTCAGCTGGCCATCTAATGTAGTGGTTAAAGTCACTACCTCGGGGAGTGTGGCAGACCCGGGTTCGGAACTGGCTGTAGGATTTTTATTTTAATTATTTTTTGCACCCTCCCGAGTTTCCCCTTTTCCCCACTGCCATCCCCCGCTGGAGTTGATTATAATAAAAATGGGGGTGTGCGGGGGGCTTGGCCCTGCATTAAATGTAAGTAAAATTCACTCCCCCATAGAGTTCACCAGCAACAGTCACTGACTGTGGCGGTCAGCACTGAGCTGATCGCCGTTTTGACTTTCGTCGCTGTGTAGTCACCCTTATGTTCAGCGCCGTTTTTGTTGGTGCGATTATTACATGTGGCACCAAGGCTTACAGACTCAAATTTAGACAGTTAAAAAAGCATTCAGGGGCCGGCCCGGTGGCACTGAGGGTTGAGGCGCTGGACACCACACCTCACGCCACAATGGTGACCCGGGTTCAGAGCGAACCTGGGCCACTGGGGTCACAGGGAAGGAGAGGATCAAGCATCACATGACAGCTCTCCTCTCCCAAGGATGGGTGGGCACGTCGTCCACTCTATGGCTGCTTCCTCGGTGGAGGATGGTGGGCAGTGTCAGACTCAGGAGACACAAGAACATGGCTTCGTGACACCGCTTGTTCACAGCCACAGGGTAAGGACCAGAAACAGAAGAAAAATGGCTGCAGGCTTCATGAAGTCCCTCCAACAAGTCGCCACCTTCACCTCGGGACCGCCAGTAATCGCCCACCCTGGATAGGATCACAGGTGGGAGGAGGACAGCCCCTTCCCTCCCACCCTGCCATAGGGAGTAATCCGTGGGGAACTGGGGAATGGGGATACCTGGGGAAAAGCAACTGGAGTCTGGAGAAGGGACAGATGCCTGCCTGCAGAGCAACAGAGGAAAAAAATCAATATGAAAAAAAGCATCCAGGGAGAAGAAATGTGTGTCAATTCAATTTTATTGTTCAACTACAAGTCTTTACAATATGAAAACAAAACAACCACAAATATCTGACAGAAGAATCAAGTTATTGCAGTACATTAAAATTTGTACATCTCCTAAAACTGTTAAAAACCTGGTTCTATAATATTTACCATTATGTTAGTTCCTTATAGGCTGGATTTACAAAAATGCATATTTACCAGTTGTACAATATAAATATGACTATTAATTTCCAAAAACTCTAAAGTCGGCACAAATTAATGTGTCAAATCCCTAAGGTGTTAACTATGCATGCGAACTTTTTACCAAAATCTCAGGTAATCATTTGTTCTTATTTGGGGGTAGACAGTCATTACAATAATAGCATCGGAGCATATTCAGGTCACAAAGTTAGGCCTAAAAGCGCGACCAAAATAAAAAAGCAGTTATCTGGAGGAATAATCCGGCTCTTCCTGTCTTATTTAGACAATGGAAAAGGAGTCCCTGTTGCAATACTTCTGTATCTAACTTAAGGGCTCCGTCAGACTTAAAAGCTAGCTATAACATGGCTAGAGATCCAAATGCCACCCTAAGTCTACCTACTGGTGACCAGTGGGGTTAAGCCCTTGTACTTGCCATTCCTTTAATCAGGTGTGCTTTCCTATTGGCCAATAGGGCCCGTGATTAGCCCTCATCACCGGGAGATTTCAAGAGCGGATTTACATTTGAGACATACTGCCTTTTAACACCAGATGTCTTGCCATGAGAGCACTACAACCAAAGTTAATCAGTGCCCAACATTTAACAGGTACAGCATAATATCCTCTTATTTTAACAAACTTAACCAGTTGTTGCCTTTTTTCAGACCCTCCCTGGGACTCTCGAACAAATCAACTCCCCATTCTGCAGAACCTTTAAGGTGCCTTGCGTAGGGCCAGTCTACTGTTATTCATGACCTAAAACAATACACAGTTAATGTATCAATTGTTTAACCAGATTATGATGACTAATACAAATTACATGTTCAACATACATCATACAGATATTCACACACATAAATAAAATAGACGGAAATAAGCAAAAACTTATCTGATAATTCAAAAATAGAAATAGAAATAGATATTCGTAAAAAACTTTTAAAATTGAATGATTCCTATAACTTTACTCAAAATGTCGCCAGGGCTAACGTATAGCTTAATTGAAAAGACTAAAAATTCAGTTGCTGTCCATGGGAGAAAAAAAACTGAAAGATTACAAGAGAACCCTTTCAGGGAGTTTTACCACACAGTCAGCTTCCACTACTCACCAAATCAGCGTTCTTGTAAGAAAGCTGCTGGAGAAATATCAAACTTCACTCCTGTCTCCTATTCAAGGAGTCCATGGTATCAGCTTGATTTTTACAAATTTGTGTAAGTGGCGTGATTCCTTCCTGGAAGGATGCTCAAGAAATTTTGAATTCCAAGCTTTTTAGGGCAAATGAGCACATTCTTTCAATTCAATCTTATCCAGTACAATTTCCAATGAAGCCTGTTGTTGAGGCCAAATAATAAATGTTTTCTAGCTGGCCTGCTGGCACAGTGGTTAGATTTCTGCTTGCAGACTTGGGTCGCTGGAGGGCCGGCCTGGGGAGAAGGCCTGAGCTTCTGAGTATGCCCAGTAACTTCTGAGTATGCCCAAGGACTGTTCGCCTTCTCCGGTCGGAGGAAGGGGACTAAGGCCTGAAGCTTGCCTGACCCTGGGCGGAGGCCCTAGGTATAGCAAGTCCTGCTGGTAGCGGAGTGGGCCAGGAAGCTGCATGATGGACGTCGGCGCCAAGCACCTTGATGTCAGGGCATAACACCATGCAAAAGGAACAAGAGAAACAACGCCGGAGTGACAAGAAGACGGAGCACTAATACTGGCCCTGATAGTGCCTGCCTGATCACCGGGGGACCCAATGAAACCAGAGAAATTGGGCTGTAAGGGCTCCGCCTGTACCGACCTGGGGACATAACCATGGCTCCATGGGGAATCTCGCGGATATCAGGTAAGGCAGAGATATGGGCAATACAGGTGTCTCCGATGATGCGTTGTTCATGCCGTGAGGCAGACAAACAGAAAGTTAAAAAATATAAATGTTTTCTTGCTGTATTTGTTCAATCCGGCAAAGCATCTATTCGGCCATTTAACCTGCCTCAACACATATTTATTTGGCCATTTAACATGGCCTGGCAAAACTGTTTTGTTTAAGCAAGTTGAAAGACTACACCTTTGTGAGGGGGAAATCTGATGCAACACCCAGTACTCTTATGCCAACAAGTGTAAGGTCCACCAGATGAAGAAAATGTTCCCAAAATTATGCTCCACAAAGCTGGAACCCTACAGCATTTATTTTTTCTATATAGGTTTTTTTGTACACCCCGAGCCCAGCAGGTGACTCTGGTCCCTCCCTTGGAGGGACTCTGTCTCCGGCCACACCTTTCCCCAACCTGACACCCCCCTAATTCCCCCATGGGTCCCCCCCCAATGGCAGGGCTGGGGTGAAGGGCACCTGCTTTACCCCCACCTCCGAAGTGAAATCCAGACTTTGGGGGGCCGGCCATCCTGGAGCCTGCTGTCTCCTTTTCCTTTTTCTCCCATTCTCCCTCCCCACCGATGTAAGGATGCCGGAGCATGCTCTCCCAACCCATACTGCCCTCCGGCCACTGCCAAAGGGCAGTCAGCGAGTGGGATGGCAAACCTCCTTCTCCCAAGAAAGGAGAGCAGTCCTTCAGACGCTCAAGCCTCTCTCGCCCCTGCCAACCCCTGGCGGCCTGGACTCGTTCCCAAACCCAGGTCACCGGCGTGGCATGAGGTATAGTGACCAGTGCCCCACCCTCCAGCGCCACCAGGCTGGCTAACCCTACAGCCTTTAAACTATAAAAGTAAAGATATCCCTTCAAGGCTGCAAGATAAATCATTATCCACAGAAGGGGAGAATCAAAGAGTAACTTTTAGAGAGGATTAGACCCCACCTTCAGCAACTGCCTGTCACAAAAACAGTGACTTTATGGAAAACAGCTACAAACTGCCAGACCCAGCTCCTTTCTCCTCCTTTGGGAGTCCACAGAAACAGCCAGACTCTTCTTCCAAATCCTCTGGCGTTCCAGAGCTCATAGGCATTACTAATCCCCTTAAGGTCTCCGGAAATTGCCTCCATCAAATTTTCAGGCCTGACACCCCCGAAGTACTCTCTGTCGTATCTGCACTCCTGAGGAAAAAAAAGGGAAGAATAACACTCCACTGAGTGCAGTAAATTTAATATGTACTTGGTATGATACTAGAACCCTCAGCCCTAGGCAATGGTGTCATATCTTTTAACAATAAATTCAAAATAAGCAAGGAACAGGTGTGCTCAATGGCAATGTGGAACCCAGTGCTCTGCAGAGGGCGGCTAACCCCCAAACAAGTCCGATAGTCAAGGAAGCAAGGCAAAGCACTCACCAATCCTCTGCCATAAAAAATAAAGGAGTCAGTTGTGATTTCAAAAATGTCTCCTCTTTTATTGCAGGTATTTTCAAGACGCTGGTGTGGAAACACCACTACACTGAAACCCCAGCGCTTCGACAAAAGTCTTTCTGATATAGTGCACCTGGATTCTCCTAGACTGTGCCGCTGGTCTCCTGGTTCGTATTAGGAAGTTGCCATGCTCAGTGAACAGTTTTTAAAATGAGTGCATGCTGATCTTAAAATATGGTTAACAGATAAGAATCCCTAGTACTGTGCCAGAAGCTGCTGAATGGGCCGATTAGTATGCAGCCAGTCACCCTGATACACACACGAAGGTACATAGGGGTGGGGTTTTGTTAAAGGTATCAGTGGGATGCAAGAGGGCCCTAACACTCAGCTGGCCTTTGACTCTAGAAGGAATACCCTGATACAGCCTAAAACTAATAGAGTAAAAAGTCGGAAGTGTTGTATGTGCCACAATTTTGAGCATTTGTCTTATGACTACCTTTGAGCAACAGTGACTAAACCAAGGCAAGAGAGAGGCCCCCGCCCCACTGTGTGACCCAATGTGGTCAACTGAGGGTGAGAGTCATACCTCCACAGGAGTGCAACATGTAGTAAACCATCTCAAGTGCTATTACTGGGCATACTCAGAAGCACCTGAGGCCAGTCTCAGTAAACAACAGCGTAACCCCCCCTGCAAATGGGGGTTCCCGAAAAGTCTTCCTTGAGCTTGCCTAAATGCTCATTGCCAGGCTGGTGTCCTACATTTTAGTAGTTTAAATGTGATTGACAGAGACTGCCTGTATAGCCTCTGTGTACTGTCTCTTTAAGAGCTGCCTGGATTGCAGTCATAAGTATTCTGAGAGGGAGTTCTGTTGAAAGATGTAACTATTTGCTGAAAATCATTTAGAGCGAGAATGATAATGTAGTTTATCTAACCTGCCTTCTTTGCAGCAAGGATAGTTTTGTTTGTCCTCACCATTTGGCCTGGGACTGCAAATTGGACCAATCAGTACTGGTGGGACCTAAAATGGAGCCAGGCTACAGGAGCTGTCTGGAGTCAAAATCTGTAGGAATTGTAGTTTTGGGCTTTTGGCGCCTTTTTGCACCTAAAGGGGGAAACTTTGTTGTGACTGACAGCTAGATCAGCCAACCGAACCTTTTGGATTCTGGAGAAAGTCCAAGGCTTGCTGGCAGTTGAGTCAGATCGAAGTTGGGAGCTGAAGAAGCAACAGCTTGAGACAGTCAAGCAGCCGTCTGAGTAGGACGTGGGAGAACTGTGGAAAGGCCTGAGTTGTGGCCTGCATGTCTGCCTGCTGCCCCGAGAGGGAGAGAAGAGAATTATTTCGGACTAAATCCAAGTTTGTGAAAACGAAGTAAGCCACTGATTTTTGACCAGGCTCATACCTGAAGAAGACTGAAGATGTTGCTGAATGTGATCGGCCTGTCAGGATTTCCAGCTGCTTTTGAATCCCCGGTTTGTGCAGAGATTCTGCGATCGTGACCGGACAGCGGTTTGCCTAGTACAGTAGAATTTCCTTACATCTGAATGTGCTGTGAGTTGTTAGTGGGTCGTGATTTGGTTCCCCACTGTGTGAACTGTGTTCTGCTTGCTGGAAGCTGTATCCAGCCCAAAACAGACTGTATCCGAATTTGTCTCCATTTGGCCGGGGCCTTGCCACACTGGCCCAGCCAGACTACCCGCTGCATAGAGAAAGCCACTGATGAGAGACTTGCCTGGGGATCAGCCCCCTGCTCCACGCTTGAACAGGAATGATGCCTCAGCGAATCGTGTGGGCCCTGCTTCTCCTGGCACTCCAGATTAACCACCTGCTGTCTCGATTTTCGTCCAGCCTGTGTCCTGTCTTGGGTATTGTAAGTAATCATCAAGGTAGCTCCCTGCAACAACAGCCTAATCTAAAAGTGTGTCATTTGATTGTCTTGTTTTCTTTTCATGAACTGACCCCTCCGGCTCCGGATTACAAATAGTGTGTGTTGTGTACATTGTTTTCTTCCATCACAGGGCCCCAACTAGCTGCAACATTTCTGGCTAGCCCACCATTCTCCATCTGGGTACCCAGAGTATGTGACTGTTTATGGACCCTGAAGTGCATGCATAACTGTCTGATTGATAGAGCCTTTAAGCAAATTAACCTGATTACGCTCCTCCCTTGTTCAAGTCCCTTAAATA
The DNA here is from genome assembly GCA_016271365.2 of Neoceratodus forsteri. Taxonomy (NCBI): domain Eukaryota; kingdom Metazoa; phylum Chordata; order Ceratodontiformes; family Ceratodontidae; genus Neoceratodus; species Neoceratodus forsteri. The sequence goes on from CM057449.1 coordinate 1,367,591,899, forward strand.
AATCAGATCTAACTCTTTTGCATTTACACTGACCGTGGTTCCAGTTTGTGCAAGAGTACTGTACTGCTGTTATTTGCTGTGTATAACCTTGTTTTACAGGGGATCCCCAGGGCAGAGACAGAGGAAAGCCCTGGTGGTAAGTACAAACAGTGTGGGTACTTGTGTGGTGTATCAGGGGTATTGTGAAAGTGATTACTGTGTATTGTTCCAGCCACTAGTAAGGAAAGAGGAGGGTTACAGTGTCTTGGCGGGCTGTGCCCAGGTTAGCTTGACCACTACCAACCCTGACCTCCGGGTGAAGGCACCCGTTTCAGAACTCAGGCCCCTTAACCTGCTACAAGCCAAGCAGGCAGGGGTAGTAGCCCTTGGGATAGCGCCACCTAGGGGTTACACGATATATATTAAGTTTAATCAATTAGGGTCTTGCGCTGTTCTGTGCATGCGCGGTAGTGTATACAAGCGGGTTTGTTTTTGCGCTCAAATGTATGCGTTATTTTGACTCACGCTATTGTGGTTACGCAATATTGCCCAGATACCCAAGTACTGGAGGACCTTTATCTCTAGTCTCGGATGTTTGACGCTGCAGACTGTCTTGTTGCACTTCCCCAGAAAAATACCAAAACATCATAGTTACCTAATCAGTATACTCCTCTCGGCAGCAAAGAAAGCTATTATGAGGCTCTGGCTCCAGCTCTCCCCTCCAACAGTCTGCAACTGGGAAGATACAGTATATGACACTTACAAAATGGAGAGTATGACTGCCCGATTAAACAAAAAACACACATCCTAATGAACTGATAGATGATTTGGTTTGTATATATTAGCCTCCCATTGACCAGATGTAGTCCCCTGCTCCCTCCTGTTATGGAGGATGCTTGCTTGAGATGTACTGGTCAACCCACAGTGTTGAATTTTTCAATCCCTCAGACGGACCAGGGCACTGGTGGACTGGGGGAGGGATTTTGACTTTTGGCCTGGGACCTGCATCCCCGAGTGAGAAATACAGTACCTTCACTTCTTTAAAGGGTTAAGCCTTGTTCCTGTACCTCCTCCTTCACTTCCTAATTTTTAGTTTTTTATTTACACAAATTATATTTACTCTCTAAATGGATGTATTTAAGGGAAATGTTATTGCAGATTACGAACTGTATTGCAAAACTTGGCAAACTGTGAACATAAGCAGTATGTTGTACACTACAAAAACCAAATAAAAACTACAGTTTGAAAAAAAAAAGTGGGAGATAACACAGCACTGTGTATGGATATAAAGGAATAGAAAGTTTAAGGTTAAGTAGATAGAGGCAGTGGAGTAACAACCAGGAAGTATGAAGTAGTATCAAGAAGGAAGCCGCTGTTACAAGGATAGAAAAGGGAAAGTAGGATACACCCTATCCTGGGTAGGGTAACACATTTAGAACTGGTAACGAAAGAGGAAGGAAGTCAAAGGACATAGAACGGAAGCAGGAAGTACACAAAAGCTTAGACAGAAAAAACAGACAACAGGGAAAAAGGTTAAAAAAAGAAAGAAGCAAGAGATTGGTGCACTGCAACAGGTGCAGAGCTGCAGTCTTTCAGGACACATTCAGGAGACCAAGGTGCTGCTCCATTTGTACTCACCTCTATGGGTGAGGGCAGAGGTTGCTGGATTCCAGACCAAACTGGCAAGCTTGCAGAGAACCTTCTGCTCCAGCCAGGGACCACCGGGTCTGCTGCCACTCCCCAAGACGATGCCTGGGTAGAAGCAGAGCAGTTGGACCTTGATGGGCTCCGGGGGGGGGGGTGGAAAGGGACATACTCCTCAGCCTGCATCATTGCACAATTCTTTCACCATACTGGCACGATGGGACAGCCGGGAAGAGGCACCCACAGCACTGGGAAAGGAGGAAGTGGGGGTCCTCAGAAGGTGAGGCCCCAAAGAGGGAGGAAGGCACCCCCAGTCAAGGAGGAAGCAACTGCTGGTGGGGGACTCTATCATTAGGGGGACAGACTTGGGAGTAGGGGGAGGAAGGGAGAGGGAGGTGAAGTGCTTCCTTGGTGCAGCTTAGAAGGATGAAGAGCGGATCCAGAGGAACACTAGGGTGGCAGGAAATGAGAGGGAGCTAGATGTCATTGTCCACCTAGGGGCAAATGACCTGGCAAGGGATAGGCTAGGGTTAGTGCAGGGCAATTTCAGGGAGTTGGGGAGGGGCCTTAAGCAGGCAGCTTGCACGATGGCATTTGCTGAGGTGTTATCTGTGTAAGGCCGAGGAGAGGAAAGGGCATGCAGCACCATGGGTTTTAACAACTGGTTGAAGACACGGTGCATGGAGGTGGGTTTTCATTGCACGGGGGCCAGTGTGAAAGGATATAGGACTCTATAAGGGAGACAGCCTGCATCCTTCCAGGAGGGGGGACCATAGTCCATAGTGGCCATTTTTGTTTTGTGCTATATATTTATTGACTTTTGCAAGGTAAAACTTACAAAGACACAGATCTACAGGTGAATCTAAATACCATCTGACATTAAGAAGAAAATACATATACCAGATACAAAGGAGGAATCGCCCCAGTTGGTACAGCATGGGAGGAAATAACAACAGTGGTACAAAAACGTAGAATGAAACATTTCCATAGCATGCAGCCCAGGAAGGTCCCAGGGATTAGACAGATACAGGAAGGAAACTCAGAAAGGCATATCTACTACGACGACCAACTGGTCTAGTAAATCCCCAATGATAACATATATAGGAAGGTTCCCAAAAACTTTCCAAAAACTCCCAGAGAAATAAATATACAGGCACACAGATATAGCTTCCCAAATATAGGCGCATCTAACATGGAGCATCCAGCAAAGGATCTCAAACTTCATAACATAGTATAAAAGTGGGCAGAGGACTGTGCCGTACATAACAGAGCCCAGGATGCAGTGAACAAAAATAAGAGAAAATATGATCTCACATCGTAGTCCAAGAGAGCTATTAGCTCTGTCCAGATCCATTCATAACAGTACATTAAATCCATCTAGTAGCAATCCAGGCCGGGAACTCGGCAATCCAAAAGGAGAGCACTAAAATATATAACAGCTCACCAAGTCAAGGATTGTAGTCCAAAAACCCTCCAATTCACACTAAAGCAACCCCCAGCCCAACAAATCCCAACATGTATCCCCCCTTGAATAGTAACAAGAAAGTAAACATACATACAGTATTCCACAGTCATTGACAAGTTCAGCAGAGAAATCAGTCTCCATCTGATGCATCATCATCGTTACCCCAATTCAGCTCCTGTTCTATGATACTGAGCATTTTTTCAGCGTCTTTAGGCTCGTTAAACAGGTCCACCTTACCATTCCAGGAGAGCCAGAGTTTAGCCAGGAACAGCAGCTGATGTTGTACCTTAAGCTGACGCAGGTGACCCCATACTCCATCGAACAATTTGCATCTCTGGCGAGTACTATAGGATAGATCAGGGTACAAATAAATACCCGATTCCTCATACTTGAGCTAGCGATGCCGACTCACCACTGAAAGGATCCGATCCCTATTGCCCACTCCGGTGCAGACAAGGAGAAAAGTTCTTAGGGTGGACGGTTCTACTGTCGCTTGGCATGGCGTAATACTGTATGCCTTCAAAGGAAAGCGGCGTGTCATCCTCGGTGAACCCAAGAAGCCTCGGCAAAACCGTGCAGACAAATTCCAGGCCATCGTCACCTTCCGGCAATTCTGGTAGGCCTAGCACCCTAATGTCTCCCGAGTCTGGTTCTTCACAACTTCCAAGTGTCTGATGCAAAAGGGTATTCTCCTTAATAAGTTTAGTAGAAACATCCATAGTCTTAGTGATGTTAGTCTCTACCTTAGAAACGACTTAGTCCATCAGTTCTACCATTGTCTCTGAAGCTGTTATTCGTGGAGTAAGAGTGTCAAATTTGTGATCAAGATCCTGCACTGTTTGTACCAGCTGTCCCAAATTAGCATTCACCATGGCCAAAGTCACCTTCCCCACCGATGTAGTAGTCAAGGCCCCCGTCTTAACAGTCTGTTCAGGCCTTTCATCAGTCCCCCACCCCTTCGGCTAAAAGAAGTCAGCTGAGGCTGCTGCAGCTCCCTTCTCCCCCATCGCACAGACCAGGTTGAATCACAATATGGGAAAAAGCTGAAGTTAAATCAGAAGTGCCCCCAAAACAGTTTTTAATATTACTTAAACAATGATCTCTCCAGAGCAAGAGGAAAGTACTGCTTCCTGCTCGGCTGCTCAGCAGTGCCCCCTCTGTAGGTGGTTTAAATGCTACTTGAATGAGCATTTAGATTAGATGAGGGAACGCCTGTGATACCAAAAGGAGGCTAAGACTGCCTTCCCCCAGACGATGAAGCAACAAGGAGGGAGAGCCCAAGGGAAGGAAGTTCTCCAGGGCAAGGGTGCAGGAAGACAGGTGTGGAGACAAGGGGGGGAGAAGAAGGGGGTATAAATCAAGACAGCAAGAAGAGAGGAGTAAAGGAGTCATGTAACAGACGGTAACAAGAGAAGGGGGTAAGGAGGAGCTTTAGGAAACATCACATGCTTGGGGGGGGAGAAGGCAGGGAGGGAAGCAGGGGAGAGGAGTAAAGTATGGAAAGCCATGTGTGCCACAGCAAGAAGTCTAGGAAACAAAATTCCAGACCTGGAGGCCATCATGGAGGAAGCTAGCCTGGATTTGGTGGCCATGACCGAGTCATTGTGCACTTACAGCCATGACTGGGCTGTGGCCATACCAGGCTATTCTCTGCTCAGGAGCGGCAGGGAATGGAGGAGGGGTTGTATCATATGTGATGGAGGGAGTCACGGCTACAGAAGTGCGGGGGCACCCAGAGGAAAAGGAGGGACTGGAGGTACTGTGGATCATCCTGGAGACAGGTGCTGGGGCTGCTATCTGTACAGGGGTTGTATACAGACCTCCAGCACAGGGTGAGGAGTTGGATAAGGTACATCTGGAAAGGACAGCATCAGGATGACAAATAATGGGGAGGTGATGCTAGATGATGACTTCAATCTGCCAGATGTGGACTGGAGCCTTCTAGCTGCAGCTTCAAAAAGGAGCGGGCCATCCTTGACTCATTACAAGTGGTCTTTCTCAGGCAGCTAATCAATGAACCCACTAGGGATGAGGCAATGCTCAACCTGGTGCTTACAAACTGGGACAGCACTGCAAACGTCACAGTGGACAGTACCCATTATGACGCTCTGCCATCTGCTTATGGTTATTGTATAATATTTGTATTATAAATCAATGGTCTGTATATGAAACTGTCTCGCACAAGTTAGCAGTTTGGCTTTTAACCTTCAAAGTGTCAGTGAGGATGTCATTGAAATGACCAGGGAAAAACTTAATTAATGCTTTACTTCCAGAGGGATAGTTTATGGCCCCTTATCAACTGCTGCTGCTTTGATGTTCGTTCCTGAATATGAATTTTATGACACCAGGAAAGGACGTAATTTGGCTGATTTCCATTGACTTTCTCACACCTTAGTGACAGATTGTGGGGTTGTAAAACCTCAAAGAGAAATGTTTGTGTAAAGACTGTCATATGTAGGCAATGGCTTTTTTCTGATGTTCACATTAATTAAAATACCTCCTTGTAGAAATTATGTTAGAATGAACTGTAAGGGAGGAGCTAGCTGACTCACCAAAAGGGGGCGGGGAAAGACAGAGTTAAAATGAAACATTGTTTCTGGGAAATGTGTGGTATATGATTCTAGACTCAGAGAGAGACAGTTCTCTGACTTGGAAAGCACTTAGAAAGGTAACACTTGGAGCAGAATTAAGTGTGTGTGGTAGAGTTTGTATTCTGTAACTTTCCTTTTTATTTGTAGATGACTGTGAGATTTATGATATTATTTGTTCTGTATTTTATTTTACCTGTTTTAAAACTTTTTAGTAAACAACATTTACTTTAACATACTGCCTGTGCTCTTTTCTGTTATTTTACACATGTGCTTGCTGAACCTGTATTTAAGGCTGACAGCTGTTAAACGCTTGATTGTGTTACTCAGCTTGCTTAAAAGTTAAGAGATACCTAGGTCTCTTATACAGTTGTAAGGGTTCATTTTGGATACCTGGCTGGATGCCCTTGGGAGAAAGATTATATTGCACCCTCCCTCCCGAAGAGAGTATTATCTGAGCCTGTTAATTGGGTGTGCTAGCATAAGGTTCACAGTTTGAATCCCTCCAGAATCCGAGGCTAACAGGTGATTTGGACCCAAAGCAGACAGGATTGTTACCCTGTCTGTTACCTGTTCACACTATTGCGCTCTGAGGTTGGCACTGTGGGAGCAGAGGGCCTGACCTGTGGAGTGCGTTTCTGACACCCTAGGTATCAGTGATCACTGTACAGTGTAGTTTAACATTAAGATGGGAGAAGAGGCAAACCACATGAGGACGAGGGTCCTGGACTTTGGCAGGCATTTTTTTAATGAAATCGGAGACTGCCTCAGAAACTGCCTAGTAGGGAAGGAATGATGGGGGAGAGAGTAGAGGAACAGAGGGAAAAAATAATGGAGGGTATAATTAAGGCAACTAGCCTCTGCATGGAGGAAGTGAGTACAAGCAAAATGGAAAAGAGACAGTTAAGGAACTGTAGGGAAGTGGCCATGATGGTAAAGGAAAAAAGGGTGGCATTCAGGAAGTATAAGGAAACACAAAGGAAGGAAGACAGGGAGGTGTACCAAGTAAAACAGAGGGAAGCAGGTAAGACAGTGAGGGGAGCAATGGCAGAGGAAAGGACAGCAAAAGGGGTAAATAATGAGGATAAGACTTTCTTCAGGTATATAAGTCAGAAGAGAAAATCAAGGGGCAGGATAGTAAGGATACGGAGGGCAGCAGAGGAAGACTGTGCAGAAGACGAGCAAGAAAAAGCAGACGTTTTGAACAGGTACCTCTGCTCATTCTTCACTGTGGATGGATGGGGGTACAGACCACCAATGATCAGCAAGAACAAAAGGGGAGAGGAGGTGGACTCAAGTCTATTTTCAGAGGAGAAAGTCCTGAAGGAACTGGCAGCTCTGAATGTGGACAAGGCTATGGGACCAGACAGGATATACCAAAGGGTACCGAGAGGTGCTGGCTACCCGAATGCTGGCCTTATTCAACTGCTCATTGGAATCAGGCATGGTTTCAGAGGGCTGGAGGAGAGCTGACATGGTCCATAAGGGCATCAGAAGGAAAGAGACTGGGAAGTATAGGTTGCTGAGCCTCACCTCAGCAGCGGGGAAATTAATGGAAACACTGTTAGGTTGGTAGAGCATCTTGAATCCAGTGGGCAGCAAAAGACCAAATGCAGCATGGATTCATAGGGAAGAGGTCATGCCAGACAAATCTGATTGAATTTTTTGACTGAGTTACCAGGGAAGTACAGTAGATCAGGGGAGGGCATAGGACGTGGCCTATCTGAACTTTAGTAAGGTCTACGACACTGTACTGCACAGGAACCAATTAAGAAATTGAGCAGCCTAGCGGTGGGATCCAAAGTGGTGAACTGGGTTAGAAATTAGTTACTAGATTGGTGTCAGAGGGTGTTTGTTACACGACACCCACTCTAATGATTGGAGTGACCAGCTAGGTGCCGCAGGGCTCAGTACTCAGACCAGTCCTCTTCAATGTCTTCGTGAGTGACACTGCAGGTGAACTGGAAGGGAAGGTATGCCTTTCTGCAGGTGATACCAAAATCTGTAGCAGGGTGGATAGTAAGGAAGGAGTGCAAAGAATTCATATGGATCTTGGGAAACTGAGGAGTGGTCAAGAGCTGACAGTTGCTGTTCATTGCTAAAAGTGCAAAATCACACACCCAGGCATAGGAATCAAGAACTAAGTATAGGATTTGGGGGTTGGTGCTGTCAGTCACTTAGCAGGAAATGACCTTGGGATATTGTATCTGATGACCTCAAAATGGCAGGGCAGTGTGGCAAAGCAGTGTGTAGGGTCAATGGGATGCATACAGAGAGGTATCTCCAGCAGAAGGAAATGAGCTGATGTTGCCATTATATCACTAGCTTGTGAGACCCCACCTGGAGTATTCTATCCAGTTTTGGAGGCCGCACCTCAGAAAGGACAGAGACAAGGTGGAGGCAGTCCCCAGGAGGGCAACTAAAATGGTGCAAGGGTTGCACCAACAGTCCTATGAGAGACTGAGGGATCTCAACATGTACACCCTGGAAGACAGGAGAGCAAGAGTGGACATGACAGAGACCTACAAGTGCCTCACAGGTGCGAACAGGGTGCAAGAGGGGAGTCTCTTTCAAGTCAGGAAGAGCACCAGAACCAGAGGGCATGTGATGAAGCTGGGGCTGGGGGGTTAGGAGGAATGTGAGGAAGTACTACTTTACAGAAGCAGTGGTGGACACCTGGAATAGACTGCAAGAGGAAGTGGTGGAGGAGGAAACAGTAGGGGGCTTCAAGCATACATGGGACAGACATACTGTAGGAGAATATTAGGAAATGGGCAGGGATGAGGGAGGGTTGCCAGAGACCAGTTAGGGTCTGCACAGACAGACTGGGCAGGGACCATCTGGGCAGACTGGGTGGGCCACGCCCTCCTTTTCTGCTGACAAATTCTAGGTTTCTATGGATGCCACTCTGTTGCTACAGCAGTGATGGATCCAGGATTTTACAATGAGGCATGCTGTGGCAGTGTGCCTACTTGATATGCAACTTTTTATAATGTTTTTAATCCTTTATACTATCCTTTTCATGATATTTTTGACTGAAAATATAAACATCATCTACAGTTTTGAGTGTATATTTTCTTACAATCACTATATTAGACTTCTCCAGCAAAGTGAAATACTGCAGCAGCAAGCAGGTAAGTTATGATGAAGGGTGCACCTGCACCTTCTAAAAACCCCTAGATCCACTACTGTGCTACAGTATGTTTACATTCCAGACCAGCACCAGTATGGCAAGATCAATGAGCTTACTTACAAACGCTGTAAGCAAAAATAAATATATACTGTACATATGTTTAGCACTAGAAAAATTAATTGGGTGCAGCACACACAGCAAGTATGGATCTTTTAGATAGTATATAAAACACATGCTCATTGGTCGCATTATCCTGGACTGCATGAACACACAGAAATATGCTGGTCCGTCTGCAGACTGGCTGGTGGTTACAGTTTGCAGGTTCAACAGACATTGCAGCCCGCCCTACCAGACTATCAGGCACTGCCTCAGTGATTGACCAGCTACCTCAAGGCTTAGGGTAGCTGGTCCAGTCCACTGGGGTGTTAAACAGACGAGGCATACTGATGAGTCCTGTAGACCAAACACGTCTATGTCTCCTGTTAGTACCCTTTGCAAACTGTGTGAGAGGCCTTCTGCACCATGCAATTCTGCTTAAAGTTGGACCAGCATAACATTCTGTGGTGATTTGCATATCAGTCCATGATGCTTTGCATTGTGGAGGCATGTGTGACTTGTATTTTCTTGAAACTTGGCTTCCCAGCCAAATGCCCTTTAACCCTTGCCTCAGTGTTTACGCACAGAGGTTCTTGTCTTTAAATGGTTTTTATTTTAATGGGTTCACTACTATATCCCAGGCACACTGCCTTAGGGGTAGCTGGTCCAGTCCACTGGGGTGTTAAACAGACGAGGCATACTGATGAGTCCTGGTAGGACTAAACACGTGTCTATGTCTTCTGTTAGTACCCTTTGCAAACTGTGTGAGAGGGGCCTTTCGGCACCATGCATCTGCTTAAAGTTGGACCAGCATAACATTCTGTGGTGATTTGCATATGCAGTCCATGATGCTTTGCATTGTGGAGGCATGTGTGATTTTGTATTTTCTTGAAACTTGGCTTCCCAGCCAAATGCCCTTTGGGGTAACCCTTGCCTCAGTGTTTACGCACAGAGGTTCTTTGTCTTTTTAGATATATGTTCCCTTTTAATCTCTCCCTCTAATCTACAGTAATATCCTCCTCTCCCCCATCTTGGACTGCAAAATGTTTTGGCTTATAAAGTTTGTATAAAAGACACTCCGTGGAAAACAAAATTCTTTACTTCCTTTTCCACTGTGCCAATTCCCAGGTCTCTCCATCCCAGTGCATGTTGATGATGTCATGGTAGTTATGTTTTCCATATTGATATATGGTCACTGTAGCGATATATTAACACTATATCTACTTAGCTGACTCCAAGCTTAATTAAGTCTCTAGCCCTAACAGTTCCAAAGTTATCATAGTTTAAAGACATATAGCTCCTTGCTTGCTGGGCAACAGGAGGGGACTTTCGTCGGCCATAACCGCAAAGGAAAAGTCGGCGGCCATAGCTGCAGGAAAGGTGGTCAGCGGCTATTGCCACTGCAAGTAAGGTTGGTGGCTGTTGCCACTGCTAAGGAGATCAGTGTCCGTAGCCGCAACTGGAGAGACTGGCAGCTGCAGCTGCAGTTGGAGAGACCGGTGGCCAATTATCCAATTATTTATCCAATTATCCCATTATTTAACCAGTAGTGGCACACTAAGCTGAAAGCTTGTTTACAGGTGTGACCTGGGATCACAGGGAAGTTAAGTGACTTGTTCAGGGTCATACAGTATGTAAGTAGGGGCCGTGGGATTCAAACCTAGGTCTCCAGATTTGCAGCTCAGAGCCTTAAACCACTGCGCTATGCTGCCTCCCTGACCGGTGGCCATAACGGCAGTTGGAGAGACCGGCAGCTGTAGCCACAAAAGAGGAATTTCGTGGCCATGCCGCAGACTTGGGAGCCAACAGGAAAAGGCACCAGTTTTGAAACTTGCAGCTGGGCTATAAAAGCCAGAGCCTAGCCAAGATACTGAGAACTACAGCTCCTTCCTTGCTGGAGAACATTCTCCCCCTCAATCCCTCCCCACCCTCCATTAATTAAACAAGCTACCTGGGCTTCTCCCAGAGGAGGCTGCCAACACAAGAGGAGGAGGAGAAGCGGAGTTTTTGCTTCTCTTGGAAGTGGAGTGACCACTGGGAGAAAAAAGGATGTGAGTGTCGCTATCATTTTATCTCAAGACAAAGTGTCTTTCAGCAACAGGAGGGGGTGAGGCAGAGTAAAACGTTCAAGTTATGTCTGACTTTTTATATTTCTAAAGTGATTTTATCTCTAAGGGACTTTTATACGTCTAATGTTACAGTGATTTAAGTGGTAGTGACATTTATAAGTAGAATGTATTATGGAGGCAGAGTAAATTTTTAAAGTTCTACCTGACTTTTTATATTTCTAAAGTGACTATCTCTAAGACTTAGAAAGGGTACACATTTCACTTTCACATTGCCTTTTTTATCTTTAAGGGACTTTTATATTTCTAATGTTATATTTCTATCATGTTATCTTAAAACAAAGTAAAGTGATTTAAGAGGTAGTGACATTTACAAGTAGAAGGCATTAGGAGATTTGAAGGGGCGAAAGAATTTTGGTACAAGCACAAATGGGTAGTGATTGCAGGAAGGCTATGGTAAGGGGAACTGAAGAGTAGAGTACAAACTGATTCCATGTCTTTTGTTATGTAAGGGGATATTCGTTCATTATTTTTAAAATGGGAGATCAAATGGATGGGCAGAGAAATTGGAGAGGTAGCCTGAAACGGGATCAAGCAGGTCTTGAGTATGGTCTCCAGGCCACTAGGGCTCGGGGAATCTTTGGGAGGGTGGTAGGGTGCAGTGGATGTGGGGCGGCCATGGTGTTGGATACAGCATGGAGACTGGGGAGCAGACAGCTTACACAGATAAGGGAGGAGGTGGGGTGGTTCAGGTGGGTTCTAAGCAAGGTAGGAGAGAAGGGAAGGGTAGAGGACTGGAGGAGGTCCAAAGAGAACACCAGCTGGGAGAGGGGTGAAAGAGAGAACATAAGTGCGGTTGCAGGGGTTTTAGGAATAGGTGTAGAGGTATACACTAGAAGAAGGGGAGAGGACTGCAGAGGGGCGAGAAGAGAAAAGAGGAGCACAAGGGAGGCCGCAGGAGACCTAGGCACAAGAGAAGTAAGGGACAAGATGGAATAGGGAACTGCCAAGTGGTAGGATCACAAAAAGCACAGCAAACACCATCAGGGTAGGGCCAAGAATTAGGGAGAAGAGCACCAGGCAGCAAACTGCGATGCAAGGAGGCAGAGCAAAAAAACAGATACGCACCTCTGGGGGCATCTGAGGTGGAAGACGGCAAGAAGTGCGGCAGCGAGGAATTCACTGGAGCCAGGGGAGGGGAGAAGGTGTTAGAATGATCAGGAATAAGGGATGCACCTTTGGAAGGGAGTCTGAAGGGAAGTAGCTAAAATGTGCAAGAGGAGGGATGAAAACAGTCTCGGGGGGACACAATGGACAAAAGAGACAGGGAGGGAGCCTACAGTAAGCTCAGGAAGTGAAAGGATAGAGGCGGGAGGAAGGGAGGGTACCTGTACACAGAGGATTCGGGCAGTAGAGAGGAAGAAAAGGAACAAAGGGAGGGGTAAGAGCTCACGAAGGGATTCTAGGATGAGGGGGCTGATGGGGACACCGGGGAATGAGAGATTTGGTCCAGGGAGAGCAAAACTCCGGAGAAGGAGATGGACAAGGGGAAATGGGACCAGGGAGGAAATGGTGCGTCAGGGGAGGTGTAAGCAAAACTACAAGTAGAAGAAAGGGAGAAGCAGGATAGTACTCATAGGGAACTCAGTACTAAAGGGAATCAGTTGGGGAGAAATCGAGGAAGGAGCAGCACCATTTGAGTTGAGTGTATGCCATGAATGACGGTGCTAAAGGTGAGACACAATATACCTTCAAGGGGCAAGCAGCAAGATAAGAGGTCACATTTGGTGTTCCACCTAGGCACCAATGTTCTGGAGGGAAGTAGTCTTATGGAAGTGAGGTTCAGAGAGCTTGCCATATTCTGCAGTAGTGTGGGGTTCCAGTCGATGGCTTTCTCAGAGGTACTGCCTCTGCCAAGAGCAAGCACATTAAGAAAACAGAGGACTGAAGAATTTAATCATTGACTGGGGGGTTGGTGCAGACAGATGGTGTCCAGGGCAGTGGGGTACTGGGGAGCAATGTGGGAGGATGACAGCCTATTTGCCCTGGACAGGCTACACCTGAGCAGGGAGGAACAAGCAGTGCTTAAGGGAAAGTTAGGGGGCTTTATCGAAAGAAATTATAATTTAAACTGATTTTGGGGTGGGGTAAGGAAGGGGCCACTCAAAGTGGCAGGAGTGATGGGAGGCTCTCAGCCTCCCCCCACCAGAATGGAGATAAAGTACTGGAAGAAAGCAAGAACAAGCAAAGGTTTGTAGGGGAGAGCAGTAGAGGAAGGGTGTCCTGGTGGGAGGGATTCTCAGCCAACGCCAGGAGCTTAGGGAACAAAATGGTGGACTTGGAGGCCATCATGGTGGACGAAGGACTGGACATAGTAGCGGTAAGTGAAACATGGTGGACAGAGCATCATGCCTGGGAGACAATTACCCCGGGCTACAGACTGTTTAGGAAGGACAGAGATGGTAAGTGGGGGGGTGGCATTATACATCAAAGACGACATTAGGGCAATGGAAGGGCAGGAGGAAGTAAGGGAGACAGAGCTCTTGTGGGTCACGCTTGACAGATGGACTGGGGAATCACTGAGGACAGGGGTGGTTTACAGACCTCCGTTGCAGGGCAGAGGAAGGGGATAGACAACTGATACAGGCAGTTACAAAGATGGCTGTCAAGGGGGAACTTCTGCTAGTGGGGGACCTAAACCTCCCCAACGTGGACTGGGGATCCTGGCTGCAGTATCAGCTAGGAGCAGGGGGATCCTAGAGGCACTACAAGGGGTATTCATGCAACAGCTGGTCAGGGAGCCCACTAAGGGAGAAAACCTGTTGGACGTGCTCCTTACAAATGGGGAGTGTGTGGAAGAGGTGTAGGTGGGTGACAGACTAGGAACTAGTGATCACAGGACTGTGAGATTCAGGGTAAAATTGGGGCAGGAGACAAATCAGACTAGAACGAGGGTGATGGAATTCAGAAAGGCAGACTAACAAAATGAGGAGGATATTGAGGAAGAAATGGCAGGGAAGGGCAATAAGGGGATGTTGAGGAGCTATGGGGGAGCTATCAAAGGAGGAGTACTGAAGGCCACTGAAATTTGCATTAAGAAGGTGAGGAAGCACCAAAAAAGGAGGAGATCACTCTGGTTTACTGGGAAAGTGGCAAGGGCGGCCAGGGAAGGGAAAAGAGCATTTAGGAAATATAAGAAGACACAAAGGGGAGAGGGCAGGGAGGCTTATAGAGAAAAGAGGAGGGTGGCAGGGCTGAAGATAAGGAGGGCTAAAGCGGATACTGAGGAGAATATAGCTAAGTGGGTCAATGGGGGGGATAAAACTTTTTTTTAGGTACGTGGGGGAAAGAAGGAAGGCTAGGCAGGGGATGAAAAAATGACTTACAATAGTAATCTTGTTTCTTCCAAGAGAACCTTACTGTATTCTGACATATGCAGTATGGTCTCATCATAGAACTGCCCGGAACCAAAATGTTTAATAGAACCTATGCTAATGATGGAATGCTAGGCTCGAGCTCAGTTTTCAAACCACTGTCCCTGGAATATATCCTGCAACTGTCAGATTCTTACGGAGCACGCATAATAACAAGCTATCTAAACTATCCTAATAAATAACTAACACCCCCCAAAAACAAACAATACCCTTTTATTTAAAAATGTGGGCATCACTAAAACTCAAATCACAAATGCCCCAATCAAGAAATGCTCACAAGTTTCAAACAGCATGGACAGCTGTACTGCAGTGCCCATAGGTTCTAGTAGGGGATGTAGGGTGGGAACTCAGAATACAGTAAGATTCCCTTGGAAGAAACAAGATTACTATGGTAAGTAATTTTTTCTTCAAATCCCAGGAAATCTTACTGTATTCTGACATATGCAGACGACCCAAACAGTACTTTTGGAGGAGGGCAGAGAACCTATTTAGGAAACACGATCTGCAGTACTACTGTAGCAAATCTGGCATCAATTCTGGCATGGGTATCCAGGCTATAGTGTTTGCCAATTGTGTAAACAGTTTTCCAGGTAGCTGTTTTACAAATTTCCAACAAAGGAATATCTCTTGCAGCTGCTATAGAAGCAGTTGTACTCCTTGTAGAGTGGGCCCTAAGGCCCACAGGAGGCTCTTTGCCTACTTTGCTGTAGCAGAACTGAATACAGGCAGCAATCCATCATGCAATGGTCCTGTTTGAGGCAGGTTTGCCCTTGCCCACCTCTCCATAAGTCAAGAAGAACTGAGTACTATCCTGCCTATGATTCCTGGTATGATCCAAGTAATAGCTTATAGCCCTTGACATCTAGGCTATGCAGCCTACATTCCCCTGAACAGGAATGGTCGTTAAAAAAGACTGGCAAAATGACAGACTGATTCAGGTGAAAGTCCAACACCACCCTGGGGAGAAACATCCTGTTAGTTTCTGAGGACTACCTGTCCCTATAGACTGAGATGTAATTTGCTCTTTGGACAGGGCCTGGAGCTCACTAATTCTCCTGGCTGAGGTTACAGCTATCAGGAACACCGTCTTCCATGTCACATATTTAAGCTCTGCTGAAGACATGGGCTCGAAGGGTAGCTGCATTAGCTGGCCAATGCATGTATTAAAATCCCATGCAAGAGTTGGCTCCTTGTGTGGGGGATGCAAGTGTGACAGGCCTTTGAAAAATTTCTGAATACCTGGTTAGCAGCCAGTGATGAACCTTACCTGCTGAGAGGTAAGCAGAGATAGCTGCCAGTTGTACCTTAAGGGTAGATGGCTGGAGGCCGAAGGAATGAAGGTGTGCCAGATAATCGAAAACGACTGGCAAGCCAAGCCTTGCTATAGTCTATATGTTTTTGCTGGCACCAAATAGAAAACCTCTTCCACTTAGAGGTGTAAGTTTTCTTAGTAGACGGTTTTCTAGAAACTCTGAGGACCTCCAGAACCTCTTTAGAGAGGTGTAGGTCAGCATACTCTAAGTCTTCAGGAGCCAAGCCTTGAGCCTGAAGGACTGGAGATTGGGGTAAAAGATCCTGCTCTGTAAGCAGGTCAGTAGGTTGCCTCCTGGGAGGAGACTGGTGTGCATACTGACAGGGTCAAGAGCAGTGGATACCAGGGCTGCTCTGGCCCAATTATGAGGATCATTGTCGCTGGCTGAACCTGAGCTTGTTCAGTACACTGAGCAACAGGGAAATGGAGGGAAGGCATACAGAAACGTCCCCGTCCAATCCAATAGTAGTGCATCCAGAGGCAGTGTGCCCACTGCAAGAGGCTTGCAACAGAACTGTGGCAGTTAGTGATTGTCTGGGGCTGTGAAGAGGTCTACCTCTGGGGTGCCTCACCTTCTGAACACAATTTGCAGGATTTGCATATTAAGTGACCACTCGTGGCAATTCTGATTGATCCTGCTGAGGGCATCTGTGAGGACACTGTCCTTCCCTAGGAGATGAACTGCTGATAGGGAGAGCCCCAGGGAGTAGGCCAAATTCCATACTTTAGTGGCCTCTGTCCACAGGGGGATGACTTGACACCTTGCTTGCTGATGTAGTACACTGTGGTTGTATTGTCTGTTCTGACTTGAACCACCTTGCCCTGCAGCATTAAGGCAAAATACTGAATGCCTCGTAAGCTGCCCTGAGTTCCAGCAGGTTTATGTGAAGCAGAGACTCCTGCTGGAGCCAAATACTCAGTGCGGTGTGTGCTCCCCAGGTGGGCACCCCATCCTAGGAGGGGGCATCCGTTGTTAGCATTGCTGTTGGTAATTGCTGAAGGAAAGGCACACCTCTCTGAGGTTGTCCTTTCCTGCCACCACTGGAGTGCTTGATGAAAAGTTCCTGTGACTGGTACCATCTTTGACAGGGAGTCTTTTTCTGCAACCAGTGAGATCTGAGATGGAACTGGATGTCCTCATCTGGAACCTGGAACCTAGCACTGCTGCTGTTGATGCAGCCATGTGTCCCAACAGCTGGAGAAAGTGCCTTCTGGCCTGGGAATATGCAGCTGGAAGGAGCTGGCCAACTGTACGAGGCTGTCCACCCTCCCTGAGGGAAGAATGCCTAAGTTCCTCTTAGTGTGCCCAATTCTGCTCTATAAATTCCAGGAGTTGAACTGGTCTCAGCACTGACTTCTTTTGGTTTTCCAGGAAGTCTAAGGACTGCAAGGTATCCTGAGTGGTGGTCAGTGCATCTTTGACCTGCTGGGGACTGGCCTACCACTAGTCAGTCCAAGTATGGAAGACTGTAACTCCCTGCCTCCTTAAGTGTGTTACCACTACTTCTAGGCACTTTGTAAACATTCTTAAAGCAGAAGTCAGGCCGAAAGGCATGGCTCTGAACTGGTAATGGCCTGATGGCACTCTGAACCCGAGGTACTTTTGGGATTGCCGGATAGGAATGTGGAAGTAAGCATCCTTTAAGTCCAAGGAGGCCAGCCAATCTCCCTGCCTGAGTGTAGAGAGAATGGCAGCCAGAGTGACCATTTTGAACTTTGACTTTGTCAAATGCCTGTTTAAATGTCTGAGATCCAGTATGGGTCTCCACTCCCCTGTTTTCTTTAGAGCGAGGAAGTATCTTGAGTAGAGTCCCTTTCCCTTTGGGCCAAGGGAACAGGCTCCACTGGCTTCTCCTGATGGAGTTTTGCTACTTCCGCCTCCAATAAAACTGCTTCTGATGGGTGGCAGGTCTGGAAACTCTTGCCTCAGCCAGGATAAGACTCTGAAGCTGAGAGCAAGACCCTAGCTCACTACCTCCAGGACCCATCGTGATGGATTTCCAAGCCTGGCGGTAGTGAGCCAGCCTGCCTCCCTACTGGGAATGGGGAGGCAACCCTGGCAGACCCCTCAGGGTCTGCTTTGTTTGGGCACTTGGTTGGGAACCAGGGCCAACTCAATGCTGCCCCTTCTGCCTCTGCCTCTAAAGTACCCTCTCTGTGGCTGAAAGGCTGGGAGAGCCTGAGTCTGGAAGAAAGGTCTGTAGTGGTTCACTTTTACCCCTTACTCTGGCACTTCTGAGGTGTTGCTGCCTTTTCCTTAGCAGCAGCACTCTTGTAAGCCACCTTGTACTCATCCATCTTTTTCATGTAGGTCTCTGCTCACCAGAGAGGGATGTGGGCCCACAAGGAAAATCCAAGGCCTTCACCTGGGTGTCCTGGGATAGATTAGTGGCCCCTCGCCAAGCAAATCTCCATAGGGACACTGAAGTTGACATCAGTCTGGCTGCAATGTCACTGGCATCAACTGCCATCCGAAATTGGTACTTGGAGGTCTCTATGCCTCTTTTCGCAGCCTCTGCTGGTCAGACGCCATGGAGCAGGGCAGGTCTTAGCAATCTCCAAACCGCATTTCAGAGACTTTTCTGGTATCTGGAAACATAAGACATGTAAGTGGCCCGCCTAATGGTCAGAGAAGTACCCAAGTAAGACTTCTTGGCCATAGAATCCATTTCCTAGAATCTTTATTGGTCAGATGTGAGGTTGGAGGAATGCCTGCCTTATCACATGCAGCAGCCTGCACCACCCCTTCATGACTGGGATGTCCAAAAGGAACTCAACTCCAGCCTCGCCACCAACAGTATTTCCTATTCATCTTCTTGTTCACTGGGGAATGGAAGTGGGGGTTTGCAAAACTCTAGTGGCTTGTCTCTTTAGGGACTTATGGATGGGTAGTAACAACCTCTTAGTTGTTGACACATCGGTCATTTCCATGTAATCTGGCTCCTCCTCCACAGATTCCTGAGTAGAGAGGTCCAGAATCTGTGCCACCTGCTTCATGAAAGCAAAATGTGAGGTAAAATCCTCAGGTTCCTTATCAGGGGAGTCAGGGCATTGAGGATCAGGGGAAACATCTGGTTCAGGGGGGCTCCCCAAAATCCTCATCCATCATCCCCTTCATCATCATGGTCATCATAATCACCATAAATATCAGGGTAATGTTCAAAGGAACTGGAAACCGAGGTGCGACCCAAAGTTTGAACCAATGGATGATGTGAACCGGGTTGCAGAACCAAGGTACTAGTTTGCAGCGACTGGAGTATCCTGATGGCATTAGCAATCTCCTCAGTGGTAGGAACCGACAGATTTGTCGGTTGCGGTTCCTTCCTCGAGTGCTTTTCCTCCTTCTTCTTTTTAGCAGATGTTGCCGGTTCAGTGGCAGTCTCTGTGGTTCGCTTTCTTCCCAGGGAACCTTCACCCTTGTCAGAGGGCTGTTCGTCCGGTTCCTTGGGTTTTTCCTTAGAGTGAGAAGGAGTCGGTTTATCCAAGGCCGGGTCACCAGCCTTTTCAGACACCTTTTCCTTAGTCGGTTCAATCGCCTATCAAACCTCGACTGGGAAAGTTTTTACAAATTTCACAATCTGCATTCAGGTGATCAAATCCTAGGCAGAAAACAGAAATTAAGTGTGGATCAACTTTAGCAAATGGTTCATCACACTCTGCAATGCTGAAAACCCATAGGGCTGGTTCTTTTCTTGGGCTGTGACACAACATAAAACCCTTGAACTGGGTTTCTCTGAGGCAAACACACACTTGTTAAACAAAGAATTCTCTCTTTTTTTTTTTTGCAGTCGGTTCAGCGACCAAGCAAGAACTGGAGAGTTACCTTGGTTCCCAGCACAAATTAAATGTAAAATAAAAGATATTTACCTAAGAAAATACAAACAAAAGTTCAGTTTCTTCCCGGTTGTAAAGAACTGGCAGCGAACTGAGAAACTTACTGAAACAACACTAAATCTAGACTAATCTACCTGTAATACCAAGGACATTGCTTTAAAAATGAAAATAAATAATTGGTACTTTTAAAAAACGAGAAAATAAAATCTTCAAGAAAGATGAAGGCGAGCTCTCCGAGGCATCTTACTTAGGCAAACAGAGTAAAGAATCTGACAGTTGCAGGATTTATTCCAGGGACAATGGTTTGAAAACTGAGCTCGAGCCTAGCATTCCACCATTAGCATAGGTTCTATTAACCATTTCGGCCCGGGCGTGTCCTATGGTGAGACCATACTGCATATGTCAGAATATAGTAACATTTCCTGGGGTTTGAAAGTAAGGTTATGGGAGGGAGTGAGAAATACAACTGAAGGGGACTTTAAGAAAGCAGAGGTGTTGAATAACTACTTCTGCTCGCACTTCATGGAGGAGGGGCCGGGTAGGGGACTAGACCTGAGGGGGAGGGGCAGTGTGGTGGGGTTGTGGGATAACAGATGGACCAGACACCGAACTACAAGTTCAACACACAATCTCTGTGTGATGTTTATTCAAAATACAGGAAATAACCTTCCACAATGCATATTCCTTCTTCAGTGCATCAGTTTGCAGCAAGACTATGAATGTCCTTTCTCTGCACTTAGCCGGCACCTACTGATACTGATCTCTGATCTAACCACTTTTCAGTGAAAACCCTTCATCCCTATGTGGGCCCCATTTGCTTGGGTAGTGGGGGCTCAAAGAGAAAAAAAACAAAACAAGTTAAAAACAAAGAACCTCAGTGAAGCTGTGTGGTTGCAGTCGCTGGACCTCAGAGTTGAGAGTAGCAGCAGGATCGACAAAACGCTCTAATTTTTCTTTGAGCAGGTATGCCACCAGTTGACTCTACAAAGAAGTGATAATTTATCAACTTTCCAGGCTATCTTTGGCACCCACACAGTAAAAGTGAACAGGAAGTGCTTTATTATAATATCTGTAGGAGGCCAGACCTCTGGACAACTCCTGAGTACAGTGGAGTTCAAACCGTGGCAGAAGCCACTCTCTCGGTGGAGTTCAGATCCGGTAAAGCCCATGAGAGGCCTATTGGTCTGTCTGCTTTTGTGTCTACCTTTTATCTAAGTCTTAGAGATATTGTGGTGTAAAGCCTTTCTTCACTATGTCTTTATCACTTTTGCCTTTACAACTCTCTTGTAACTCTCCTGTAACCTTATCCCAAAACATTGGTCCTTTTTGGTTTTATTAGAGAAAGTGCTACAGTGAATGAATATTGTGACATTGTGAAAAAAGGAACTGTGAGGCATCCTTGTAATGTTTTGCTATGATTTAATGTAGAGATGCAGGCCCAAATTCAATGAAAAACATTAGTTTATCTTTGTTTTATTTTTTTTCATTAATAATCTGTAAACCAAAGGAAAAATTTACCTGCTTCTGGGTTACAGATTAGAACCTGATGGATTGGCTGTTTTGGTCAGGTGATTTTTGAGCTTAAAGGCGCAAGCACAAGCTATGGTTCAACTCGTTCAGCTCGATTTGCAGAAAGGAGGGAGAAACAGAGCTTGAAGGACACTGGAGAACTTGCGGTCTTTTGGAATTGCTTTTTGCAGCACTGTGCTCTCGAGTAGTTTTTCCTTCGTGTTGGAGCTTAAGCTTTTCATTGCTCTTGGGTGAACTTGAGCTTTAGTTCACCGTCATTTAAAGGCATTTTTTGCTTTCTGACACTCATTTGCAATCTCGCTGTGGCAGTTATTGCTTCTTTTTTACTGCTGAGATATGGCTGGTGAATATATTTAAATCAACTGAAGCAACTGCACATACACAACAAATTTGAGCATTGTTGAATCTGGGCCCAGAAATATCTAAATCTACAACATTAGAAGTACTATACAGAATTAATTATTGACTAGCTTACTGAAATTTTATATTGAGTGATTGAATTAACTGCAATTAATTGCATTTGTGTAACTTATACTCTGTGTTCTTTTTATATAATTAATATAATCACTAGGATTATAGTGATTCATTATTATATAAAGTTTTGCATTTTTTATGAACAGATGATTTATTGCTTTGCTTTTTGATGTCTATATATATATACATATACATATATACATATACACACACACATATGGGACCCTGTTTAGCCTTGTGTTGTATCTTGTACCTTTAGTGTTTACCACCCTGCTTACAATTACAGCAAGGAGAGTAAGAAAGGAGAAGTGTGGAGAGGTGTGGAATTGGACTTGGGATTGGTATCAATTAAAGAAAGACTTGGACCGAGAAATTTGGATTGCATGGATATTTAAAGTCTCAATTTATTTTGGACAGAGGACAACAGTTTTTATTGGAGAAGTTTGAGTTTGAGATGAAACAGTGTCCTAAAGCCTATCAGAGGACTCTCTGGGGCTAAGGGAAGAAGGACTATAACTGAAGAAGACAGAGAAGATAAGCATAACACCAGTGCATAATTTAGAACTTGTTTATGTGCAAGGTGTATTTTGTGAAGTGAAACAGGAGTAATAGGAGTAATTTCACACATCTCCTAACATACTGCTATATTAGGGTTAAATTCCTTAAATTAAGTGGTTATAGTAGGTGTAAGCATGCAAGTGTGGGTAATTAACAGACGGTAGGCTTAATTGTTTTAGATTACTTCTCCTTTACATACATAATTAGTTTTAATGGAAATATCAGGTGTAAGTGTGGATAATTAACAGACAGGGGGGCTAAATTGCTCCAGATTATCTCTGTGTCTTTGCATAGTCTATCTAAATATATCACCTTTTGAAGTATTGTATATTTCATTGCTCTTCTTGCTAATTATTTGTTATCATAAATTAGTAGAATTTCATCAAAATGCCGGTGGAAACAAGAAGAGGCAAGAATATTTCAAGTGATTTGAGGAAAAGCCAGAAAGTAAGTAATAGAAATGCAAGGGTAAAATGGAGGAAAAAAATGAGAAGAGATTGTCAGAATTGCATAATAACAATGATAATGAGTTTGATGACCATAATTCAGAAAGTGAGATAATGAAAGCCATTGCTGAAACTAAATCTGCTGACAATATGACTGATAATTAAAAAAAAGGGGGAGGCATGGTGCATCAAATTTGGTTCAACCACTTATTTGGGAGGTATTAGGGAAAGAAAGAATGATGATCTTAAGGAGAGTACTAGAACATCTGTACATGATGAATCGAAAAGAACAGCCTAGGTACAGCACCCAGTTTCAGCATTGAAAAACTGGTAGGAGAAATATATTTTTGAGTTACAGGATAACAATTAATAGAGAGTATTAAAGAAACAATAGAGACCAATAATGGAATTGAACTGAAAATTAAGGAAATGAGAGAATTAGGACAAGGAAGAATAGTTTGTATAACTTATCTGAGCATCAAGTTGAAGTAAGAGAAGAAAGGGAAGCAGGGAAACACCGGAATACTAACAACAGTATTGTATATAATAATACAGCATGGGAAAATATTAGTGGTGAAAGTACTCAATTAATGAGCCCTTGTAATTTGGTGACTCCACCTTTGGATACATTAACTAGGGAATGCATTAATGCACTTAGAGATCCATTATTGGCTAATGCCATGATTTATGAGCAGATATTGTCATTTAAACAAGACCTTTTATTTATAAAACAGATGTGTATCGATACTAAAATTACTCTAAATGAGTTATTAATGAGAGAGCAGAAAAGAGAACTGGAGAATGTATTTATACCAAATGAGGAAGTGTTGGAGGGGAGTAGAAGGTGGAGATTTTTCTTCCTTTTGCACTCCTGCAACTTTACAGACAACAAATAAAGACAACAAGTGAATGGATGTAACAAAGAGTATGTCTGAGTCAGAACTGGTGATGCTACCTGAAATTATAATGAACAAGATAGTGTGATAGTGGAGATGAAGTCCAAACATGCAGAACCCTGGGGAAAAAGAGTTGAACAAAACAAAGAAGAAGTAAAAGACAAAATAGTAATGAAAAATACCACCCTTATAAAGAAACCTAAAGTTATTTATAACACTCTTAGCTCTACCAGCACATATACAAGTATAGAAATAAATAATTCTGGGGGGAGATTGTTAAAGAAGGATTTGAGTTTAGGAAGAAGAAGAAAAAAAGATGAATATAATGTTACATCTCTGGTAGATTTAGAGGAAGAGAAAGGGGAAGGGAATGTAAAAGAGTGTATGGAAAGGGAAAAAGATAAGAAATTATTAATACACAATAGGGTGGAAAACCAAAAGGAAAAATAACTCAGAAGTAAGACTAATAAACCACTCAAAAAGGGAGAGAAGAAAAATGGTACAATGGTGAAAGCAAAAAAAAAAGTTAGGTCATCAAATAAAAATTACTTGCAAAAGTTAAGTCAAGGGGTAGATAAAAAACAGAAGGGAAAAGTTGATAGGAAAAAGAAAGGAGGTAGTAAGAGTGGAAAATATCGGAATGAGAACTATAAAATCAGAAGTAACAAAGAAAAACAAAGTAGAGAAAGTGGGGAATGAAGCAAGTGAGGTTTCAGTTACGGTTAATAGAAATAATTCTGGATTTCAAGATACTGAAATATTAAGGGGAAAAAAAAAAAAGACGACAGCCTCAGAGCATTTTTAAAAAGGATGCTAGACACAGATTATGTGTTACCAGTGTACAATGTTCGTTTAATACCAAATGAAACAGAAGTAATTTTGAATAACCACCTGAAACAATTTCTGGGCTCTATACTAAATAAATACAAATAGAATGATAATCTACTAGAGAGACTGAGTGTCATCAGACCAGTAGAAAAACCTAGACTTAGTGCTTTTGGTCTCTGATCAATATTATATTTTAAAGTTGACTGAAAACCAAAAGCACAGTTTAAAGCTACTAGGTTTTGGGATAGAAAGTGTTATCAACATTAAAACTTTATTCCCAGAATACTTTAAAGATTTGAGTATTAAGGGAAATGACGTCAAAGAGCGCATGATATCTATATATGAAATTGGGAATTTTTTAAATGAATCAAAGAAAAATTTAAGATCTAAAACAATGGATTTACTGCAGAATCTCTTGAAAGACAGAGAATTAAACAAAAGAATTTCTAAGGTTAAGAGAAGGGAGAAAAAGATGGACAGTTGACAATATGGACAGTAAATGAGCAGGAATACTTAAATATTCTGGCAAATGCAGAGAAATTGGATGATTTTGACATCCATATGTTGGGGGGGAAGAACTGGAAACTTGCATAGCCCAGGAAGAGATATATAGTAACGATTGGTTAGGATTGGTTAAAACAGCAAACAGATACCAAATACTACAAGAATTAAGTGAAGATTGACAAAGCAAGGAGGATGTAATCAATGAGCCATCTAAGCAGGAATTCAAATATAATATGCTATCATGGAATGTTACAGGATTACAGGAAAAATTAGCAGATCCATCATTTATGCATTATATTTTGAAATTTAACTATATTACACTACAGGAAACCTGGGTTAAAGAAGCCGTTTTCCTGAATGGATATAGGGTGTTTCCACAAGGCTGCTAGAAGTAACAAGAAGTATGAAAGATTATCTGGAGGATTAATAACATGGTGTAAGATTTTAGATGATACAGAGTATACAAAAATAGATACAGACTCAGAACGTATTTCAGTAGTTCGATTGAATGTAAAAGATCAGATATTGTACAATATTAATGCATATTTTCCCCCGAAAGAATCTAACAATGCAGGTTTAGAAGACATAAGGAAACTGGGTTATGTAATTGGACAATATAATATAAAGGAACCTGATTGTGGCATAGTGATAATGGGGACATGAATGCAAGGGTGGGTCTTGGCCTGGAGCCCACTAATGAAATCTTATGGGCATGTGCAGCTCGAAAATGTACAATTAGGGATGGAAAGGACAGCTATGGATGTAAAATGCTGTGAAAGAAGGAAACTTATAGGGAAATGGACAATCATTTAATGGTATTGATTAATGGAAGATCCTTAGGAGATCTAAAGGGAGCTTACAGTATACCATATTGGACCCAGAGGATCATCTATTATTGATCAATGCTGCTGTAGTATAAATATAATCCATCACATATTAGATCTTAGAGTGAGGTATAGAGCTGAGAGTAAACACTGCCCACTGGAGATTTATACAAATCTGGGCATAAATAAAGTATACAAGAATAACAACAATCTACAAATAATTAAAGTAAAAAAAGGGATTAAATGGGATTGAATTAAAAAGTATTCATCAGTTCAATTATTACATGATATGGGTATAAGAGAAGATCTTCCAACACTAACTAAAGAAGATAATTGTGTGGAGATAGTTCAGGAAATAATGAACAACATATCCAAGATCTTACTTAAGGTGACTTTACATATGCCTAGAAGTGGTAGTAGATGGTACGACAGTGAATGTAAAGAACATAAATATAGGATTAACAAACTAGTAAAAAGTTTGCAAGAAGAATCAACTAAGGAGAAGAAGAAAAGTCTTACTAAGATGAGGAAGGACTATAAAAAGATAATGAAATAAAAAAAAAATTCCAAAATAAAATCTGGATAGACTTTGCAAACACAGTAAGGCAAAGGAATAATAAAAAATTCTGGAAGATGGTCACATTTGGATGGGAGCAACATATGGAAGAAGCAGAAAACTATATTGATTCAAAAGCTTGGGAGGACTATTATAAGAATTTTTTTAACCAGGATGTACATGAAGAGAATATTGTATGGGTTTCTAATCATCCCTTCTCTTTCTCAGAAAGTGAGATAGAACAAATTATTCAAAATCTGAAAAGACAAAAAGCACCAGGCCGATGGGGTGCCTAGGATATAATTAAGTATGACCCAGAAGTTTGGGCTACTACTTTAAAACTACTTTATAATTATATAGGAGTAATACATCAAACCTGGAAAGTAAATATAGTGCCAATTTATAAGAAGGAGATAGAACTAAACCATGTAATTATAGACCAATACGTCTCCTAGATTCAAGCCAGAAAATATTTGTCATGTTGTTACACAGAAGAATTATGGATTGATAAATAGAATGCATTAATAGATGAAGCCCAGGCAGGCTTCATGCCAAATAACTCCACTATGGATCAATGTTTTACACTAGCACATTATAATACATAAATATATACACATTAAAAGACAAAAGTTTTTTTGTATCTCTATAGACTTAAAAGCCGCTTTTGATAACGTGACATGATCTAAACTATGGGAAGTTTTGGACGATTATAGTATGAAACCGAAAATGCTTAATATATTAAAGCTATTACATGATGACAATACTACTATAGTAAGATATAATAAAGAGGGAAATACTACTAATAAATTCACTTCGAATGTTGGCTTAAGGCAGGGAAGTGTTCTCTCCCCTACATTGTTTAATTTATACTTTAATAAAATATTGAAAGAGTTGCATGTTCCCGAGCTGCACATGCCCAAGACAGGCTCCAGGACATGCCCATATCTTGCTTATGCAGATGATGTGGTATTAATTTATTTGAGCTTTTGGGGAATTAAAAGAAGCTTGCAGAAATTTTCGGAAGGATGTAAGAAGACAGCTATGGAATTCAATATAGAAAAGACTAAATATATGATTTTTAATAAATACCCAATTAGACGGGGGAAAATATGTGTTCTTAAGTGTAATAACCAAAATATTGAATTAGTAAACAAATTTTGTAATTTAGGAATAGTATTTAGCTCAAACTTGAAATGGCAGGCACACATAAATTATGTGAAAGGGAAAATAACGAAGTTTCATTCTGTGGCAAAGTGATTTTCATCTAAATATGGTGGGCAATCAGTTAAAGGGAACCTAAAAGCTAAAAATGCAAAGATTAAGTCACAGCTGTTACGTAGAGCGGAAATCTGGGGATTTATTAAAGTAAATAACTTGGAGGCCAGAATGAATAAAATCTATAAAAGATTACTGGGGCTACCGGAGGCCACATCTTCAAGTCTAGTCAGATTGGAACTAGGACAACCCAGTATAATACAGTGTGTAGAACAGAGACAATGCATCTGTTGGCTAAAGGTGTATATCAAAAATGACAAGAGTTTGGCAAGGGAAAGTTTGGAAGAATCACTGACCTATAATTTAAGAGGTTTCTCTTGCCCTAGCATGTTCATTTTGGCGAAAGTGATTAAGCCTTATGGTCTATTGGAGTGTAACACTGAGTTTTCGAGGACTCCTCTAATGATTTTGGAGGAACAAATTAGAAATAGAATTAGAGATATACATCTTAACCAAGAAATGAACTTGGTAAGGAACTGTAAGCTTAGTAATTGGTTGAGGGAAAATAAGAAGAGATCAGAGGGATCAGAACATTATCTTTTTTAATTACAAAATCACAAGGATAGAAAAGCAATTACTAAATTAAGATTTGGATACATAAACAGTCAAACTCTCAGGACATTTTATAAAACCTCAAAAACAAAATGATGTGCTTACGGACTTGGTGATGACACTCCATATCATTTACTTATTTTATGCCTACTGTATAGATATGAAAGAGAGAGGATTTTACTCGATGTACTGAAAGAGTTAGATATGGAACCAATATCAGTATAATTGTCTGATGAAAACAAAAAAATGTTGCTTGGTTAGAGAAAATTGTTAGATTAACCAGGATATTTGAAAGAAAGCAAAAACATATTATAAATATTTCATGAGTTTTAATACATATCTCCTACTATCAGATTTAAGACTGATTTTTTAAATCAATGATATATAGAAGAAATATTTATATTTGTATAAGAGTTATTTATATTTGTATTATGTACATTCCAATCAATGTGTGAGCTGAATTCAAAAGTAGTAAAGAATCGTTTCTATAGCGTAATGACAAATTTTAACTTTGTTAAGCAATAAACATGAATCTGAATCAGTGCAGAAACACTAAAAAAAAAGAGTTACCCGTAAGGGCATTAGCAACAAATCAAGTTTCAAAGAAATACAACATCATACATACTTCCATAATGCAAAGCATCATGGGATATGCAAATCACCATTTACAGGTTTCATAAACATAAGAAATATACATCAAGGTATTTTATGACACAGTGATATTACATACTAAATCCAACAATGGTAAATACAACCTGTTTTACATATGCTTGGGAGGTCACCACAATAACCTCCCTGTATGAGGACCTAAGAGGGAAAAGGAAAATTAAAGAGGATACTACAACATAGCCAAGAAAGGGAAGGGGGTGCCCACAGGTGGCCAACCTTATGGACTAGAAATGGTAAAGGATAGATTAGGCTGAGAAATAGAAGAACTGTTGCTACAGATTTAAGAAAAGGTCAGTCCTCAAGAATGGCAGGAGCTCCCTGTCACATATCCCCCCACCTTAAGAGGGAAGCAGTTATTGCAGACTGCTTACCACCTTCCTGTCCCAGGAAGGGATGGAGCTTCCACCCATCCATCTTCAGAAGCTCTGTCTCAGGGTGCCTATTAATGATAAAGTTCTTATTATAAACATAGTGGATATCATCATTCTTTACCCTGAGGCATTAAAACATTTCTCAATAGAGACTAACGGTACCTTCCCATCTCCTTTTAGGGAAAGTCTGTCATATTTCTTAACCAAAAATCTGGATGGCTGTAAAGTCTAGTACCACAGAAAGACTTTCTCTGGGGTAAGTAATTATCTGCTTCAGTCCCACCTGACATGTCAGTTTTAAAGCAGGGGCCCAGTCCTCGGTTCAACCCCTCTACATAAACCCACTATGTCTCTTGATTCATTTCAGTTGCTACAGATACAGACACCTGAGGGTAGACACTCTTTTGGTGTTTCCACAACACAGATTCCAATCTATTTTCCACCCACCTCCTTCTTTCATCAAAAAAAAATAAAACACATGCATCACCTCCTAGATTTTAACATATTGTAACATTTTGGCAATATTAGCATCTTTAGCCTGCAGTATACCCCATTCAATACTGTTAACAGATTTAGCTGCATTAATGCAAGAAAAAGGTCCCTTCAGCATCGTAGGCTTCTTGCTTGCTTGGAATCTTCAACCTCAGCACAATATCACTAGGCACAGTCTTACCTGGGGTCTCACATTCAAGTTTCATGCTTGCATCTCCAACCTCCAACAGATAACATCCTGGGCACACAGGAGACAAAGGAATATCCAGTTCAATCAGGGGGTCCTCCTCAAACTGAGACCACGAAAAATCCTCCTCCAACTCTTTATCCAAACTCTCCAGCAGGAACCTCTCGAGCACCTGGCACCAGTATTCCACCTCTCTGCATAGTCGGCCTGCCTCCAGCCATTGCCCACTCATCCACTGGATCATTCTCATCAAGGTCTCCACCTCTGGGGTGTTGTTTCTTGCACCTCCAGTCAGCCTTGACCTGCATCTCTCCATTGTCTTCAGGCTTCGCCTTCCTCCAAGCTCCTAGGTCCAGTCCAGGCAGCAGCTTCTCTACATCTGTCAGCCATGGTTCTGGTCAGAACTCCATGGACTTTCTTCTCCGGGTTCTCCTCTGGCAACTCCTACTGCATTGGTCCACCTGGGGTATCTGGGCTATATCCACCAGAAAATGTCCTTCTTCGGCCAGTCCACACACTTCCAGCAAGGTATCCCACTCTCACACCAAGTCTGTGGAGGGGTTGTGGGATAACAGATGGACCAGACACTGAACTTCAAGTTCAACACACAATCTCTGTGTGATGTTTATTCAACATACAAGAAATAACCTTCCACAATGGCATAGTCCTTCTTCAGTACATTAGTTTGCAGCAAAAAGACAATGAATGTCTTTTCTCAGCACTTAGCCAGCACCTACTGACACTGATCTCTGATCTAACAACTTTTCAGTGAAAACTCTTCATCCCTATGTGGGCCCCGTTTGCTTGGGTAGTGGGGGCTCAAAAAGATAAAAGCTAAAAACAAAGAACCTCAGTGCAGAAACACTTAAAACAAGGGTTACTCAAAAGGGCAGTGGCAACAAATCAAGTTTCAAAGAAATACAATGGTATGCATACTTCAATAATGCAAAGCATCATGGGATATATGCAAAGCACCAAAAAAATTCAGACTTGTTCAGTTTACAGCAATTTACATGCATTTTAAATAGCACAACTAACTTAATTTCTATAATAGTCACCTAGTACTTTTTATCATTATCAAAAAACACCTAGCGTCATGGTATTTTCAACATTTACAGGTTTCATAAACATAAGAAATATACATCAAGGTATTTTATGACATAGTGCTATTACGTACTAAATCCAACAACAATAAACACAACCTGTTTTACATACACTTAGAGGTCACCACAATAACCTCCCTGTACAAAGACCTGAGAAGGAAAAGGAAAATTAAAGAGGACACTATAGCATAATCAAGAAAGGGAGGAAGGGGTGCCCATAGGTGGCCAACCTTATGGACTAGAAATGGTAAAGGATGGGTAGGCAAAGAAACAGAAGAACTGTTGCAACAGATTTGAGAAAAGGTTGGTCCTCAAGAGTGGCAGGAGCTCCATGTCACAGGCAAGGAAGGCAAAAAGATGGATCCTAGTATGTTCGGCATAGACAGGGTAAGGGAGGAACTGAGCAGGTTAAAGGTGGACAAGGCAATGAGGCTGGGCGGTTTACATCTAAGGGTACTTTGGAGCTAAGGGAGGAGCTGGCAGCCCCATTGATTAGACTGTTTGACTTGTCCAGGGACACAGGGTGTGTACCAAGGGACTGGAGGAGGGCAGATGTGGTGCCACGGCACAAGGGAGGCAGTAAAGAGGCGACGGAAAATTATCACCCGGTCAGCCTCACCTCGGTGGTGGGAAAGGTGATGGAGGCACTAATGAAGGAAAAGGTGGTGGACAGCAGATTGCAGGACAAAAGGCAGCAAGGATTCACTAATGGGAGGTCCTGCCAGATGAACCTGATTAGAGTTCTTCAACAGAGTGATGCAGGTGGTTGACCTGGGGGCAGTGGACATGGCCTATCTAGACTTCAGTAAGGCCTTCGACACCGTCCCTCACAGAAGGATAGTAAATAAGCTAAAGCTTAGGGGTGTGACAGAAAATAACTGGATGGGTGGTGGTAAATGGAGTGCATTCCATGGTGAGGGAGAGATAAGAGTGGGGTGCCCCAGGGGTTAGTGTTGGGACCTCTCCTTTTTAATATATACATCGCTGATATAGCAGAAGGTCTGGAGGGAAGAGTGTGCCTATTCACAGATGATACAAAAATCTGCAATAGGGTTGACATGCCGGGAAGGGGGGTGGAGGCCATGAGGCAGGACCTGAAGATACTGGAGAGGTGGTCAGAAACGTGGCAACTGAAATTCAATGCCAAAAAATATGCTGTTATGCAACTGGGGTGCAAACTCACAAGCTGCTTACACTCTAGGAGGGGAGAAAATAAAAAATAGAGCAGGAGAGGGATCTGGGATTATAGTATCAAGCAACCTTAAGGTGGGTAGCCAGTGTAGCAGGGTGGTGGGAAGGCAAATGGAATGTTGGCATGCATTGGGAGGCATAACTAGCAGAATGAGGGAGGTGCTGATGCCTTTACAAGGCCATGGTGAGATCACACCTGGAATATGGGGTCCAGTTCTGGAGACCGCATCTATGCAAGCACATTGATGGAATGGAAAGAGTTCAGAGAAAAGCAGCCAAGATGGTGCACGGTATGCAGGGGAAACCATATGAACAGAGGTGTAGGGAATTGGATCTGTACCCACTGGAGACTAGAAGGGAGAGGGGGGACATGATTGAAAATTTTAAATATGTGAAGAGGATTAACAGGGTGAAGGAGGGGAGCTTGTTCAGAAGGAAGGAAGGGGCTAAAACTAGACAGTATAGCCTAAGATTGAAAAGTGGAAGATATAGAGGCAATGTGAGGGGGCAGTTCTGCATGGACAGAGTGGTGGAGACCTGGAATAAACTACCAGAAGAGGTGGTGGGGGCTGAAATGGTAGAGGGATTTAAGAGGGCATGGGACAGACATATTGGATTGAGAAGTGAGGGCAAAAGTTGAGATGAGTAGGGGAGGGAAGGGCAGACTCGATGTGACAACGAGATCCTTTTCTGCCTCAGATTTCTGTGATTCAGTGATAGATTTTGAAAGGTCTAACTCTGGAACTGTTTGCCAGAAACTAAACATTTTAAATGAAAGCTTATTGTCCAGCTGTTAAGAAATGGTGTTGATATTATATCATTATTATGTAACGGTAGTAATTATGTTATCGACATAGAAACAAGCAGTTTTCTCCAGCTACAAATATATACTTACATCATGACGGAAGTTTTTTTTTTCCATAAAATAAATGTTATCAATATACTTCTTACATAACGATAAAATATATCAATATACTTTTTTAACACTGACATGGAACATTTTACAACAGTCTTACAAAATAAAATAAAAAAATTTCTTTATTCACTTTTTCTGAATTTTGGTATTTGTCCCCATAATTTAGTTGGCATCACTGTAAAGTGTAATACCCATAAACATTCATCTTATACCTTAAATCGCATTGCTAACATATCACTCTCCCCCCCAGCAGTACCAATTATTCGCGAAAGCATCAGAACAAAAATTTCTATAGACAAAATTAATTTTTATATCAAGATGTTGGATTTATCTATTTTAGCAGGATGAAAACTATGCTGTAATTCACATCATATATTTTCCCCCACATAACAGCTCAGAGCAGTCATAGAGAAAGCAGAGACAAAAAGCACAAGACAGTAGTAAACATTAACATTTTATATTTGAAATATAGGGGTGCCAGAGAGCCATCTTCCCGCAAGGTGTATTCTGCATGCACTCTTCTTAAACAGGCAAAACTGTACCTTGATAGTTTGCTGAATTGTTAAATGCCAAAACTGAGTATGAACTGCACGAAGAGACAGCAACTGGAACATGGAAATATGTGCCAAAGCAAGACAAGTCAGACAGCGCCAGAGCTGGCAGCCTGCCCATCATGGCTGAACCACCATGGCAGATCGTTTCATAAGGGCCACTAGCTCTAAAGTGGAAGGACTCTTGCTTGTCTAGAAGCCCATGACTCCCAACTCAAGAAGCCTACCACTATGGTAGCAGATACAGACAAATGTCCACAGCAACAATGGTGGCAGTTGCAACCCTCACTCAGGAATATACCTAGCTATGAGGTCCTCTGGAGGCCTTAGAAAATGAGGCGAGAGCTGGCAACCTGTGTATAGTCGGTGTTCTGGAGGGTGTGAAGGCACCTAATCTTGCTGTTTTACTTGATCACCTGGATTATACAGACACTAACACTTCCAGAACATTTTAATTCTGCTGTAGTCAAACGAGTGTATTGAGTAAACCCAAGGGTTCCTCCACATGTGGCCAGCCAATCCAGAACTGTATGACAGCGCTATGCACTGCTGGGGTGGAGATGCAGGACACTGTGCCTGCAGCAGCATGGGCAGCCTACCCTCTGAGAATCGATGTCATGGACATGAAAGTTTACTCCGACCTCTCCTTCCAGACAAGGGCCAGATGGAAGAAGTCTGACTCTGCTAGAGGCTCACAGCCTGGGGGTTGTTTATTCCTTTCCCCTGCCCTCCCTCCTCTGCAGTGTATACGGATGCAAGACATGGCTTTGCACAGATCCCAGAGACGATGGTAGGTAGCTGGAGAAGACTGAGGCTGAATTTGCTGCAAATCTGGATGCACACACTGACCCACAAGATGAAAAGTCAGGGGAGAACTGAGTACTGAACTCGCTTCAGGGGATTATAAACTGTGCTATACAGGATGGGACTCCAAAGTTGACTGTCTTTTATTACGTGTTTACTATTTACTAACTTTTGACTGCATAAGTGGGGATTTAACAATTCTGCCTTAATTTTCCGTAACCAGACTGGATACCCTCTTTCACTTGTTCTGTTGCTTCACTCTAGACTGTCCACCTCGGACTCATCACTTTGACCTCTGTAAAACTCTCTCCTTCCCCTCTCTTGATGACAGGTGTCTCGTCCACTGTGCTAGCTTCGTAGCTAAATACTGGTTTGGGTCCATCCCCTATTACCTCACCACTACTCTCTCTCTCTCTCCCCTTACCAACACCCTACTCCCTTTTCAACTCTGATCATCGAACCTTTGCTATCTGTCCCCCCCACCGTCTACAACCACTGGCCAGCATACCTTTTCATACTGCTTCCTAAACTTTGGAACACTCTTCCCCCATCCATCCACAATGCCCCCACCCACATTCCCTGTCCTCCCTCCTCGTAATTTCATCTCCCTTCCAGCAACTGCTCTTAACTTATTTCATCCTGTCCCCTATCCCATATTGTGTTGCAGTTGCTCTGCTACCTATAATGATGCAGGTTTCTTCCTCTACTCATTGTAATCTACCCTAGTAATCACTTGATGTACTCATGATCCTACTTGTATCGTTATTCTTGTAAATGGTGACTGCCTGAATGTGACATACAACACCCTGAATGCACTTTGAACTTGTCTCTGTACTACTGTAATACTGATGTATTCTTGCTCATACCTGCATGGTTTAACTTGTGTTCTGCTGTTTTCCAGTATGTAACATATTACTACCATGTTTAGGCATCTTAACTCGATATCTGTATTATTTGCATCTCCTCCCTTCCCCAGGACGATCTGGAAACAAGCAGTTCTGCTCAGTATGCTTTTCCCGGTGAAACTTTGAAATAAATTAATTTTCTTTTGCACACTGGAACAGGCCTTTTACCACATGAGGTAGTTATCTGGGAGAATGGGTGTAAACCTTTGGGTAATGGCACCAACTGCATGGTAGGATGCCATAGTACTTTTTGGGAATGTTCCTCCTACCTACATATGGGGTATATGTCTTGCAGTCACTAGAATGTTGCAATTCAAATCTCTGAAAAGGAGGCTGTTTCTTTACTCTCTTAGTTGACAGTTCTGTTCTTTAACAGTTGTTCCATGTGCAGGTTTATGAGGGTGTTTTGAGATTTTAAGGGGGGCTCATGTTAATGGTCTCAGAGTCCCTTTATTAAAAATGTTTTCTTCATGTTCGACAGCAGTTCTGTGGTGACTGCGTATTACATTTGTTCTCCCCTATGTAAGATACCACAGCCGCCAAAGAGGCTGGCATTGACTTTCACAAACTTTATGGACCTTTTCCATTTTATCCCCTGTTCCTGCTATACATGATTACAGGGCAACTAATGTGTGAATATCAACAGAACTGGTTAGTTGAGAGGCTAATACCTTAATCAACAGAAATGGTCTCGGCTAATACTGTACCTTTCTTGCAACTGTCTACTATCTTGCATGAGAGTATAAAGTATTTCTGCATTATCTGAAAACAATAAAATATAATTTAACAAAAAGTATTTGAAATAAAGATTGCTCTATTGGAAAATATATACCTCTAAAATGAAAATTATACAATTTATATTTTTATATTTCTAAAGATCTTTAAAGCATGTTATGCTATATGATTTGTGCTGATAACATGTCAAGATCTGTGTTGATAACACATTAATCTCCCAGATTTTCATTAGGTCTAATAAAACCAAATCAGCACTGAAGTTGTATAGATGATTTTATAACATGCGCTGTAAAATCTCCAATTGTTCCCCACCCCCAATTGTTTAACCAGATGAGACACACTGAGCTGAAAGCTTGTTTACGAGTGCAACCTGGGAGCACAAGGAAGTTAAGCGACTTGCTCAGGGTCACTGTCAAGTGGGGGCTGTGGGATTCAAACCCAGGTCTCCAGATGTGCAGCTCAGAGCCTTAAACCACTTTGCTATACTGCCTCAAATCTTACTATTTCATTGGTTAAACACAGGCACATGACAGTACATTAATCTCCGATACACGAACGCTGAGTGTGAGCTGTCTGTAGTACAAATCAATACTCACGTAGTAATGCTATGTCTTGTCTTTATCCAGGTTCACATTGTGTGTGTCCATTAGTTAATGTCTCTATGGCTAGCGATAGTTTGCTTTGGTATTGACTGAGCTAATTACTGTCGGTACCGCTAAGTATTTTGCTTTTTCGGGCGCTGTTGAGCACACCCACTGACTAGATGTTTTTAGTGGGAGCTCTCTAATCTACTGCACTTCTATACTTCAAAATAGCAATTTCTAGTGGGAGAATTCGATTTTAATGACTGGATTAGAATCCCAGAGCTTTAGAGGAACAATTTGATACCTTTCTTTGTAAAATGGGTCACACAAACAAAGGACCGGAACCTAATCCCAAGTCTCAGCCAGCGGAGACAATGCCTACGACTGCTGCAGCTAAATCTACTTCGAAGCCTGATCCACCTTGGAGAGCATTACAGAAATCTATGCAGGCTATTGACTCCAAAATGGAAACTATCCTGACCAAATTTGAAGAACAGGAAGCCAAAATCAACAGCGTTGCAAAAACGGCAACTACAGCGGAATCTATCATCACAAAGGCGCTAGCATCCTCGAGCCAACTAACACAAGAAAACGCCCAGCTCAAATATCATTTAGAGGCCTTAGAGAATTCGCAGAGGGCTTCCAGTATACGAGTCGTTGGTCTACCCAAAAATATAGAGGGAGATAATGTGTTATATTTTATCTGGGAATGGTTACAGACAGCCTTAAATCTGCACGCAAGCCTAACTGAAGAACATATAATTCGGGCCTATCGGATCTCTCCCCGATCGGCGATGGCCAACACCTTACCTCAAACCATTCTGGTGATCACATCGAGTTCAGGCATGTGGGATGCAGTTCTTCAGGCAGCCCGGGACACTCGCCAGTTGAATTTCCAGGGTACTACAGTTCACATCTTCCCAGACCTTTCATTTGCCACCAGGGCAAGGAGGAAGAAATCTGACGCTGTGCAGGCCAAACTGTGTAGCCTGGGGGTGACACACTCACTCCTGTTGCCGGCACGTCTACGGATACATTACGGAGGTCGGACCTACCAGTACACCGATCCGGGAGAGGCTGGAAAGGAGGCTGAGACCCTGGCTGCTGAATTTGAATGTTCCCGGCACAGGAGCCATCTGATTCGAGGAAGAGACTTGATCCTTGGGAAGTTACCCTTTAGAGGGTTTCTTTATTCAAAAGTTTGATATAGTCTTCCAGAGGTGGTCGAGCCTTCCTTATGGCCACTTTTGGGACACAAATAACATTGGTGCACTAGGCTGTTTTGAGTAAAACATTGAAGATTTTTGTATCAGTTAATTCTAGTGCTGAATTTCTTAATAAAAATAGGGACTTTAATAATATGTTTTTACATGGTTGGGTTCCATAGTAAATTAAAAGGGCAGTGTTTTATATTGCAATATAGTCTAGAAGTTTTAGACTGATGCAGATTTATTTCAAAGTAAACATTTTTGGTAGTTTGTTTGAGATGTAATATCCCACTGAAAATTACCCTTTCAGGAAACTATATGATTGAGGAGGTCATAACAACACTGGTTGTTGTTTCCGTATGTTTGGAATACAGGTTTGTTATTCTGGTTTGACCACTCGAAAGTCTTGTGGGTGTAGCCTATTTCTTTGGACTTTATCCTGGACATTAAAACTAATGGAATACCCCCATATACTGTAATCAAGAATGCTTAGATATACTAATTCTGTTACATTGAATGTGTGATGATGCTACATACTGTGTTTTCTGGCATGAGTAGCTTGTATGTAATTGTTTTTAATGAAAAAACAATAAAATATAAGTACAAAAAGTATTTTGCTTTTTCCCCCACCCACCTGCCCGACAGAATACTGTCCTCTCCTAGCAAGTCCCTCACAAGTGCAGTGTGCTGATTAGCTAGAGGTATCTGAATAAAGCACATTTTGTTGTTAAAACGTGGCCGAGAAGTATCATGCAGAGAAAGACCAGCTACTGCGCTGTAGTCTACAGAGCGGCAGTTGCGGTGAGCTGCAAAGATGATGGAGGTAAAATATTTATACTTCCACACACAATGCATGATTTCTTTTGTTGCAGAACAAGAGCTGCAGCACAGGCTAAGTATTACTATTGCATTTGTTGAAAACTTAATCGGAATGTTTTTGCCACTGTTCCTGTTTCACATACACTGATTAAGGAGTGACACTTGTTCCATAAGTGTTTTGTAGCAGGTAGGGTGTTAGTCCGTAAATGTTTTAAAATAAAATGTTAAATTTATTTCTTATTTTGAAGTGTACAATGGACTGTTAACGTTACCACTTGTTATACAGTACATTCCATATAAACTTACACTGTGAGTATTGTTTGAAGCAATCGTACATCACTTTCACATACCGCAAATCTGAGCTGCTGTTCTGAATTGTTGATAAAATATCTGTAACGAATGAAACAATGAGTCAGAGTTTTCTGATTCAAGGTTATTGCCTACACAGAGTATGGCATACATGAATTGTGTAACTGTCAAAAGGCGCCTAATGAAGGGAAAAAATATATTAATCAGCTGCAGTACTTTGATGAGGTGTAAGGACACCTTTTAATAGCATGAAAGAAATGTAATTTAATAGCATTTGGAAATAAATATACAATTTTTTTTCAGCCCATGTTATAAGCGCAATAACCCACTCCAGGGTGTATGGTTACTGTGGATTAATCAACACCTTGGGTGCTGTGAGGACACTTGGGCTTCACCCTCATGCCTCACAATGCACCCTGGGTGTTGATTAATCCCCAGTAACCACACACACTGTCGTGGGTTATTGCTTACATATTTAAT
Organism: Neoceratodus forsteri; assembly: GCA_016271365.2. Classification (NCBI taxonomy): domain Eukaryota; kingdom Metazoa; phylum Chordata; order Ceratodontiformes; family Ceratodontidae; genus Neoceratodus; species Neoceratodus forsteri. Next base: position 1,367,631,217 of record CM057449.1, read on the forward strand.
CAAATCCCTGTATGAAGACAACCTTACTGAACATGACCCCAAAAGATTAGAAGAAATAACACTATGATTCTGTTTAGGGTGGAGCTCATATGAAACTGCACACTTCACTTTGGTCTCAATGCACTGACAGATATGTGCTATTGGACAGTACACTTAGAAGTGTGCTACCTCGCACATCCATCTGGATACCAGATACCTTAAGTGCAAATTCCAGCTGTGTCACCACAGTGTTTTTTTAAACAGCTGAAACTGAGGGGAGAGATCCAAGTAATAAAAATCACACAGCTGCAAGATTCCACAAACCCTAGCTGCTGCCAGCAGGCACTAATGTATGCCCATTAAAAGTAAAACCCACTACCATAATCACCCTATGTGGATTTATTTGGTTTCTTTATTTTACAATTTAATTTACCCAGGACAGCCAAGGTGGGATACAACATTGCCTTTCCAGTGGGGTCCTGCTTCTGCCAATTTTCTCAACATTGTGGACAAAAGCCTTATTCTTGAGCAAATGGTTATCCTGTGCTAGTGCTACATTTACAACAGATTCAAATTTCAAAGTTAAGGAAGGCCAGTTCCACAACAAAAACAACACGTTTACCTCTACCCCGATTATAATGTACTTACAAAAGTCTTAGTAACTCTGGCTGTAATTTAACTTGTCGCTAGTGCGTGTGTGCGTGTGTGTGTGTGTGTGTGTGTGCACGTGCGCACGTGCATTTGTGTTTTGGGGAGGCTGCATCATTATCCTTTGCCGACAGAATCATAATTGGATTTTTTTTATATATTCTCTGTTTTTGCCCCCTCTCTCACAGTAGCTGTACCTCTCTCTCTCTGGCGCTCCCAAGGACTGGGATATGCCTACTCCCATGCCTCCTCTTGGTGCCTGTCCTCCACGCTGCCTTGGTTTACCCCCCCCCGGCAGGGAAGGAGGGTTCAGCTACTCTATTCTACTCCTCCGCTATTTATTATCTTCGTCAGGTGGCTGCCAAGATCACGTGGTTCTGGTCGTTGTGGTACCAGGGTCTGCCGCCAGGCCAGCTGCGGGGTTTTTTCCTTTGTTGCTCCCATCCCCAGAGGAGGCGGCATGCTCGGAAGACCACAGAGCAAGCACGTGGACATGCAAGCACTCTGGAACTTGGTTGGCATCCTCCTCCCACTGCATATCCTTGCTGGACCTCCACCTGTGGTCACCCAGGTGGCAGTACTGCAGTGGGCAATGTCAACCCTCCCTCCCAGAGAACAGAAGCATCTCCTGGAATGCTCCATCTGCCTCCCTCGGCCGGCTCTCTGACGACCCGAGTCTGCTTTCGAACCCAGGTCGCTGGTGCCGCAAGCAGTAGAGCTACTGCAGCACCGTTGGGCCGGCCACAACAGCATTATAATTGTGACGAACATCATGCATGCTGGCAACACTGAATGCTCAGGGACTCTGCCTTCCCGATCACCAACCAGTCATCCAGATGTATGCTTTTTGGGAGACTGACTTAAAGGGGAACATTTATGCAATATTATTTTTATTGAGTTTCAAAGGGGTCATAATGTAAACAGCAAAAATACACATCTTTAAAAGCATGTACAAAGTTTCCAAACATGCACAATGCACCTTTACGTTCAGCGATAACCCACATGAAATCAGAACTGGCATTTTATTCAAGAAGCAAAAGAAAATTTAGAGAGGTAAATTATCAAATTCAAATGCCGTATTTCATCGATTTGCAGCTGCCCTCAATTAGAAGCCGGCAAGCCGCCCTTAACTATTAATAGAAGCCAAACCTGACCATTAGCCACAGTTTCTGATTAAGGGTAGCTAGAAATCAATACCTAAAGTAAGTATCGTACTCCTGGTCCTGGTCTTGGTTTGTATGCTCCTATTTCCAGTTTTTGGTTCTGATCCAGCTACAAGTAATGTTTTGTCAACCAGACTGCTTCCCTGCTCTTCGTTTAGGATGGAAATGTGTGAGACCAAGTAGAGTTTGGGCTCATGGTGCAAGCGACAGTAATTCTGAGAGTAAGTGGAGAGAAATTACAAAAGCCACACAGTTGAGGTGTGGTGCAGTCTAAGGAGTAAGTGGCACAGCTGACAGAAATTGAGAGTGGCATAACCAAGGTGAGGAGCACTGAGGGGTGAGACAGTGCTGCTTTGAAAACTTAACATGGGAGCTACTCAGCACGCACACAGTGTTTCAGATAAGGAGATTGGGTTTGGTTTCAAGAGCTACTAGACACCATATTTATTTCTGATGTGACCGAGTCCTAATCTTCTCTGCTGCTATTGCTGAAATGTATTGTTTTAGGTAGACAGGCTATTTAATTAGAAGTCACGCTTAGATAGTAGCCTCCCCCAATTAGAAGCCACAGCCTGAACTGCTAAAAGCAATTAGAAACCACAGCACCTAATTGATGAAATACAGTACATAAAAGGATTTGAGAATAAAACTGAATTAAGAGGCAGAGTTCATCATAACTGCAAGACTGATGAAACAATGTAAATGTACCATATCCGAAATTTAACTGAATTCCTTACCAGAGGTTTTTTTTTTGTTAGTATTGTTTCTACCGAGCCCGCCTACTCCTTCCGATATCCCTCCATGCCAGCCAGGTATGCAACACCTCCCTTCAGCTCCCTATGACTCACCCCTCGTGGCGGGGGGTGGGGAATCCCTCAACCCACCAGTCCGGATCCAGTTCGGGGGAGGTGCCTTCCCGGCGACACTGTGAGGGGGACTGTCATCATCCAGGCAAGGTCTCCATTTTTTTTCCTTACTTTACTCCCCTGCAGAGAGAGAAGGGCATGCAAGGACATCAGCAGAGGAAGCACACACACATCTGCACGCACTCCTCCAGACATCTGCCCCATCTCCATCCCCTTTGTTCAGCACTGGCTCGCTGTTCCCCAGCCACCGCTAGGGGCGAGTTGAGTGTGATCACTGATGGCCCCCAGAGAAAGAGAGCAGTCCCTCGGGCGCTCAATCCTTCTCCATTCCTGCCAACCCCTGGCGCCCCATGCTCATTCCCAAACACAGGTCACGGCGTAGCACAAGGTAAAGCATCCAGCGCCTCAGCCCTCAGCGCCATCGGGCCAGCTACTTACCAGAGGTTTAAAGAGAAATGATAAGTTCTTACATATTGTCCAGTCCTTACATCCTGCTTATGTAAAAATATAGTATGTAAAAGTTTCAAGTGTTTAAAGACAGATAGCTTATATGTTCATTAGCCATCAAATTCCCATAAATCTCAAACAGTCCACAATGGTAGAAGGGAGAGGAATTTTCCATCTAACCTAAAGGAGTCTTTTGACCCCTATCGTTGCAGCTAACAGTGATAGTTGTCGTGATCTATGTAATTCAAATAATTTGGAGCAATCCCCCAAACAAATCTACAAGGAAGAAACAGAATATGAATATTGAGGAGCGACTCACAAAATATATGCATTTCCCGCCATAACTGTTATTTTTGCCGGACAACTCCACGTGTCCAAGCCCCATATGGTGTGATCCACATCTCTAGCATGTACCATTTGGCAAGACTCCCATTTGTTCCAAAATTACAGGACATCTGTGCCAATGATGGAGAATTCTATATTGTACAAATTTACCCTGTATCTTCTTTACTATATCTCTATGCATTCCCCCATATCTGATATTTCAAAATCTTATAAAGTTTCCCTCCTCTCCCTTTACCGCCTGGGGCCAGATATTCAAACGTTAGCTCAGGCTGGTGCTAACAGGTTTCTGCCCATGCTATCTGGGTTGGCACCTATTTTGGGGAGGGGGGGTCTATATTCAGAGACTTCTGGGTGAAACCCATCTAAATCCAGGCACTGACTTAACACTGTGCCCAGGCAAATGAGAGGGTCCCCTCCTACCTCCTGCATATAGGCGCAGCTGCAACTTCAAAGGTTTGCACCGGCAATAAATGGAACCCAAAGTGGCACCATTTACTGCTCTGAAAACCTCAACTTAATGGGGCACAAAGCTTGTGCCCCCAACCCCACTAGTGGTGGGACAGCTGCTGCAGCCACTGGCCCCTCCTTCCCGTTCTCTAGCACATCAGTGAGGATGCAGGCCCTGGAGTCTAGCTGCACACCCCACCATCTGATCACTCATCCCCTATAGAACACATTATCCTTGGTGTCTAGTGGTACCCCCCACCCCAACACCCTTCCTGTATAATGTAATGTTTTCCCTGGTGTCTAGTGGCACCACCCTCCAATTACCCAATCCAGGTAATAGAATGTATGCCGGGGATAGTATAAGTGACATGGGGGTCTGGGGGGGTGCCACTGGACCGAACATTCTTTCTCATAACCAGGATGGGTGTTCAGGGGAGTAGGGGGTGCCACTAGACACTAGGGAATACATGACATTATACAGGATGGGTGTTCGGGGGGTGCCCTGAGACACCAGGATACAAATTTCATTATACTAGCTAGGTGTTCAGGGGCTGGGGATGCCACTAGACACCAGAGACAACTGTACATTATACAGGATGGGTGATCGGAGAGTGTGGGGAGGCTGACAGCCACCAGAGATGATGTGGCAGGTGCCACAGGTTGGAGCATAAACAGGCAATTGCTTCCAATACAATGGGCTTGTACTAATGGCACTTAGTGCCTGGCATGCCCAATGAGCTCCATTTGCATTTTGTGGGTGAATATCACGCAATGACCCGGCACTATCTGTTCCAGGGCATAATTCCCTAAGGGCTGGATACTACCCAAGTCCATGCCAGGGTTCGAGATGGATGTGCGGCACCAACATGGGTCGCCAGTCAGATCGCACCGTCCACCATCCTACTGAATACAGCAGCCTCTTGGTCATGAACAGGTGCAACACAAAGCTTTGCGCCACGCTTTTGCCTGTTTTGAATATCTGGTCCCTCATTTAAGGACTAACTCCATTAATGATTTTTAGCAACCTATGTCCCATCGCCAGAATATATTTTAGAGAAGGAGACATTTATTTACAGTATACCCTATAGTTTAAAAGCCAATGAAAACTCTTGAGGTATTGATCATACCTGTAGCTGGCAGCAGTCCAGAGATATTGATGATCACGCCTGCCATATACTGAGACATCAGCACTATTTTCGGAATCTTAGGATGTCGCAAAGTGAAGCTGTGCCTAATAAAATTTATAAAATGTGTACAAAGAGTGAAGCACCCAGTGGCAAACTGGCCCTCCACGGTGTGCAATTATATCACTATGGTTTTATACCTTAGACTGGGACTGGGTATCGGCCACATCCTCTTACACCTAGGAGAACTGACCTGCCATCACATGCATGACTGCCACCTTCACTCACTAAAAACCTTCAATTAAGTTGTAAAACACAGCTCCCTTACATTAACAAAAACAAATTCATTAAAATGTTTCCACATATCCCCCCTCCTTACAAACATTCATAAATAAAAACAGACTGCTCATAGTTTTGCTTTCTAGTGTTCCTTTTCTGACTGTGAAAATCCTTCTCTCATCTATGTGTCAGCATGGCTCAGTTGGTAGCACATCCGCCTCTGGGCCAGGAGGTCATGGTTTCTAGTCCCATACTGGGACTGGGCTTATACCATAAATGCTGGTACCCCAGTTCAGTACTTGGGGGGGTTCCTGTACTGTCAGGGTGTGTCATCCTTCAGATGAGATGTTAAACAGAGATCCCTTCTACCCACCTCTGGTGCTGTCCTGGTGGAAGTAAAAGAACCCAAGGCACTTTTCACAAGAGCAGTGGATTTTCCGGAGTGTCCTAGCCAGCATTCCCCTTCCCATAGAGTCAGTTTAGACACCTGTCCAAGGCTGTGTGTGGGTGCTGATGTGTGAAATGGCTGCCACCACACCTTCAGTCACTACTACTAGTCTAGTATTGCTTGTAAAGTGCTTTGGAATACAGCGGTATGAAAAGTGCTATATAAATGCTGATTCTTCTTATTTTACCTGCTTACTAGAAAATCTCTGCTGCTTACATTGCCATAGGCCCTATTAGCGATAGTGGCCTCGTTCACAGGGTGGTTCAGTACCTTCAATGTGGGAGGGGCCCAAAAATTTTTAATCAATGGCTATGGGTTTATGGGCCACCTAGGCCCAGAAAATGTTTTTTTTGTGTGTTCAGATGCATTTTAGTGGCCTTCCAGAATACTATGTCAGTGTTAGGTAACCTTCATAGAAATGTAGACAATGTCAGCAGAAAGACCATTGGTCCATTCAGTCTGCCCTGTTATACCCTATCCTACCCCTGGACCTGTTGTCTAGATGGTTCACTGATCGATCAGTCTCTGTGCCCTGATGGAGATATACATGACCCAATGTAGCTGCCATGTTTAGTGATTCAGATGATGTTTTAGCTCACCTGGATCTCGCCTGCAAAACACTTCGATACAGACTGCCACTTTCCTCTACAGAGGAGGACAGAGACCATACACTGATGGTAAAGAATCACACTAGAACAGGACTTGCAATTCATCAGACTTTTCTTTATTGAGGTTCATCAGGTAATTCATGCTAGTGGAACAGTTCATAGGGCCACAAAGACCCCAGATCACTGATTTTCTACAGTACTTACCATTAATTGTACCCATACTAAGCAGGTAACTCTGGACCCTTATCGCAGCCCTCATTTGATCAATATTTAGGATTCTCATAGTTCCTGATCTCACATGGCAGATATATGCCAAAGGGCCATACTTAGCCCCCTCTCTATACTCCTACTGTTCTGTCCTACAGTGAGCCTTGAAAATGGATTCCAAATTGGGGCTTCCGGATGAGATCACGTGTTCACTTGCGTAAGATGGCTGCCTAATTACTCTGGGCTGCCCTCATCAGACCTATCGCCATCCACTGCTTATTTAACCAGCAGAGGAGCTCTTGACTTATCCACCTAGGAGGGGAAGAGTAGATCATAGAAACACAGAAGTTGTTGTCAGAAAAGGATCTCTTGATCCACCTAGTCTGCCCTATTTTCCCTACATACTGTGCCACCACAGACCCCACTCGACTGATCCATCCCTTTTTGACGCACCGACATCCTTAAAGAGAAATAAAACTCCGACAGCTCCCCTCTGGTGAACGATCTTCCTGCAACAAAGAAGGTGGTGCTGGTTCCAGAAAGTGTATCCTCACAAGATCAACAGGGTTCTCACAGCGCTTCTTACAACAAACAGTGGCTAGTATGGAGACCATCAGCAAATGATGACAGATACCAATTTAGAAACAGACTGCTTAACTACTTGGGTCAACCACAACAAAACTCAGCTGGCATCCGAACAGTGCTTATAAAGAACCACATAACACACGTCTTCCAGTCTGCCGACTCCCAAATAGTCTGGATAATGGCTAAGCCTGAAGATTTGGAGGGTCACAGGCGTCACAACAACCACTGCATATTGGGTTGAAGGAATTGGAAGAAGGACCTGAAGGAATTGACCCCGTGCAATTCCTGCAGCAAAATCTAATGCTGTGGCTCAATTTGGACCACAAAGTTTATGATTTTGAAATTGAGAGGAGCTCACCACATACGAAGGTCTGCTAGACAACAACTTCCTCACGACCCTCTTCACTCAACTTCAAGCTCCTTAGATTCCAAGACATGAGCTGATACTCTGACTGCCAGGAAACTTTAAGATGTATCGTGGCGGAGATTGCCTAACATTCTACCCAGACAAACCCCCCTCCCCCAACTGTGCTGCAATGCCAACAGGCCTTTGACAAGACAAAACAAGACCTTCTCAATCGAGGCCTGACTTACTCGTTTCTGTATTCTGCAGTACTGGTGGTGAATTTCCAGGGCTAGTGGATCACTTTTCAAACCCCTAAAGAGCCTGATTTATTTTTCCAGCAACATCTCCACCCCTAAAGACCAGTGCCCTCTCCTCTAGCTCTGGCATTCAGAACCGATGGAATCCACCACTGCTCCTCCTGTATCCACTGAGTAGATGGGAGAACTGTGAGTAAAGACACCATTGAAATGAAGGAGAAGGAGTAGGGGGTGTTAGTGGCAACTTCTGCAGAGTCTCAGATGGTCTGGACTTGAGGGACCCACTACATATGTGGGCTTTTCTCCATGTTTTTCCGACCACAAGCCGCCACCCCCTCCCACTCACCATGCTGCGCATGTCTAAACTACAAAAAGCAAAGCAAAACAGTTCCACAATGAAATAGGGTACGAGAATTAATATAGTCATTCAAAAAGAAAACGATTTCGTTGAATAGAAATACAGCTTTATTTACCTGTAATGACGCCAGTCATTATTATTGGTCCATCATTGTTTGCCTGATCAGCTTTCTATCACGCATGTCATCAGGCCATCCTCCTGATGACATACTCTGTGAGTATGAAACCGGTCGAGGTTGGTGGTGGTGGACCAGCTAATGGCGAATGGGCTTTCTTTTGGATAAATAAAGCTGCTTAACTTATATTCAGCCGAGGAATGCGGTTTTTTGCATTTTGAGTTGCACGTCTAAACTGACTGGCAACTGCCTGTTGTGAACTTGGTACACTGTTTCTGCACTGGTTTGATGTGTGGCCCTTCCTAGCCATGAGGGTCATACTTCTTAACTGCCAGCACTAACATTCCTACTGGACTTCACCTCCCCTACCCCCCACTTCTAGGCCTGAATCAACGAGGGACACAGAAGCGAGAACCTGACATTCAGCCAGGTTACCTCCAGCTGCACTGAACTATGCCCTTGAGCTCTGTTTATTAACGGCCAACCTCAGCTCTCCTTGTGGTCCCCCCCTTCTAATACTGAATTGACGAGGGACACGGAAGCAGTTACCTGTTCCTCAGCCAGGTTACCTTAAGCTGAACCGCAAATCCACCCTCAAACTTTGTTTGCCAACTGTTCTTAGGCTGTTTGTTCTCTACTAAGCATGTTTACTGTTAAACTCACTCTTGTTTAAGATGTTTGGTTTGCTGAATATAGCAGTTTGGGCACTGCATTCCATGCCTAACATTACTGAATACCTTCTCTGGGCACCAGCTCCCATGCTTGTTATATGAGCTGCATATACGATGTCTTTTTTTGGTTTTCCAGCCCACAATATACTTCCTGGCTGCCCACCCCACCATTTTCCCTTTTCCTCCTCTTGGTTCTGAATAGTCGCGGAACTGATAACCATGGCAGCTAGGGAGTGGCCAGTTTTCACAATTCTTCCTATACTCCAGAGTAGCCTTTACCAGGATCACTTGGTCTCCACAATCCTCTGGACTCCTCCCCCCCCCATACTGTGGATCCCCATAGTATCCTGCCTTTTCCTCCTTCTAGGGTAGCATGTCAACAGCGTGACTCAATATGGGCGATTCAAAAACGGCGAAGGAATATACATGAAATCAATAATGGCGACTGCAAATAAATGGCAACATGTTCTTAACGGCAACTGCGAGGTACTAACCTACCCCAGTGTCAAGAAGCACCTTGGAGTAAGAATCCTACAGACAGCAGAGGGGGTGTGGGGGTGCACCTCCCATGGGGGGTTTGGGGACGGAGCCCACCACCTATATAAAATATAGCACAACAAGGCACACAATTATATTGTGGAGCAAAGGGTAGAGGTGGCCCAAGGTGCCGATGTTCTTATTTTGCTTCGCTGTACTTTTATGTCACGCATGCCACTGACACCTTTTTGCTGGTGTTCCCAGTTGTATGTTGCCATGGATAAATGGAAGTGCGCCAGTGCCAAAGAGTGGGCTTAAAATAACAGTGACCATGCCGGCCCGGTGGCATAGAGGGTTGAGGCGCTGGCGCCTCACCTTGACCCACACCGGCTACCTGGGTTCGGGAATGAGCCCAGGCTGTTGGAGGTCGGCACGGGGGGTGGAGCTGAATAGAGCTGCCGACAGACTAGCTCCCTCTCCGGGAGGAAGCGCATCCCTTGGCTGATGGCGCCCCAGTGGAGGCTGGGGAAGCACCGACCAGAGGGTGCCCAGGCAGTAAGCCATGGGGTGGGGAAAGGGGTCGAGTTGGCTGCATTGGCGATGCGCGCTTCCACGAGCATTTCCAGCATACTCCTGGGGTTCCTGGGAGAAAACCTGGAGGAAAATGACAGTCAGCAGGATGTAGACCGACTCCCACAGGCAGTAGTATAACTCTCGCTCCGCCCCATGGACGCCAGATCTGGTTCGGCCAGCTCAGGGTTGTGCGTCAAGCTGGGAGGTCGAGGGAATGTAGGATGAACAATATATACTATCTTTAGAACTCTTGTTACAGGTGAGTAACCTGTATTTCTAGGGACATGGATATGTTGTTCATCCACACTCATTGGGCAGACTCCTAGCAGTTCTCCGGGAGGAGGGAGGCAAGACGACAATTCCCCATATACTTATTTGGGAAAGAGAGACTGAGAACCGAGGCCCTAAAACCAGCATCCCGGCGTGACTAAGGTCGATGTGGTAGTGGGTAATAAGAAGAGTGTTTACTGACTTCAGTAGCAACCCTGCAGATTTCCTGGATAGGGGCGTCCCTAGGAAGCAGCCACCGTTGCAGCAGTATGGCGGTAGGAATGGTCTTCATCCCTCTGGAGGCCTCCATGCCCGCTAACTTATAGTAGAGATCTATGCAGAGGTTACCCACTGCTTATCGTCTGTCATTGGCTGCAGGTCCTGCCAGATGCGGCTTCAGCGAGGGTATAAATAGCTGCTAACCTCTCCCCTAATTTCAGCTGCGGCGCCTTATAATGCTTAGCGCCCTTCTAGGATCCAGAGTATGGAGCCTATATTCGCCTCCGAGGTGTGGGATTGGGGTAGAACACTGCAGAGTCAACACCTGGTTAAGGTGAAACTCCGACACCACCTTCGGAAGGAATTGTCTGTGAAGCAGGACAACCTTTTGTCCCTGTGGAAGACCAGGTATGAGACTCGGGTGGACAGCTCTTGAGCTCTCCCATCCTTCTGGCTGACGTAGCCGCCATGTAGGCGGTCTTCAATATGGTGAGAGAGAGTACACTGTATAGGTTCAATGGTTTGCCCAAGAGCTTTGGCAGTACTAGCAGTAGATCCCACGGAGGGTGGGTTCCGTGATTGAGGGAATGTGATCAAGGCCTTGAAAAGCGCCAGATCCTTCCCCTGTGCTACTGACTGCTTCCTCGCCCGCGCCTGTAAGCAGAGATGGCTGCCAGGTGCACCCTAGGTCGCCGACTTGGGCCCTTGACTAGAAAGGACCATAATATCCAAGATGTTGCCATGAACAGGAGGAAGGGTCCAAGCCCTTGTTCTGACACCAAATGGAAAAACCTTCCATTTGAAGGCAGGCATTTTCTGGTCGACCACGGGACGCCAACTATATTGAGGACCTCGCCGGAAAGACCCAAAGCCTGAACTCTAGCTACTAGGAACCAGGCCGCAGGGTGCAGGGATTGAAGGTCCGGATGGAACACCTTCTGATTGACTGAGAGCAGGTCCGTTAGCTGGAAGCTGCCGTGAGTCCTGGAGCTGAGACTGAGGTCTGTACCAGAATGGCGCAGGCCAGTCTGGGGCTATCAGATCACTGCGCCTTGTCCCTCCTGGCCTTGAGAAGCACCTTGTGGATCAAGGAAATGGGGAAAGGCGTAAAGAGGCCCGGGTCCATTGCCTCAGAAGGCATCCTGCAGCAGCCCTGCTGAGGGGCGGCATGAATAGACTCAGCCTGCCTCCATGGAGGAAACAGGTCCACCTGAGGTACCCCAAAAGGGAGAACAGATGCTGTACTACCCGCAGGGAGAGACCACCTGCGGGATGCAGCCCCCATCCGCTCAGGGCATCGCCAGGGTGTTGGAGGCCCGCCAACGCGGAATGGCTAGGAGATCCGCCTCCAGGCTGCGCACGCAGTGACCAAACGCGGAGAGCCTCGCATAGAAGCATGGAGCGCGCCCGCCCCTGGCGGTTTAGATAGTACAGGTCGTGGTGGCTGTCCGGCTCGGGACTGACCACTTGACCTCGGAGGAACGGAGCAAAGGCGGAGAGCTAGGCGGACCGCCGAGCTCCAGCAGGTTGATGTGGCATCGACTCCCTGGGGGGCCCAGAGGCCATGAGCCTGTGTTCCCCAGACGGGCACCTCAACCGCATCAGAGAGGCATCGGTCGACAGAGAGACCGGCTGCTCGGGCGGATTAACGATGCCCTCCTGCAAATGATCTGGAACGTCCACCACTGGAGAGCATTCCACATCCCTGTGTCACCGGCTTGCTGCTGGTCCAAGGATCGCAGGCAGACCACTGGCTGGCCAGTCTCACTGAAGGGACGCATGTTCCAGCGGCCCAACGGCTACGCTGGTAGGTGCCGCCATGAGACCTAGGAGGCGAGGAAGTCCCGGGCAGGGCGTACTGTCTCGAACCAGAAATGATCGGGCAAAGGAGGAAAGAACTCGGCCCTGTCCGGGCTGGAGCCGCGCCTGGCTCGAAGAGAGAGTCGAGCTGCGCTCGATGAACAAAATCACCTGCTTCGCTCGAGTCTGACTCTGGCCTCGCTTGATAAGGAGGCCCAGCTGAGAGCAGACCTGAGGGCCAGATCTCTGACCACTCCGCCTCCCTTCCTGGAGGGAGCTGCTATCAGCCAGTCGTCCAGGTAGGGGTACACCCGACCCTCGGCGCAGAGGACTGCTGTCACCACTGCCATGCATTTGGTGAAGACCTGGGAGTTGGAGACAAGTCAAGGGCATGGCTGAACTCAAGAGATCTTCTTCCGCCGAAGCGGGGGAATCTCTGGTGAGATCGGACGGATAGGACGGAAAAACGCTGTGGGCCCTGCAAGTCCAGAGAGCAGAACCACACGCCTGCTCCAAGGATGGTATGTTCGAGCCAGAGTGACGCATCCTGAAGGTTCGAGACCTTGGAACTTGTCGAGTCGCAGGTCGAGAATGGGCCAGCCCCCGTCTGCGCTTGGAACCAGGAAGTACCTGGACACAACCCTGGGTCTGAAGTGAGGGTCCACCACTTTCTTACCACCTCCTTCTGGAGGAGGAGGATGTCGGCCGACGAGCCGCTTGTGAGGCTGGGATTCCCGGCCCCGAGGGGCGACGGCCTAAGGGTGGTGCCTGTTCGAATTCCAGAGGCAGGCTCTTCCCACCACCTCCAAGACCCACCTGTCCGTGGTAACAGCGGACCAGGCGGAACGGAAGTGTTGAGCCGGGCTCTTCACGGGGACCCAGGGGTAAGGTGACGGGGATGGGGGGCGAGACCCCTCAGCCCGCCACTGGGGGCAGGCTTGAGGAGGACTGCCGAGGGACCTCCTGGGCCTTCCTCCTGCCTCCTGTTAGAGGAAGCCGCGGTTTGGCTTTGATGCTAGGTCGAGCCTGCTGGCCCTGACGCTGGGTCGGGCGCTGGGGCACAGGAAGGGACGAAAAAGGGCTGAGGCTGTGCTCATGGCCTTGTCTCTTGAGCGGAAGAGACCGAGTCCAAGGTGGCATTGACTTCCCGATCCTCTGCAGGTGACCTTCCACCCCAGGGTCAAGAGGTCAGTCCTCTAAAGGGAACATCCGCCCAACTTGTGCTGTGTATCCGGTAAAGGTGGATATCTCAGCCGCGCCTCACGACGCATAGCCACCGCGTCACCACTCGATCTGGCACAGAGTCCCCTACATCCAAAGCAGTCTGAGCTGCTGTTTGGCCACTGCCCTGCTCCCTGGTCCCGCACCTGCTTTAACCGTAGTCTGCAGATCGGCGGAAGATGAGGATGACCTCATCCAGGAGCCCAACAGGGCATGAGAAAAAGTGCCGCGAGGACGGCCGAACTGGCCTGATCTAGGCCGAGAGGACGCAGCTGAGACTTTTCGCCCGACATAGTCCAATTTCTTGACTCTTGTCAGAGGTTTGTCCACATCCTGGCGCTAGCCGGGCGCTATTGAAAACGCTTGTCGGTAACCAACCCTCAGCAGAGGGTGTTCAAAACCGGACAGGAACCGTGACCGATACTTCTGGCCATCCTGGTCAAGGCGCAGGGTAGGAAGCAGGCGCCAGCCAGTTCCAGTGCCGACCCACTATGGCCCGGCCACGGAAAGGCCTCGTCGGAGAACTCGGTCCAGAATCTCCGAGGTGATACTCTGGCCTGCTTGGAACGGTCTTGAGCCCATCCCGCAGACTCCGAGATGAGCCGGGCAGTCCTAGGAAGGACGACGGCTATCGTCTCATTGGCTGACCTCCTGAAGACTCCAAGTCCAGTCGCTGAGAAGAAGTTGAGGAATCATCTTCGACTCGGGACGAGTCTCGAAGAGCTGCCTCTGGCCGAGCCACCTTCACCCGCCGAGGTCGGTCGGATTGAGGTGGGTAACTGAGTCGATGGTAACCTTTTCTTCTGGTCGGAGCCCCACTTGCGGCTGTGGATGCGAGGTTCCACCGAATCGTGGAGGTGGTTTTGGTCAACAACCGCCTGTATAGGCCTCGGATACGAGGTTTGTCGGCTGGCCTGTGACAGCGACTTAATGGCCGGGAAGGCCGAGTCAGCTTATTCGGCCAGAGGAGCTGTTGTAACAAGGTCCTCGATCCGACGACTTACGCCGGCCTCCCTATCCGAGGAGAGACGAGACAGGGCGACGCCGCTTTTGCGGTGCCGAGACCGAGACCGCTTATGACGGTGGGAACGCTGACCGCTAAGGTCCGAGCGGGAGACCGAGTCCCGGAATTTCCGGGTCGGTGCGGAGGTGTCGGCTGAACTGCACTCTTCGCTCGGAAGGTCCATCCAGGGCTGGAACCGAGGCACAGGCGAGCCCACGGGATCTCGACCTCCCGGGAACTGGGAGAGGGTCTGCTGCTAAAGGCGACAGCCTGTTTCAATGGTCGAGAAAATTCATCATCAGTGGAGTCTCGGTCAACTGACCTGACGGGACACTGAGGCCATGGCCGGCCGAGCGGTCGACTGGCCACGGTCGACGGTTCGGGTAGGGACCTTTCCCGCCCCTGAGCGCCGACGAGGGACTTACCTTGTCCCTTTTTTGACCGAGAATAAGGTCCATAGGGATGCAGGCCCTTCCTTAGAGGAGAGGGACAGACAGCCCTTAAAGGAAGCCGGAGGAAGAACTCAGAGAGAGCGGATAAATGCTCCGAGAAGATACGCCCGCGCCGGTCCTTCGAGGGGCATCATCCGCCGAGCTGATCCGGGCTGGTCGCTGCCCTGCACCCCAACCGGCCTCCTTGACTTCACGAGGAACGCTGGACGCCCAGCTGTAACGGGCAGCATTGTTCGAGGACGAGGCGAAAGATGAGCATAGGCGGAAGTCCTGGTCGTGCTCAAGGCTTGGCAGTAGAACACGTGGAGTGTGGATCCGTCTGAGACATCTTCAGCCGCATGGGCATCTCCGAACCGGGAGTCGATTTATCCATCGGAGGCCGTGAGACTAAGATCTTGTCTGCAAAATATTATTTTTAAATCCGAAACGGAGAAATAGGAACCTGTCGTGAACGCAGAGCGTTAAGGAGGAACCTGAGTCAAGCGGTAAGGAAGATCTACGGTGCGTACGGAGCCGAGAGTTATACCACCGGGTGGGTGGGAGAGGAGCAAGCGAAGACCTTCCGGCAAGATTTAAAAGCGCAAGGATACTGCCAATGAGTGTGGATGAACAACATATCCATGTCCCTAGAAATACAGTTTTCCAAGTCAAATACTTAAGCTCTGCCGAAGACAGAGGCTCAAAGGGGGGTTGCATTAGCTGAGCAATGCATACATTAAGATCCCAAGCCGGGGCAGGGTCCCTGAATGGAGGATTGATGTGAAGCAATCCTTTAAAAAACTTGGAAAATACAGGATGAGCAGAAAGAGAAGAGGGCTTCCCTGCTGAAATGAAGGCAGAGACAGCAGCCAAGTGCACTTTCAGGGTAGCTGGTCTCAGTCCCAAAGAATTAATATGGACCATGTAGTCCAATACAGTGGGTAGATCAGCAAATTCCGGGGAAACATGCTTCCCAGAACACCATATGGAAAACATTTTCCACTTGGAGTTATAGGTAGCCCTAGTGGAAGGCTTCCTAGCAGCCTTCAGGATTTCGAGAACACTTTGAGAAAGTTGTAAATCAGCAAACTCTAACTGCTCAAGAGCCAAGCCTTGAGGTTGAGGGATTTGAGATTCGGATACCAAACTCTCCCTTGAGCACAGGTTAACAGATTGCGGTTCCTGAGGAGACACAGGGGAAGATGGACTGCTAAGGACAGAAGGAGTGGGTACCAGGACTGCCTGGCCCAGTCTGGAGCAATCAGGATCATTTTGCAGGGCTGAGACCTGATTTTGACTAGTACTTTGAACAGGAGAGGGAAGGGGGGAAAGGTATAAAGAAACTTCCCTTCCCAATCGAGGAGAAAGGCATCCAGGGGAACTGAGCCCAACACTGGGGGCCTGCAACAAAACAGTGGAAGTTGATGATTGTCTGGGGCTGTGAAAAGATCTATCTGAGGATTGCCCCATCTTGCAAACACTATCCCCAGTACCAGGGGATCCAGTGACCATTTGTGATGGCCCTGGGAAATCCTGTTGAGAGCATCTGCCAGGACATTGTCCTTGCCTGGGAGGTGAACTGCTATGAGGGAAGTGTTCAGGGAATAAGCCAGAGACCACAACTTCATTGCCTCGTGCACAAGGTCAAGACAGAGTGCCCCTTGTTTGTTGATGTACCACATTGTAGTGGTGTTGTCTGTTCTGACCTGTACCACCTTGTTCTGAACAGATGCAGAGAAAACCTGAAGTGCTAGAAAACAGCTCTGAGTTCCAACAGATTGATGTGGAGCAGAGATTCCTGAGGGGACCATAACCCTGGGTGGAAAGGTCGCCCATGTGAGCTCCCCATCCCAGGAGGGATGCATCTGTAGTAAGGGTCAAGGAATGGGACAGAGGGATGAAAGGCACCCCCTGTCTCAGATTGCTCTGATCCTGCCACCACTGAAGGGCCTGGATCAGTGTTCGAGTCACTGGGATTAACTTGGATAGAGGATCTCTTCTTTGAGACCAGAAAGCTCTCAAATGGAACTGAATGTCCCTCATCTGAAATCTTGCTCCTTGCACCACAGCTGTGGAGGCAGCCATGTGTCCTAGGAGCTGCAGGAAATGCCTTGCTGGTCGAGAGACCTGCAGAGTGAAGGAGACGGCCAGGGTCACTAAGGTCCTTACCCTTTCCAAGGGAAGGAAGGCTCTGGCCTGCTTTGTGTCCAGTTCTACGCCTATAAAGGTGAGTACCTGGACAGGTTCCAAAACTGACTTTGGAAGACTGAGAAGAAATCCCAGAGAGGCAAGCAGCTGCTGGGTAACTAGCAGGTGTGATTTGATCTGGTCTGGAGACTGACCCACAATGAGCCAGTCGTCCAGGTAGGGAAAAATGGCAATCTTTGCCTTCTTAGATGAGTGACTGCTACTGCCAGACATTTTGTGAACACCCTGGGCAGAAGTGAGGCTCAAGGGCATTGCTCTGAACTGATAATGGCCTGAGGGCAGTTCGAATCTGAGGTACTTTGATGGGAGCTTCTGATAAGAACATGGAAGTAGGCATCCTTGAGGTCCAGGGAGGCTAGCCAGTCCCCTGGCCTTAGGGAGGGTAAAATCATTCCCAGTGTCACCATTTTGAACTTTGGCTTTAAAAGGTGCTTGTTTAGATATCTTAGATCCAGGATAGGCCGCCACTCTCCTGTCTTTTTTGGGGTAAGGAAGTACCTGGAGTACAGACCCTTGCCCTGGTGAAGGGGAGAAACCCTTTCTACAGCTCTGAGAGCCAAGAGGGTTGAGACTTCTGTTTCCAAAGCAAGAGTCTCTAAAGGGTTTGTAGGTGGAAAAGATCTGGCTCTCATCTTTGGAAATTTCTTGAAGCTGAGAATCAGACCCTGGCTCACTACTTCCAGGACCCACCTGTCTTAAGTTAAAGACTGCCAGTCCTGGACTAAGTGAGCCAACCTGCCCCTACAGGTAGTGGAGAGCCGACTCTGGGCATCCCATCAGGGTGCCTGTTTGGCAGGGGCTTTAGGCTGAGGGGTGGGAGCAGGCCTGCTCGAACCCCGTCTTCCTCTCCCTCTGAAGAACCCCCTCTGTACATAGGCTGAAAAGGAGGAGGAGGCCTGGGTCTGGTAAAAAGGCCTGTGAAAAGGCCTACCCCTACCCCTGGGGGCTGCTCTGAGGAGTGGTTGCCGTGGCGCTTGTGCATTCCTGTAAGTAGTTCTATATTCATCCATTTCTTCATATAATTCTCTGTCTCCTCCCCAAACAGAGAATTTCCCACCACAGGAAAATCCATAGCCTTAGATTGGGTATCCTGTGACAAAGTAGTACACCAGCCAGGCCAATCTCGAAAAAGCCACAGATGTAGCCATGACTCTAGAGGATACATCATTAGAATCCACTGCAGCATGGAATTGCACCTAGATGCCTCAATACCATCAAGAGCCACCTGTTCCAGCTCCTTTGCAAGCTGGCCAGGGACCTGTTTGGCTAAGGCCATGACAGTATCCCATCTAGATTTCTGGTATCTCGCAACATAAGCCATATAGTTTGCTTGTCTGAGTCCCAAGGATGCTGCCATGTATTGTTTTGGCCATGGCATCAATCTTCCTGGAATCCTTGTCAGGAGGATGTGAAGCCAGTGGAATATTAGCTTTATCACAGGCTGCAGCCTGAACTACCCCAACATGGCTGCATTGCTGTGAAAAGAAAATCTGTATCAGGACCTGACAAAGTGTACCTCCTGTCCATCTTTTATCCACAGGAGGCACAGAAGTAGGAGCTTTTAAAATTTTATTTGTTTGTTTTCTAAAGATTTATGTAAAGGGATGGACAACCTCCTGGACTCTGGGATATCCATCATCTCCACATAGTCAGGCTCCTCTTGCTCATACAAAGCTCCTCTAAGGAAGCTGAGGGTCTCAGCAACTTTTTATAAAACAAAAAATGAGAAGGGGACTCAGAAAGCCTATGGGGAGACTCACCTGAAGGTCTGTCTGGGGAGATGTCCGGTTCAATGGGCACATCCAGACTCTCAAAGTCACATTCACACTGATCATAATCCTCATCCCCCTCCTCTGGTTCATAGAACTCTTCTATATCATAATCCTGAACCATTGGGACCGGCCGAACCGACCTTTTGCCAGACAGTGGCGGTTCGGAGGGAACCAGGGACAGGGACTGGACAATCTGTATTGCCCTGGCTATCTCTGCAGCAGTTGGAGAAGGAATTTTGGACTCCAAACCTGCTGATTTCTTAGATTTTCTTTGCTGAACTGGCTCCTCAGAGGCCAGCTTACCGTTGCCGAGGAAGTCTCGCCTGGTCAGAGGGCACTCCTCGGTTTGGTTGGCCCGAACCGGGCTGGCCATCCGGGTCAGCGGACTTTTTGGCCTCTCGTTCCCTGAGCCTGCCCACTCTCTTGTCCAGGGTGGCTGCAGGGAAATTTTTACAAATCTGGCAGTCTGAATTGAGGTGGTCAAATCCCAGACAATAGACACATGTGTGTGGGTCAGCCTTGGCAAAGGCTTCCCCACAGACACTACAGTGTTGAAACCCAGTGGGCCCGGTTTTTCTTTTGGGTTTCTCAGACATGATGCCAGCCTAACCAACAAACTTGCCCTTTTAATGGCAGTGCCAGGCAAGACACCCTTATCGGTTCCAAACCATATCACGGGTCGTGGAAAAAAGCGTAATGAAATCCGCTTTTTTAGAACCGATAAGAACTGAACCGCGATCTAAGAAGCCTTAAAAGGCTTTAAACTTAAATTTTATATAATCTGATCGGGTTCAACCAACCGATAACACTTTACAAGTTCCACACAGAAAACCCTATTACTTACGTATTAACATAGACAGAGCTTGAACCGATCGGGTTTTATGTGTTAAAATAATTAAATCACAGTTAAATTAAACCGAAAATAGCGCTTTAAACCAAGAAATGAACCGAGCAACAGGAGGAATCTCCGGAGCGACTGTTCAGTGAGGCGGAGTAAAGAATCTGATGGTTTCGGTTTGAAACCAGCCTAACAGAGCTTCTGAACCGAGCTCGCGCTCTAAGCTCCATGCTCTGCATGGAAGTTAACTCTTTCACCTCCAGAGCAGTTCTAAGGCTGGGACAAACTGCAATAGTCATAATATAGCAAGACTTCATGTTGTTTGAAGGGGGAGGTTCTTATGGCAGTGATGCCTAATAGTCGGTACAGCTCCTTCAGTAATGCAGCACCAAAATTACTACACTGATCGGTAATAATCTCTTTTGGTATGCCCACCCTGCTGAAACTTTTGACAAGCTCGGCTGCAACTTTTGGGGTGTTGACAGTACATATAGGAACAGCCTCTGGCTATCGAGTAGCATAGTCACATACTACTAAAATTAATCTATTATCCATTTTACTTTTGTCTGAGGGGCCAACCACATCTATTGCAATTCTCTCAAAAGGCACATCTATCAAGGCTAGGAACACCAGGGGCACCTTGTCTTTTTTTATTTAGTGACTGGGCCTACTTTCCGATACTCAGCACAAGAACTGCAATAGGTACTGAAGCAACATCTTCATGAATTCCAGACCAGTAAAATCTGTATAGCAATTTGGCAAGGGTGAGATCCCTCCCTGAGTGACCAGCCACAGGACTATCATGTGCGATCTGTAACAACTCAGATCAATACTTTTGTGGTATAACCAATTGTTCTATCTGGTCCCGTGTCTGAAGTTTAACCGGAAACTCTGTACAGTAGCCCATTACATTTTCTAAACATAGGTTCACCCTGTTCTGGTTTCACCCCCAGCTGCTTAAAATAACCCTGGAGAGAATTATCATTAGCTTGTTCTGAAACAGAGTCACAATCAGTTAGTTTAGTTTCAGCATTTTCATATGTTGACCCCTTATATCCATCAGTCTTCTGTTGCCACTGTTTCTTCAGGCGCTGTCTTTCTTTCCTGGACTTCTGGATCTTGAAGCTGTGCTCAAACAAGTCTGAATCAAAATCAGGGAAAGGAAAAGAGTCCCCACCATCTGAGATTTTCTTTGCCTGAGCTCTTGTCACCACAGCTGCTGAAAATTGCAGTTATGTAAGAACTTACTGTAACAGTAGATCTTCGAGAGAGGTTCCTGCAGTAGGTCTTCACATATAGGACTAGCTTGACGCGTCAGGTTCCAACAGCAAACTTGTAGCTAGTAATCATCAGCGGACTGCCCCAGATGTCAGGTGGACGCAACATCAGCCCGACTATTAAAGGGCAATCCGTACAGCCTCCAGTTCTTTTCCACCGCAGACCTAAAGAAAGGTAAGTAGGAAGGAAGGAAGGAAGGAGTGATAACTCCTAGGACCATGCTTCCTCTCTAGACCCAAGAGCAAGGCAGGATGAAAATAAAGGAAACGTTCCAGGAGTTGGGGGAAGGTGGGTGGGACACTAAACCTACATGCAGGAACCTCTCTCAAAGATCTACTGTTACGGTAAGTTCTTACATAACTGCAATATCTTACTTCGAGGGTTCCTGCAGTAGGTTTTCATATAGGACTGAATACCTAGCAGTCCAAAAGAAAATTTGGAGATACTTCCGGGAGGAGGACAGATCACCAACTGAGTGAGTTATGACAGGAGGCCCTGCAGAACCGCAAGACCGAAACCATTCCTGCGCCTAGAGGCAATGTCCAGACTGTAATGCTTGGTGAAAGTGTGGACAGACGACCACGTGGCCGCTGCATAAATCTCTGCTGTGGACACATTCCTGAAAAAGGCGGTAGAAGTAGCGACACTCCGAGTGGAGTGACCCTTAACTGCCCCCAGAAGGAATTTCCCGTGCTTTTGGTAAGCGAAGTGGATGCAGTTAGCCAACCACCTCGAAATGGTCTGTTTGGAAATGGCCTTGCCCTGGCACTGGGGATCGAAGGCCACGAAGAGCTGACTGGTCTTACGGACCTCTTTAGTCCAGTTTGTATAACACCTCAGCATCCTATGCACATCTAATGTGTGCAAAAGATATTCCCCCCGTTAGAATGTTGGGGATAACTGACTGGTAGTTCGACACTCAGAGTGGTTTCTGAAACTACCTTTGGAAGGAAGGAAGGGTTAGTCCGCAGGATTACTCTGTCCCTATGGAAAATCAAATAGGGTTCCTTACAAACACTTGAAGTTCTGAAACCCTTCTGGCAGAAGTGACTGCAACTAAAAACAAAGTCTTCCAAGAAAGGAAGTGCATGTCACAGCTAGAAGCTGGCTCGAAGGGTGGTAGGGTCAGCTTTTCTAACAAGATTAAGGTCCCAGGGAGGACAGGGGTTCATGACCTCAGGGGTCAAGTGGAGGACGCCTTCTGAAGTTGTTTGGCGACCTCCAATTGAGCTAAAGTTTTGCCCTCCACTGGGAGGTGGTAGGCTGACACTGCAGAGAGATGGACCTTGATAGAGGAATAACTAAGGCCCGCTCCGATAGATGTGCAAGGTACTCCAACATCTGTGCTATGGAACACGAGAGGGAACCCAGCCCTGGCTAGGGCCCAAATCGAGAATCTTTTCCACTTCATGGCATAGGTGGATCTGGTAGAAGGTTTTCTGGCTTCCGCTAAAACATGTGAGCAACCTGGGAGGAAACGCCATAGCGAGAGGCCTATGTCCACAGGTGCCACGATGAAGGTGGAGAGATTGAAGGCTCGGGTGCACCAGGGTGCCCTGCTCCCGAGTCAGAAGGTCGTGGGATAACGGCAGGGGAACCGGAGGTTCTGGCGCCAGATGTTGCAGGAGAGGGTACCAGATCTGGTTGGGCCAGAGGGGAGCAATCAGAATCAAATGTGTTCCTTCCTCCTGAAGTTTCACCAGAACCTTCTGAATGAGAGGAAAGGGAGGAAAAGTGTAAAGAAATCTCCCTGTCCGAGAGAGAGAGAGAGAGAGAGAGAGACAGTGCGTCTTGCCAAAAATCACCATGCCCGGGAATGAGCGAGCAAAAGTTGGGTAGTTTTGCGTTGAATGGGGAGACAAACAGATCTATTTCTGGCCGACCTCATTGAAAAAAGGGATCCTCGACCACCTCTAGCTTTAACTCCCACTCGTGAACCCTGGCCACTGATCGACTGAGACTGTCCACCAGGATGGTGCTTACATCTGGGACGTGGACTGCTAGCAAGAAAAGGCTGTGCTGAATCGCCCCATACCAAACCCTCACTGCTTCTCTGCAGAGAGGGTACGAGTGCGTTCCTCCCTGTTTGTTGATATACCAGACTGTGGACATATTGTCCGTCTGGATAAGGAGTGATCCCGGTAGAAGGAGGGACTGGAATGCCTGGAGGGCATACAGAACTGCTCTTGTCTCCAGAACGCTGATGTGGTGCAGAAGATCCTGGTTGGACCAAGACCCTTGAGTCTTGTGAACCCCCAGATGGGCTCCCCAGCCCAAGTCCGAGGTGTCCGTGGTAAGGATCTGTGTATGGATAGGGGAATGAAAGGGGGCTCCCCCTAGAAAACTGGAAAGATCTTGCCACCAGCAAAGATCTCTCTGCAGGCTGCTGGAGATCATGACCTTCTGGTTCATGTCATCCGTCCTCTGATCCCACTGGACTCAAAAAGACCACTGGGTGACCCTCATATATAATCTGGCCATGGGAACCATCGAAATGGCCGCTGCCATCAGTCCCAAAAGAAGGAGCACAGTGTGCGCTGGGATCCACCGAGCCTAGGACACAAAAGTGGCCTGAGAAACTAAGGTCTCGGCTCGATCTAATGCCAGAAAAGCCTTGCTCTGAACTGTGTCTAGTACTGCTCCAATGAATTGGAGTCGTTGGGATGGTACTAGCTGGGACTTGGGCAGGTTGACCATGATACCCAGAAGTGCAAACAAGTTCAGAATGAAAGAGAGTGACTCTTCAGGCTGTTCAGAGAGGGTGCTGCGAGGAGCCAATCATCCAGGTACGGGAAAACATAAATGCCCTGGCGGCAAAGAAAAGCCGCAACCACCGCTAAACACTTGGTGAACACCCGGGGGGGGCAGACGAAAGGCCAAAGGGGAGTGCTTGGAGTTGAAAATGGGCCTCCTGAAAAGTAAAACAAAGAAAACGGCGGTGGGCCGGGAGGATGGGGATATGCAGGTAGGCATCCTGCATGTCCAGAGAGCACAGTCAAAATTTGTTTGGAGCAGGGGAGAAAGCTCTTGAAGGGTCAGCATGCAAAACCTCTTGTACTGGACTTAAGAGGTTGAGCATGCTGAGGTCCAGGATCGATCTCAGATCACACTGTCTTCTTTGGAATTTAGAAGAAATGGGAATAAAATCCCCTTCCTAGTTGGTTTTGAGGGACGGGTTCTATGGCCGCTTTTGACAGGAGGGCCTGAATCTCCTGGAAGACTATGGGAATCTGATCCTTTGGATAAAAAGACCGTCCCAGAGGATGAGGGGCAGGTATATCTGTGAACTCTATCGGGTGACCTCGCTGGATGAGTTGTAACACCCAAGAATCTGCGGTGACGGCCCTCCAGGTGGAGGCTGAGCCTCCCTCCTACCGGTTCCTCCTTGTCGGTTGGAGGTAGTGGGAGGAGGGGAAAGGAGTCAGGACGCCAAGGGGAAGGGAGCTTAAGCCCCAGAGGCCGGCTTAGGGAATTTGGCCTGGAGGATTTGAGCTCCCGAACCAGAGGCTTGGCGCTTTCCCTGATGTTTACCCTATCTTTGGTGATGAAAAGGCTGTTTTTTCTGCCTCGTCCAGTACATGGAGCGTACGTCCCAAAGGGAACATCCTCTCTCCTGCAGCCCAGTGATTATATCTTTTGTGTCGCCGCCATAAAGGACGGAACCCCTAAAAGGAGCGTCCAGAAGGGACAACTGGACGTCTTGTGCCAAACCTGCAATCCTGAGCCAAGAAAGGTGACGGATGCAGATTCCCATGGCTGCTGCCCTAGCCACTGAGTCCACAGAGTCATACGTTGCTCTTAAAGCATGACGACAAAAGGACTTGGCCATTCAGACTTTGTCCAGCAACTTGTTATGGAGTGTCTCATCCTGGACCTCCTGAAGGTCCCTCTCCAGCTCGAAGAAAGAGGCCTTCTGGAAGGCCACCATGTGTGAAACATAGTTCAAGGACCGGATTGCACAGGAGGAAGAGGAGTAAACCTTCCGGCCAAACTAATCCAACTGTCTTGAGTCCTTGTCAGGGGGCGAGGAACTCAAATGCTTTGGTTGGGCCGACCGATCGTGAGCAGCAGTAATGACCATGGAGTCAGCCTAAGGATGAGTAGAAAGATGTTGAATCCCTTCTTGGGGACAGCAGGGATAGAGGATGGCTGTTGCCAGATAGTAGTTACCAGATCCTCATGAGGACGCATCTAGGGGGAAATGGGTAGGGTATCTGCAGTGGCCAGATCCAAGTGTTCTGCCAGTCTCTATGCTGGGGATCCACTTCTTGGAAGGCCAGCCTCCTGCTGCCTGTATAGTATGCAGAAGGTCCCCAAAGGAGGGATCTTCTGAGGAGATTTTGG
Source organism: Neoceratodus forsteri (assembly GCA_016271365.2). NCBI lineage: Eukaryota > Metazoa > Chordata > Ceratodontiformes > Ceratodontidae > Neoceratodus > Neoceratodus forsteri. Next base: position 1,367,656,544 of record CM057449.1, read on the forward strand.
GACTCCTTGGGTGGAAATCTCCACTGGGGACCGAGGGTCCAAGGGTTGAAGTCGATGTCCGAGTCAGAAGGCTCAGAACCGCTGGGGATGGAAGGGTCCATCCCAGAGGGGCTCACTGGAGGAGCACCCACTGCTCGTCCGGAGGGTGTCAGTTGGGGAGGGACCCTAGGTAGGGGGATATCACCCACGGACTGCCTTAACTCCGTGATGAGCTGGGTCCTGGCATCCTACCACCACACGGGGATCATCTCTTGATCTGGCATTGGAGGTGGTGGTGGAGGAGGAGGCTGGTAGCCCAGGTAATGCAGGTATTGCCAAGAGGGGTAATGGAAACCTGGCATTGCCGGGTTATAGCCGTAAGGGCTGTACCCAGGGTATCCCAGCGATGGAGGCACATGGCCTGGCATTGGGTAAAGTGGTGCCGGCGGCGGAGCATGGGGGTCTGGCTCCGGAAGGCTGCCTGGAGGTTCGACTGGACCTACCGGGGGAGGTGCCAGAGGGCCACAAGGTGGTGTGGGATCCGGGAGAGCCCCCAACGGTCCTGAGGGAGCGGGCTCCATAGAAGGATCCTTGGCTGGCGACGGACTGCTGTCCAGAGGCGGCAAGAGATCAGACGATGGGGGTAATTCTGGAAGGGGCCCCAATGAAAGGTCTAATAACGATCCTGACGGCAGGGAAAAAACAGGATCGGGTGGCGAATCCCTGGGGTGAAGGACCTGGAGGGATGAAGAGTCTCTCTCAACAGCACACTCAAGCCAGCGTCAGGGGCCTCAAGGGTGCCCAACAGGCGAGAAGAAAGGTCTGGGTGGGCGACGGAAGATCTGTCATCTGACGTATCGGACCTGACCGGGCTAGTGGAAGCAGCAAGGCTTCCGCTAGGCTTATCGGTCGAGGCCACGCACCCATCGACAGAGTGACTTATCGGCAGTGCTGGGAGAAGACACAACAACTACCTTGATAGAGGCTACCCCGCTGCCTGCTCACCTCGGCAGGAGGGGAGAAGGTGCCCAGCCCAAAGAGGCGGACGGGGACCTGAAGGAGTACTCACAGTTTTGGAGCAAGCCTCCCATGTGGCGAGACTCCTGTCCCGCGCTCTCCTGTCCTCCTTTTCTCGGGCCGGTGACGGCGACCTTTCTCTCAACTCCTGGAGCTCCTTTTCATCGACGCCAGCTGTCGGGTAAGGAGGTGGGCCTCAAGGGTCCGCTTGCGTCTGGTCCGGGTGGCTTGATTGAAGGCCTGACAGATAACACACTCGTCCGAGCTGTGCTTGGAGTCTAGACACAAGAGGCAACAGGAATGGTCGTCCCCGTGCGGGATTTGAGCTCCGCACTTAGAGCACGTCTTCTTCGGGTGAGTCGACATACAATCGGTCGAATCGGATGTCGGGAAAAGTATAGGAATGAAGAAAACATTTCGACTGACGCAGGAGTTAGATCGCTGTTCTTACTCATGAGCCGAACTAACTGAGGCGATGGTGGGAAAGAACTGTAGGGTGGGCGCGGGACGGCCCTATTATAGTCGGGCTGACGTCGCGTCACCGGACGTTGATGGTGGACCCCGCTGATGCTAGCTACAAGTTTGCCGTTGGAACCAGACGCCGGGGGCACGGTCCTATATGTGAAGACCTACTACAGGAACCCTCTCGAAGTAAGATCATCAAGGATTTACTCCCTTTTTGATTAACTCGGTAAATTCTGGAAAGTAATTTTCAATAATCACAGGTACAGGTAACTTGGGTACTACCCCCACTTTCATTTGGTGTGACGCCCCATTGATAGTCACTTGACTGGTGGGACAGTATCAAGTGTCCCCATAGATGCAGATGACACCAGTACCTGGTCATTTTGGACAGTGTTTTCCCAGCACCTCAATGTGCACTAGGGTCTGTCTGCTTCAGAATCTGTAAGTCCCTTCACAGTCTTCTCTCCCACCTTCACATCTGTTAAGTACTTGCCCCAATTTGTTAAGCACAAATCTGCTCCAGTGTCACTCTTCTTACTTCGGCAATTTCTAGCAATATGACCTGGCAATTACAGTCATAGCAAATAAAGTCTTTGGGCGCATATTTGTTACCCCCACTAGAGTTCCTATCAGGCTTGGAGCTTAAATGGGAAAAATAGTGCCTTACCGGTGCTTGGCTGTTACCTCGCTGCTGTGGCATCTGTCTGGCTATTTGGTAGCCTTCGGCCAAAGAAACAGCCTTTTCCCCACTTCCGGGTCGGTGTTCTTTCACCCAAAGCTGCACATTTGTAGGCAGGATGTTGATGAATTGCTCTATTGCAAATGTGTCGAACTGTGGGACTGTTTTGCTATTTGCTTGGAGACATTTTATCAGGAGTTCTCAGAGTCGGTTGAAGGCTTCTCGAGGACTGTCGACCGAGTGTATCTTCAGAGATTGAAATCTCTGCCTGTGAGGTCTCTCCTGAGATGTCGAATCTTTTCAGGATTTCGTTTTTCACCAGGTCATAGTTTTCTGACTGTGTAGTGTCCATATTGCTGTAGGCAAGTTGGGCTTTACCTGTCAGGTAAGGTACCAGTCTGACTGTCCACTGGCAGGCTGCAACCCTTTAAAAGTTGTCAGGTTTGCTTCACTATTATCTGAGGGACACAACTTTGTAAGTTTAAGGTATTTTAAGTTGTTTGTGTCTTGTTGCTCTGCTGGACCAGTGCCAGATCCTTCAGCTTTGAGAACTTGCAAGGCATCCAGCCATCACTGCTCCTGTCTTGCATCTCTTCTCTCTGCTGTTCGAGTTGTTGCATTTCTTCTTTCATCTGTGCTTCTAAATGTTACATTTTGTGTTCTCTCTGCTGCATCTCCTCTCTGCTCTGTTTCTCTGTCTCTTTTTGTTGTATAGCCCACCATTTGAAAAAGGCAGTCAGGTTTTCAGGTTCTGTTACTGCCGGTTCTTTTTCTATAACTGGTGCTAGCTGTACAGTCTCTAATTGGACTTCTGTCTCTGCTAGTTTGGCTGCCATTCTCCTGGTAACCATTCCTGGGCTTGCTGCTGCAGAATCCATACCTTTCTTCTATGCCTCTCTGGTACCAGGTCTAGTACCCATGCACAAAACTCCTGGCTTAGAGTATGCACGCATAAATCCCACTTCTAAAACCATGTGTCGCTGAGGCACAGGTCAGGAAGCATAGAAAAAACAGGAGCAATTGTAAAATTCACAAGTGGTTCATTATTAATAACAGTAAATTGGGGGCGCTAATGAGCAGCTAAAGAGCTTGGTCGCAATACTCCGGAGTTCCGTGCTAAATAGCAAATTAAGTGCTTCAAAACTCAATTTTTCAAATTTTAAACGCTTAAATTCATCAGCCAGCGAGGTACAGAAATGGATGATTACATTACCTTGGGCAAATCGGCCCAGGAGACAGCAAAAAATGCCAAAAAAGGGACGACTCAGGAGGGAGCCCAGGCGAGCAGACAAGGTCCGATTTCACTGTTGGCAACAGGGGCTGCAGCAATCAGCAGAGCGGTCTCGGAGCAGATTTTGACCGACTTTAAGCCGTGATGGGATAGCCTGGGGCAAACTTTAAAGGGAGTAGCCAGTGAACTGAAACAGCATGCAAGACAAATTAATGAAGCAGAGCAGAGAATCTCTGATTTAGAGGACTGTAACAGAGAAATCCAAAATAAAGTGCAGCGACTGGAAAAGGAAATAGAGGAGCTGAAGGAAGCTCTGGACTATCACGAGAACTACAGCCGAAGAAATAATCTTCGTATCCGAGGACTGCCGGAGGGAGCTGAGGGCGGGAACCTGTTAAAATTTTGTACGGAGACCCTGCCGAAAATGCTAAATATGGAAATGGATAAAGAGAAGCAGAAAATAGAAAGGGCTCACAAAGCCCTAGCTCCAAAACCTCCGAGTGATCAACCTTCACGGCAGAGTATTTTCAGACTGCACCACTATCAAGACATACAGGCACTAATGGCGGCATTTCGAAATAAAAAGGAGCTTACCTATGAAGGCCATAAGCTGACCCTGCATCAAGATATGTCGCTCAGGATACAGAAAAAGAGGCAACAATTTAATGTCCACATGGATGTTCTGATGAAGAGAGGGTTGGATTTCTTTATGGTGTACCCAGCGACTGTTAAGGTGAGAGTGGAGGGAGCCACCTTTTTGTTCTGGGACGCAGAGAAATTTCAGGCCTTCATGGAAGAGTGGAACCGGAAGAACAGAAAATCCTGAGCTGTAGCTTGCTGTTCATGCGTGAAGCTGTACTTTCATTGCAATCTGCGAGATGGCCGATCGTTCAAATAGCAGAGGCTGAGTACAACTGAAATTAAGGTTAGTAACTGAGAAACACAGTATTTTGCTTATTTTGGCCCCTTACGTCTTTTGTTTTGGATAAAAAGAATTCCCAGACCACAAAGACTGTGGCAGAGAAATAGGTGTGTAACTAAGGCTGGGAACACTGCTTGGGTATACGGCCTGATGTGAGCTTGCAGCGATCGAAATATGCTGAACTATCTATTTACCTCCCGTGTGTGGACTAGAGACAGAACTTTTCTTATTCCCGGTAAGGGCATATGGCACACAGGGGGGGCAACCAGGAGTGAAAATAGATGGCTGGGTGTTTAGCCCACATGGAGGCCTGTGACATGGGTAGGCCACACAGACTCCTCAGGCTGCATTTAAGAAAGAAGGTTGAAGAGACTATATTGCACGGTGGGGGTGCCCCGGAGGTGCTCTGAAGGGGGCTCCCTAATAGGATCAAGGACTAAAAAGTGCGATTTAAGTCATTAGAGATCTAAGATGCATTTTGCTTTATTCGAAATAAAGGATATGGGGTTATGGCTAATATGAAAATGAATGGGAGAGTTATAAGCACAATGGGCAAAAGAAAGCAGCTTCGTTTCAAATGGGGAGGGGGAGCTTATGAAGGCTGAGAGATGGGGACTGATAAGGGGCAATTATCTTTACACAGTATTTGAAAGAATTGGAAAGAATTTAAAAAGACTGATGGGGGGGAGTAGCTGAGAAGTACGCCTAGATAAAATATGGCAGGAGGGGCGGAGCAGGAGTATGGCGTAGTTGGGGATCGATTTCATACTTACTGCAATGGTATGTTCTACGTTGGGGGGACACAACATAATAAGAGGGAAAGTGTGGGGGAAGCAATTAAGTTGGGGTTAGGGAAGAGGTGATGGGGATTTAGTTTAACACGTGTGTTTTGTGATACAAAGTTTCAAAGGTGGGGATAAAGTTGGGGTAGTTAGTATAATGTTTATTGTCATTGTCTGTGTTATATATTTCAAAGTGGCCTGTGTTCTGATTTGTATTAGTATGGAAAATGGCAACACACTGATAATGGTTTCAAAGGGATGGGAGGCCTGGGAGGATGACTAGTAGAAACAAATCATCTACACAGGGGGCTAAAATAGTCTCATGGAATGTGAAAGGATTCACCTCTCCTCCAAAGACAGCGAAAGTGCTAGCTGCTCTAAAAAGAAAGAATGTGTCTGTAGCCTTATTGCAGGAGACGCACTTGTCTAACTGGGAACATAAAAAATTGGTGCGGGGATGGGTTGGGGCCTGCCACGCAACAGCTTATACCACTCATAAAAGGGGGGTAGCAATACTTATCAACAAGCATTTACCGTTTACTACCAAGCGAATAGTAAGAGACCCCAGAAAGGGGAGGTACATATTCGTAATGGGTGAAATATCGGGTAAATAAATTACCTTTGGCAATATTTACGCACCGGCAAATCATGACAAGGTCTTCTATCAAAAGATGCTGGATGTGTTAGTCAAGGAGCAATTCCCAAACCTTATTCTTGGTGGGGACTTTAACTGAGTGGCGAACCCCAAAATGTATTATATGGGAAAATGGGAAAGAGCAGAAAGGGCGATTCAGCAGTGGCTCCAGGGGCTGGTGGAACTAGGTCTCGTTGATGGCTGGAGGACGGCTAACCCTGATTTGAAGGAATATACATTCTACTCCAGCCCACATAGCTCATGGTCCCAGTTGGACTATATTTATATTCAGAGGGAACTATACCAACAGGTTAAAGCAATGGGGCACAGTCCAATATTCTTGTCAGACCATACTATGGTCGGGATGGAAACAGAGTTGGCTCACTCTGAAGATTAGAGAGGAAGGTGGCGATTCCCTACTTATATGCTGTTTCAGGAAGGATTTGGAGAGTTCATAAAAGAGCAATGGAAATTCTATGAGGAATAAAATAAGGGGACAGTGGATGATGTGGGCACGTATTGGGAGGCAGGTAAGGCATACATGCGCGGAATGATAATTGGCTATATGGCTAAGAGGAGAAGAGAAGAGATAAGAGACAGAAACAGAGGGAATTAGAAGTCAGAATAGGGGACTTAGAAAAAGAGGTGCTTAGTGGAGGGGGTGAGGCCAAGAGCCAAGAACTGAAATTGGCCAGGGAAATGTTAAACTCGAATTTGGACAAGAAAGTCAATACCAGGATCTTCTTTGCTAAACAAAAGGTCTATGAATGGGGAAATAGGCCAGGTCGCCTTTTGGTTCGGCTCATGAAAGGAGAGAAAAGTAGTCATCGCATAATTCAAATTAAGGATAAACAGGGGAGATTGTTAAAGAAAGAAACAGAAATTAGAGACAGACTTAAAGAATATTATGAAGGGCTATACCGTGCGGAATACCAGGAGTAGAGTGTAGAAAGGGAGCGGTTCCTTAAGGATCTTAAAATTCCTAAGCTGACTAATGCACAAACAAAAAAGCTGGAAGCAAAAATTAGTACAGAGGAAGTCAGGAAAGCAATAGCTCAGTTGAAGAATGGCAAGGCTGCTGGTCCAGACGGCTTCGGAGCAGAATACTATAAACTGTTGAAGGAAGAAGTGGCGGGTACGCTTTGTAGTATTCTGGAAGAAGCTAGGGAGAGCCTATGCTGTCAGGCCCTCATAACAGTTATCCCCAGGGCTGGTAAAGACATAGAGAAATGTGGATTCTTTAGGCCTATTTCCCTCTTGAATCAAGACTGTAAGATCATCACAAAGGTGCTGGCTGGGAGGCTAGAAGAGGTACTTCCCTTGTTAGTTAGATCAGAGCAAACAGGTTTTGTAAAGGGAAGGCAGTCCTACCACAACATAAGGAGACTGTTGAATGTCATATGGTGGGGAAAGCAGCATCCAAGGGAGGCATGTGTCCTGTCTATGGAAGCTGAAAAAGCATTTGACAAAATCAGTGGGCATATCTCTTGCAACTTTTGCAGAGATATGGATTAGGGAAGGACTTTGTGAAAATGGTGGGTGCCTTTTATAAAACTCCAATGGCCCAAATACTGCTTAATGGAACCCCATCCCTGGAATTTAGGTTGCACAAGGGAACAAGACAGGGATGCCCACTGTTGCCTCTACTGTTTGCCTTGGCAATAGAGCCTTTAGCAATTAGGATTCGTAGTGACTCTAACACAAAGGGAATTTTAGGGAAGCATGGTGGGAAACATGTAATCGCCCTCTACGCAGATGATATTCTACTGTTCCTCACTGAGCCGAGGCAGTCAGTCCCCGGGCTATTATCAATAACAGAATAGTTTGCAGTATTCTCGGGATATAAAATCAACATCCACAAATCCAGAAATAATGTTCCCGGGGGGAGGGTGGGGATAGCAGAAAGAATCAGGCATGGGGTTTAAAGGTGGTGCAAAGAACGTTTACATACTTGGGTATTAAGACAGGAAAGGACCTTGGGGATTCTCTATGAAGAGAACTATAAACCATTGTTTAGAGAAATAATGCAGGATCTGGGAAGGTGGAAGGAGTTGCCCATATCCTGGATGAGAAGAATAAATCTGCTCAAAATGAACGTACTCCCCAGGTTATTATATGTAATGTACATGCTTCCATTTAGTCCACTGGCACGGGACATAAAGAACATAGAAAAAGCTTTCACAGTCTTCTTATGGCGGGGCAAACATCCACAAATTAGTCTGAAAAGACTAAAGGCACCCGCAGCACAGGGTGGGCTGAACTTTCCTGATGTCATAAGCTACTTTCTGGCAACTCAATATAGATACATTCAGAATTGGGTCAACAGAAGTGAAGTAGCAAGTTGGCTGGAATTAGAAGAAGAAGGGACATGGGGGAGAATTTTGAGCTATCTGGGAAGGGAGGGCTTTAAACTATACAGTAGATTATCAACACCCAATCCTACGGTGCTAGTGAGTCTAAAGGCCTGGGACAAAATTAACAGGAGAGAGGGTCTGGACAAGACTCGCATACTATTGGTACCGGTTGCAGTGAATCCTGACTTCCTGCCAGGTTTAGAAGACAAAGGATTTAAGCTGTGGCAGACCAGGGGTGTGAGATGTGTGGCAGATCTAACCACAGGAAACGGTATGTACTCTTTCCGGGAGCTCAGAAAGGGACTGAACCTCCCATCTGCACACTTGTATAGATATCTACAGGTGAGAAATTATTACAAGAGGATAGCTGGACCTCAGGGAACTTCAGAACAGACATCTGAAAAGGAAACACTGGGAGCCTCTAGAAATGAAAAAGGACTCATGCGGCGTGCAGTGAAATTGGATAGGAAGTTCTTCTGGACACCTGTACAACGGTCAAGAAGTGGTGGGAGAGAGATTTAGGAAAGGAAATCAGTGAACCTAACTGGCAAAAAATGTTGGAATCTCACAAGGGTCTGCTAGTATGCAACAGATATAAGGGAACACAATTTAAAGGCTATACTATCCTCCAGCCATGGTACATAGATTCTGCCCAGGGGTGACCCCAATCTGCAGTAAATGTAGGGAGGCACAGGGAACATACAAGCATTATTACTGAGAATGTCCACTGATTGCTCGGTACTAGAAGGGGATAGTAAAAGAAATTTTGACTATGAGGGGGGAACCCATGGAGTGTTTGCAGAGATCATTGCTCCTGTGGCTAGAAGAGGTGGACAATGGGGACTGGGTACTGTATCCGAGATAGATAAGAATACTTCTTGTGGGTGCTAGACAGGGAAAACAAAATGTCTGGACCACAGCCCTGGGGCCCACAGTAGAGCAATGGAAGGAGCTCACTACTCTAAAAGTCTTTGCAGTAGACAAATTAACCTACTGCCTGAAGAGAGAGAAGAGGAGGAGATATCTGAACGAGCCTGGACTGGACACTTGAGCTCGGTCAGTGTGGGAGATAGAATGGTGCTGGAGGGGAGCGGAATCGTGCATTAAAGGGTTGGACTGCCAGGGTGGGAGATGGATGAGGAGTTTTCTCCTTATTGGAATGGGGAGGAAAGGAACAAGAAAGAACTGATACGAAGATATAATAAATAATGAGACACAGACACAGACCACGTTAACTGCTGGAGTTTACCAGCCTTGGTTTTTTATTATTTATTTTTTCTTTTATTGTTTGTTTGGTTCGTTATACCTGATAAACTTGACAGTACTGGATTGATAAGGTTTTTTTATAATGAACATACACATAAAACAGTGGGTTCTGAACTGTATGTTTGCATTACCTGTACATGGCTGACTATTTTACATGTCCATTTAATTGTCGGTATTGTAATGAGTGATTTGTTATCTAATAAAGATATTATACCAAAAAAAAAAAAAAAAAACAACAACAGTAAAATAAAAAAGTTAAATTGTTCAGTATAACTATTTACAAAGGCAGTATAAACAGAGAAAGTCCATCTGGGTTTAATCTCAATTTCCAATCTCAGTCTCTGTGCCTCTCCCTTTCAAAAAATTGCAGCTCTGTTTTTATAAGTCTTTGCAACCCCCGCTTGGTAAGAAAACAGCATGCTTCTCACACAGTGTTCTTGTAAGTTTCAACAAGTGCAACAAAACGTACATTGTGACCCAGAACTGACCTCTTGCTTACAGCTTCTCAGACAGTTTGCAAACTAGCTTCTCAGGTTAACCCCTTGAGTTCCACACTGCTTTTTGCAATCATGTCAGCAGTATAACTATATACATTTCAACAGTAAAACTATATACATTTCTAAACAAAGGGAACCCAGTATCAGGTACATGTCCGCATAATGATTCACATATATTTTTTATACCAGCAGATATGCAAGGGGGAAGAAAAGACAGAACAGCAAGTGAGGACAGAGAGATAGTAAGAGGCAAAAAACTGCAAGACCGTTGAGGTGATCAAGTCCTAGGTCTCACGAGAAAATCTGGTTGTACAACCAGACAGACAAGAGACAGAAAAGGAGAGAATAGAACAGATCCTTGCATTTAAACTCTTTCTGCATAACAAATGGAACAGGGCCTTATTCAACTCTGTCACATGGCCCTAGACCTATGTCTATGAATCAAAGTTGAAGACTGATTTAAAGGAATTCTTGTTATGGGCCAAATACACATATCATTCATGTTCCCCCTATCCTTCGTACTAATCATCAGGTCTGCTACAGTCACACTCATTTTTCTGCCCAGGTGAGGAAGGCGTTGGGAGCAAGTGACTTCCTTTGCAGCCGATGTCCATGCTGCTTCATTGTCAAACAGCAATGAAAATGCCAAGTTGCCCACACCCTCCCCTCACCTCCTTACAGCCAAGCACCTCTCTCACCAATGCTGCAGAACCCTTACTGGTCCAAAGAAGTGACAACAAAGTATGTTCGTAAACGTGGCCCTACCAGGGGGATTTTTTTAAATTGTTTTAAAATACCAGTACTTATGTTCCTTCTCGCTAGGCTGCCCTTTCAGCCCACTGTCTTTACTATCTCCCAGCCCTAATGCTAAACAATCTGACTGCCAAAGTACCCCAGAAATGCAGGGACCAAGAGTACCTACAAATGGCACACTATAGTTGGCTCAGAGTTCTGAATTGTCCATCTCCCACCCCACCCCATAATCCACTGGGAAGGAGATGTGCTCCAGAGACCCCTTTGACCAAGCACTAGGACTCATTATCTTGCCACAAATCCTGGTCACCCACATGTTAGCATAACACATTGCTGCTGCGCAACCTGTTTGGGCATCCAGTTGATTTATTAGTCTTGACTAATAACTACTGTTTGCCATTAACCATTAGTCTAGGTTACAGTGCTCTTTATAACGTGAGCCTAAGAAATTTTGGTCTGTAATTGGATGACATCTGACACATGCATCAATGCCCCCACATACGACCAGATGTGTAAACAACTTCTGTATTATAGCAATTAAAACAGTATTATAAAATGGCATTGACTGTTTACTTGGGAGAAAAGTCATGCCGTACTTGTACACTACTAGTAATATGTGTGACTGCATAATGTGCTCTCCGGGGGACGTGAGGGGCGAAACGGAGCTCTCCCCCATTCTCAGAGCTCACCGGCCAGCACACCAGCTGTACCACAGCTCTCCGGTGGTATTGAGGGGTGAAACGGAGCCCTCCCCCATTCTCGGCACACCAGCTGTACCGCAGCTCTCCAGTGGTCGTGAGGGGCGAAACAGAGCCCTCTCCCATTCTCGGAGCTCACCAGCTGGCACACCAGTTGTACCGCAGCTCTCCGGTGGTCGTGAGGGGCGAAACAGGGCCTTCCCCCATTCTCGGAGCTCACCAGCCGGCACACCAGTTGTACCGCAGCTCTCCGGTAGTCGTGAGGGGCGAAACGGAGCCCACCCCCGTTCTCGGAGCTCACTGGATGGCACACCAGGTAGGGGACACTGAAAACAGCTTCAGGCGCAAGCGATAAATGGCCGAAGGCCTGAGAATTTTTGAATCTGGACTTGGCGCCAAAATCATCAGCCTGTGCTGTTGTTTCATGTCAGTGCAGCTCTGTAGATAGTTTTCTGGGCAGAAATATTTCTTAAAGCACTGTATCTCAGGAGCCTATCAGCCAGACACCTTAACTGTGATCGTATTTTTACTATTAAGTATGAGCAAATGCTTCCTGAAACCTTGTTGAGTAGGATAAATGCATAATATTACAGGAGCCTTTAAAAATTTTCCTGAGCAGTCCACTTTTAAAGTACAGCATTTAAGGAGCCTTTTTAGCCAGTTCCTTAACCTAAGTGGTGCTGTGTTTAAATCTATAGCTATCTATTGTCTTGCATTTTATAAAGACAAATTGGGGCACTGGTTTAACCTAAATTGCGAGTGCTGCACTCGGGAACTAGCCTGCAAATCACACAACAATCTCTAAATTCGGCTCTGATTCGGTTTGAGAACCCAGGCGAGTTACTTAATTCTGTTTCTGCTAGCGAGTACATCAGAGCTGTACCCCCTCCCCATTGCTTTCAGCCCCTCCTCCACCTACCTGTATATTTAAACCCCTTCTCTTTTCCTTCAGCAGCTGTACCACAGCTCTCCGGTGGTCGTGAGGGCGGCAGCGACCCTCCCCATTCTTGGAGCTCACGGCGGCACCAGCTGTACTGCAGCTCTCTGGTGGTCATGAGGCGAGATGGAGCCCTCCCGTTCTTGGAGCTCACCGGCGGCACACCAGCTGTACCGCAGCCTCCAGTGGTTGTGAGGCGAGCGGGCCCTCCCGTTCCGGAGCTCACGGCCGGCACACCAGCTGTACCGCAGCTCTCCGGTGGTCGTGAGGGGCGAAACGGAGCCTTCCCCCATTCTCGGAGCTCATCGGCTGGCACACTAGCTGTACCGCAGCTCTCCGGTGGTCATGAGGGGCGAAACGGAGCCCTCCCCCATTCTCAGAGCTCACCAGCCGGCACACCAGCTGCACCGCAGCTCTCCGGTGGTAGTGAGGGGTGAAACGGAGCCCTCCCTCGTTCTCGGCACACCAGCTGTACCGCAGCTCTCCAGTGGTCGTGAGGGGCGAAACGGAAACCCTCCCCCGTTCTCGGAGCTCACCAGCCGGCACACCAGGTAGGGGACACTGAAAACAGCTTCAGGCGCAAGTGATGAACGGCCGAAGGCCTGAGAATTTTTGAATCTGGACTTGGCGCCAAAATAATCAGCCTGTACTGTTGTTTCATGTTGGCGTAGCTCTGTAGATAGTTTTCTGGGCAGAAATATTTCTTAAAGCACTGTATCTCAGGAGCCTATCAGCCAGTCACCTTAACTGTGATCGTATTTTTACTATTAAGTATGAGCAAATGCTTCCTGAAACCTTGTTGAGTAGGATAAATGCATAATATTACAGGAGCCTTTAAAATTTTCCTGAGCAGTCCACTTTTAAAGTACAGCATTTAAGGAGCCTTTTAGCCAGTTCCTAAGCCTAAGTGGTGCTGTGTTTAAATCTATTGCTATCTATTGTCTTGCATTTTTATAAAGAAAAATTGGGGCACTGGTTTAACCTAAATTGCGAGTGCTGCACTCGGGAACTAGCCTGCAAATCACACAACAATCTCTAAATTCGGCTCTGATTCGGTTTGAGAACCCAGGCGAGTTACTTAATTCTGTTTCTGCTAGTGAGTATATCAGAGCTGTACCCCCTCCCCATTGCTTTCAGCCCCTCCTCCACCTACCTGTATATGTAAACCCCTTCTCTTTCATTCAACAGTTGTACTAGCAGCTCTCCGGTGTCGTGAGGCGAGCGGAGCCCTTCCCCATTCTCTGAGCTCACCGGCTGGCACACCAGGTAGGGGACACTGAAACAGCTTCAGAAGCGAAGCGTCGCGGCCGAGGGCCTGAGAATTTTTAACCCGCGGGCGCTAGTGCCGTTGCCCCTACCCTTGGTCAGCTCAGTCATTTATAACAGAGTGTCACGTGAGCACAAAAAAACAATCAGTGCAGTTTTCCATCTGCAGATTATCAAATGCCACTAACAGTGGCCGCTGTTTCTCACTACCTAGACTACAAAATACCTTAAAGCCACATACAGCAAGCACAGTGGAACTTGGCACTTCTGTCTCTCTCTGCACTTGTATCTCCCCCAAACAGCATGTCCCCATCACTGACCCTAGGGTATGCAAGTCTCTCCCTGCTGGCTACATCCACCTTGACTGGAATGTTGTTGGCCACTGACCTCTCCACAACAATCCTAGCAATGGAACAAAATTCCTTTATCACTGCACCCCTACTCACCGCCACCATACCAAACAAGCCTGCACAAGGCAGCCACTAAGAATGACATGACCCTGAGATCTACACTGCTAGCATCCTTGTCAAACCTGGAGCTAAGACAGCTAGGGTATCTGCTTTATTCAATTATACCTTGCAAGCTCCACTGCCAGCCTCCCACCTGCCCACTCTTGTCCCTCCTGCTCTTAGCCCTCCTAGCTGGTGATACAGAAATAAACCCCGGCCCAATAAACACTCACATCGACCACATGGATGCCTCTTGGGCAGGATGCCATGGAATAAAAATCGCCCACCTAAATGTCCGAAGCCTCCCCTCCAAACTCGCAGAGAGGCCTGAGTGACCCTCTACAAGCCCCACATGCTGGGTCTATCCGAGACCTGGCTAAAGCCTTACCATGAGCCTACCTTGTACCAACTCCAAGGCTACTCCTTCCTCCGGCTGGACACACCGGGAAGGAAGAGAGGAGGCGGCGTCGCACTGTACGTCCAGGACCACATATCAGCTACCATTGTTGCTCGCTCTAACACCGACTCCATAAGCGAATGGCTAATCACTGAACTAACCATTAGTGCAGCAAAAAAAAATTTACATTGGCTGTTGCTACAACCCCTCCAGCTACTACTCAGGGACTGTCTAGATTTCTCCCCAGTCTAGCATGCCACTCCATCTAGGGATGCGTTCATGCTCAGGGATTTTAACCTAAACTGGGCTGCAATCAAACCAGGACTACTCAACCCTAATAAAGTCACATAGCCTGGAGCAAGTAATCTCAACCTCAACCAGATTCAACCAACGCTCAACCAACCATTAAATCCTTGACTGGATCCTAACAAACCGGCCTGATCAAATCCTCCAAGCAGGGACCATGTCCGACGCGATTAGCGACCACACCCCCACCTATGTAGTGGTGAACAATTAAGTCGGCTCGCCCTCCACCAAAGATACTGTCCTTCAGAAACTTCAACACCCCTAACCATGACCTTGCGATAAGAGACGCAGTGTCCGTAAACTGGTCCTCCCTATATCTGATGGAAAACATCTATTCCGCCGTCAATCTCTTCACCAGCACCCTTCGAAAACTACAGGACCATTATTTTCCCATCAAATCCAGAAGGGCAAAAGATGGCTGCACACGCTGGATAACGAACGAACTGATATGGCAAATGAAGGATAGGATTCCAGCAGTTGGAAAGCTTTAAGCGCCTCATCCCCCATCTATGGGATGCCGACAGGCAACTACACAATGCCGCAAGAGGATGATAAAGTCTCTCAAAAGAAATACTTTACGATCTCCAGCAAAACACACTGGGAAATCCTCGCAGATTCTGGGCATCAATTGGGTCCATACTAAACCCAAAGACCAACAAGCAAATAAAGCAGCTAACATCCCCATCAGGCACGATCAATGACCCAGGGGACATTGCAGACTTTCTTAATGCCACGTTTACAAACCTGATCCAGTACCTTAGCAAACCTCCTCCACACCCTCCAACACACCTAAACAACAATGATAGCCCCTCCACTTCCCAAACTCCTCTTGCCTCCACCCCCCCCTTTTCTGTTTTAGAGCTATTGATGCCATTACCATTACTAGACTCCTGAAAACCCTCCCTACTAGGGGCAGCCCTGAAAGTGATGGTCTCTACCCGGCTTTCCTGAGGATCATCTCCCCAGCCCTGGTCAAACCACTAACACACATTTTCAACTTTGCACTGTCAGCGTCCGACAATGCGGACACCTGGAAACATGCAGATGTGATCCCCATCTTTAAGGCAGAAGACCCACTATCCCCGAAAACTACAGACCCATTTCATTGCTTCCACACCTTAGCAAACTACTAGAGAAGATTGTCCATTCCCAGCTATCCGAACACCTCAATAAGTTCAACCTCCTATGTCCCCTCCAGCACGGTTTCCGGAAACATCATAGCACCTCCTCTGCCCTGGCAGTTTTCTCTAATCACATCTCAAAAACATGGACATGGGTAAAGCCACAGGTGCAGTCTTCGTCGACTTGTCAAAAGCGTTCGACCTTGTTGACCACCACCTCCTTCTCTCCACACTTTGAGATTTTGGCTGTGCCCCTAGACCCATGGCCTGGTTCCATAGCTACCTCACAAACAGGTCCCAATCTGTGCTCATAGGCAAAGTTGCCTCAGCCTCCCTTCCTATAAGCACCGGAGTTCCCCAGGAGTCACTTCTCGGCCCCTTCTCTATGTTTATCAATGCACTGCCAGCAGAGAGCCTAAACTGCAATCGCGCCTCCTTACGCGAGATGACCCAGTCCTGTACCACAGCGTTAAGTCCTTGGAACCCATCTCCTCAAATCTCTCGAGAACTATGGGGCAGCGGAAAAATTGGTTCACATCCAGAAAACTCTTAGTCAATGGAAAAAGACAAAGGTCATGCTTTTGGATCAAGCCCTTCTTAAACTAGGCCACCAGATCCAACACCGCCCTCACCGTTATGTACACCCACAGGCCCCCCACTTGAGCAGGTCACCTCTTTTAAATACCTCGGTGTTACCTCGACCCCTCCCTCACATTTAATGACCACACAACCCTGACCGTAAAAGATCAATCAAAAGCTTGCTGCGGCATACCGTGCAATTCATCTATTTTCACCTGAAGCTCGACTTGCCATCAGCAAGGCAACCTCTCTCTCCTCTCCTGACTACTGCTCCCCATCTACTCCTCCGGTCTCTAAAGCAACACTCCCACCTAAACATGGCATATAATGCTATCTGTTGCTTTATTCTCAAAGCCCCTCATTAACCCACCACTGCACACTCTACCAGTCCCTAGGATGGCTCCTCTCCAGGCACACCTCAATATGCTGCTGGCTGCCTGGTGGACAGTGCTCTCGGAGTAATCAGCTATCCCCCTCGGCTCCCGTACTCATCACTAGAACAGCCACTAGACCCTGAGGGCCTCCTCCATTTCTACCCTCGAAGTTCCTTGTGTCTCCACATAATGGGCAGTAAGGCTTTCTCTGTAGCTGCCCCTCGCTCTGGAACAGTCTTCCCGCTTCCATTGTACCTCCCCATCCCATGCGACTTTCAAATCTAACCTTAAGGCCTGGCTACTGCAAGAGTCCACCTGCAAATGCACATTAGGCAGCACAGTAGCCCGCAAGCCACCCTAAACTTACCTTTACTGTTGGCCTCTTGCCCCTTTCACTCCTAAGCACTACAAACTTGCATGACTATCATTGATGACTAGCACAGCCTACCCGTACAGGATCCCCCCACCCTACCTGCCCCAGCAATCCTGACAGGGCAGGAGTGTATACTTTAGCTATATCAAGAACAGTCTGCCAGGTTAAAGCTGCTCCTTTGTCTGACTTTTGTTGAATGTTTAATATAACCCCATGCCTGTATACTTCGTGTAAAAATGACTTTCTCACTGAACTACAATGTTGCTAAACCTGTATACTACAATGTAAACTGCGTCTACTGTTGTTTTTCCCTGTATTTGCCACCCTGTGGCTCGTTAAATGACTGAAAATGGTCCACTGGATCAGTGCACCTACCCAGTTATGAAAACCATAAATAAATAAATGTATATGTCATCTATGTTTTTCTCCCAGATGAGAAATAAAATAGGGTGTGAAATCCAGCTTTATTCCTGGTAAAGCAAATAAAATAATTCAACAGCATTAAAAATAAACAAGCCTTATTGGGCAAGACTGCATCGATTTCACACCAGTGCCAAATTATGTTTCAGATCTCCTTTGTATAATAAAAAATATAGGTTACTAACCAATAACCATAGTTCTTGGAGTGGTATGCAGTTCACATCCACACGAGTCTTCCTTGAGACAGATGCTTCATCAGAATGTCTTCGAGCTAAGCTCCACCCACCACTCGGGCAATATATCCTCCAGCCCCACCTCAAGATGTCAGATCTTTGCACGCTGGATGCAGGGATCTGGGTGCCACACTGCCACGGAAGCCTGGGTGGGTGGTGTGGATGTGAACTGTATACCACACTCTGAAAGTACAGTTACATAAGAACTTAGGTAACCTTTTTCCCCCTCCCTCCTTCCCCCCAAGTTTCTCTGCTGCTCTTTCTCAATTAGCTCATTTTGGGCTCCAGTAGCCTCTTTCTTTTCTCCTGTAACACCTTCTGGAGGTCTCTGGCAGCGAACTGGAAAAGCGGGCATGGGGACTGCCTACTATATACTGTCACGCTGGCGTCGGTCATGTGCTGTCGGGTGGCGTCCTCATCAGACACTAGCTAAAGTCTCAGGTGGTCCTGACGCTATGTAGTCTCGTTTACCATTGCAAAAGCCTCTCTGAAGATCTACTGTTATGGTAAGTTCTTACTAACTGTACTATCTTACTCGTGAGGGCTCTTGCAGTAAGTAATCATCTTGAGACTGAGTCCCAAGCAGTGTGAATCAGAAGGAACTGAAATCACGGAGGCAGGAAAGGTCTGCTGAAAGCAGAGAGTTTAGGAAAGGAGGCCTTGGAGGACAGCTAAACCAAAGCCAGTCCTGCACCAGAGGCAATGTCCAGACTGTAATGTTTGGTGAAAATGTGGACAGAGCTCCAAGTGGCCACTGCACAAATGTCAGCGACTGACACATTCCTGAAGCAAGCAGTAGAAGCAGCCATGCTTCTGGTAGAATGACCCTTAATCTCCCCCGGGAGGCTTTTACTTACCATACTTCTGGTAACAGGAAACAATACAGTTTGCCAACCATTTGGATAAACACTGTTTGGAAACTGCCACACCCTCTCTCTTGGGTGCAAAAGAAACAAAAAGTTGGTCCGTTTTTCGGACAGACTTGGATTCTGTTGGTGTAATAACTTGAGATTCTGTGAACATCTAGGGTATGCAGAATAGCCTTCCCCTGACTGGAATGCTCAGGGTAATACACTGGAAGTTGAGCAGACTGGTTCAACGTGAACTCAGAAACCACCTTCGGTAAAAACTGAGGACTGGTAGGCAGTGTCACCCAGTCTCTGTGAAAAATTAAATAAGGCTCCTTACACATCAGGACCTGAAGCTAGGAAATACTTAGAGCTGAAGTGACTGCAACTAAAAAGAGCGCTTTCCACAATAAGTAGCACATATTACAACTACCAGCCAGTTCAAAAGGAGACATGGTCAGTTTTTACAAAATAAAATTGAGATCCCAAGGTGGCAGGTGACTGCGCATTGGGGGTTTCAGGTGGAGGATTCCTTTCAGGAAGGTTTTGGAAACCTCCAGCTGAGCCACAGCATTACCCTCCACTAAGGTGTGGTAGGCAGAAATAGCAGACAGGTGAACCTTCAGCAAAGAGTAACTCAGGCCCAGGTCAGAGAGGTGAAGAAGATACTCCATGACCTGAGGAATGGGGCATGAAAAAGGGTCCCAACCATTCGAGGTGGCCCAAATGGAGAAACGCTTCCATTTCATGGCATATGTCATCCTTGTAGAAGGCTTTCTGGCCTCTACAAGGACCTGAGCCACTCTGGAGGAAACTCCATAGTGTGAAGCAGCTATGTCATGAGGTACCATGCGGAAAGGTGAAGGGACTTCAGTCCTGGATGGACCAGCATGCCCCTCTCCTGAGTCAGGAGATCGTGACAGACAGGCAGGAAGACCGGAGGCTCCACTGCAAGCTGCTGAAGTGGAAACCATATTTGGCGAGGCCAATACAGGGCCATCAGGATCATGTGAGTCCCCTCCTCTTGAAGCCTGAGCAGCACCCTCAGAACTGGAAAGGGAGGTTACGCATACAAACACCTCCCTGTCCAGCAGAGAGATAGCAAGTCTCGTCAGAAAGCACCATGCCTGGGCGCGAGTGAGCAAAACCTGGGTAGTTTTGCATTGTATGGGGAGGCAAACAGATCCAGGTCTGGATGACTCCATAGGTCAAAAATGTGTTCAATCACCTCTTGCTTGAGCTCCCATTCGTGGGCTCTTACTCTGGTGCGGCTGAGACTGTCCGCTAGGACGTTTTGCACGCCTGGAACGTAAACAGCTGTGAGGTGAACTCTATGCAGAACTGCCTAATTCCACACCCGCATCACCTCCCTGCAGAGGAGACACAAGAGAGTGCCCCTTGCTTGTTGAGGTACCAGACTACACACATATTGTCCCACTGGACTAATAGTGGACCCTGGCAAAGCAAATGCTGGAAGGCTTGAAGAGCATACAGGACTGCCCGCATCTCCAGCACATTTATGTGCAGGGAGAACTCCGACTGAGACCACAGCCCTTGAGTGCTGTGATTCTCCAAGTGAGCACCCAGAGTCTGGGTGGGAGGAGGTGACTGGAAGGGGACCCCTTTAGTGAGGTTGTTGAGATCCTGCCACTACAGAAGAACCCACTGCATCAAACTGGAGGCCATGGCCATGTGGTCTAGGTCATCTGACCTCTAATCCCACTGCGTTCTGAGTGTCCAATGAGAAATTCGCACGTGGAGCCTGGCCAGAGGGACAGTGGGGATAGCTGCTGCCATAAGGCTGAGATGTGGAAGAACCGACCTGGCCATAACCCGCCTGCTGGAGGCTACAAGATGAGCCTGTTTCTGCCCTGTCCAAAGGGAGGAAAGCCATACCCTGGGCTGTATCTAGCAGCACTCCAATAAACTGGAGGTGTTGGGAAGGGGCAAGTTGGGACTTGGGATGGCTGACAGAAATCCCCACTTGCGCACAAAGGGCCAGGGTAGCCAAAAGGGAAAGTTCCAACTGCTCCCTCGATGGGGCTGACAGAAGCCAGTCACTGAGGTAGGGGAACACATTGTGGCCCGGCACCTCAGGGCTGCCGCCACTACCACAAGGCACTTGGTAAAAACCCAAGGTGCTGAAGACAGGCCGAAGGGGAGGGCTTTGAACTGGTAATGCTCCCCCTGAAAAGCGAACCTGAGGTAGCAGCGATAGGCCTGAAAAACTGGGATATGCAGGTAGGCATCCTGCATATCCAGGGCACAGAGCCACTGTCCCTTGTGCAGGAGGGGCAGCAGACCTGGAAGGTCAGCATTTGAAACCGTGTGTACTCTATGTACTGGTTTAGAGTGCTGAGGTCCAAGATGGGACATAGATCTTCCATCTTCTTTGGGACCAGGAAGAAGTGGGAGTAATACCCTTTCTACCTGGTTTTGATGCAGGCTCTGTTGCCTCCTTTGCAGAAGAGCCTCAATTTCTTCCCTAGAGGGAATGTGTGCCTTGGATAATGAGACAACCCTGGAAGCTTGTCTGAGGTTTCTCGGGGAACTACAGAGTGTGTCCTGACTGATCAACTGAAGGACCCACGAGTCTGTGGTGACTGCCTTCCATCCTGGCAAGTGACTAGCGACCTTCCACCCACTGGCTCCCCCAACAGAAGGTGGCGGGCAGGCCGTGAGTCAAGAGAGCGGAGGGAGGGATGGGGAGGCTGACCCTGAGGCTCTCTGAGCTTTGGCTGGAGGGGTGGCTGCGGGTGAAAGTGCCCGACGCTTGGCCTGACGTCTGGCTGTATGCTGCTCTTTCATCTGTCGCTTGGTCTGGCTATTCGGCAAAGAAGCAGCAGCAAACACAGAAACCACAACTGCTGTTTCTTCTTTGCCGAATAGGCTGGCTCTTCAATCTGACATGTGTCTACTAGAATTAAAAATCGGCAAAACATGACTGCTTTGGGTAGTTTACGGTTTCTGTAAATCATGATGAAAATAGTCACTTGTGATCTATCCTTGAGCCTTTAGAGTGTTATACTTCTCTCATTTTTTTGTTAGGCTATTTTTTTCCAGACTTCAAAAGGGGCAAGAATTATTAAAATAGATCTTTCTACATGAACACCAATTGGTATGAAAAAACAAAATTAATAATGTGATTGCCTAAATGGCGGATCTGCACCCTATAACATTAGAAGATGGGAGCAACCTTGTGGTTTTGTTAGCAGTCATTTTACCTGTTTTGCTCGTAGTGAACTTTCTAGCCAAGAATATATAAGAGCATACCCAGTAAGGTAATAAATGCTGAGTATATTATGTTATGTTACTAGCCAAATGGTGTACATGAATTAAAAAAAAAAAAATTCACATTTTCTATTGAATCTCACTTAATGTATTTAACTGGTGAATGCTGCACATGATTGGTGGTAAAGATCAGATTTAAAATATGTTATAGTGATAAAGTATTTAAGAAGATGTTTTAACCTGTGACCCCCCCTCCCCGATGAAGAGGGTTATCCCTCGAAGCGCCGGGGAACTTGGCTTGTCCTTCAATATATTGTAATTTTTTGGAGCCTCCAATGTGTATCACTTCATATTCTGTGTTTTCATATGTCTTGCCTTTTCTGAAGCAGATCCACAGCTGACAGTACAGCACAGGAAAACTGTGCGTTTTCTCTTTTTAATCGATCTGGGATCAGTTAGCGTTACACATGTCTCCAACTGCTAACTTGCTAAGCACCAGCCACCATACCCTAGTGGTTAGAGCACAAAGATGTGATCCAGAAGGTCTGAGTTTGAATCCTGATTTCCCCGAAATTCTTTTAACCTCAGATTTCACACGAGTGGTGATCAATGGAGTTGTAGTGTTGGAAGAGTAAATCTACACTAAAGGGTGTAAAAGTGCAGAAAAAAAACTAAGTGCAACAAAGAAGCTGGTCTCAGACCAGGTCTTAGAGGAGCAATTTTCCTAGAGAGTACGCTGACATCTTCGGTAACTACAAATCCCAGAATCCCCCCTGCAGCTGACATCACAGCAGTACTACAGCAGTGGGAGATTCAACAGGCTGTAGTGCATGTTAGGGTTTATATAAGCGCAGATCTTTTGTTTGCTGGTCCAGCAGTCCTCCCAGTGCTAAGTACAGTCATAGGGACTGTACTTGGCCATGGAGATGAGCAGAACCGGAAAAGATCTGATTGGAGATTATAAAAGATCCAACATGCACTGCAGGCTACTGAATCTTCCACTGCTGCAGTACTGCTCTGATGTCAGCTGCAGGGGATTCTGGGAGATCAGTGAACAGGTATTTATTCAGTTTCTGTACTGGTTCCAAGGGCACATGCATATGCATGGACACCGACATGAGTTGAAGCAAGACCCCAAAGGATGTCAGCCTGGTAAAAGTGGCGAGATCTTCGCCTGATTCCTGGACAAACTGTTGAGTACTGGCCGAGGCCATCGACAACTTGGCCTGCCAGTTGGAAGATTCTTCAAAGACGGCCCTCAATCATTTCCGCCCGTGGACCACCCTGATATCTTTGTCCTGGGTGATCTCTGCTGACAACCTGCCTAGTAAGCTGGTAGCCTGACGGAAGTCATTAGTTGGAACCCCTAATAGTGGCTGCGGTGTAGGGGCCTCCATTCGAAGTGGAGGCAAAGCAGATGTAGTGGTCAGCTGGACCAGCATAGTACAGCTAGATGGGGCCAAGGGACCACCAGTCCCAGAAGCAAAGCCCTAATTCTCTCTCGATGGCAATTGCTGCCAAATAAGCTCCTTATAGCATTGACGCACGTGGCGTCAATACCTCTCTTCTACCAAAGAATAGGACGTTGAGGAGCATCGATAACACCACCTCCCAGTCTAGCAATATCTAGAGTGCCAGTGATACCTCAGCCTCAAATCTGACTGTCGGTTAGAGGGTCAACTTGTGTCCTCTGGATGGTCTGTGCAGATCACTTGCTTAGTCTATGAGGCATGACTGCCGGTGAAGGAGCTCTTGAGATAACTCAGCTAGAGGTTCTGACAGGTCCTCATTCTCCTGAGTGAGGACAAGGAGCATCTGGGTCTGAGAGATTGACTCCTGTCAAGCTCTTTCGACAACCGATCGACTGGGTCAAGAAACACCTTGACTGGTTCGAGAAAAATCTCAATCACTTGCTCCACCAGAGTCAAAGTCTATAAGAACAACAGGGTTATCGTGGGGCCCCGACCAAACCCTCAACCAGAAGAAGCTTGTCAAGGTGAGAACACAGGAGAGTCAAAGGAGCAGAAAGGCATAATCATTCCGATCCCACAGCCTTATAATGATGCTGTTTAGGCTTTTTGCAGCACAGAAGGACTCTCCTTAAAGGTCTGAGTGGGCCATGCATTTTCTCTGAAGTCATCAGAGAACGACCCTTCAATACTGGCCCCAGGCAGGAACAGCGCCGAGACCGACACGGTACCTTCCTGCAGCCGCTGCCTCTTCTTCCATGACCGCAAGATGCGCTCTGACCTGGCAGTTGCCGAGGCAGATTTACAGTTTTGGGCTACATAAGGCCAGTCTCGCCTTCCATTCCTCGCTGGATGCCAGCAGCACGCCCGCATTTGCTGCACTCAGTGATGTGCTGGTCGCCTAAGCAGTAGGCACACATGTCATGCAGATATGTGACTGGCATCTTCTGCCTACACCAGGCGCAGAACTTCTGCTTTTCCACTGTAGTTGCAGTCAGTTTTTGACGGAGTGAAGTCAGAAAATGCAGGAGCAACCAATTAATCAAAAGTGGACTGAAAAGTTTTAAAAATTTACAAAGAAAAGAGACTGAAAACACTAAACCATTGTACACATGCAGAGCTGTGAAGGGGAGGCCTGTCCCTCCCTTTCAACAGAAAGAAAGATCGGATCGGATGTCACAGGGCAGAGGAGGATATACCACCCAGGTGGTGGGAGGAGATCAGCTTGAAGACATTCCGATGACTCAGCTGTCTCCAAGAAGACTGTTCCTGTGTGGATAAGTGAACTGTATCCATGCCTTTAGAAAGGGCATTTACTAAACAAGAGCAAGCCATTTCTTCATGGTGTGCACTGATTTAGCATTACTGCAAACCCTGTTGTGGGTTACTGCTTACATAGTCAAGGGTCCTATAGAACTCCATGGTAACAATGTACTTGATACACAAAGGCAACCTGGATATGTGCCAAAAGAATGCATCAGGGCCACGGACTTCAACATCCACACAAGTATGCACCCCTTGCGCAACCCATAGAACCTGGCTGACAGTACCTGTCACTGGTAGCCTGGAGTGCTCCGCAGATGCCCATCTTGTGCAAACTGGGCACTCTACAGCAATTCTTTGTCCTCCACATATGCAGATGTGCTGGGAGACCTTTGTGGATCGAACAAAAACATGATAAAATATGAAAATTACATACCTTTCGTAATTCTTGATCTTCCTGTGTATCTTCACCATTCACCACTGGTGGGTGACTGGTTGGAGACAGGCACCCCACAGGAGCTTTTTTTTTTTTGTAGGCAGGAGGAGCTGACGCATTGCGTGGCGCTCACATGTTGGCCAGTAACGGCCGTTGACTCCTCCTCCACTTCACTTCTGCATGCCAGGGAGACAGAAGAAAACAGGATACAGAGAAAAATAAGGGAAGGGAGCCCAAGAGACAGCAAAAGGAAAAGATGTAAACTGAAAAAGAAATAGGCCAATAAGAGGACAGAGTAGGAGGGGGATTTGGGAGGTTACGGGCTGAAAAAGGCCCCAGTCCCTGGACGGTCAAAGGGCAGGAAAGAGAAAGAGAGATGGAGAGAGAAAATTAAGGGTGGAGAGGAAGGAGAAGGGGAGACCAAGACCCATCAAGCAATTAAGCTGACCAGGCAGATCCTTCAAGGGATAGCTTTCAACAGGGAGATTCCGAGGAACTTGGAAGAATCCCATAAGATGGGTAAGGGGACCCCCCTTCCTCGAATCCCAACTCCCCCAGGAGGATTTCCGGCCCTCCCCCTTGTTACCGTAATCAGGAGAACCCATAGGGTTCTGAGAGGAAAGGAGGAGAAGGAATCCTGGTATGAAGAGTCCCTCCCCATGGGGAGGGAACAGCCAAAGAGTAGAATAACAAGGGCCAAAAGAGTTTTGATCAGTCCCAGAACCCTCCTCATCCCAGAGGACTCAAGGTCAGTGAACCAGGGATAGCCAACCCCGTGAGGAGACCCAGGATAAGGAAGGGCCCACCAGAAGACCATATGAAGCCCAGACAGGGGCCCTACCTTAGCCCTCTAGCACCCTCCCAGAGGCCTCTGGTGTGCCTGCCAGGGAGGAGGGAAAAATCCCAAAAGAAAAAGAGAGGGGGGGCAAGCAGGGAGCTGGCACAGCTCAGGGACTAAGGCCCTGCGAGGGGAAGGTGGGTGGGATTCAGGGATGAATGGTGAAGATACATAGGAAGATCAAGAATTACGGTAGGTATGTAATTTTCACATCTTCCCTGTGTCATTCTTCACCATTCATCGCTGGTGGGTGAGTATCAAGCTCCCCCAAAGGGGATCTAGGAAATCCCTGAGAGAATAGCATCCCTCAGCCCCCCTGTGGAGGAAAAAGGAGGGGGGAACCCTACACTAGCAAGTTAGGCCTGGGACTGGTCAGGATGGGGTACGGAAGGAGCCCCTGTAACTCCCGTCTCGCCCTGCGGGAAAAGATATGGGTCCCTCAGAAAGAGAAGGCCAGTAACTCACGCCGGGCCAAAGGGGACAACCTCAAAGGCGAAGTCAGTCATCCACCTAATGCAGATCATGTTCCTGCAAGTCGTGAAGTTACCTCATTGGCGTCGTAAGATGCCCTTGACTGGTGTTTTGCCAGCTCCAGACCTATAGCAGAGCGGGCTATGGCTTGCCGGGTAGCCTCTGCTAGAATCATCCGCGCAGAGGAGAAAACACTCCACCCCAGACAATCGAACTCCGCAGAGTCAGGATCGGGGGGTCAGTCACGGACCGGATGTCTATGCCCGGAAGGAGTGTCCAGACACGTCAGTCCAGCAGTGGGATGAGGCAAAGAGCCTGGAGACCGCTGGTTGCACAATACCGCCTCCAGCAGTCCATGGGGGCTGGAACTGAGGTATATGGAAGCTGCCAGGTGCTGTAAGACGCCTCTGAAGGGAACTGGCCAGGAGGGAACCACCAAATGGTGTGCTCCGAAATCGCCAAAGAAGGCTTGCGTCACATGCTCGGTATTGTTAAGGGTGAAGTGGATAATGTGCAAGTCCTGGACCAGCCTCACTAAGAAGCACCGATACTGGGTTTGATCAGTGTCTGAGGACACGTGGACAGAGGGCTCCTCTTCCTCCGTGGAGGAAGATGTGGGGGCAGAGAAGCTTGCAGAGTCAGACTCTGGCTGTGGAGGGGGAACCGGGTGAAAGACCTGTTCATCCATGGCCCTAACATACTGGAGGAAATCTGCAGCCCAGGATCTGAACTGTTCCCAGGTCAAAGGTCCCAAGGGATCAACATGGCCTGGAAGACGGGAGCTGGACACAGAGGCAGGCGAACCTGTCACCATCACGTGACGTGTCTCTGCCAGGGCTGGAAGACTCTGCAGGCGAACTTGGCATAAGTGAGAATCCAGAGTCTGCAAATTCACCAACCTGTTAAGAACGTAATGCGGTCAGGACTTAGCCCTGTAGGAGGAGCTTCCTATGAGGGACCGGGGCCGCATGGATCTGAAGAGGCGGTCCCCAGCTCCACCCATTGAGAACTCCCTCGAGAGGGGATGAGGGAGAGAAACTGGGCTCAGCACTGCGCCCCGGAGGGCCACGGAGGTGTCGCTGCCCCTCACCCTGTCCTCTCAACCCCGCTGACTCAGAGGAAGCCCTCTTCCTTGCACCCTGCTAAGCCGGAACCCCCATCTCCGCAACTCCCCAAGGAGAGTTGCAGAGGAGGGAGGTTCGATCTTGATCCTGATAGAAGGGATGGCACTGGGGGCAGCCACCCCTCCCTCAAAATCCAGACCACCACTCCCCCAGCAGCGGGACTTCCAGCAGGCAGCTGACCCACTGAGCCACCGTCAGCTTGAGAGTTGGCACGGGCCACAGTCACCGGAGACAGAGGAGGGGGCACCTGGGGAGGCACAAGGGTATTAGGACGTGGAGAACCCTCCAACTTCGAAGAGTCAGGCTGCCAGTTCAGATAGAAACGCCCCACACCAGGACCTGCAGCTGTGGGCCTCAACAACGGAGGAGCCTGCACCTCCAAAGAAGGGACTGCCAGAGCCATGCTCCCGGCCCGGCCCTGAATGGTGCCAGACTGGACCTCCGGCACTGCGGCAGGAACCTCCTCTATGGCAAGGCATGAGGAAGAGGAGGCCCTCTCTTCACCTGACCATGTAAGCCCAGAAAGGAACCCGGAGGAAGGGCAGAGTCCTGCGCTTGGACCGACATGACGACGGACGCTCCCAAAAATCAGCAGAGCTCTGCCGACTTTTAACGCATGGTGCTCCAGAACTTGGCAGTCCACAGAGAAGCAGGCACCGCAGGAACCCATGTCATGCTGAGGTCTAAGGCAAGCAAGGCAAACATCATGCCGGTCAGTAACAGAAATCTGTCAGCCGCAGGGACACCGACGTATGGGAGGCCGATCGTTTTCTTCTAATGTTTCTTGTCCTGAGGACCAGGCATGACATGTACAGTAACAAAACACAAAAACAGTAAAAGACTCGACGTCACTTAACAAAAGGAAAGATCTTACCAGATTGGAGGTAAATGGCATCGAGTAGGCTGCAGAACCAAGGCGGCAGCGCAGTGAAGGAGTCAAAGGACAGCATCGAACGGCCCCGAGGAACATCGGTTCTGGAAGACGTCGACGTCAGACTAGGCTGCTATGTCACAGTGAACAATTCCGAAGCTAGGCAAGGTGCTGTCTCAATGGTGGGAGAAGCAGAACTGAGGTGGAGGAGGAGCCAACGGCAGTTACTCGGCAACCCGCAAGTGCATGCAATCGTCCGGCCTCGTGAGCTGCATCAACAGCACTGACTCCTCCCTCCTACAAAAAAAAAAAACTCCCACAGGATGCCCATCTCTGGCCAACCACCCACAGTGATGAATGGTGAAGACTGCACAAGGAAGATCATATAATAGAAATGTGCACAAACTTCAATTCACATTTTACAGTAATGTTTAAGTGTTCTGCTTTTCTCTTTTCTCTTACAGTTTCATAAAAGACCATTTTATAAGCACAATAAACCCTTCAAAAGTGTGAACTGTGGAGAATGGATGACCTTCCAGACAGCCAAAGATTCTCAGTGGTGCCTTGTATCTACAACACACCTAGAGTAAAGATCAAATCCCACCCTGGCGTACTAATTGCTTACTTACTGCCCTCTGTAAGCAGCCTTACTGTGCATTCAGTTTGCAGCGCCATTTTAAAAAAGGCTGAAATAGAACTTGTATAGGCACTCTAGGAGGGAATGGGATAAATTCTTAATGGCATACCAAATGCACCTAAGAACCAATTTCTTCCCAGTTAAGCCTAATGTCTCTCCACTTTATTCTCACTTACATCTCATAAACTACTCCCCTTAATGTACATCCAGCAACACTTTCCTGGTAGTGGAAAAATGTTTTGTTGCTTAACAGTAACTCTTCCAGAGATTCTACTCCACAGAGCCACACCTTTGGAACTGCAAGCCACCAGTGTCAGGACCACTCAAAAACTTTTGTGTGGCTTAGGCCGCCCACACTAACATACGTCAGCACCACCTTTGTAATGTGGATGACTTCATACCTCCTCAGTTTCCCATCAGAGACCAGCTTTGAGTTGTAACATGCAAACAGGAACAGGTCAGAACCCTGGCCAGGCCAACATGAGAGGTGGTGGTTGGGGGGGGGGCTCACATGAAAGGTATAGAGGAGAAGACCAAAGTGTGCAAGAACAGATACATCTACCATAGTACACCACCTGAAGTATCAAAGGGGGTAAGTGGGAGGGTGAGCAGTGGTTCTACACAAAAGTCTCTCAAAGATATACAGGTTACTCACCTGTAACAGGAGTTCTAGGAATGGTATATGTTGTTCATCCACACTTATTGGCAGGTTCCTTGCCGCTTTAAATCTTGCCGGAAGGTCTTCAAGCTAGCTCCTCCCACCCACCCGGGTGGTAAAACTCTCGGCTCCGCCCCATGACGCCAGATCTGGCCCGCTGGAAGCTCAGGTTGTGCGTCGAAGCCGGGGAGGTCGGGTGGGTTCGTGTGGATGAACAACATATACCATTCCTAGAACTCCTGTTACAGGTGAGTAACCTGTATTTCTAGGGACATGGATATGTTGTTCATCCACACTTATTGGCAGACTCCTAGCAGTTCTCCGGGAGGAGGGAGGCAAGGCGCACACCCCCTAATACTTACTTGGGGAACAAAGATTGGAGAACCGAGGCCCCAAAACCAGCATCCCGGCGTGACTCAAGGTCGATGTGGTAGTGGGAACTAAAGGTGTGTGCTGACTTCCAGGTAGCAGCCCTGCAGATCTCCTGGATAGGGACATCCCTGGAAGCAGCAGTATGGTGGGTAGAATGAGCTCTTATCCCTCTGGGAGGCTCCATGCCCGCTAACTCATAGCAGAGATTTATGCAGGAGGTGACCCATCTGCCTATCGTCCGCTTGGCTGCAGGTCTGCCAGGTGCGGCTTCAGCATAGGTGACAAACAGCTGGCGAACCTCTCCCCGAATTTCAGCCGTGCGCTCCTTATAATAAGCGAGCTCCCTTCTAGGGTCCAGAGTATGGAGCCTATATTCGGCCTCCGAGGTGTGATTGGGGTAGAACACCGCAGAGTCAATACCTGATTAAGGTGAAACCCCACACCACCTTCGGAAGGAATTTCGGGTGGGGCGTAGGGACAACCTTGTCCCTGTGGAAGACCAGGTAAGGAGACTCGATGCTCAGCCCTGGAGTTCTCCCATCCTTCTGGCTGACGTGATAGCCACCAAGAAGGCGGTTTGCCACGTACAGGTGGGGAGACCACACCTGTGCATTGGTTCAATGGCTTGCCCATGAGCTTTGCCAGTACCAGCAGTAAATCCCACGGAGGTGGAGGTTCCCGACTGGAGGAAATGTGATCAAGGCCTTTGAAAAGCGCCCGACCACTTTTCCGCGCCACTGACTGCTGACCGCCCGTGCCGTAAGCAGAAATGGCTGCCAGGTGCACCTTAAGGGTTGTCGACCTAAGCCCTTGACTAGATAGGGACCATAGATAGTCCAAAATGCTCGCCACAGGACACGAGAAAGGGTCCAACCCTTTTTCCCGACACCAAATGGAGAACCTCTTCCATTTGAAGGCATAGCATTTTCTGGTCGACTCCTTACGGGACGCCTCAACGACGCTGAGGACCTCGCCGGAAAGACCCAAGGCCTGGAACCCTAGTCACTCAGGAACCAGGCCGTCAGGTGCAGGGATTGAAGGTCCGGATGGAACACCTTCCCTGACTGACTGAGAGCAGGTCCGGGCGAGCTGGAAGCTGCCGCGAGTCCTGGAGCTGAGACTGAGGAGATCTGGGTACCAGAACTGGCGAGGCCAATCTGGGGCTATCAGAATCACCTGCCTTGTCCCTCCTCGCTCAGCAGGACCCTGTGAATCAGGGGAGGGGAAGGCGTAAAGAGGCCCGGGTCCACGGCCTCGAAAGGTATCCCCTGCAGCGAGCCCTGCTGAGGGGGCGGGCATGAAACAGCTCAGCTTCGTGCTCTCCCTGGAGGCAAACAGATCCACCAGAGGTGTGCCCCAGCGGAGAACAGGTCTTGTACTATCTCCGGCAGGAGAGACCACTGTCGCGATGCAGCCCCTATCCGGCTCAGGGCATCGGCCAGGGTGCTGGAGGCTCCTGCCACATGAATGGCCAAGAGATCCGCCTCAGGCTGCGCACTAGTGACCAGATGCGGAGAGCTTCCTTGCATAGAGGCAAGGAGCGCGTCCCGCCCCTGGCAGTTTAGATAGTACATGGTCGTGGTATTGTCCGCCTGGACTGGACCACTTGACCCCGGAGAAACGGAGCAAAGGCGGTGAGAGCTGGGGCGGACCGCACGGAGCTCCAGCAGGTTGATATGGCATCGGGACTCGCCGGGGACCAGAGGCCGGCGCCAGTGTTCCCCAGATGGGCACCCCAACCCATCAAAGAGGCGCCGGTCGACAAGAGACCGCCTGCTCGGGCGGACAAACGGATACCCTCCTGCAGATGGGACGGAACGGTCCACCACTGAGAGCGCTCCACATCTCCTGGTCGCCCACACGCCTGGTCCAGAGGGTCGCAACGCCAGACCACTGGCCGCCAGACCCCACTGGAGGGGCATACGTGCCAGCGTGCCCAACGGACTCACGCCTGGTACAGGCCGCCATAAGACCCAGGAGTCGCAGGAAGTCCCGGCAGGAGCGATTGCCCAACCAGAAATGATTGGGCAAAGGAGGTAAGAACCTCGCCCTGTCCGCGGGAGCCGTGCTCTGGCTCAAGAGAGTCGAGCTCTGCCCGGCGAAGGATATCACCTGCTTCGCTCGAGTTCTGACTTGGCCTCGTTGACCAGGAGGCCCAGTTGAGAGCAAACCGAGGGCCAGATTTCTGGACCGCCCACCTCCAACCTGGAGGGCTGCTATCAGCCAATCGTCCAGGTAAGGGTACACCCGACCCTCGCGCCAAGAGGAAAGCTGTCACCACTGCAATGCATTTGGTGAAGACCCTGGGAGCTGAAGAAGGCCAAAGGGCATGGCCTGGAACTCGAAGAGGATCCTCCGCTCTGAAGCGGAGGAATCTCTGATGAGGCGGACGGATAGGGACGTGAAAGAACGCGTCCTGAAGTCCAGAGAACAGAACCACGCCGTGTTCCAGAGATGGTAATTATCTGAGCCAGAGTGACCATTCTGAAGGTTCGAGACCTTAGGAACTTGTTCAGGTCGTAGGTTCAAGATGGGGCGCCAGCCCCCGTCCGCTTTCGGGACCAGGAAGTACCTGGACACGAACCCTGGTTCTGGTGAAGGGTCCTCTATCTCTTTATCACCCTTTCTGAAGGAGGAGAGGGCGTCGGCTCGACGAGCCTGTAGAGATTATGGGGACCCCAAAGCTCCCCGCGGGGCGACGGCTCTGAAGGGTGGAGCCTGCTCGAATTCCAGAGGCAGGCCTCTTCCCACCACCTCCAAAACCCACCTGTCCGTGGTAACAGCGGACCAGGCGGAAAGGAAGTGTCGGAGCCGTCCCCCCACGGGGGGAACCAGGG
This sequence comes from Neoceratodus forsteri, assembly GCA_016271365.2. Classification (NCBI taxonomy): domain Eukaryota; kingdom Metazoa; phylum Chordata; order Ceratodontiformes; family Ceratodontidae; genus Neoceratodus; species Neoceratodus forsteri. The sequence goes on from CM057449.1 coordinate 1,367,689,331, forward strand.
GCGAGGTGACGGGGATGGGGGTGACACCCCTCAGCCCGTCACTTAGCAGGCTTGGAGGAAGGACCGGCCTGGGGACCACCAGGGCCTTTTCCTCCTTGCTTCCTATTAGAGGAAGCCGATGGCTTGGGCTTGGAATACCAAGGTCTAGCCTGCTGGCCCTGACGCTGTTGTTGGGCCGGGCGTGTGGCGGGAGTAGAGGGACGAAAGGGCTTAGGCTGGGGCTTATGACCCTTGTCCCTCTGTGCGGACGAGACCGAATCCAAGGTGGCATTGATTTTTCGGATCCTCTGGAGGTGGCCTTCCACCCAGGGACGAACAGGTCTGTTCCCAGGAAAGGAACGCCCGCCAGCTTGTGCTGGTATCCGCGTAAAGGTGGATATTCGCAGCCACGCCCGCACGCATGGCCACAGCGGCCGCCACTGACCGGGCACATGAGTCTCCTATATCCAGAGCAGTCTGGAGCTGTTGTTTGGCTACTGCCTGCCTGATCCGCACCTGCTTGACCGTAGTCTGCAGGTCAGCGGAAGATGAGGGACCGCCTCATCCAGGGAACCCAACAGGGCATGGGAGAAATGTGCCATGAGGACGGCCGAACTGGCCTGACGAAGGCCGAGAGAAGAGGCAGCATACACTTTCCGCCCCGAATAGTCCAATTTCTTGGACTCTTTGTCGGGCGGTTTGTCCACGTCCCTGGCATTACCGGCACGCCGGAAAACACTGTCCGTGACCAGCCCTTCAGCCGAGGGGTGTTCAGAAAACCCGGACAGAGAGCCAGTAGGGACCGCATACTTCCTGGCCATCCTGGCCGAAGGCGCAGGACAGGAAGCCGGACGCTGCCAAAGTTCCAGGGCCGGCCCAACAATGGCTTCGGCCACTGGAAAGGCCTCCGTGGGAGAATCCCCTCGGTCCAGAATCTCGGTGAGGGGATATCTGGCCCGTTTGGATACGGGTTCAAGCTTCATCCCAGTGGATTCTGAGATGAGCCTAAGAAGTCCTAGGAAGGACGAAGGGCTATCGTCCACTGACTGCCCCCCAGAGGACTCCAAGTCAAAGCTTGGAGAACAGGGAGGAGTCATCCCGACTCCCACGAAGTTGTCCAATAGCTGCCTGGAGCCTGAGCCACCCTCCACTCTGCCGAGGCTTGTCAGGCGTGAGAGTGACCGACAGCCTACGGGGAAGGCCTTGGGCCAACCGCGAATCTTTCGTCGGAGCCCCAGCTGTCGGCTGAGGTGGAGGCGGTTCCACCACAATTGGTGGGGCAGCCGGAATAGGTCGGACAACTGGCCTGGAAACAGGCTCCTCGACCACTACCTGGTCCGGTGGCAACCACTTAATGGCCGGAGAAGAGGCCTGAGCCTGCTTATTGGCCAGAAAAATTGTTGCCACATGAGGTCCTCGTATTTTCGGCGTAGCTTACGCCGAAGCCTTCCCTCCTCGGCCGAGGAGGAAGAAGAGGAAGAGCGCGACCGCTTGCCGCTAAAGCCGAGACCGAGACCGGCTCAGTCGACGGAACGGCTGGACCGCCAAGATGTCCGAGATCGAGAAACTCGGCTAGGCCGAGGTCGGTGAGGCGGGAGCCGAGGATCGGCGATCCTCGGTTGGTCGGCAAAACCGACTGCTCCTGATTCATCGATGCCGGGAGAGCCGACGATATCCTCAGCCTCACTGGGGAACCGGGAGGGGAATCTCAAGCCCCAGCCGACAACCCGCCTAACGGTCGAGAAAAATCTCAACCTCGCCGGCGGGAGTCTCAGTCACCTGGCCTGACGGGGCACCGTGGAAGCTAGTGGCCGGAAGCCGAGAATTCACCAAGTCGATTGTCGACGAGGGAGGGGGGATCTTCCCGCTTCCCAAGAGCGCCAACGATGAGACTTATTTAGACTTCTTCAACCGGCATGAAACGGACTCGAAGAAGTAGGACCTCGCCTTTAGTTGAGAGGGTCAAGCAAAGCTCCTTAAAGGAAGCTGAATATGAGGTCCCGAGCGATAGAGGGGAGGGACAAAGGCCGCAGAAGAGGAAGCCGCGCCTGAGCCACCTGCTCTTCGCCACCAACCTCTCTTAGTTGTTCGCGGATCCTCGCAGCCGCCGAAACCGCCAGTCGGGCCTCTTTGGATTTGACCGAGGAAATCTTCTTCGGACGCCCAGAAGTAAACGGGCAGCGCGGTCCTCGAGGACGTAGACCGAGAAGGAGGAACACAGGTCGCAAGCCTGCGGGTCGTGCTCCTGGCCAAGGCAATAAACGCACGTGGAGTGCGGGTCCGTCCGAGACATCTTCTGCCCACAGGGACATCTCCGAAATCTGGGAGTCGATTTGTCCATCGCAGCCGCGAAGGAAGAAGACCGAGAAAGATATAAAAGTTTTTTTTTTTTCTCTTTTAAACCGAAGGATTTTAGGCCCAAAACTTAATCGCAGAGCGTTAAGGAGGGAACCTGAGCTTCCAAGCGGTAAGGAAGATCTGGCGTCATGGGGCGGAGCCGAGAGTTTTACCACCCAGGTGGGTGGGAGGAGCTAGCTTGAAGACCTTCCGGCAAGATTTAAAGCGGCAAGGAACCTGCCAATAAGTGTGGATGAACAACATATCCATGTCCCTAGAACTACTATTACTGCTAAGCAACAAAACTACCTTCTTTGAGGACATCTGCCTCAATACAGCAATACAACTGGAATGATTCCCAAGCAGTACCAAAAAACAGAGTATGAGGAAGGCCAGGCAGCAGAAGTGGCTAAGACCCTTAAGAAAGTAGGCCTTAGAGGACAGCAAAGCCAAACCCAACATGTCTATAGACACCAGGTCTGGACTCTTGGGTTTAGTGAAATTGTGGACAGAACTCCAAGAGGCAGCAGAGTATACTGTATGCCAGATGCAGAGGCTGAACAGGTGGCCAGCCCCGTGGCATTGAGGGTTGAGGCATCTGCCTTACCTCGCGCCATGCTGGTGACCCACGTTTGGGAGCGGACACGGGTCGTCAGGGGTCAGTTGGGGCAGAAGAGGATCGAGCATCCGGAGATGGCTCTCCTCTCCTGGGAAGAGTGGGATGTGGGCTCCGAGGATCCAGCAGCTCCCAGTGTAGACTGGGGGCACCACAGCCAAGAAGGCATGTAGTGGAGGTGAGGTGCGGCAGGACGCTCTGTATATGGGTGCAGGACGCACCAGTCATGCACTGAGCTCCACTGCGCCGACACCTCAGGAGAAAAGTGAAAACCCTGGCACTCGGACAGGTGGATGGGATCCAGCGGTGCAGTACCCATGCTCAATGGCGGGCCCTTCCGACCAGCTTCAGCTCTCACCTCCCTCTGTCCGCCTACTAGATTATAGATAGAGCACCAGAGGAGTGGCAGCCCTGCCTCGGGGGAGTTGGTTAGGTCGAAGCAAGGAAGAGAGAGTAATCCCGGGATGAAGGTCTGGTTGGAGGACCTCGGCAGAGCAGGAGAAAGCCGCAGCCCAGAATCTATGCCCGAGAGAGGTCTAAGGGGCCAGCGAAGAGGGGCATAAATAGAGTTTGGGGGGACAGAGATGAACAGGTGCACCATACACAAAAATGGGTCAAGGGGCAAGAAGCACACCAACTACTGAAATATTTCCATTTCAGGGAATGTGTATGTTTATGAGCCATCAGCAGAACACCCAAAACAGTCTGGAAGACCCCAAAGTGAAACACTGCTGAATCCTCCGAAGCCAGGCATGAAACTGTAAGGATTGAAGGTCTAGATGCAGCAGACTGACCTGCTCGTGCTACATCATAGCCACCCTTAAAGGGAAAGCGACAGACAGTTCCACTGCAATCTGCCAGATCAGATGAAACTGAATTCATCAGGGCCAGAAGGTGGCCACAAGTATCAGTGTGGCCTCATCTGCCCTTAGCTTGACCAATACCCGCTAAATCAGAGGGATTGTGGGAAAGCTATACAGACACCTCCTCAAGAGAGGGGTGATGCATCTCACTAAAAAAACTCCACCCATAGAGTGAGCAAGCAAAAATGCAGCAGTTTGTGATGTGGGGGACGAAAAAGATCCAACTCAGGAGATCCTCTTCAGGCAAAGAGATTCTGGACAATATCAACTGAGAGATCCACTGTGGGCCTGAGCAACCAACCTGATGAGAGTCTGCCAGGATGTTCAAAGAGCCCAGATGGCATGTGACAATTTAGGTATGTCATGTGTCAGTGCCCACTCCAACATCCACATCCACATGGCTTCTTGGCAGAGGGGGTGGGAGTGCATACCATCCTGTTTGTTGAAGTAGTGCACAGCACAGCATCCATACCAGCAAAGGACAGCCCTGATCGGGAGGGGCAAAGGCCATAGGCTAAGAAGAAGAGCCCTTATCTCCAAAATGTTGATGTGGAGACAGTGGTCCGAGTGGGGACCACATACCCACATACCACAGATCTTAAGTACAAGCAGATGGATCCCCAACCCATCCTGGAGGCATCCATGGTGAGGATCTCCTATGGGAATGAATGGATGGAGAGCAAGTTACTCCAAAAGCAGATAGGAGTGGTCTTGTGCCAGCAAAAGTCCCTGCTTAAGGGATCCGTGACCAGAATAGGGGGATCCAAGGATTAGAAAGGGGTGGGTCCACTGAGCACAAGCATCTACTGGGTAATGTACATGTGAAAGCAGGTACTAGGAACAGTTAAATTTTATTTATATAGTTCTTCAATTTTGTTAACTGAGTAGGCTCATTGAGACAAACGTCCCTTTTCAGGAGCAAACCAGAATTATTTGCATTCAATAAAAGAGAAAGAACAATTTACAGTATATATACAGTACAGTACAACAGTAGTCACAATTGAGGCAACATGAACATGGCAATAAACATTTTATACCAAGCTGGGACTTACATTAAATCACAAAAAGACAGCAGCCATGAGGCCCAGGAGCCGAAGCAAGGACCATGCAGGGACCCAGAAGTATCAGCACGGGAATCTGGAAGAAATGCCTGAGCCGGAGTCTTTCCAAGATAGCAGCTATAAACTGAAGATGCTGGCAAGGGGTCAGAACCAGTCTGGGTTCATCTACCAGGAGGCTCGGTTGAATAACTGGGGAGTCAGATAGAATGTCTGACTCCTCAAAACGCCATTCAGGGCTGCGATTCTACAATCATACTGTTAAGGAAAGACATACAGAGCTTCTCAATGCAAGGACTCTGTTACTGCAGCTTAGTACTCAGTGAAGACCCACAGCACAAAGGAAAAGACATGAAATTGGCAGTGCTGGTAGTATTGGTGCTCCAAAGGAAGAGCAGGTATTGTTGATAGCTGTCCTGAATCTTAATACATAGGCATGCAATCTGCATATCCGTAGCACAGAGACAGTTTCTTTGAGAGCAGAGGGAAGGGTCTAAAGAGAGACAATGCAAAACATTTTGTACACAATGCATTCATCGACTTCTGAGGCCCAGGATGGGGTGTAGATCACCCTTCATTCTTCTTTGGGTCCAGGAAATATCTTGAATAGTTTAGCTTGACCACGGGCACAAGCTGAATGGCCTGTTTGTACAAGAGAGTACAAACTTTGATAAAAAGGACCAATAAGTGCTCTGGAGAGTTGTACAGTGCTTTCCACTTGTATACCATACAGATGTATGCATTTTTTGGTTGTGTGCACAAAAATCTGTGGTCCCAATTTCCACCCTATGCCTTGCCTGTTAATTCGTTCAGATATATGCCATTGTATTTCTATATGTATGCCTTTTATTTCACTAGTCTAATGTACAAAACAGCGGTTTCCTGCCTACTGTTCTTGGTCCGTTTTCAGTCCATTCCTGCCCTGCTAACGTGCTAATCAGCTGTGTGGCTGGAGCAAGCTGGTAATCATTTGACAATCAGCTGTCTGTCAATCAGCTGTGTGTCACCTGATAAAGCCAGCTTCATACCACAGCTGCAACGGAGACGAAGACCAAAAGAGTCCTGTTGTCTGTCAAACAGAAAGTTGAGTTCCTCAATAAGGCTGCCTTGCCAGGAGTGACCCGTAAAGACCTGGCAGCTGAATTCGGCATTGACATTTCAAGGATTGACCGAATTCTAAAGCAGAGAGAGATAATCTATGAAAAGTAGGTCAGCAACTGTAACACAGATCGCAAGAGAAAATGTGATGGAAAAGACCCACTGGTGGAGGAGGCTTTCTTGCAGTGCTTTACCATGGCTAGAGTTCCAGGTGTCCCTTGACGGGAAACTTACTGATGAAGAAAGCGAGAAGCCTGTCTGTTTCACTTGGCGCCCTTGAGCCAACTGCTGGGTGGTTGTCCAGGTGGAAAGGGCGCAACATCAGCTACTCCGCCTGCATGGGAAAAGGCTGAAAAATGATATGACAGCCTCAGAGCATTGGATTAAAACTGTCCTGCCAACACTACTGTCAGAGTTCATCCCCGAAACTATCTTCAATGGCGACGAGACTGCCTTTTTTTCAGAGCAACCCAAGCCAGTGCCCCTTTCATTCAACAATGAAGCACTGGCAGGGCACAAGTAGTCAAAGGAAAAAGTATTAATAAGGGTCTGTGCAAATGTCACTGGCATAGAAAAGCTTCCCCTGGTGCTTGTGGGAAAATTAAAGAAACCTTGGTGCTTCAAGGGGATTAATACTGCTGCCCTCCCTGTGGGATACCATGCCAATGGGAACCCATGAATGACAGCAGACATTTTCATATCAGTGGTTAAAATACCTCAATAGAACAAGCACTTGTCAATGCCGAATGTTCGCTTGCTGGTATTTGCATTGGTGTTTGGCATTTGTGCAAGCCCCCCCCAGTTGTATCCATGTCCCTTCAGCATCCATATCTCAACAGAGTACCTCTCTGCAACTCCTCTTGCATCTGAGTAACATTTCACCTTCATACTTCTTAAGTGTCGGTCTTAGGAACCCTAATGCTCTGGTTGTGCTCAAGGGTACGAGCCTGTGTGGAAACTGCGCAACCCGCACTTGTAACACAGTCATTCAGTGGAATTATTTCACCAAATTTTCAACATAGGCATTCTGTCACCTCTGGTTATGAACAGTGCCACTATGATTTTCTTACTGTATACTAAACCCTGATTTCCCACAGCGACCGCCTATTCTCGCGGAGTGTGAAAACAGATTTCAGCCAGGATATGAAAATGACAGCTGTATTGTTCATAAGGAGGTGTGGGAAAATGCAAATGTTGAAAATCTGGAGGAAAATATGACAACCGCTGGTTACGAGTGCATGGAAACTGTACAATGCATGCTGTGAAACAGTCATTTTGGAATTTTGCACTGAATTTTCAACACAGGCATTTTAGGGTGTCTGCTCATGAACAGTGTCACTGTGATTTTCTTACTCTGTACCAACATGATTTCCCATAGCTGCTGCGCTATTGCACGCCAGAAGTGCGAAAACACATTTCGGCAAGGATGTGAAAAATGACAGCTGTACTGGTCATAAGGAGATGTGGGAAAATGGCAATGTTGAAAATCTGGAATGGATAGCTGGCCCAGTGGCGCTGAGGGTTGAGGCGCTGGACGTCACACCTCGTGCTAAGTCGGGGACCCGGGTTCAGGAACGAGCCCAGACCGCAGGGGAAGGAGAGGATTGAGCATCCGGAGGACAGCCCTCCTCTCCTGGGAGGGAGGGGACCCTAAGGGTCGGAGCTTGACTACCCTCTGGCGGAGGCCGGGGGTGCAGCAAGTTCCCTGTCTCACAATGGGGGTGTACAGTGGACGTTGGCAGGGGAGGGCCTAGACGTCGGGACGTACGCCAACACAGGAACACCAGAAAAATCACCCTCTATGCTCCTGGAAGACAGAGTACTCTAGCCCAGACCCCATAGCCCGCCTGCCTGTCCTGGTGCCCTGACGAAATCAAGATGGTTAGGGGTGTAGGCGCCCCATCCCTGTCCCCGCCCGGGGCAATCCGAGGCTATATGGAGGGACTACCGCGGTGCAGGTAGGACGAGGCTGGGGCAGACGCAATTAGTGACTCCCGAGGCGGCGGGTCTAGGGGGCAGGGAGGAGTATAAACAGCAAGTAGAAAAAAAGAAAATCTGGAGTGGAAATATTACAAATTATTTAACTTACGAGTGTGCGTAGGAACTGCTAGCAAGCGACGCCAGAACACACCCATTTCATGGACTTTTGCCACCAAATTTTCAACATAGGCATTTTAGGACCTCTGCTCATGAACACTGTCACTGTGATTGTCTTACTCTGTAGCGAACACTGATTTCCAGCAGCTACCGTGCTATTTGCGCGGAAGCACGAAAACACATTTCGGTCAAGGATGTGAAAATTGACAGTTGCACTGCTCATAAGGAGATGTGGAAATATGCCTATATTGAAAATATGGAGTTAAATATTACAAATTCGCGAACTTCACGAGTGCGCATGGAAACTATGCAATGCACGCTTGTAAAAAATTATTTTCCTGAAATTTGCAACATAGGCTTTTGAGAGCCCACCTCATGAACACTGACACTGTCATTTGTTATTAGTCTCCGGGCTTATTCCGCGAGTGACCGCTAAAATCACCTTCGGGACAGAATAATGCCACGACAGTGACTGAACTCATGAGAAGGGGTGTCAAGAACCCCATGTTGAAAATTTGGTGTCAAAAGTCAAACAAATGGCCAAGATATCCACCTAAGTTGGAAAAACCCTATTTATGCCATTATACAGCTTACCAGCATTTCCTCAGTTAAGCGGTCGGCTTTGAAAGAGTGCAGACGTGTTCCCATAAGTATGGGGTGAGGAGGGGTATGGAGAGGTGGGTGCACAGAGCGTGGGCGGGGAGACACTCACCGAGAGCCGTTTTCATCTTTCACAGGATTAAAGAATGACGCTTTTGGCACCCTGGGGTGGGCTCCAGTGTGCCACCTACCTGTTTGTTTGGGGGGCGGGGACTGGGCACCCCGGCTGGCCATACAGTGTGCGTGGGTGGGAGGCATAGCACGCTGTGGGCCCCAGTGAGCCAACTGAGTGTTTGTTTGGGGAGGCTGCAGCTGATGGGGATTGGCACTTCATTGGCCACACAGTGTGCTGGGGGGCATGAGCAGAGGGGATTGGGCACCTCCTCGGCACACACAACGCCAGGGCGGGAGCACACTAAGGAGGGGAGGTTTTAATGTCGAAGGTGTACTCCACAGCAGTTCAGCTGATCGTATGCTAACTGCATATGAGATAGCACCACCGCTGACTGCAGCTGACTTTTCTTTGAAGTGAAGACCAACACAGTCGAACTGCTATCATACACAGCTCAGCATGTATTGGTCTGGTAGGGTTTCGCCTGCTACACTGAGCACTGGATTCGGGAGGAGGGTCACACACCTCCAAAAGTCGTACTGTTGCAAGACGTTCCTGCACACAAAAACATAAATCAGAGCAATGTTAAACTTGTATTCCTACCACCCAATTGCACAGCCCTGATCCAGCCTATGAATCAAGGTGTTATAAACAATCATATGCAGCACTATCACACGTGCGTTGTGAGCCACATACTCAGTGACACTAACAGCACAGCTTTACCTTTTTTTTTTTCTTTTGATAGTCTATTTATTTCCTGGTTCTCCCCCTGGCGGCCCTCTTCTAACCAACTCCCCCAGCCCTGTCACCTGGCTTCCCCTGGGACTTACCTTAGCCGTCATCCTCTGCCACAATACTTGTGGCTGTGCATGGCCACCAGTGCAGGGCATCGGGGGGGGGGGGTTGGTTGGCCATCCTGCCGCCTGGAGTGTTTTTTCCCTTCATTTTCTCACCTGGGCCCACATATGTGCAATGGGCGCAATATCTGAGCTCTGTTTCCACAGAGACAGCTCTGGAAACCTGTCGTCGGTTCCATTCCCTGCATGATGGCGTGCATGTGCTGCCACTCAGCCATCGCTGGGTGGCAGGCAAGCAATCGCCACTCTAATCCCCTCCAGAGAAAGGAGAGCTGTCTTGGGATACTCAATCCTTTCTCACCCGCCAGCCCTGAGCAACTCGGTTCCATTCCTGACCCCAGGTCGATGGCATGGCAGGAGGTAAGGCACCCAGTGCCTCAGCCCTCAACGCCACTGGGCCGGCTCACAGCTTTACCTTTTAACGGCATTGCAAAAGCCTTTAACATCCTGGATGCTATCCATCTTATCCATGCTGCTTGGGCAGAAGTAAAGCCGGACACTATTCGCAATTGTTTTATAAAAGCAGGTTTCATTCACGGTGTCATGGCTAACGTGGATGATGTGGTCCCACCCCCTCAGGGCATGCTGGCAGTGGGTTTCCAAGCATACGTCAAGGTCGAGTAACATGAACCCACCTCAGGTGATTTAACTGAGGAAGAACTCTGTGGCTCCTTACTTGCTGTTAATGACCATGAATATGACGACAAAAAGTCTGACTCCATACCGACAACAAGTGAGGTATGGTGCATGTTGCATTTAATATGCTGCTATGTAGAAACCAGAGACCAACATGATGTCTCCTGATTCTACAAGTTTGAAAAGCAGGTGGAAACATTAGCCAGGAGGTCAGCTCGACAGACTGAGCTGACACAGTGGTCAACACAGCCGTCCACGGTGTCATCAAGTACAGATACAGAGACCGCTGACAACGTGTTTTTAGCTGATCTTTTTTAACTGATTTACTGTACCTGCTTTTAACTACAGTATAGTTGTTTTAACTGTTTCTGAAATAAAGACTGAACTTACACAGGGCTCCTCAAGCGCAGATACTGAGACTGTAGATCGTGCCAATGAACTATTTTAGCTTACATTTTAAACTGACTTTACCTGCATTTTACAACAGTACTTGTACTGCTTTACTTTACTGATGTATTAAACCTCCGATTTTCTTTAGTTAATAAAAATAATTCAGTAATTGCTTCATATGTGTCTCATAGTGTGCTGACTTTGCGGCCGCTTTTCATCTCATAACCGACGACAGTAATGTACTCAGGGAAATGTTTGTTTTCGGATGTATACAATATTGCTTGTATTCAAATGTTCTCACGGTCCCGAGCATCAAGATACAAGTGGAATTGACTTAATAAGGGTGGGGGGGGACACACCGGATTGGATGCCATCAATTCCAAAGCATGACCCTCTTGAATAATATCGAAGACGCATCCATCTGACATGTTCTCCTACCATTTTTGTTAAGCCAGTATATACAATAAAGAAAAAGAAACAGCATCAACTGAAATCAACACAGGCATTTTCCACAATCCAACGAGGGGTTGACAGCAGGAAAAAAACTATGGAGGTGGGTTCCAAGTGGTCCAGATTCTGAAGGCTTACAGGCCCAAAGGTGTGGCTCTATGGAGGGAAATGCTCTCAATTAACATCAGAACATTTAAAAAAAAAAGTTTGTTAAAAGTCACATCTTAACATTTTGCTGGGGAGCATTACCAGTTTTAGCCTTTCTTTCTTCCGTTTGATTGCAACAGAACCAGATGAGCCAGGTTCTGTATCCTGACCGACCGGGTTTCCATCGTCATCTTCATCGCCATCTTCAAAACACCACTCTGGTAGGTCTGGTGGAGGCGGTGCATCGTCTACATCTCCGTAACGCTGAAACAGCTCCTTTAGATAATCCTCTTTGTAAATACCAGGCATCCTGGCCTGTGCAAATGTTGCCACTGCTGCTTCAACGCTGCAAAACAAAATACCAAAATTACAGTTACTTAAGTAATCAACAAGTGTCGCTAGAGCAGTCCAGGACCACGCAAGTTAAAGATTAGCTTAGTATTAGTGAATTCGCTATGGCGAAATATTGCACTAACAAACAACAGTAAAAGACCGCACCACAGGTAATTATTACTGCAAACCAATCTGTGGCCTGTATGTACAACTGCACAAAAGTAGGGCATTCAGTTATGTCTTACAGTCAGTGGGATCCACAAACTCATCTCACTGGCTTTATAAATTTTTAACTTACGCAACAGGCACTTGAATGATTTTGCTTGGATTTCTTTTTCCATCTACAATTAAAAGAACAAAGTATGTGGTACTAACCATTTGTGCTTCTATGAAAACAAATGAAAAATTAAATAACATACCTATAGATATAATATTCTTGGACTTTCAGAAGGCCTTTGATAAGGTGCCTCATAATAAGCTAACTGAACAACTGGCAAAATGGGATTGATAGTCGTATTGTCATATGGATAAGAAATTGGTTGATGATAGAACTCAAAAAGTAAGAATAACAGGTGAACTATCCAGATCTATTAAAGTGGAAAGTGGTGTCCCTCAGGGATTCGTGCTGGGGTCTATTTTATTTTCTCTGTATATCAGTGACTTACATTAAGGTGTTATCAATCAGGTATTAAAATGTGCAGATGATATTAAAGTAGGAGGACCAGTAGGATCAACAGAGCAACAAAGAGTGCTAAGAAGGGATTTGGAAAAAATTGAAGCCTGGGCAAGATTGAACAGGAAGAAATTTAGTATAGACAACTCAGGAGTAATGAACTTAGGTAAGGGGAATAGGAATAAGTATATGTTAGACGGAAAATAAATAAAGGAGGTTGAGGAGGAAAAAGATTGTACGATAGTGATTGATAATAAATTGAAGTTCAATAAACAACGTACTGTGGTTATACAAAAAGCCAACAATATGGTGAGGAATATAAAATGTAGTTTTATGAATAAGTCAGTGGGATGTATAGTGCCAATATATAGGTCGTATGTTAGGCCATTTTTGGACTTTGGGTCACAATTATGGAGTCCATATACAAAAAAAGAGATAGAGTTGAGGGGGTACAGATGAGATATACTAAGATGATAGGAACTTTAAATAGATATGAATATAGTGAAAGATTAAAAAGGACAGGATTATTTTCATTAGTGCAAAGAAGGGTAAGAGGAGATCTAATGATGTTATTTAGAATAATAAATGATAAAGAATTAGCAAATGAAATGGGGTTACAAATGCAGGAGAAACCAAAAGGGTTGAGAGGGCATGAGAAGCGGATTAAGTTAAGAACTGTAAAAAAAGAATAGTGTATACTATTCATTTGCGAATAGAGCAGGGAGAGTTTGGAATGCTTTGCTGGTGGAAGTGATGAATAGCAAAACAGTTACAGAATTTAAGGGAAAGATTGATAAGTTATTCTTGGGGAACAGGTTGATATGTACCCACTAAGGTGGGGAACAGTTTATATGGACCAATGGTCTTCTACTGTTCTAAACCAAGTATAAATACCAAGCATGAAGTTTCCATAACAGTGGTAGGAAATGGGTGAATAGCAGCAGTCAATCCTACTGTATGTAAGACTTGCTCTGAAGAAAAATTAAAATGGAGTAAGCAATAAAAATCACACAGGGTGTGGGTTTCTTCTCATAAAACATACGCCAGCTGTGTTTAGAGGCACAAGGCACTTGCGCTGAGTGAGTGTCTTCCAGTGTTCCCACTGAAGCCACTTAACAGAGGGTGCAACATACCCTTGCCAAAATTCTTCAGGGTACATACAAACTGATTTTTTGGGTGCATAAACTTTCAAAAATTCCAGGAGGTAGGTACAATGAAACAAAGGGGTTTCAGGCCCTGAAATTCATGCAAATCCTTCTTTCACTGTAAGCCACTTTTGTCACAGCATCTTCAGCTAATAATACAATTTTCAAGATGTGTCCCTGATTTTGGCCATCTATCCCTGATCTGTGAAGCAGTATATGAGAGGTAGATGTGCCCTGTGTTACTTATATAGAGCCTCCTTAATCTGCCCAGAGTTGCTGAGGTTTATATGTTTGTTTATTTATATACTTCAAAAGTTTCACCAGGAAAGGTGTACTAAGCTGGTAACAAGATCACTTCCAGATGTGTCATGGGGGGAGGGGGAAGGGAGGACAATGAGGAACATTTAAGAACAATAACACAATAGCAGGTGAATGCGCATCATAAATAACAATCGTGCGAAGACAAAGACTGCAAGAAGTAAACAAATAACTATGCAATAAAGTGCTTAAGGATAACCACATTTGCAATTACAATACAGTGAAGTGCTGGAAGATAATATTTGCAATGTGCAGAGGCAATACTGAGTTACGGATGGGAGCTAAGGTTGTCGATTGAGGAGATTTAAGAGAGGATTACACTAGTGTAAGTGTGGCATAAAGGGTGAAGGGTTTTTGCTGTCTTGTCAAATACTACAGTAAACACAATAGTTTCAGGATCACACTTTGTTTTGTGTTTTGGGGGGCTTGGCACTACTGGAACAGCGGAGGAGTCCAATGATGTACATTTTTTACTATATCTTTTTTAATTTGCATTCCTGCGCATTGCTATTATTATTGAGCTTTATACCTGAAATGGGGCTTGTATAATATTATGTGGTACCTTTAGAAACAAAAGGTCCCAACCAATCCCAGACCCCTCTACAAAAAAACAGTAGAAGCTCTGGGGCAACAGGTTCTACCAAGCAACCCCAAACTACTATAGTGGAGTGTGAGCTTCTCACACACCCCTATTAATCTTCAAATGTGCAAGGCAGTACAGACCCTGTAAACCAATCAGAGGATTAGTATATTTATGATACATCTCTCTAATGAGGACAGTGACAAAAAAAAAACTACTATGATGCATATGTAGGCTCTCTTAGCTTATCATGGCTTTGAGTAAATATGGTGCACTGGATTTCTGTTTCCTAAGTGAGTGGGGGTTTCTTCAGAGGATCTACCTCACCAGGACCACCAGAGTGCCAGCAGGACATAAAGGTGTTTTAAAATAGGGTCATTTTTGGTTTAGTGGGGTTGTAGTAAATAGACAGTCAGGATGTGCCTGGGATAGAAGCCTATAAGGTACAGCTACTCGGTGGCCTACCTCTGCGACCTTTGCCCTTCGAAGCTCCCTCACTACCTGCAGAAACATATAGGAGATGCAGGTACTTAGAAAGCTAGACAAAATCTAAATATTGTTGTAGGAATTTCACTGTTTTAAACCTTGTTTTGTTTAAAGATATGTATGTCTTGTGATATAAAAGTTCTGTATTGTATGTTTGACATATTATTATATATTTTAGTAAAAACTCTAATTTTAACGCATACCTGGTCTGTCTTTGGATTGCTTTCTTTTGCTAAGAAATAGTTATGGTTATAGCAGACAGCAGACATAAGCTTGTATGGTGGTACCAAACTGGAAAGAGAAGCATATTAAATCTGAGGTCTTTATTAAAGTTTTAAAGGTTCATCTCTGAATACCTGGTTAGGTGCCTGTAGGCAAAGATATCTGGCCCCGCCCCCCCCGAAGACATATATCTGAGCCTGTGCATTGGGTATGCTAGCAAGAGGTTAACAGTTTGAATCTCTCCAGAACTTGAGATCAAAGGTTGATCTGAACTCACAAAAAATAGACAAGAGAGTTACTTGTTCTGTTCACAAGACTGCGCTCAGAGGTTGACACTTTGGGAGTAGAGGGCCTGACCTGCTGAGTTAATCTGTGACAGTGGGCATACCTCTCAACTTTCACATGTTACGAGGTATGTCACTCATTTTACCTCTCAGAAACCCTCTGTCTCAGATGGCACAGGTAATATTCCACACTGCCCACTGAAACTTCAATACAGAAATTCATAATAATCTATGATACTGCATTATCAGCAAACATGAATAACATAATTGCACAGATTTAGACTGTGTTCTGAGCTTGCAATATCATTTTTAATGACGTGTCACACATTTTGCCCATTTGTCACATGTACTGTCACACATTTGAGTGATGAAAGGTTGAGAGGTATTCTAGTGGGTGTTCCCCTGGCCCCCTCCACTTGGGTTAAGGATCTCGGCGTGATCCTAGACGACGGCTTGATGCACAGGTGTCAGCTGTCAAAGGTGTTTTTTTATCATCTGAGGAACATTGCTCGGATCCGGGCCCTGAGGTCATCTGAGGACTGTCATGTCCAGGCTGGACTTCTGCAATGCCCTGTACCTGGGGCTACCTGGAGGCAATCTCCGCCACCTGCAGCTGGTGCAGAACGTGGCGGCTAGACTACTGACTGGCGCTTTAAGATCACACCATATTATGCCTGTCCTCTGTGAACTGCACTGGCTGCCAGTAAGGTGGAGGATTGCCGTCAAGGTTGGATTACTAACCTGTAACGCCCTGCACTGGGGGGGGGGGGAGACAGGGGACCAGCCTACCTGCAAGACCTCCCGGTTCCTCCCGTTGCTCTGAGGATTACCTCCTTGTGGTTCCCAGGGCTAGGTTGTGGCATTCTGAGGACTGTATGTTCTCACTTGCCGCACCAACCCTGTGGAACTCTTTACCAAAACATCTAAGGAGGCACCCTCAGGGGAAACCTTCAAAAAAGGACTGAAAACATTCTTATTCAATCAAGTGTTTGATGCACTATTGCTTTATTGTGTGTTATCTTAGTTATGAGAGTGAAGGTAAAATACAGACACTGCAAGTAGCCCTGAACCTGCTGCCAGTGCAAAGGGGTGCCACGGGAAGACAGCCAAAAGCATCACTACGGGCAGCCCCAGAGGAGCCGCTACACGCTGCCTGTGCAATCAATAGAAACCATGCAGCTGCTCCTGTTGAAAATACCATCACCTCCTCCTCCAAACACAGTGTAGTCAAGTCAGGCCCACCAGCTAACCTCTCAGCATCATGGGGGTGCACAAGAACATACACATGCCTTGAAGGAAAACCCGTGGATATTTCCCAAACCTCCTCTGCTGCATCCCAAGGCTCGAACTGCATTTTCACCTTAATTAAAACTGTTAAAAAACATTCCTAAAGTATTTTAAACTTATTATTTTAGTCCACAGCTTCCAGTATAAAATAATGTCCACAGCCATGTCGTGGCAGCTGCCCACATCCCTTGCTTTCTTTATGCCAATATACCCTGCTGACCCATGACAGAGTCAGAAGATATTATTAGTAGAGCAAGCATGGAATGCGTACTGAAGCTGCAAGATGGCTACCAACATTCTTTTAAACCAGAAGCCATGGATGAAAATAACTAAAAACTACATGAGGAGGTATTTTTAACATTTTTATTTTATGGTTAAATTATAAATCGGGGCCTTGGGATGCAGCATGGGAGGTTTGGGAAATATCCACCATTTTCCTTTAATTCACAGAAGCCAGGAAGCAAGTGTCATCTGCATGCAGTGTGTACCCCCTGAACATATAAACTGGGAATACTGGTGCCTTCAATCAATCAATCAATCGGTCAGTCAGTCAGTATTTATCCAGGCACCTTTATCAACCACCTGGAAGCACAGATTACGAAAATAAATATATCCCGAAGTGTTTTATTTTTTTTAATGCTCCTTTTATGCCTCCTGCTCTCTACTGCTCTGGATTCCCTCAGGAACTCGTAGGTGCTTGTCTTAGCTGGATCCCGTCTCCCCTGTGCCCTGGCCTACCTGCATGCCGCCTCGGACCAACCCCGGCCCCCCCCGTCTGGGTAGAGGGGAGCTCCCCCTCTCCCTATGTATTCCTCATCCGGTGGCCATGTGCTGCATCCAGAACCAGACCTCCTTCGGTCCACCAGAGTTCATCATCTTCTAGGCGATGGATCTTTTCTTGCTTTTCCCTCATCCCCACGGTGCTGGCACTCAAAGAGCTCCTAGGCACAAGTGCATGCACAGCATGCGTTCCGTGCTGTATCCTTGTCCTGCGCAGTCCCTCCCACAACGTCCTCTATCGCACTGCAACCTGTGGTCACCCAGCTGGCAGTACTGCAGCATGGAAGACAACTGACTGCCCGACCCACCCAGAGGGGGAGAAGAGTGTCCTCTGGGACGCTCAATCCTCCTCCCCCTCAGCTGGCCCAAGACACCCAGGCTTGTTCCAGAACCTGGGTCATCGGTGTCGTGAGCGGTACTGCTAACACTGCGCTGACAGGCTGGCTCTGAAGTTTCTTACTGCATTTATAAAATGGGGAACCATCATTAAAAAAACCTTTTTAAATAAAACTAAGATTTTTAAAATGTTATTGTATAGTGAAAAAGTAAAATAGCTGCACTTAATTTTATAGTTTGTTTTTCCTGTGTATATTTCAACCAGCTAGACTACATTAACCTGTTCACTGCTATAACCCTCCTGAAATCCCATGAAAACAAGCTGCTGCATCTCATGAGAGTTATCCTTGTCAGAGAAATTTCAAATCAATAAATTAATTGAAAAGCAGTGTATGTGGAGACTATGTTAATTGCTATTTGAGTTAAGATAGTGGAGGGAGAGCTGGCCGGTGCACGAGAGGTTAAGGTGCTGGATACCTTATCTTGTTCTATGCAGGCAACCCGGTTGGGATTGACCTTAGGTCGTCGGGGGTGCCAGCGTGGGGAAGTTAAAGCAGGATTGAGCATGCGGCGGGCAGCTCTCCTCTCCTGAGGGTGGGCTGGCGCCCCCATGTAGTTCCGCTCTCACCAGGCGGAGGTCCGGTGGGTAGCATAGGCATAGAGGGGGGAATGGCAAAGTATTGGCAGGTTGAAGGGGCTGAGCTGGTGCAAAGCGAGCCTCCACACGCTCACACGACTGGGTGGGGGGAGAAAATCCGTAAAAAACTACATATGTCCCCATCGCCAGTTGGCGGGAGGAGGCGACGGGGACCAAAAAGCTAAATAAAAAAATTAAAAAGATAGTAGAGGGAGTACTATGTTTGACACCAAGGTCTGTTGTCCCGCTCGATTGGATTTTATACTTGAAATTACTCTTGCTGGATACTCACGGTGGGGTGGGGGGTTTCTTCTTGGATCAGATCACAGATAATTTTGAAAACAGCTGAGGCTGTGACACTGTGCTGGGCTGCCATAATCCTGACAGTTATATTGTGATCTGTAATATTCCTTCTCGCCACCCCTCAATTCATTTAGTTTAATCAGCAGCCAGGAACAGAAAACATGGAATTAGAAAATTGGAAACTACAGCATTCTCCTACCCGATACTCCTCCAAGATAAAGGGTAACTCTATCATAAGTGTGATTGTTTCTCAGGTGAATTACTACTTTGTATAATAGGTTGAAAGAGGCTGGTAGCACCCGTTGCATCTGTAACACCGAGGCAAATATCACATGAACACAAACTATTAGTAAGTGTGGTCTTGTTGATATAAAAAGCATCAAACGCATAATCTAAAAATTAAACTAACGTTTCTCCTAGCGTGCGTGCCAGGCTTCATCAGAGTGATTATAACAGGTAAAATGCTGCCTTTATACAAAGTTAAACCTGTCACATGTGTACAATTATCCAATTAATACTAACATCAATTAATTGGTAGTAACTAACAATCCATCTCTTAAAGTGCATTTTACGTCACATTCTAGGTTATCCACTAAAACTCAAACTTGAGCGGGCATGTATCTTATTTTAAATTTAACTTATTATCTACTGGTAATACATAGAAATATTAGAGCTAGTGCCAATTTTAGGATGAACACTTATTTTGTCACTACTGTGTCAAATATGAAGGCATCTATTGCACATCCGTACAAATCTCTACTGCTTAACATTTTCTTAATATTGTGATCTATATGGATGCACACAAATATTTAAAAAACATGTCAGCTCTAGGTAACAACTTAAAATATTACAAACATGAAGTACCAATCCCTATAGATAATTCAAGTGACCATATATTTAACTGGCACTTGGTAATACACATAAATAATCAAAGGTGTATTTAAAGGTCCCTTCTTAATATTTGTATTTTTCAAAATTAGCATCTATACTTTTTCAAAAATCGGACAATTCAATGCTGTCATTAAGGCCTTTGTTTCTCCGAGCCCCCAATTCATATATCCAATAGCTTTCTCTCTGTCTTATAAGTTTATTAAGGTCCCCCCCCCCTCCGGTTTCCACTTTAACCTGCTCAATCCCTACAAAACGAATTACATTTCGATTGCATTTATTGCTCACTAAATGTTTAGCCATTGCATAAGATAATCTCCTTTCTCATGGCTCTCACATGTTCCCCATTCTAATGCACGAAACTTTCTAATGGTACGCCCAATATAAAAGCCCCACATGAGCATTTCAACATGTAAACAATACCACTGCTATTACATTTACCAGGACCAGAGCCGTTAGAGCAATCATTATTAGCTCCGCACCCACAGGTACACATTGTTGTGGTAGATGTTCCTTTTGTAAATTTGTACATACATGCAAGGAATTTAAGCACCCTCCACAAATAAAATGATACAAATTAAAGTTTCATCACATGTAATAGCAGTGGTATTGTTTACATGTTGAAATGCTCATGTGGGCTTTTTATATTAGGCGCACTTCATAGAAAGTTTCATACTAGAATGCGGGAACATGTGGGAGAGCCATTGAGAAAGGAGATTTATCTTATGAATGGCTAAACACTTAGTGAGCAATAAATGCAATCGAAAAAGTCGATTATGACATATAGCAGTTAGCCACAGCACTTGAACTGCCCCGAGCGGAAGGAGTTAACTCAGGCTGACTGGAGTTCCAAGCCGAGCGCCTTGCTGAAAGCTCCTATCTGGCTAGTTTCAAATTGAAACTGTCAGATCTTTACGGAGCCAACACTAAGCAAAAGTCTGTGTGGAAAACTCTACACTAGCCAAATGGCTACCTACTAGTAGGAATAACAATAACAGAAACAACAACAACAACAATATCACCCTGACAAGACCATTAGGCCCCCCCCTCCCAAAAAGACCCAAGTCCAGGAGGGGGCCAAACCTGCAAGTAAAACAGAAATACCTAGTTTTCCTAATCCCAAAGAAAAGGGAAAAAGGAAAAAGAGCTATAATGGCATGACACAGTGCTTACACCAATTTGCCAACCCCTTACCCAAGTAGAAGTTCTGAGAGGGCAGGTTGGGGGTGGTCATAATATAGCAAGACTTCATGAGAAGAAAGCAATTACTAAGGTGAGTAATTTTTCTTCAAACACCATGAAGTCTTGCTATATTATGACATATAGCAGATTACACAGCAGTACCTCCATGGAGGAGGGCCAGAACCTACTCAGAAATAGGCTCTGAAGCACGGCTGTGCAAACCGAGCATCTCTCCTGGACTAGACATCCAGGGAGTAATGCTTGGTAAAGGTGTGAACTGTTTTCCAGGTAGCAGCTTGACAGATTTCCAGAATGGGAATATCTCTAGCAGCCGCTAGAGATGCAGCTGTACCCCTGGTGGAATGGGCCCTCAGTCCTGAGGGGGTTCTCTACCTAGTTTTTGGTAGCAAAATTGGATACAAGAGACAATCCACCTGGCAATTGTCCTCTTAGTGGCAAGGTTCCCTTGCCAACCTCGCCATAGGTAAGGAAGAGTTGGAGGGATTGAACCCTGTGACCCTTGGTGCGTTCCAAATAGTAGCTTAAAGCTCTTTAATGTCCAAACTGTGCAATCTCCTCTCACCCGAGGAAGAATGCTCAGTGAAAAATACTGAAGAGGAGATGGATTGGTTAAGATGGAAATCTGAAACCACTTTAGGTAAAACTTTCTGTTAGTCCTGAGGACTACCTTATCTCTGTGAAAAGAAATAAATCCTTTTCCACTGACAGGGCTTGTAACTCACTTGTCGTCTGGCAGAAGTGATGGCCACTAGGAAAACGATTTTCAAGTTAGAACTTAAGGTCTGCTGAAGACAGAGGTTCAAAGGGGGTTGCATTAACTGAGCAATGCAAACATTAGGCGTCCCAAGGCAGGGCTGGGTCCCGAAAAGGAGGTTAGTGTGAAGTAACCCCTTAAAAACTTGGAAAACACAGGGTGAGAAGAAAGGAGGCAGGCTTTCCTGCTGATATAAAAGCAGAGACAGCTGCCAGATGAACCTTTAAGGTAGCTGGCCTGAGGCCTAAGGAATTAAGATGGACCAAGTAGTCCAGCAAAATGGCAAATCAGCAGATTCTGGGACAATTTGCTTCCCAGAACACCAGATGGAGAACCTCTTCCATTTGGAATTATAAGGTGGCCCTAGTGGAGAGGGCTTCCTGGGAGCCTTTAAAATGTCAAGGACACCTTGAGAAAGGTGTAATTCAGCAAATTCTAACTCCTCAAGAGCCAAGCCTTGAGGTGGAGGATTGAGGTCCGGATACCAAACTCTCCCCTGGGCACAAGTCAGCAGGTTGTGGACCCTGGGAAGGCCCAGGGGAGGGTGGACTGACAGGGACAGAAGCAGTGGGTACCAGGGTTGCCTGGCCCAGTCTGGTGCAATCAGAATCACTTTGCAGGGCTGGGATCTGATTTTACTAACACCCTGAAGAGAAGGGGAAGGGGAAAGGCATACAGGAACTTCCCTTCCCAATCCAACAAAAAGCGTCCAGGGACTGAGCCCATTACTGGAGGCCTGCAACAGAACAGAGGAAGTTGGTGGTTGTCTGGGGCTGCGAAAAGATCTATCTGAGGAGTGCCCCATCTGGCAAAAATGACCCCAGCACTAGGGATTCAAAGACCATTCGGTGATGACCCTGAGAAATCCTGCTGAGGGCATCCGCTAGGACATTGTCCTTCCTGGAAGGTGAACTGCTACTAGGGAGGTGTTCAGGGAGTAAGCCAGAGACCACAACTTTGCTTCGGTGCACAAGGCTGATGACCGAGTGCCCCTGCTTGTTGATGTACCACATTGTTGTGGTATTGTCTGTCTGACCTGAACTACTTTGTTCTGGACAGATGCTGAGAAAACCTGAAGAGCTAAAAGACAGCTCTGAGTTCCAACAGGTTGATGTGGAGCAGAGATTCCTGGGGGACACCTCCTGGTGGAAAGGTCGCCCAAGTCCGCGCTCCCCACCCCAGCAAGGAGGCATCCGTGGTGAGGGTGAGGAATGGGAATGAAGGGACCCCTAGTCTTGAGATTCTCTGATCCTGCCACCATTGAAGAGCTAAGAATCAGAGTTTGGGTCACTGGGATCAATTTGGTAGGGGTCCCTCCTTTGGGACCAATAGGCCCTCAAATGAAACTGAATGTCTCTCATCTGGAATCTTGCTCCTTGCACTACACAGCTGTGGAGGCAGCCATGTGCCCTAGAAGTTGCAGAAAGTGCCTTGCTGGTCAGAGACCCGCAGGTGAAAGAGGATGCCAGGGCAATCAGCTTCTCTACCCTTTCCGAGGGAGAAATGCCTAGCCAACTTAGTCCAATTCCGCACCTAAGAAAGTTAGTACCTGAACTGGTTCTAGAACTGACTTTGTAAATTCAGCAGGAATCCCAGGAAGTGAGAAGTCGCTGGGTGACTTGCAAGTGGGATTTTACCTGATCTGGGGACTGACCCACAATGAGCCAGTCATCCAGGTAGGGAAACACAGCAACCTTGCCTTCTTAAGTGAGCCACTACCACAGCTAGACACTTTGTGAATACCCTTGGAGCAGAGGTAAGACGAAGGGCATTGCTCTGAACTGGTAGTGACCTGAGGGCAGTTCGAACCTGAGGTATTTTCGTGAGAAGTGCCTGATCTAGACATGAAAATAGGCATCCTGAGGTCCAGGGAGGCTAGCCAGTCCCTGGCCTGAGGGAGGGCAAAATCATTGCCAGAGTTAACATTTTGAACTTTGGTTTCAAAGATGCTTGTTCAGGTACCTTAAGTCTAGAATGGGCGCCATTCTCCTGTCTTTTGGGGTAAGAAGTATCTGGAGTACAGCCCCTTGCCCTGGTGACAAGGAGGAACCCTTTCCACTGCTTTGCAGTCTAGGAGGGAAGAGACCTCTGCTTCCAAAGCAAGGGCCTCTAAAGGGCTTACAGGTGGAAAATGTCTGGTTCTCATCTTTGGAAACTGTTTGAAGCTGAGAACCAGACCCTGGCTTACTACCTCAGAACCCATTTGTCGAAGTTAGGGACACCCAGTTCTGGCTGAAATAAACCAACCTGCCTCCAACTGGTACAGGAGAATCGGCCCTGGGCATCCCATCAGGGTGCCTGCTTGGCAGTAGCCTTAGGCTGAGGAGTGGGGACGGTTTACCTGCGCCCCGCCTACCTCTGCCTCTGAAAAAAACCCTCTGTGCAAAAGCAGAGGAGGCTTGGGATTGATAAAAAGGCCTGTGGAAAGGCCTGCCCCTACCTCTGGGAGTGTGCCTCTGTGGAGTGGCATGCCACTCCTTGGCCTGGGCACTTTTGTAGGTAGTTCTGTATTCATCCATCTTTTTCATATAATTTTCCGTTTGCTCTCCAAACAGAGAATTTCCCACCACAGGAAAATCCATAGCCTCTGACTGAGTATCCTGTGACAGATTAGTGCACCTGAGCCATGCCAACCTACGGAAAGCTACAGAAGTGGCCATGACCCTAGAGGAAACATCATTAACATCTACAGCAGTATGAAATTGAACTTTAGAGGCTTCAATGCCATCAGCAGCCACCTGTTCCAATTCACTAGCCAGCTGGCCATGGGCCTGCTTGGCTAACTGCAACACTGTATCCCATCTAGATTTCTGATATCTAGCCATATAAGCCATATAATTTGCCTGCCTGAGTCCCAAAGAAGCTGCCATATACTGTTTTTTCACCATGGCATCAATCTTCCTGGAATCCTTATCAGGAGGATGTGAGGCCAGGGGATATTAACTTGTCACAGGCTGCAGCTTGTACCACACCTACATGACTACACTGCTCAGTGAGGAAGTCTGTATCAGGCCTGATAAAGTACATCTTCTGTCCATTTTTTATCTACAGGAGGGACAGAATGAGGATTTTAAAATTTTGTTGTTTGCTTCCAAATGACTTTGCAAAGGAATAGACAACCTCCTAGACTCTGGGATATCCATCATCTCAACATAATCAGGCTCCTCTTTATTATTATTTATTTATTTAGCTTTTGTTGACCGGTAAGTGCACTAGACAAATCCTGCCTATTTTCAGGCACGATCCGGGAGGGGATGCAGATGAATGCCAACTGACCTTGAACCAGATTAAGCTGTTGGTGGCATTTTTAGTGAATGAGGAAATTTGGCCAGGACACCGGAAATTCCCTACTCTTTTCGATAAGTGCCATGGGATCTTTAACATCCACCTGAACTACCACCAATCCAGGCAGATGGGACCTCGGTTTAACGTCTCATCCGAAAGATGGCACCTCAGAAGTGCAGCACCCCTCTCATGCTGCACTACAGTGTCAGTACTGGGATATTAACCCAAGTGCCAGATGTGGGAACTGAACCCACAGCCCTCTGATCTCCCGGCCTCAGAGGCGAGTGTGCTACCTACTGAGCCACTGACACTGACTCTTGCTCATCCACAGCCTCTTCCAAGGGAAGCTGGAGGGTTTCTGCAACCTTTTTGTAAAACATAAAATGAGAAGGGGACTCAGACAGCATGGGGGAGATTCTAATGGTCTGTCTGGAGAAATGTCCGGTTCAGTGGGCACGTCCAGACCCTCCCAGCCACATACATAATGATCAAAATCTTCCTCCCCCTCCTGTGGTTCATAAAATTCCTCAACATCATACTCTTGAACCACTGGAACCGAACGAACCAACTTTTTGCCAGCTGTTGGTGGTTCGGCGGTCTCTGAGACAGTGACTGGACAATCTGTATGGCTTTAGCTATCTCTGCAGCAGTTGGAGAGGCAATCTTGCACTCCAGACCTGCTGATTTCTTAGATTTTTTACTGGGACCGGTTCCTCAGAACCAGCCTTCCCTTTGCCAGTCTCGCCCTGGTCAGAGGGCACTCCCTCTGGTCCAGTGGGTGCTGGACCGGGCTGGCCATCCGGGTCAGCGGACTTTTTGGCCTCTCGTTCCCTGAGCCGGCCCAATCTTTTCTCCAGGGTGGCTGCAGGGAAATTCTTACACACCTGGCAGTCTGACAGGAGGTGGTCAGCCCCCAGACAATAAACACATGTGGTGTGTGGGTCAGCCTTGGCAAAGGCTTCCCCACAAACATCACAGTGTTGAAACCCAGTGGGCCGGGTTTTTCTTTTGGGTTTCTCAGACATAATGCCAGCCTATCCAAAAACTTGCCCTTTTTATGGCAGTGCCAGGCAAGACACCCTTATCGGTTCCTAACCGTGTCACGGGTATTTGAAAAAACCCAATTTAAAAGTTAGGTTTTTTTAGAACCGATAAGAACCAGGAACCGCACTCTAAAAGCCCAAATTATTGTTTAAAATTAGTATTTTTGCAAACCGATCGGTTCAAAACCGAACCGATAATGAATTTCCACACAGACTTTAAAATCCTGTACTTACGGTTTACCAGATAGAGCTTTAAGCGAAATGCGGTAAAATAATTACTTTTGCGGTTAAAATGAACCGAAACACTACGTTTGAACGAGAAATGAACCGAGCTGAAGGAGAGAGATCTCGGGCGACTGTTCAGTGAAGCGGAGTAAAGAATCTGACAGTTTCAATTTGAAACTAGCCAGATAGAGCTTTCAGCAAGGCGCTCGCGCTTGGAACTCCAGTCAGCCTGGAGTTAACTCCTTCCTCTCCGGGGCAGTTCAAGTGCTGTGGCTAACTGCTATATGTCATAATATAGCAAGACTTCATGGTGTTTGAAAACACTATTTTCAAGCGAAAAAGATGTTCCAGGACTAGAGGGCATGGGATGAAGTTGGAGGGAGGACGATTCAGAGGAAACATGAGAAAGAATTTCTTCACAGAACGGGTGGTAGACAAGTGGAACACCCTGCCAGAGGAAGTGGTGGGGGCTGAAACAATCACGGGATTTAAGAATGCATGGGATAGACATAAAGGAATTCTAGAGGTCAGGGGTAAGGAAACAGACTTCTAGGAAAACAAACTGAACTTACAAGCTCAAATGGGCAGACTGGGTGGGCCATAGGCCTTATCTGCGACACTATCTATGTACATCCATACATAGGGCTTGTAACTCACTGATTCTTCTGGCTGAAGTAATAGCAACCAAAAACACAGTTTTTCAAGTGATATACTTCAAGTCTGCTGTTGCCATCGGTTCAAATGGGGCGTCCATGAGCTTAGCAATACAGATATTCAGATTCCAGGCCGAAACTTGTTCCCTCAAAGGAGGGTACAAAAGTTTAAGGCCTTTAAAATATTTCCTGAAGATTGGATGAGAGGCCATGGACCTCTCTTTACCTGCTGACAGGTAAGCTGAAACTGAAGCCAAATGAACCTTTAGTGTGGAAGGCTTCAGAGCTAAAGAATGTAGGTGTGTCAGGTAATCCAGGAGAATGGCAAAGCCAGCCCTGGATGGGTCGATACCCTTACCTGCACACCATATGGAAAACCTCTTCCACTTGGCAGAGTAAGTCTTTTTAGTGGAAGGTTTCCTGGAACCCCTAAGTACTGCCAGCACTTGTTCTGACAGTTTAAGATCCACATACTCTAAGTCCTCAAGAGCCAGGCCTTGAGCCTTAGTGATTTCAGGTTGGGGTACAGTATCCTGCCCTGACAGGAAGTCAGCAGGTTGTGCTTCCTGGGCAGATGAATTGGAGGTACCACTGATAGAGCCAACAGAAGTGAATACCAGTGCTGCCTCGCCCAATCTAGCGCCACCAGTATCATTGCTGCTGGTTGGCGCTTCAATTTCAGCAGGGTCCTGAATACCAGTGGAAAAGGAGGGAAGGCATACAGGAACTTCCCTGTCCAATCCAGTGCCAATGCATCCAGGGGTAGTGTGCCCCTGAGAGGAGGCCTGCAACAGTATACTGGTAACTGGTGATTATCTACAGAGGCGAAGAGATCTATCTCTGGAGTGCCTCAACACCTGAAAATCGAGCTGAGAATTTGAGGATTCAGACACCACTCGTGGTGATTCTGACTTATCCTGCTGAGGGAGTCTGCCAGTACATTGTCCTTTCCTGGAAGATGTATGGCTAAAAGGGATACATTCATGGAGTAGGCCAGGGACCACAGCCTCATTGCTTCTGTGCACAGTGGGGCTGATCTGGCTCCTCCCTGTTTGTTTATGTAATACATAGTAGTGGTGCTGTCTGTTCTGACCTACACCACTTTGTTTTGAAGATGTGGAGCAAATGTCTGCAGGGCTAGGACCACTGCCCTGAGCTCCGAAAGATTTATGTGCAACAGGGATTCTCAAGGAGACCATGTGCCACTTGCCATATAATCCAACATATGTGCTCCCCAACCCAGAAGAGATGCATCTGTTGTAAGAGCTAAGGAAGGTTGTTGCTTTGTGAAAGGAACCCCTACCCAAAGGTTTTGTTCGTCCAGCCACCACTGCAGTGCCTGAGTTTTCCTTTTTTGAGCTCCCCATCACCCAAACACACAAGACCAACATAGGGAATAAAATAATTTTCACTAAAGAAATAGATCAGTGGGTCACTAGCTGTTGACTAAGTGCAGAGGAAGGACATGCATAGTCTGTTGCTGCAAACTGATGTGTTGAAGAAAGGATATGCCATTGTTTAAGGTTATCCCTTATGTTTCCAATAAACATCACACACTGTCCTCTTTAATTTTCCTTTTCCCTCTCAGGGCCTTACACAGGGAGGTTATTGTGGTGACCTCCGAGCTGATATAAAACCAACAGGTTGTGTTCCTTGTTGTTGGATTTAGTATGCAATAGTACTATGTCATAAAATACCTTGATGTATATGCCTTATGTGCATGAAACCTGCAAATATTAAAAATACCATGGCACTAGGTGTTTTTGATAAAGGTAAAAAGTTACTAGGGGATTGTATTATAAAAATTAAGTTGCCGGGGTAGAAATATCAGACCCCCCCACTGTGTTATTTAAAGGCTACCTAAACATACTTGAAATAGGGTACACAGTTAAAACCTTCCCATGGAAGCACAGCAGACAGAGATGTTTTGAATGGTAGAAGCAGTTACCTTCAAATCCAACGTTTAGTGCTTTTTTGGAGAGTTTGGCCGTCTGGTCTGAAATTGTCAGGGAATATGAGGTCTGGGTTCCTGATGTGTCTTTTGAAGGTTGGGTGAAAAAAATACTAATCCGTTCAAAGTTATTAAACATTTAAGTTTCCCATTATAGCCTATGGGGAAAAAATATATGTGCTGTGCAAAAGTACGTTTTACTTTTACGAAAGCACCTTTTTCTGTTGCAAATCCCCTTAGTACTGTTGTGCGTCTTCCATCTTGTTTTCAGTTAGCGATGGAGAAGAAAACGTAATTCAAAAAATAATGCCCCTTGGCAAACACCAACAGTTGTGTTTACCTAATCTGGACCCTGGGAACACGATTCTGGCTTCAGATTAGTAAAATTATGGTTGGAAATATGTTTTTCAACTTTTTCCCGTTGGTACTGTCACAATTTGCAGAAGTACAGTGCAACACTTTCGCAAATTTTTGCAAAAGTGTCACACCATCCGTTCGCAAACTGTGACAGGCTTTCGTGACCGCTTTCACAAAATTTGTGAAACTGCTTCAATTTGTGCCAGTACTGTACACGCACACACACAAAAAAATGTCTTTGCCACTTCATTGCAACTAAACAGTTCGATTTCTGGGCTTAAATTTGCAAGGTAGTAAGGGCTTGCCCCACAGATGTGCCTTTTGCTGCTTTGGTGAAAAAATATACAATGGTTCCATAGTAATAACATTCCAAAGTTTTGAAATTTTCCATAGGATAACACTGTGGCGTCCGTACCACCTTTCAGCAGCTATATCTCGAAAACAGTTTGAAATACGGATTTTACACTAAGCCCAGCTTAGTGTACCTTTAGGTATACTAAGAAAGCTTGCAAGTTGCCAAGTCATGATTATAACTGCAGTGGGATTTTTTCCAAAGTTCCTATGGTTACTGAGATATTGCCACATTTGTAGCACAAGGGTTACTTGGAATGTCTCTAGGCCTGCGCTATGTCTTTATACTTATGGCTAGATGGGAGCACAGGGCCCTCCACATATGGATACCATTATGCAATGGCCCAGTGGTGCTGAGGGTTGAGGCGCTGGACGCCACACCTTGCTCCATGCCAGCGACCCGGGTTCGGGAACGGACTCGGGTCGCTGGGGGTTGGCAGGGCAGGGATGGATGGATAGAGCATCCATAGGACTACTCTCCCTCTCCGGGAAGGGGGTCTCTAGGCACCCACGTTCCGGCGACCTCTAGTGGAGGCTGGGGGGATGGTGCATTGATGCCTTCCTAAGGGCTGGTGAGTTGGGGCACGGCGCCGGGAGGAAGCGTGTGTGGACGCATGCGCGCTCCCCCCCCCCTGGCATCATTGCACGCCCCTCTCAGAAGGGGAGAAAAAGGAAGAAATATGGCGACCTATCCTGGATTTAAGACTTCTAAACAGACATATTCTGAAACCAAAATACAAAATGGTTGCTCTTGCTCTGATCATTCCCACTTTACAGAAGGGAGACTGGCTAGCCTCCCTAGATTTAAAGGACGCTTATTTTCACATCCCCATCAGACCTTCTGACAGAAAGTTTGAGGTTCAGACTGGCCTCAGGTCAATATCAGTTTGCAGCCCTTCGTTTTGGCCTGACTTCTGCACTAAAGGCATTCACAAAGTGTTTGGCTGTGGTAGTGGAGTTTCTGAGAAAACAAGGAGTAACAGTCTTTCCCTACCTGGACAACTGGTTAGTGGTGGGTCCATCTCTACATCTTACAGAGCAGGCCTTAGCACTAACAAAGTCCACTATGGAATCCCTGGGTTTCCTCATAAACGAGCACAAGTTGCAGCAAACACCAGTTCAGGTACTCGAGTTCATTGGAGCAGAACTGAACAACAATCTGGGCAGAGCTTTCTTGCCACAGGACAGGGTAAACAGTATTCTACGAATTGCAAGCTCATTTATGCCAGGAAAACCCAAACCAGCCAGAGACTTCCTCAGGCTTTTGGGCCACATGGCAGCTGCCACCACAGTGGTACTAGGTTCCAGATTCCAAATGAGGAACATTCAGTTCCACCCGAGACAATACTGGTCACGCCCCACCCTCTCAGACACCAACAGATGTCGGGGTGTGCCTTAGAGTCGTCGGGCCTCTCACCCATTCTCCTATACTGTATCAACAGAGCTTCCTTACATGGAATGGGGTGAAAGTTAGGCGGATGACCCCAAAGGGCACCCGCAGGCACCCAGTGTGAAGGAGTAGATAATGAGGTATCCCAACATCGAATTTCCAGACTTCTGTTGCTGTAATAAAACCCTAACTGATGCATTAACGGAGTTTTTGCAATAAAAAAAAAAATATATATATATATATATATACATACACACACACACACACACACACACAGTAAAAGCTGTAACAATTAAAAAAAAAAAAAAAAGAGGTTAGCAGAGCCATTAAGAGCAGCCAACTACCTGAAAGGAGGAAAGAAGACTGAGGTGGTGTGGTGACTGCTGCCCACCAGTGCCAGTGCCACTCCTGTCTGGGCTTTTTTTTTTTGCTCAAGGACCGGGGTAGTGAGCTGTCACTGCCACTTGACTCTGCACAACTGTCCTAAACCTGCTTAGTCTTACTAGTGGTTGCTGGGCACACACCATGTACACCGTTTCTACACAGGTTTTTTAAAACTTACACCAAAATGCACTGGACTATCACTCAAAAGTCAGAGACTACCATTTTTGGTAAGGCCAGTTGTCCTGGACTAGCATGCCATTTTGAAATTTGTTGATCCCTGCTTGAAAAGAAAGGAATTATGTCGTAAGTGTAGACAGTACACCATATCCATGCCCCCAGAACCCATATTTCTAATGTGGATACAGGTCACTTCCACACTCTGACAGACTCCAACCAGTCTTCCCGGAAGATGGCAACCACAGACTGGAGGACTGAGGATCCAAAAGCAGAATCCCAACTCATGATTTTGATGCTGTAATGGGAGATGAAGGTGCGTGCTTTACTCCAGACTGCTGCTCTCCATATCTTCGCAATTGGGATGTCCCTGGAAACAGCCACAGAGGCTATGGTGTGTTTGGTGGAATGAACCCTAAGCCCCTTGGGTGACTCCCTACCAGCCATCCTACAGCAGAGGTCAATGCAGGATGCAATTCACCTGGCAACTGTCTGCTTTGCAGCTGATCTGCTCGGCGTGAGATCAGCGTATGTTGCAAACAACTGGCAAGCCTCACCCCAAACTGCAGCTGTGCGCACTTTGGAAAGCCATCCTCAGGTCTAGGGTATAAAGCCTGTGATCAGCCACCGAGCTTTGGTTAGCAAAGTATACCAGAAGGTTGATCACCCGATTAAGGTGAAACTCCTATACAACTTTTGGGAGGACTTCGGGTGTTGGCATAGGATGACCTTGTCCTTGTGGAAGACCAGATAAGGAGACTCCACCAAGAATGCCTGGAGCTCACTAATCCTTCTGGAAGATGTGATGGCCACCAAGAAGGCAGTCTTCCATGACAGGTGCAACATTTCACATCTGTGCACTGGTTCAAACGGCTTGTCTATGAGCATACTAACACACACAGCAAGTGCAATGGAGGCATGTGACAGGGCTAAATAAGGTTCTGTTTTAGTTGTTCTGGAGAAAGAGTTTAAATGCAAGGATCTGTTCAATTCTTTTTCTCTCTCTTCGTCTGGTTGCGCAACCAAATTTTGTTGCGAGACCTAGGACTTGATCATCCCGATAGTCTTGCAAATCTCTGCCTCTTGCTATCTCTCTACCCTAACTTGCAGTTCTGTCTTTTCTCCCCTTTTTCTCCCCTTGCATATCTGCTGGTATAAAAATATATGTGAATCATTATGTGGAAATGTAACTGATACTGGGATCCCATTGTTTAGAAATGTATACAGTTTTACTGTTGAACTATATATAGTTATACTGTTGAAATGATTGCAAAGCTATTTGGAACTCAAGGGGTAAACCTGAGAAGCTAGTCTGCAAACTCTCTGAGAAGCCGTAAGCAAGAGGTCAGTTATGGGTCACAATGTTCTTTTTTTCTGCACTTGTTGAAACCTACAAGAACACTGTACGAGAAGCATGCAGTTTTCTTAATGAGCGGGGGTTGCACAGACTTATAAAAAGGAGCTGCAATGTTTTGCAAAAACAGACACAGAGACTGAGACTGGAAATTGAGAAGATGCCCAGATGGACTTTCTCTGTTTATACTGCCTTTGTAAATAGTTATACTGAACAATTTTATTTTTTTATTTTACTGTTCATAATAAATCACTTGTTGCGAATTTTACAACTGCTCCTGCTTTTCCTATGCTTCCTGACCTGTGCCTCGACAACAAGGAGGAGGTTCGGGCACCAGAGGGAAAAACTGAGCCAGGCTTTGAAAAAGCACCTGATCACTCTTCTCCTGCCACCATCCGCATACCAGCCCATGCCTGATATGCAGAAATGGTTGCCACGTGCATCTTTAGGGTTGTCGCTCGCAGTCCTGAGAAAGGGGCCATAGGTAGTCGAGAATGCTTACCATTGGAAAGGGTAAAGGAATCAAGCTCCTTACCCTGGCACCAGATCGAGAACCTCTTCCCCTTAAATGAATAGCATTTATGAGTCGATCCCTTATGGGATGCCTCCACAACATGGACAATGGCTTCTGAAAGGCCCAGAGTCTGGAACACTAGTTACTCAAGAACTAGGCTGAGAGGTGCTGGGATTGAAGGTCCAGGTGCAGGACTATCCCCGTTGTCTTGTCAGCAGATACAGGCTGAGTGGCAACCTCCACAGAGGCCTGCTGCTGAGGCTGAGGAGCTCTGGATACCAGAAGAACCTGGCCAGTCTGGGGCTATCAGGATCATCCACACCTTGACCATGACCTTGCTGACCAAAGGGATGGAGGGAAGGTATACAGAAGGCCTGTGTTCCAAGGCCTCATGAAGGCATCTCCCAATGGTGTCATGGACTGTGGGGAGCAGGCACAAAACAGCCTCAGCTTTCTGTTCTCCTACAAGGCAAACAGGTTCACCAGGGGGATGTCCCCACTGGGAAAACAGGTTATCTACCACCTCCTGATGCAGGAGTTGCTTGTGTGACATCTCTGACTCAGCTGAGAGCATCTGCAGCTGACTGTTCTCTCCCGTGACATGGACAACCAGGAGATCGGCACCCGGGCTGTACATGAGTGTCCTGGAACTGAGATCCTCCCAAAGCAATGGAAAGGAGTGTGTCCTGCCATGCCTGTTCAAGTAGTACATGGCTGTCTAGTTGTCCATCTGATGTGCATGATCTAATCCCTTATCAATGGAGTAACTCCATCAGAGTTCTTAAGGTTCCATTAGGGTTCTGAAAGAACTCTTAAAACTGAAGGTGGACAAAGCAATGGGGCCTGATGGGATTCATCCCAGAATTCTAAAAGAACTAAGGGTAGAACTAGTGACACCACTGACTACCCTTTTTAACAAATCATGGGAGGATGGGGTGGTACCCGAGGACTGGAGGAGGGCAGATGTGATTCCCCTTCACAAAAGTGGGAGCAAGGCAGAAGCAGGAAACTATAGACCTGTTAGTTTAACCTCAGTGATAGGGAAAATGATGGAATCACTTCTAAAGGAAAGAATTGTCGAGTATCTAGAGGCCAGAGGCACAGGACCCTAGGCAGCATGGATTCATGGCGGGAAGGTCATGCCAGGCCGATCTGATAGATTTCTTTGACTGGGTGACCAAAGTAGTAGATCAGGGAGGGGCTGTGGACATGGCCTACCTAGACTTTAGCAAGGCATTTGACACAGTCCACACAAAAGATTAATATGCAAGTTAGCCAGCCTGGGAGTGGGTCCCAAGATGACAGCCTGGGTAAAGAAATTGGCTGGAGAATAGGACACAGAGAGTAATAGTAAATGGAGTCCACTCAGAAGAAAGGAGGGTTACTAGTGGGGTACCCAGAGGTTCAGTATTAGGATCGGTCCTCTTCAATGTCTTTATAAGCGACATTGCAGAAGGACTGGAAGGAAAAGTATGTCTCTTTGCAGATGACACTAAGATCTGCAACAGAATTGATGCACAGGTGGGGTGGAAAGGATGAGAAAGGACTTGGCAAGGTTAGAGGAATGGTCAAATGTATGGCAGCTTAGATTCAATGCTAAGAAGTGCAAGGTAATGCACCTGGAAACAAAAACCCAGGGAAGAGTACACAATGGGGTGAGATACTAACAACAACAAAGATGGAAAGGGACCTGGGGTAGTCATATCAGATGACCTAAAGACGGGCAAGCAATGTGAGAGGGCAGCATGAGGGTTGGGGAATACTGGGATGCATAGGAGAGGCATCACCAGTAGAAAAACAGAAGTTATTATCCTCTGTACAGACAGCTGGTGAGACCCCATCTGAGTATTGTGTGCAGTTCTGGAGACCCAATCTCCACAAAGACATAGACAGGATGGAAGCTGTCCAGAGGAGGAAACTAAAATGGTGCAGAGTCTGCACGGAAGACATATGAAGAGAGACTTAAGGAGCTTAATATGTATAGCCTCGAGGAAAGAAGGAGAGGGGACATGATAGAAACGTTCAAGTACCTCAAGGAATCAACAAAGTCCAAGAGGGTAGCATCTTTCAAAAAAGAGTGTGCAAGAACAAGAGGGCACAATTTGAAAATAGAGGGGGGCGCTCAGAGGTAATTTAAGGAAGTATTTTTTACAGAGAGGGTTGTGGATGCATGGAGCGGCCTTCCGAAGGAGGTTGTGGAGTCAAAATCAGTGGTGGAATTCAAGCATGCATGGGATAGTCATAAGGCAGTTCTGGGGGATGGGGGTAGGAAGAAGTAGGCTGCTGGTTAACTAGGATCTGCAGCTTATCCAGTAGGTAGGGAAATGGGCAGACTGGGTGGGCCAAGCGGTCCTTATCTGCCGTCAAATTCTATGTTTCTAGAGCCAAAGGCACTGCACAGAGCTCCAGCAGGTTGATGTAGTGACGGGACACTTGGGGTAACCAGAACCTGTGGGCTCTGTTATCTCCCAGGTGTGCTCCCCACCCCTACTAGGGACATGTCTATCATTAGAATGATGGACGGTTCTAGGCAGACAAATGGGATTCCCTCATCCAGATGTTGTGGGTCCAGCCACCACTGGACGGACATCCCAGATCAGCTGGGTCACTCCAACTGGTGGATTTAAGTGACCTAGGTGCTGGGACCACTGTCAGCCTAACTCCCACTGCTTGAGGCAAATCCGTCAGCAAGCCCAATGGATGCAGGAAGTGCTGGGCAGGGCGTGACAGCCCAACCTGAAATGATCAGGCAAATGAGGTGAGGTCCAATGCCCGGTTCACAGGGAGGTGGGCCTCGGTCCACAGAGAGTCTAGTTCTACCCCAATTAACTTGATCACCTGGGAAGAGACCAGGTCAGACTTAGCCGGGTTTACCAGAACGTCAAAGTCATGGCAGGTCTGTAAAGCCAGATCTCCGAGCCTCTCCAAAGACTTCTTGGATGGGTCGGCTATTAGACAGTTTTCCAGGTAGGGATAAAGGGCTGGCAGTACAGCCTAGAGGTTAGAGTAATGAGCTTGGTACATCCAGAAGCCTGGGTATGATTCCCACAACCTCCACTTGCATACTGTGTGACTCGGAGCAAGTCACTTAACCTCCCAGTGCTCCCAGGTCACCCCTGAAAACAGGCACTTGTGCCTAGTGGGCTTTGCCTGGTTACCAAAGACAAAACAAAACAAACAAAAAACAAAAACACCCTGATGCTCTTGTGCCTCAGTAAGGCCAACACAACTGCCTTGCACTTGATGTAGACTCTGAGTACAGATGAACGGTTGAAGGGCATGACCTGAAACTGGTACAGGATCCCTCCTGAGCAGAACCAAAGGTACTGGAAATAGGACCAACAGACTGAGAAGTGGAAGAACACATCCTGGAGGTCCAGGGGGCAAAACCACATGCCCCGTTCCAGAGATAGAATGATCTGATTCAGAGTGACCACCCGAAACTTGTGTTTCCACATGAACTGGTCAGATCACGCAGCTACAGTATGAGTCACCAGTCCCCTCCCCCATCAATTTTGGGGAAGTACCTGGAACATATCCCTGAGTGGCCAGGGCATCTGGAACACGGGCTATCACACGCACTCCAGTAACTGAACAATGCTGGCTCTTAGCACAGACGCATCTTTCAACATCCTGGACTCTCAAGTACGTATGGCAGGAGAACCTCTGAATCCAGAGGCAACCCTCTGCCCACCACTTCTACAGCCCACTTGTCTGAGATAATGGCAGACCACTATGTCAAGAAGTAAAGCAACCCACCCAACAGGAAGCTAGGACAGGGACTGGATGGAGGTGACACCTTATAACCAGTCACTGCGCAGCCTTGAGGGGTCTTGGCCTCAAGGGCCGCAGAGGCATCAGCAACTCTGCCCCTCTTGTTTTTTACCCCTGGCTGCTGAACTTGGGCTTTGGACACCAGTGCTGAAACTGCCTGCTGGGGCTGCTGCTGAGGCTGTTGTGACTAAAAAGACAGATACTAACAGGCCTGTTGTTTAGGTTTCTGGTCCTACTGGGAAGGAACCACAGAATAAAGTGTTGCATTGGACTTCTCAATTCATATGAGATGTCTTTATACCCCAGGACTGAAAAGGTTGGTGCCCAAGAAGGGGACATTAGCCACCAGCCAGCTTATACCAACATAGGCAGTAAAAAGTGGAAAGCCTCAGCCAGGCCCCTACGATGCATGGCGACAGCGCTGCCATAGCACAGGCACAGAAGTCGCCATGTCTATAGCTGTCTGGAGTTGGGGTTTAAGTGACTGACCTTGGTCTCTGTTTTCATTGGCAACTGTTTGTTGGCACAAAGATAGGGAAGGAGGTCCCTAACACACCCAGCAGGAATGGCCAAAGTTAGCATGACAGGATGGCAAGCCTGACAGAGACCCAGTGACACAGCAGCATACACCTTTTCAGCTGCATGGTCAATGTTCTAGACCCTTGTCTTTAAGCTTGTCCATATCCCCTGGCCACCTGATTTATGGAAGGAGAGTCCAAAACAAAGCCCTCAGTAGAGGTGTGGTTCAAGAACACAGAAGGGAGCCCGCTGCGATTACATACTGTGGACCACATGAATGAAGGGTACCAGGCATAATGCTGAATGCTGCCAAAGCTGCAGGGCCAGTTCTTAGATGGCCTCAACCATGGGAAAGGCATCCCATAGGAATTGTCTTTGTCTAGTTTTTCAGTAAACGGGTATATGGCCCACTTCAGGACAGGCTCCAAGGGCACATTCATGGACACTCATGAAAGTCGTATCAAAGCTCCAAAAGACACTGGCCTGTAGTTGGCTGTCAACTCCTTGACCAACTCCCAGTTGAACGTGCGTGTCCTGGTTGCTGCCATGGATGATTCACCTTCACAAAAGTTGGAGGATTAAGCATTAGAGTCTTCAGAGGCACAATCACCAGAGAAAGATGCCCCCGAGGTGTC
The DNA here is from genome assembly GCA_016271365.2 of Neoceratodus forsteri. Taxonomy (NCBI): domain Eukaryota; kingdom Metazoa; phylum Chordata; order Ceratodontiformes; family Ceratodontidae; genus Neoceratodus; species Neoceratodus forsteri. Next base: position 1,367,727,409 of record CM057449.1, read on the forward strand.
CCAGTCAGGGACACCAACTAGGTTACATCCCCCTGAGTGAGGACTGAGAGAATGGGGACGTAGAAGATCAACTCCTCATTGATCTCCGCCAACAGCTGGTCAACAGGCTCGAGAAAGATCTCGACCACCTGCTGGACACAAGCTGTGATCAACAGGCCTGACAGCGTTACAGTGGAGCCCTGACCATTCCCCTCAGCTGGGAACTCAACCAGGACTGACTGGTTGGGAGAGTTGAAGGAGCAGGAAGAGGTGATCATTCTCAATCCCATGACGTGCAACATTTTTCGTTTTTGCTGCAGTGAGAAGGGCTTCCCCAAAAAGTTCTTAAAGGCCTCACATATTTTATGAACTCGTTACAGAATGACTCCCCACCAACACTGGCCCCAGCTGGGAACAGAGCCAAGACCAATGAGGAACTTGCCACAGCCGCTGACACCTCTTCTTCCATGACCGTAAGCGGAGCAGTCACCGTGGTCTTTCAGCAGATGAAGGGTCAATCGAGCCTCTCTGGTATTTGATGGATGACAGCAGCATGGCTCGGCACAAACTGCATCCTCGATAACGTGTTAATTGCCCAGGCAGTACAAGCACATGTCGTGCAAGTCCATGATAAATATTTTCTACCTGCACCAGGTGCAGAATTTAAACCCAATTTTTTTTGCTCTCCATTGATCGCAAAACTGAGCCAGAAGACTTGTGAAGCTACCTGTACCGGAATACTGACTTTAAAGTCAAAGATGCATCAAAAAAGCACTTGAGGTTGTTCCGGTGATGTCAGCGAGCTAATGGCAGCATAGTTCCCCAGTCTGCCTCCCTCCTGAAAACAATCCAAACACATCACCCAACAAGAGGGATGTCTTCACCAGCTAAGGCAAAAGAAACAGAACGGGAAAGCCTCCATCAACCTGATGCAAAAATTAAAAGAAATGATGCAGGAGAAAGTCGATGTGGCTCACAAGAGAGGGAGGCGTTGGAGGGCCTGCAGCATTCGGAGGCCCCACAGATGAAATCCCGCAAATCTTGACAAATCATAATGCAACGGCGCCAAACGGTTGCCAAAATCGACCAAACATTAAGTGACTTTAGATCAGACCTAAACAGAGTCGACCACAAAACAGAGCAACTTGAATTGTGTCTAAATCAGACGGTCGAGCAGTCGGACTATCATGACCAACTCTTGCTTTATCTCCTAGCCAGAGACCTGGAACTCACTCACAAGTTAGACGATTTGAAGGCAGAAGTAGAAGGCAAAACATAAGAGTGTATGGGATTCTGAAGGGTCCAAGACAAACATCCTAATGTAATCTCTTAAATGAAAAATACTTAGACAACTGCTCCCATTGCCACAGGACTTAGACCTCACGATGGACCGAGCACATAGGTCCCTGGCTCCTCGGCCTAAAAACCCAGATGCGAGGCCACGCTCCATCATTGCAAGACTTACCTGCTACCAGGCAAAGGAGGAAATACACCGAGTAGCATGGAAGCAATGGGCATTACAATATGAAGGTCACCGAGTAAATATAGACAACGACCATACAACGGCTGTTCAGGATGCCAGAAAGTTACTTTGGCCGGTTCTGAAGCAACTCCGTGCCCGTAATGTCAAAGCACAAGTCCTGTACCCTGACATCTCAAGACTGCCTCAGACAAGGGAACAAAATTTTTCAAGATCTCCTGTCTGCCACACCATTTCTGGAGATGCTGGGAATCACTGTGCCACCCTTAGCGAAGGAAAAACTGAAAAGGATCTGCTCACCTCTGCCTGGAGTGTAGCGCAGAAGGGAACTCCTCGACGGCACTACCCAGAGAATCCCACACGATCTCCAAGCAGACATCTCAGCCCTGATAAGGCATCTCAGTGATTCCACTAAATTAGACAAGAGGGTCAGACACCTTCAAGAAGAGGATGAAGGATCCTCTAAATGATGATCTGGAAACCAGTGGAGACCTGAATTGCAGGGGAGAAAGAAAGGTATTCCTGCTCGTTTTTTCGTCCGCTCCATGCCTGAGGAGACTTTGGGACGTCTCCCCTCCCCCTCGCCAAGATGGCCCGGCCCTGCTCTCACCCGGCTCCTTCTTTGAACTTTGCCAACGTTTTTACAGCGTTTGAGGCTGCTCCCTTACTGCTACCTGATCTGGGGATCCTCCATGGGCTGGGCTGGCCGGCACGTGCACTGAGCTACTGGTACTATGTCGGTGGTTCCTCTGCGCTGAGCGATGTAGAGCCCATGCGATTTGACTTATATGGAGGACTCCAGATGTGAAGATGGGAACTGCTTTGCATGGAGTCTCAATCACAGAGAGCTGCAACCAGGTTTGATGGCCGAGGCTTCCTCCTGACTGTACAAGTGAGAGCCTGTCGACTGGGACCTGGCTGGACTTGGGGGAGGGTAGGGTCTCTTAGATTAATAGGCTTATCTCCTGAACTCCAGATTAGGAGGAGAACTTTCCCCTGTTAGGCAACATCTCTATGCCATTTTATTGTTCAATGTTGAAGCTAATACAACCTGACCTTTGGGGGTCCCCCTGGAGGCAGAATTAAGCAAACGTTTAGTTAACAGGATCTATATAATCCAGCCGTTAGATTAGCTGTTATAGATGCTTTCCTCTCTGTACTCATCAGGGTGCTTCCTACCCAAGTGGCACAATGGGCTGGAGGTTTTTCTCTGGGGCGGCCCGGGCTAGGGAGGATGAGAAACTTGCCCAGGCATGACTACCCTATAGGGGAGGCCTGGGGGCTCCAGGCCCGGATCCGGCGTGCTGGCTGCGGCCGGCTCTGTGGCCCGGGGCCTTAGGCCACTCTGCTGAGTTGCCAACTAAACTAAATGTGCCAAACCCTAACACGTCGAGGGAGAAAAATTTATTGTTCGATGAGAGCTGTATGGTTCTGCCTCAGTGACAGCCTCGTAGGGGCAATCTATCAGGTGGGGACTATGGGAGCCTACTGCCACACTTATTGGCCGGAGCGCGCTCTTTGGGAATCATCCCAACTAAGGTTAAGTGTTTTTTTTTCTTCCTTTCTTCTCCCAGAGATGGCGGATGACTTATAACTTGTATTATATAGTCAGCATTTATCTAGCAGGGACATTGCTTCCTAGACAATCCTGCTTTGGATTTACAATGACGGAAACTGTTATAAGGGTGAAACTATTTGACCTGCTGCAGATCCACGCGGATCCTGGAGGGGGATGGGCTAACGCTGATGTATGCGAGCTGCTGACTTAAGGGCATTCCCTCTAGGGGATTACCCCCTGGGAGAGAAGGGATGCACACCACTATTCTGGAGCTCCTTTCTAATTATCGCATTTGCGACTGCCCTGTGGCTGGGAATTCATCGCCAGCCCTCCCTTGGAAGTCTAATGATATCCACTCCAAACGGGGATCGGCAAGTCTTAAAGGACTCGCCTGCCTCAGTCCTTCTCAACCTTGGGCCCTCATCTGAGGACTGCCCCAAGCATATAATTTTGACCCATGGTTGGGAGTTTGTTTTGCTGTTGATAAGTTTCCAGTTGATGTTGCTGATTAAGTTATGTGGGTACTTAGTTGCCAAGGAAAAGCAAAAAACTACCAGATAAGCTTGTACATACATTTCTCCTCTTGCTCACAGAAAGTGCCACTATGACAAATTTAACTGATTAATCACAATGTAAAGGTACTCCCATAACATTAATGTGTGCTCCAGTCCAGTGAAGAGAAAACAAATACTGAAGTATATTGCCAGACAAAACTGTGAGGTGAATTTTTGCAGGAAACCCACCTATCACCAGCTGAGGTCCTAAAGCTGAAGACCAAGTCCCATCCACACTTGTTTTATTCCTCACTGGAATCTGGAAGGGAGGGGGTGACTATTTTGCTCTCGAGTCCTTCCCATTCTGAATAGGAGGAGGTCGTGACGGACATTGGGGCCAGGTATATTATGGTGGTAGGCAAAGTGCAGGATACCCCAGTAACCCTGGTAAATGTTTATGCTCCTCCAGGTTCCCCACGGCATTCTACGCCTCGCACGAGCTGGTGGCTGAGAGGTCAAGGGGTGTGTTAATCATGGGTGGAGACTGGAACTTGGTCTGGGACAGAAATCTGGACACCACCTCAAGCATCCAAAATCCAGACTACCGAAGCAAGGGCAGTCAGGCACATCCTGAACCAAATGGGACTAGTGGATGTTTGGCGGGAGAGGTACCTAGGGCAAGGGACTATACGACATTTGCCCAGGTTTAAGGTCTTCTCCCAACTTGACACGCTTTGTAACTTTCAAAGACTGTATGTCTAGTTTCCCTTCAATGTGGATGGGTACTTCTACTCTCTCAGATCATAATCCAATATTTCTAGAGGTTGCCCTTCTGCTCCCCAGGAAAAAGACTATTTGGAGACTTAATACATCTTTACTTCAGGATAAAGAAGTTGTAAACAATCTTAAACAACACATCACAAATACTATAGCTGAAAACACTACACTGGGGATGACACCACAAATTATATGGGATATGCTGAAAGCCACAGTCAGGGGACAATTGATACGCGTAGCTGCCCAAAAGAAAAAAGATTGCCTATCGCAGCAACAGAACCTCCTCACAAAACTTGCAGAGCTGGAGACCCATCAGAAAACCAAATGGGATAAACAAAAAGACTCTGAGCTCAGATCTCTGAGGGCCAAACTTCAGAAACTCCAGAAGAGGAAATAGAGAGGAATCTTTTTCCTCAAGCAGAAGTATTATGGGGAGGCCCAGGGCACTAGGCCTTGGCGGCCCGCCTGAGACAATTCACAGCCAGAGCCAAATTACCAGAATCATCTCCCTGACCACTGGTCACTTGACTAATAAGGCTGAGCAGATTGCAGAGGCCTTTGTCTCTTATTATGCTAAGCTCTACACCCGTGAGGTTCAAACGCCCACCAAGAGAGTAGAATATCTTAAAACTCTGCCTCTCCTTACACTTCACGAGGAAAAGGCCAAGCCCTAACCAAACCAATTACCCAGACAGAAATTTTAAATGCCATTAAAGATCTGAAGGGAGGAAAGTGCCCTGATGGCTTTGGCGTGGAATTTTATAAAACCTTTGCGACAGAAACAGTTCCCCTACTGGCAGATGTCTTCTCAGAGGTATGGCAGGAGGCAAACCCGGTCCCACCATCCTGGCAATACGCCACAATTTCACTTATACCAAAAGAAAATAAAGATCCCGCCTGGTGCGAATTGTATCATCCAATCTCGCTTCCTAAACTCAGACTATAAGATATTCATCTCGATTCTTGCATCCAGATTGAATCTTATATTCCCAGAGCTCATTAATCCAGATCAATCAGGATTCGCGGTCGACAGGCACCGACAGTGTCCAATCAGCGATTAATATAATTGACTCCATTCATCGCCTCCCGCCTCCCTGCCTGCCTCCTCATGAGTCTAGACGCGAAAAAGCCTTCAACAGGGTTTCTTGGTCCTTTCTGTTTTTAGTACTGGAGTGGATGGGTTCTCACAGATCTTTATTGATAGCATTAGTCATTATACTCTGGACCACAAGCATATGTCAGAGTGAATGGGGAATCTCTAAAAGATTCACTTTGGGTAGGAAATTGCCAGCAGACTGCCTGTCTCTACTATTTGCTCTATACATAGAGCCCTGGCAAGGCAATACGTACAGCAACAGCGGTACAGGGAATTGAGGTTGGGGGTCAACAGCGGAAAATATCCCTATATGTAGATGATGTCCTACTATGCATGTCCCATCCGGAGACTTCAATCCCTCAGATATGGTCAATTCTTTCAGAATTTGGCAGACATTCCGGTTATGCCCTCAATAAAACTAAAACTAAGGTTCTGTGTTTTTATTATTCTCACTCTCACAAGATTGTAGAGTTTCTACCACTTAATTGGTCAGCGGATAAAATGAGATATCTGGGAGCCTGGCTAACAAAACATAATTCCCAACTCTTTAAGGCCAATTATGTCCCACTTTTTACTCAAGTGAAAAAAGACCTAGATAAGTGGGCCTTAATAAACCTCCCACTATACTCAAGAATACATACAATCAACATGAATGTTCTCCCTAGGTACTTATACTTGTTCCAATGTTTACCGACCTTCATATCTAAAATACATTTCCAAGCTTGGCAAAAAGTAATCGTAAAGTTTGTATGGAACAACAGGAGACCCAGAGTAACTATTCATATTCTCCAACTGAGTAAGGCAAAAGGAGGTAGATCCCTTCCTGACCTGGAGGACTACTACCTAGCCACACAAATTAAATGAGCACTACAGTGGTCTATCCCCACATATACTGCTAACTGGAAGGAAATGGAGAGAGGTGAGGAAGAGGAGCATGGCCCACTACTGGGAGCCCGCTTCATACAAGAGAATACTACTAGAAATCACCCCTCCCTTCCTCTTGACTGTTAGGATACCATAAGGGCAACCTGCAGAGCCTGGCAAAATACAAACTCAAAATCCTCACTTTGGCCCCTACATAGGCTATCATGGGATCCAGCCTTTACCCATCCCGATTAGACCACACTTTCAGAGTCTGGAGAGACTGGGCCTGACTTACATCAGGCAGTTCCTGGCAGGGGATGGTATACTGGACAAGTGACCCTCAAAGACAACTTTGGCCTCACGCATACTGACCATTTTCGATACTTACAGGTCAGGGACTATATTTATTACTGCTGCAGAACGGATTCCCAATCTGACAGGGTGGCTCCCTTCATAGAGACACTCTACGCAATACTGACCTCGCAGAAAACATCAGGTCTCATCTCTATACTTTATAAAGCCCTTATGTGTTTAAAGCGAGATCACTTAGATAAAGTTAAATTGAGATGGAGGGAGGAGGGGGGAGTAGGCCTACGGGAAATCAACTGGGATTCAGTATTTCAGCTGGCACCCAGAACCACTTGTTCCCACTCTGGCAAGAGTACAGCTGGAAAGTGAAAATACGCTTTTCCTCTCTCTCTTTCCTTGAGTAAAAGAACCTGAAAGACATCCGACCTGTTGGAGGTCATGCGGGAAACACAAGCAGGTTACCTACATGTCTTTTGTTGTGTCCACGGCTCGGCCTTCTGAGGGACGCTTCTCAGGCACTTAATGACCTGTTTGCCTTGGATGCCCTCTTGGATTGGCCAAGCCTCATATTAGAGAACCCCCCAGAATTTGGTTGGAGCTGATGTGGTTTATCTTGGGCCCTCCTTTGGCAGCAGCCCACAAATCTATTACCCGATTGTGGCTGAAAACATTCTCCCACCATAAACACCTGGATACATCTGGTCCAGGAAATTGCAGAAATGGAAGAACTAACTTATCAGATAAATCATAGGACACAAATTTATGTCCGAGATGGACAAGTTGGGAGATCTGGCAGAAACATTTAATGCGCCGAGTTCTAGCCAGACTCCTTGAAGTTCTTTTCTCAACTTAATACTCTTTAACTCGGAAACAGGTGCTCTTCTGGTTGTGTGTAAGTGGTGGTGAACTGCTTAGAGGATGGCCCATCCAGTTATGGAAGAGTTCAACTCGATGGACTTGTTAGTGTCATTAGTGTCACTAATTTAGAAACATTTATAGAGAAGAGGGATTCTATGTTTTATACTTCAGCTCTGTAAAATAGAACTGAAACTGTCTGGACTGCCTGTATTAAATGTACCCGATGGTTGTCAATAAACTTAAATTAAAAAAAAAAAAAAAGCACTTGAGACTTCCAGTGACACAGCTGACAGGAATGGCAGCATAGCATTCAGCTTTGCACTACCCAGCCTTTTAATCACACTGCATCTGAGGAGCTACTTGCTTAATACTCTTCTAGACCACCTTCCCTTAGCTATGGGTGGACAAAGAAGAGACATCCTGCAGCCCTAAAATAGCCGCAATGAGTGAGAGACCAAAGCGCCTCTGGCCTAAGCCCAGCACTCCCATCCATACTATCCAGCTCAGGGGAAGAGAACTCTGGCTCGATCAGTACCAGATTTAAGCTTGAAAATACTGAGATTGCTACAGGCATCGATGGGAAAGTAACAGATATCCAGAAAGATTTTAAAAAACTCGAATCTCTGCAAAATGAACAAATGGCCTACGGCCGTTCTCTAGCATTTCTTCACAAGAGAGAGAGGGCCCTCACAGCCAAAGCAGAAGATGCTGAAGCCCGCTCTATGCGAAATAACATCCGTGTGGTGGGCATTCCCGAGAGAGTAGAACAAGATGACATGGCAGCGTATATGGTACGTTGGTTATGAAATGAATTGCAACTTGGAGGGGAACTACTGTTAGAAATAGAAAGAGCTCACCAGACACTCGGCCCTAAACCCAAAACAGATGCACCACCAAGAGCCATTCTAATTAAGTTCCCTAAATTTCCTATTAAAGAAAAAATCCTTCATATGGCTTGGGCCAAAAAAGACTTGAACTTTGATGGCACAAAAGTTTACGTTGCCCAAGATTTTCCACCTACTATGGCTGCTCGCAGGAAGAAGGTGTTATGGGTGGAAAAACAGCTTCGGGAAAAGGGCAAATGAGCTTTTCTGAGATACTCAGGGCTTCTATGGGTGGAGCAACAGGATGGCCCTAAGGTGTTTGACTCACTCCTTGCTGCAGCGGACTTGCTGAAAACTGATGGTATCCCCCTACCAGATTTAAAGGAAGAGATCGCAGACAGCCAGACTGAACAACTTTTGTGGTCGCTGGCCCCGGCACCAGGAAGCCTCTTAACCCCCACTCCAGGGCGCAAGCTTTACTACCGCTACACTCTGATCTCTCTAGATGGCTTCAAAAAGGTCAGATTTAACTGTTTTTATCAGCTTTAGTCCAGATCTGATGGGAAAGCGATCTAACAATGGGAGAAGAGACATATCTTTCAAACACTTTGGCGCTTGTTTAAGAGATGTTATCCTGCAAAATTGAGTGATTTACTTACATCCCTTGGGCCTGGACCTCGTGGGTTTGCCTTCTGCTCTCTCCTCCTGCTGTGGGTTCCCCATGGAGTCCTTATCCTCCGTAGGGGATGGGAGTTGAGGAAGGATAAACGAAGAGGAGGAGCTGAACTTTTCTTGACAGAAACGCTGTCTTGTGGAAAAACAACTCACTGGGACTGAGTCTGAAGTGGACTATCGGACTTTGCTTGTTGAAATGACCCCTGCAGGACTGAACTTCCTCCTTCCAGTCTTATGTTTTTTAACACCGCTGACTTTTTACATCTGTGAACGAAGTTTAGTTAAATCTCGAGTGCTGTGGCTTGAAGCTTTATTTGTTTTGTAGACATCCACATTTAATTTTTTATTTACATATATTGGTTTACTGCTAGAGAGCGGAGGGAGCAGTGGTATGCTGCTCTTCATCGGAGCCCTTTATGCTGGCTTGGATGGGGGGAAGCTACTTGACAGCCCTCATCACCAGGGAGAATTTACTCCGCATTTTGTTTTATATGGATTTTATTCAGACAAACGGAAAGGCAGCTAAACATTGTTGTTTTTGGGGGGGGGTGCAATTTGAGTTCTAAACAGAGATAGCTCTCCAGATTGCAGATATATTATGGTCACTATTTTTTGGGCTGGGAAAGCAGAAGGCCACCCTAGTCTCACCGGTAGCTCACAAAACACAGGAGGGTAAAGGGTTTGGAGTCCCTGGTTAGACTCATGTCCATCAACCTTACAGCCCAATGGGAGGGTGTTCAACCCTTCAAGGGCATTGGTCCCTTTCCTCTCCTGGAGAAGGTGTATTCCTCCACCTGGTAGAGGCTTTGGCAGAGTCTGCTGGCACTGCCAACAAGTTCTATTTCCCTCGTCTCCACATTGTTTTTTATTGGGAGAGGAGGAAGTTCACTGGTTTACAGTTAGGGCACCTCTATATTGAAGTGCCAGTCTCTTCTCTTCACTTCATTTTCCTACTTTTCTTCCTTCCTTCTCTCTGCTCCAAAGGAATATTTACTGTAATGACCTGAGTACAAGCAGTAAATCAGTGATAGGAGATCAATGTATGTTCATTTACTGATTTATTTTCTTTTGTAAATCATGGCTACACTGACATTTTGTTCCCTAAATGTTAAGGGAATTAATGTGGTAAACAGATCCAAAATATTGGCAGAGTTAAAAAGAGAACACTGCGACATTGCATGCCTTCAAGAAACTAAACTTTCATTACAGGAGCATCTGAAGCTCTGAAGGTCATGGGTTGGCAATGTTTATTCAGATGAACACCCCACTGCTAAGAAGGTGGGTGTGGTTTTCTTCCTGAGAAGGGGTCTGCCATTCCAGATACAGGAGATACAGAGAGCAGGCTCAGGTCACTGGTTGATTTTATCGGGATTACTGAGAGGTAAGTCGATACATTTAGTTGGGATATACTCCCCTACCCCCGCCTCGGGGGAATTTTTTCGGTGCCTATTTAATAAATTATCGGGTTTAACAGAAGGTCAAATTATCTGTATGGGGGACTGGAACTGTGTGGAAGATGTGTGAAGGATAGAAGCTCACTCAAACACCCTGGTTCCAAGGCCTGCTCCAGTCTTTTAAAAAATCTTTGTACTGAGTCCAGAATGGTCGACCACTGGAGATCTTTTAACCCCACCTCTAGAAACTACACTTTCTTCTCTCCAGCTTCAAATACATACTAGATAGGTTTTATATGCAAAAGGAGTTTCTATAGAATTTTAAAGATGTGCCATGCTATGGTTAAGGCAAAATTAAACTGAGGGAACCCAAACCAAAGGGGCTCTGACCGTTTGATCCAGGTCTATTAAACGACAAACAGTATATAGCTTCGATTAAAAAAGTTATTCAGAATTACTTGCAAGAAAACTTAGTAGAGGGCTCAGCCCTTAAATATATTTGGGATGCCTTGAAGGCAGTCATACGGGCTCACACAATTTCATATGCTTCGTATAAATATAAACGATATCAGACCCAGCTTCAGAACACCCGAGACCTTACTGTGGCCCTTGAGGCCGAGCATAAAAGTTCGGGGACCCTACAGTTCTGACTAAATTGAAGTAAGCCCAGGGTAACTATGACTCCTAGTACAGAGGCAGGTAGAGAACAATTTAACATACATAGGACAGAAGTATTTGAAAATGGAGAGAGGGCAGGCAAGTTGTTAGCCTTAAGGCTCTGGAAGCAGGCCACGGACAGATATGTGGAGAGGATTACCCCAGCCTCCGTCCACCCCCCCAGACAAATTTTCACCAGGAGAGATATCAGAGGAGTTTAAAATGTTCTATGCAAATCTTTATAAAGTGGAAAGAGATCCACAACACCCAGATCTTATTCAAAAATTTCTAGATTGGGTGGAGCTCCCAACTCTTTCGGTTGCACAGAACCAGGGTTTGGAAATCACATTCACTGAAAAGGAATTATTAGAGACAATAAAATCCCTGCCTGCAGGGAAAGCACCAGGCCCAGACGGTTATACCGCTTGACGCTACAAATGCTTTGGGAAAGATCTGGTCCCCTTGCTGGCTTAAGGTTTGCAATGAGGCACTGGAGCCCCAGGCCTCTCTGACACCTGAAGGAGGCTATCATTTCTGTGATACCAAAGTTGAAAAACCTGCCCTTTATGGCAGCTATAGACCCATAGCTCTACTCAACCAGGACACAAAAATCTTTAGTAAGTAGTAAGTAAGTAAGTAAAGTTTATTTAAAAACGCTTTTCAGAGGATCAAAGCACTTTACAAAAACAATAAGCAAACAATATAAAATCATAAGTCATAAGCTTTAGTGAATAAAAAAAGTTTTCAATTCTATTTTAAAACTCTCGACGGTCAAGCAGCTTCATATCCGACGAGGTAGAGAATTCCACAGGGCCAGAGCTGCATATGAAAATGCACGAGCTCCAGATGTTTTCAAACGAACCCTGGGAATTTCTAGCAATCCCTCGTCGACAGATCGGAGTGAGTGAGAGAGGCAGTAGGGAGTAAGGAGATTTTTCAGATACTGCGGTCCCTGTTCGTGTAAGGCTTTATAGGTTAGCAACCCGACCTTGAAGGTGATTCGCCATTGTACCAGCAGCCAATGCAACCGCTGCAAAACAGGTGTAATATGACTATACCTAGATGTTCCAGTCAAAAGCCTGGCTGTTATGCTCTGTGCTAGCTGCAGGCGATTAATTTCAACCCTGTAGCCCTAGGTAAATGTAATTGCAGTAATCAAGGCCAGTGGTCACAAAGCGTGGACCACAGTGGGAAGGTCAGCGGAGGAACCAGGTGTTTAACCTGGGCGATATTCCTCAGATGGAAAAGAGGACTTAACAACGGCTGACACCTGTGATTTCAGGGTCAAACCGCTGTCAAAAATAACACCCAGGTTCCACACCTGGCCTGAGGTCAAGAGCTGGGCATCACTGCAAAAAGGCCTGATGGTACTTCAGCCCTATGACCCGCCTCAGGCACTGGGTCCACAACCAACACCGGTCTTATCCGGGTTTAACCTTAGCCAGCTGGGCTCATCCAGTCATTGATTTCGGCTAGACAGCTGTTAAGGAGAGACTGCACCATCCTGACCGGGAGTAAAGGACAGATGCAGCTGGGTATCATCTGCATAGCAGTGAAATCCCAGACTGTAACACCTAATGATATCTCCTAATGGCAGCATATAGACTGCGAATAACATGGGCGCCAAGATGGAGCCCTGCGGTACCCCACAGGACAGAGAGATAGTATCAGAGGAATAAATCCCCATTGTAATCCTCCGAGTCCGTTACCGTAAGGAAAGATTGAAACCAATGTAAGACTGTACCAGACAGTCCACAAAGAAATTGCAGGCGCTCCAGCAGCACTCCATGATCCACAGTATCAAATGCTACAGAGAGAGATCAAGAAGGACTAGAAGAGTACAAGCCTTTCGATCTCTCGAATTAGAGATCATTTAAAACCCAGACAAGGGCAGTCTCGGTGCTATGTCTTTTCCTAAACCCCGACTGGAGAACTTCATAGATGTTGTGATTCATAAAATGGTCATCCAACTGTATCGCAACCACCTTTTCAATAACCTTACCCACAAAGGGCAGGTTAGAGATATGTCTGTAGTTAGCTGGGACGTCTGGATTCAATGAAGGTTTTTTAAGGAGTGGGTGAACGACCGCCTCCTTTAAGGGGGCAGGGAAAACCCCTTGCTCCAAAGATTTCCAGACAATTTCAGCAAGGATCGGGCAGATAGTATCTACACAACTTAATAACAGTGGTGTAGGGCCCAGATCCAAACTACAACTGGTTGGTCGTACAGTCTGGATAATCCTCACAACATCCGCGAATGCCGGCCTACTAAAGTCAGACCAGGAGACACAAGGGATTGCTTCCTCTCGCTGACCATCACAACTCCCTATAGAGAGGGCAGGACGGATGCCAGATCTGATGCCGGCAATCTTATATGTGAAGAATCAGGCAAGCTCATCACACTTTGTCTGTGAAAAATCTCTTCCAGACTGCAGACAGAGTGGACTGCACAATCCGTCGACAGTCTGAAAGAGTTTAGCTGGACAATTATGTGCAGCAGCAATCTCCCTGGACAGGAATTCTGCCTTCTTACGGGTGACTGCTGATTGATAAACCTTAAAATGGTCCATCAATCTAAGTCTGTCAGCATCCAGGCCGGACTTTCGCCAAGCTCTCTCTAACCTTCGTCCTACTCTCCTCAGTTCCTTCAAAGGATCATCAAACCATGAAGATCTTGAACGCTGAGTGAGTGGATGAACACAAACAGGCGTAATTTGATCCAGGGCATCACCACAGCCTTATTATAGGCAAGTACTAGATCCCCTGGATCCATGCACCTACCTCAACACCCTGACAGGTCCAAAAACGAAAGGCCTTCTGGGTAACTCCCCAACTCATTGTCTCCCAGTAGCAGACGCCTGTAGTCGCCAGTAAAATACACTGGTGTGTCCTGAGGATATCTGCAGAAGTCAGCTACTGACTCCCAGTGTGCCCTTGCAACATTCTGGAGAAGTCACTTGTATATTTTAATATATAGTGTAACAGAATATAATGTATATTTGACTGCATAGCACCATTGGAAAGGTAATTTTATGCTGTACAACTTTGTCACTGATATTTTGTGTATATCATGTATACTTCAGGAGTTACTTGCATTTGTTTATGGTATGGTGTGTATGGCTTATGTTGCCTGTTTTAGTGAAAAAAATATTTTTTTTGCTGTTTCAACCAGCATAAAAAAATAAAAATACATATTATTTGCATACCACCATTGAAAGGTAATTTTGTGTTGAATAACTTTGCCACTGATATTTTGTGTATATCATGTATACTTTAGAGTTATTCACATTTGTTTTACGGTATGGTGTGTATGGCTTATGTGACCTGTTTTGGTGAAAAATGTTTTTGCTGTTTCAACCAGCATAGAAAAAACTAAATTACATATTATTTGCATACCACCATTGGAAAGGTAATTTTGTGCTGAATAACTTTGCCACTCATACTCTATGTCTAGCACTTACGTGCTTGAGCTATTAGGATTTGTTTGTGGCATGCTGACTATAGCTTGATTTTGCTTAGAAAGGCCCAGGATTTACTGTTAACAGTATATAGAGACAAGTGGTGCAATCAGAGAGCTCCTGTGGAGGCAATGAGTTAAAGGCATATTGTACCATCTCCATAGCAGCAGGCCCTTTAGGGGTGCCCCAGCTAAATCTTATGGTGTGATGGTCTGTCCACACATTTGGTTCCACCCCAAATGTGTGACCTCCAACTCCAGTAGGAACACTAGGTCCAATGAGTGACCCCTACATGGGTAGCAGAGGTAACCACCTGTGTAAGGCCCAACACTGTCATCAGTTAGAGGAGATTTTTCCCAAAAGGTGAGAGTTCATCGTTGACCTCAAGAGCTGACGCCACCCAGTATTAACCATCTGGGCGCACCCAGCACCACGTCGACAATGAAGTCTCAAACTCCTTCAGGAATTCTCCACCATCACCGGGTGGTCGGTAGATGCGGAGAACCCTGAACCCTGCACCTGCTCCCAGGATACACTCAAAGGATCTAGTGACACCCACTGGCACATCCACAAGACCCAGCTCCGTTCTAAAAAAAAAGATGGCTACACCCCCGCCCTACGATCCAACCTGGGGCGGTGCATCACTGAGAACCCAGATGGAGCAGCAGAGGCCAATATAGGGCCTGCATTCTCATCCAACCAGGTCTCGGTGATGTATGCCAGATCAGATGTTACAACAAGATCCGCTATAAGAGCAGTCTTGTTTTTAATTGATCTGGCATTACATAACACCACCTGGATTGGATGGGTTTTCGAGGAGGAGTGCAGTACCGGTCCGCAATTTACAGAACCCTTGGGTATGGGAGTCAGGCAGGGAAAACTCCTCTCCTGAACTTATTTCGCCCCAGGGTGTCTCCTAGTCCCTACTACCTCAACCGATCAACTCCTTTCCATTCTCCCACTTTGCCCAGACCATACACCCCTCGAGCGCCTTCTCACTATCCCCAATGAACAACATTTGTTGTAAACTTCAGGCGCCAAAGGGGAACAGTGAAAAGGACAAAGGTCACGGAGCAAAGTGGGAGAATAGCTCCTGACCATCTTAATGCCTTCCCAGCACATTTCAATAAACAATAATTTATCTAAAAATCCAAATAAACAACTCAACAGTCACAATAAACAATTTAACTAAAATTATTACAAAACAAAAAAATCACATCCCAAAAATCTTGAAGTAGCTATAATACTCAAATTTCGATATTACTAGTCTTGAAAAGGATTAAGGCCTCTCACTTCCCCAATCCAACAATTACATTCAGATTTTACTCTCACTAAAATCTAAAGAATCTAATAAACAAGACAGTTTAATGAGTTTACAACTCTTCAGGCATTAATAACAGATACAATAAGGGTT
Source organism: Neoceratodus forsteri (assembly GCA_016271365.2). Lineage (NCBI taxonomy): Eukaryota > Metazoa > Chordata > Ceratodontiformes > Ceratodontidae > Neoceratodus > Neoceratodus forsteri. The sequence goes on from CM057449.1 coordinate 1,367,743,246, forward strand.
CAGAGGGAAAAATAGCTGTCAACTAATGGGGAACAGGACTACAGATCCCAGAAAGGACCACTCACCAGTGGACCCCACTAGCAATCCTAGGGTACCGCTTCTCCGCGCCCACCCTCAGGTAAACCGGAATCAATACCACCCATCCCAATCCCAGCAAGGAAAAAACAAACAAACTTAATTCCCACCGAGAACAGGACTACGGATCCTAGAGAGGACCACTCACAGGTGAACCCCACTAGCAATCCTAGGAGGCACCACTTCTCCATGTCCACCCTCCGGTAGACTGGAATCAATGCCACCTTTCCCAACCCCAGAAAGGAAAAAACAAACAAACAATCCCCACCAAGAACAGGACTACGGCCCCAGAAGGGACCACTCACCAGTGGACTCCACTAGCAAGCCTGGGAGGCACCGTTCCCCCAGCCCACCCTACGATAGGCCAGGACCAATACCACCTGTCCTACGGACAGCAAACAAACAACAGCACCCCAGCAGCTTACCCTGTAATAAACCCCATAATTTCATTAAAATGCCCTAATTATATCAATTAAGTAAGTCAGTTCAACACGTTAACAGACTAAGCACAAGTCCCATTCAAATCTTCATTCCAATATATATCCAGCTGGAATTTCATGTTACTCACGGACCAAAATGCCTTCACAAATCCAATTTTAAAATCAGCAGCTCCAAACATAAAGTCAGAGATAATCCAACCACACTCGACCCAGTTCTTCAGGTCCTGGTCAGAAACAAATCACCACAACAGTTTCAGCAGTTCGAAAATGCAGCCCGAATGCAAGATGACTCATACTACTCCAAGATTTCTTCCCAAGCCAAAAGATTCAGCTTACTCGCAACCTGTCCACAGTTCCCACACAATCCCTCGAACAGCAGGATAGAACCACTATTGAGCTGAACATTTACTCCAACTTCGACTCCAGCAGTCACGCCATTCAAATCAGAGCCTGAATCTCACACAACAGCACATTTCCTCTTCAATCGATCCAAGATGATCCAAAAGTCCAAACAGTCATTTTAATCATTTAGAGATATGCTGTAAACTGCAGTAAACATCAGAAGGGCTATTTAAAAATACACTGCAGTCATTGAAAAATACGCAAAATGTGCCGAAAATAGACTAAAACTGGGCTGCAACAGGCCGGTAGGATCACATAAGTTGCTACAGCAAGCTATAGCGAAAGCGTAAAGCATCAAACAATACAAGTTAAACTGAAAAATAAACTTAAATTGAGATACAATAAATAAAAACAATGAAGCTTATGGCTTATAACGGAGCTTGTAGGAAAAGCTCACAGTGGCTGACCCAGCGTGGCCTATTTTCAAACGTTCTTAGTATTCGCCTGCAGACGGTGATAGCTGGCCAGGTTAATTCGGATCAAACTGTTTTTATACCAGGGAGGCACTTGCAAGACAATGTCCATCTCCTGCTGGATGTTCTCTCCGGAGCTGAATCCTCCAGGGAGATATCCCAGTGCTGTACTATCTCTGGATACAGAAAAAGCATTTGACCAGGTAGACTGGCAATATCTAGATGTGGTTGGGGGGGGGGGGGTTCGGCTCCGGAGGCAAGTTCAGAACATGGATCAGTAATTTAAATGCAGGCCAGATAGCTAGAGTGAGGGTCAATGGAGTGATTTCCACCGCATTTGTCCTTTACAGAGGCACTAGACAGGGTTGCCCTCTCTCTCCCTCCTCCTCTTCGCCCTTAGTCTGGAACCACTGGCTTCCTACATTAGACAGTCTGATGCTTTTCAAGGAATCAGGGTTGGGGATACAGAAGTTAAGATTTCCTCATATGTTGATGACACCTTACTGTATATTTCTGATCCGGCTCAAGCCCTTCCCCGTGTAAAGACCATCTGAGACAATTTTGGTAAATTTTCAGGTTACAAAGTAAATGCAGATAAATCTGAATTATAACCTGTTGGGGGTGAAGGGGACGGGACTTACCCAATATGGACCCTTTCAAGTTGTGCATTTCAGGTTTTCGGTATTTGGGGGTTTGGATTCCCAGAGACTTACGGCACCTCTTCTCTAAGAACTACATGGGACTTTTGCAAGAAATCAGGGAAAACTGTAACAGGTGGAGGGAGTTACCACTCTCACGTTCCAGTAGAGCAGAGTCCACATGGATGACTATCCTCCCCACCTTCTTTTCATGTCTGGGTCACTACCACTACTGCCCCTAAAACAACTGGAAGGAATTACCTTCCAGCCTTTCTAAATTCCTATGGGGAAGTAGAAAATCAAGAATTAAATGGAAATTAGTATAGACACCTAAAACAAAGGGGGACTGGGATTACCAAATATGTACTTATATTATTGGGCAGCTCAGTTACAGGCTCTAAGAACAATGACCCAGGCAACGCCCCCTAGTTGGGTAGAAATTGAGTTGGCAGCTTGGCCCATCAAACCAATAACCAACATATCGTATCTTGATTCCCTGAGATTAAAGACCTTACCGGTCTCAAACCCCTGGACCAAGACTACCCCCCAAGTGCGGCAAGAGTCGAACAGAAAACTTGGTCTTAAATTGTACCTTACAACCTCTACCCATATTTTAAGTTGCAGGGACTTTGCTCCCTTGGCCGGGGACCCAACATTTTATCATTGGAGAAGACAAGGTTTACGGACCATTGGCCAATGTTTTGAAGGTTCAATTTTTAAATCCTTTCAGCAGATGAAGGGAGAATTTGACCTCAGACAGCAAGCCTTTTTTAGGTACTTGCAACTTAGGCACTACTTGGTATCTGCGGTGGGTCTCTCATGGGAGCTGGTAAACACACCTAAAAACCCTCTTAGGGATTTCATTGCAACCTTAATATCAGGAGGTGAGGAACATAAAACAGTGTCCAGGTTAGTCCAGGCAATGAACATTACTCTTAACCCCTTAGCCGACATTAAAGAGGTCTGGCGAACAGAATTAGGGATGACACGTTCAGACAGAAAGTGGGAGAGGACGTGGGAGGGAGTTCACTCCACAACAGCCTCTGTTCTGAAGGGAATTCTGCTGAAAGTGGAGTACGGTTTTAGACCCCACAGTTACAAAACATTATGGCAATCACCCCTTGGACAAATGCTGGCATCTTTGTCAATCTGTGGCTCCTACTCCCATATATTTTGGAGCTGTCCAATGACAGTGGAGTAGTGGGAACAAATTCAGAAACTCACCTGCAACCTCCTAGAGATCCTGGTGACAAGAGACCCACAACATTGGCCCTGGGCACCCCCCCAAGACTAAAGTCAAGAAATACAGGTTACTCACCTGTAACCGGAGTTCTAGGAATGGTATATGTTGTTCATCCACACTGTCTGGCAGGTTCCTTGCTGCTTTGAATCTTGCCGGAAGGTCTTCAAGCTGGCTCCTCCCACCCACCCGGGTGGTAAAACTCTCGGCTCCGCCCCATGACGCCAGATCTAGCCCGCTGGAAGCCAGGTTGTGCGCCGGGCCGGGAGGTTTGGTGGAGTTGTAGGGATGAACAACATATACCATTCCTAGAACTCCTGTTACAGATGAGTAACCTGTATTTCTAGGACATGGATATGTTGTTCATCCACACTGTCTGGCACACCTAGCAGTTCTCTGGGAGGAGAGGCAAGGCACACCCCTACTTAGGGAATAAAACTGGAGAACCGAGGCCCCAAACCAGCATCCCGCGTGACTCAAGGTCGATGTGGTAGTGGGTGATGAAGGTATGTGCTGACTTCCAGGTAGCAGTCCTGAAGATTTCCTGGATAGGGACGTCCCTGGAAGCAGCTACCGATGCAGCGGTATGGCAGGTAGAATGAGCTCTTATCCCTCTGGGAGGCTTCATGCCCGCCAACCTATAGCAGAGATCTATGCAGGAGGTGACCCACCTGCCTATCGTCCGCTTGGCTGCAGGTCTGCCATAAGTGCTTCAACGTAGGTGACAAACAGCTGGCGAACCTCTCCCCAAACTTCAGCCGTCCACTCCTTATAATAAGCGAGCGCTCTTCTAGGGTCCAAAGTATGGAGCCTATATTCAGCCTCCGAAGTGTGATTGGGGTAGAACGCCGGCAGAGTCAACACCTGGTTAAGGTGAAACTCCGACACCACCGTCGGAAGGAATTTCGGGTGGGGGCGCAAGACAACCTTGTCCCTGTGGAAGACCAGATAAGGAGACTCGATGGAAAGTGCCTGGAGCTCTCCCATCCTTCTGGCTGACGTGATAGCCACCAAGAAGGCAGTCTTCCACGACAGGAGGGAGATATCGCACCTGTGCATTGGTTCGAATGGCCTGCCCATGAGCTTAGCCAATACCAGCAGTAGATCCCATGGAGGTGGAGGTTCTCGCACCGGAGGGGATATGTGATCAAGGCCTTTGAAAAAGCACCCGACCACTTTCTCCTGCGCCGACTGCTTCCCGGCCCGCGCCCAGTAAGCAGAGATGGCTGCCAGGTGCACCTTAAGGGTCGTCGACCGAAGCCCTTGCTGAGAAAGGGACCACAGGTAGTCCAGAATGCTTGCCAAGTAACAGGAGGAAGGGTCCAGGCCCTTGCCCTGACACCAAATGGAAAATCTCTTCCATTTGAAGGCGTAGCATTTTCTGGTCGACTCCTTATGGGACGCCTCAACGACGTTGAGAACCTCGTCGGAAAGACCCAAGGCCTGGAAATCTAGCCGCTCAGGAACCAGGCCGTCAGGTGCAGGGATTGAAGGTCCGGATGGAATACCTTCCCCTGATTGACTGAGATCAGGTCCGGGTGGACTGGAAGCCGCCTAGGGGGCCTGGAGCTGAGACTGAGGAGATCTGGATACCAGAACTGACTGGGCCAGTCTGGGGCTACCAGAATCACCTGCGCCTTGTCCCTCCTCGCCTTGAGAAGCACCTTGTGGATCAAGGGAAATGGGGAAAGCGTAGAAGAGGCCCGGGGTCCACGGCCTCGAGAAGGCATCCCCCTGCAGCGAGCCCTGCTGAGGGGGCCGGGCATGAAACAGTCTCAGCCTGCATTCTCCCTGGAGGCAAACAGGTCCACCTGAGGCGTGCCCCAGTGGGAGAAGAGATCTTTACCACCTCCCGCAGGAGAGACCACTGTGGGACGCAGTCCCTATCCGGCTTAGGGCATCGGCCAGGGTGTTGGAGGCCCTGCCACGTGAATGGCAAGGAGATCCGCCCAGGCTGCGCACGAGTGACCAACACGGAGAGCTTCCCGCACAGAGGCACGGAGCGTCCCGCCTCGGCGTTTAGACAGTACATGGTCGTGGTATTGTCCGCCTGGACCTGAACCACTTGCCCTCGTAGAAACGGAGCCAAGGCGGTGAGGGCTAGACGAACCGCCAAGCTCCAGCAGGTTGATGTGGCATCGACTCCTGAGGGACCAGAGGTCAGCGCCTGTGCTCCCAGATGGGCACCCCAACCCATCAGAGAGGCATCGGTCGAAGAGACCGCCAGCTCGAGGCGGACAAACGGGATGCCCTCCTGCAGATGTGCCGGAACGGTCCACCACCGACAGCTGCCCACATCCCCTGGTCACTGTCACTAGCTGATCCAACGGATCGGCGGCCAGACCACTGGCTGGCCAGCCCCACTGAAGGGGACGATGCACCAGCGGGCCCAACGGACCACACTGGTGCAGGCCGCCATGAGGCTCAGGAAGTCCCGGGAGATGCCGATTGCCCAACCAGAAATGATTGGGCAAAGGAGGAAAGAACCTCGGCCCTGTCCGCTGGAGCTGGTGGCTTCAAGAGAGTCGAGCTCTGCCCCGATGAAAAGTATCACCTGCTTTGGCACGAGTTCCGACTTGGCCTCGTTGATGAGGAGGCCAATCTGAGAGCAAACCTGGAGGGCCAGATCTCCGGACCGCTCCACCTCCGCTCTGGAGGGGGCTGCAATCAGCCAGTCATCCAGGTAGGGGTACACCCAGACCCTTCGGCGCCACAGGAATGCTGTCACCACTGTCATGCATTTGGTGAAGACCCTGGGAGCTAGGAGAGGCTGAAGGGCATGGCCAGAACTCATAGAGGGATCCCTCCGCCCTGAAGTGGAGGAATCTCGATGAGACGGATGGATTGGGATGTGAAAGAATGCATCCTTTAGGTCCAGGGAACAGAACCACAGCCTCGCTCCAAGGATGGTATTATCTGAGCCAGAGTGACCATCCTGAAGGTCCGAGACCTTAGGAACCTGTTCAGGTCGCAGGTCGAGAATGGGACGCAGACCCAGTCTGTTTTGGGACCAGGAAATACCTGGACACAAACCCAGAGTCTGGAGGAGGATCCGCCACCTTCCTGATCACCTCTTTTCGAGAAGCAGGCATATCTGCCCGGGCGGGTCGACAGACCCCTGTGAGGCCCCCCCCGAGGGGCGACGGCCCGAAAGGGCGGGTCTGCTCGAACTCCAAAGGCAGGCCCTTTCCTACCACCTCCAACACCCAGCGGTCCGTGGTGATAGCAGACCAGGCGGAAAGGAAGTGGCGGAGCCATCCCCCCACAGGGGAACCCGGGGAGTGACGAGGCTGGGGTGACACCCTTCAACCTGGCACTGGGCAGGCTTGGAGGAGGGACCGCCGAGGACCTCCTGGGCCTTCACCTCCCTGCTTTTCCTGTTGGAAGCGCTGGCTTGGGTTTGGGATGCTGCCGAGCCTGCTGGCCCTGATGCTGGTGCTGTTGGGTCGGACGGTCGCAGGCGCAGAAGGACGAAAGGGCTTGTGCTGCTGCTGACAGCGGCCTTTGTCCTTCTGGGCAGAGGTGACAGAGTCCAGGTGGCACTGGACTTTTTGATCCGCTGGAGGTGACCTTCCACTCCAGGGCTGAAGAGGTCGGTCCCCAAGAAGGGGACATCCGCCAACTTGTGCTGGGTATCCGCCATGAAGGTGGATATCCTCAGCCATGCTCTGCGGCGCATGGCCACTGCGGCCGCAACCGATCTGGCACAGGAGTCCCCTATGTCCAGAGCTGTTTGGAGCTGCTGCTTCGCCATCGCCCTACCCTGGTCCCGGACCTGCCGGACCGTGGTCTGCAGGTCGGCCGGGAGATGAGGGATCACCTCATCCAGGGAACCCATGAGGTGTGGAGAAGTGTGCCATCAGCATGGCCGAGCTGGCCTGGTGGAGGCCAAGGAGGACGCAGCGACACCTTGCGCCCAGCGAGTCCAGCTTTTGGACTCCTTGTCGGGGCTTGCCCACGTCCCTAGCGCTCCCAGAACGCCAGAAAACACTGTCGGTGACCAACCCTCGGCAGAGGGGCTCAAAACCCGGCAAAGAGCCAGTGGGACCACATACTTGACCATCCTGGCCGAGGGCACAGGACAGGAAGCAGGCCGCTGCCAAAGCTCCAAGGCTGGGAAGACAATGGCCTCAGCCACAGGAAAGGCCTCCGTGGGTGAATCCCTTCGGTCCAGTATCCTTGTCAGGGGATACTTGGCCCGTTTGGAAACGGGCTCGAGCTGCATCCCGGTGGACTCCGAGATAAGCCGAGCAGACCCATAAAGGACGATGGGCTTTCGCCCAGTGACTGGCCCCGGAGGACTCCAGGTCAACCTGCCTGAAGAACAGGGAGGAGTCGTCGTTAGACCCGAGAGTCCGCCAAGAGCTGCCTAGGCCTCGAGCCACCTCCACCTGCCGAGGACGGTTGGGAGTGAGGGTGACTGACAACCTGTGGGGCAGGCCTGAGCCGAAAGAGAGTCCTTGGTCGGTGCCCCGATTTGGTTGTGGAGGCGGAGGTTCCACCACAATTGGTGGGGCAGCAGATTTCAGCCAACAACTGGCCCAGGCTTGTACATCTCGACTGCAGCAAGAGGCTGTTCGCCATTCGGTGACAGCCACTTGATGGCCGGGAAGCGCCGGTGTCGACTTAGTCCCGGACAAAAGTAACTGCTGCCACATCAGCTCTCGTAGGCCGACGCATTGCGCCAGCCTCCTCATCAGAGGAGGAAGACGAGGAGGAGCGGCGCCGCTTACCTCGGTGCCGAGACCGCCACTGCGACGGGATCGGCTGGACCGAGAAGAGGCCCGAGACCGAGATCCTTGGTGTGTCCGAGGGCGGGCCTGGGAGAGAGCGGGGGACACCCGCTCCTCCCTCGACTCGGACGCCTTAACCGGGGACTGCTGCACCGATGGCGCAGGCAAATCCTCTGTTTCCACCGAGGGAACCGGCGAAGAAGGGTTGTCGGCTTCACCAGTCGACAAACCGTCCGACGGGTCGAGAAAAATCTCGACCGCGTCAACGGCTGTCTCGGCCAGCTGACCTGACGGGGACACTGTGAAGCCAGCAGCCTTAGCCGCAACCTCGACCAAGTCGACGGTCGGCTGTCCGGGAAGGGACCTCTCCAGCTCTCACGAACACCGACGATGGGACTTACCCTTGGATCCTTCTTTTGGACCGAGAGGAATGTCCGATGGCCTCTCCCTTCGTGAAAAGGAATGGCAAAGCTCCTTGAACGAAGCAGAATGCAGGGTACACAAAGAGAGCGGATAAATGCATGACCAGGAGGAGGAAGATGCGGCCTGGGCCACTCCTCCTTGAGGGCATCATCTGCGCAGCTGCTCAGCCAGCCAGCCGCTGCAGTAACACCACGGCCTCTTCGACTTTACCGCGGTAGCGCTCTCGGGTGCCCAAGCTCAACCGGCAGCTGTCTTCCAAGACGCTGGCCGAGAATCGAACAGTAAGACTCGCAGGGGCCTGCGGGTCGCGTTCCCAGGCCGAGGCAGTAGACGACGTGAGTGCGGATACGCCCTGACATCTTCTGCCCACAAGGGCACCGCCGAAAACCGGAGTCGATTTGTCCATCACAGCCACGAGGGAAAAGGAAGACCGAAGTCTTGAAAATTTTAAAACGAGTTTCAGACGAACCAAAGAATTAGTATCCAGTCTATCATGCAGAGCGTTAAGGAGGGAACCTGAGCTTCCAAGCGGTAAGGAAGATCTGGCGTCATGGGGCGGAGCCGAGAGTTTTACCACCCGGGTGGGTGGGAGCAGCCAGCTTGAAGACCTTCCGGCAAGATTTAAAGCAGCAAGGAACCTGCCAGACAGTGTGGATGAACAACATATCCATGTCCCTAAAAATATCTTTTTGCGATTATGGTTGGGGCAGCCCTTAAAACCATCACATTGAAATGGTTGACACCATCTAAGCCTGACATAGAAGTTTGGTATGATATCTGCTGGAAAATTATGGACCTAGAATATCTACCAGCGAAGGTTCGACTAGGGTTAGAAAAATTCTGAAGTCGATGGTTACCTTTGTTGCATTTTATAGCACATAAAGAAAAGTCAGATATTCTGACACTGCTAGCCAAGTATACTTGAAACATTAACATAGTTAATAGTAATGGTGGGTTGGGGGACCAGAAAACTGGAGCTGTGGGGGCATATTTGGTCTTATATAAAATAAACTCACTATATGGGTCACAGATGTATGATGGAACCTTGATCTCTGTTCTCGTAGGCGTACTGAAATGTATTTTGGAAGTACTGTTTTTACTTTATGTCTCTAACTTACCTTGGGGCTTCTTTCTCACTCTCTCACTCTATTTTCCTACTTTTTCTATCTCTCTTCCCTTTCTTGCAAATAAGCATTGTATGGATATGAATACAAATTATATACCTGTAAGCTATAACCTAACTACAAAACCTGTTTTCAATAAAATTTTATCTCCCCCCCCAAAAAAGGCACCTGAATATCTCAAATTCCTTCAGTGCTACTGAGCTGCAAAGGAGAAGACCTGTCCCTTCAAGCGGACATTAAGGTCTGTTGTCACGGGGCAGAGCCAAAGCACATATCACCCAGGTGGTGGGAAGAGCTTAGCTTGAAGACTTCCAATGACTCACCCATCTCCAGGAAAACTGTCAAGAGTGTCGATGCAGACTGGATCCACATTGTTACAAAGCGTAAAACTATTTTACAAAAGGCAATTTGAAACAGAATAACAATGTATAGGTCACAACTGCCTTGTTTCGCTCAATGCTTGTTTACTTACTGATTCACATGATTTATAATAGTCTACTGACTGCACAACACACCAAGCAAAGTACCCTTTACCAGCATTTTGTGTTGCAACAAAGTACAACAAAACATATTGTAATCGAGTGGTTAAACCCCGAACTATGGTTCAGATCCCTCCACTGGTGCTGGCTAGCTGTGTGACCGCCAGTAGGTCCCTGGACTTCTCAGTGATTCTGTCATCCAGCTGTAAAACAGGCTAAAGGCAGAAGATCTCTGAAAGTGACATTCTGTATCTCAGCTGAGCTATTCGAGGTAAATGTGTTTATGTAGTTTTTCCTTGCCAGCAAATGAGGGCTAGAAAATACTGCCTATTTTCAGCCTCGTCGGTGGGGGGGACGATGACACACATGCAAACCAACTGGCACTGAACCAGATTAAGTGTTTGTGGCACTTTTAGAGAAATGGGGAAACTGGCTGGGCCAGTACACAGGTGAAATTCTGCTATTCTTCTACAGAAGTGCCACGAGATCTTTAATGTCCATGGAATCACCACCAGAAAAGGCAGACGGGCCCTCATTTTAATGTCTCATCTGAAGGACTGTACACTCCGACAGTACAGCATCTCCCTAGTACTGCACACGCCAGAATGTATGCTATGAACCCAATCTCAGTGCGGGACTAGAAACCATGACCTTCTGGCCCACAGGAGGATGAGCTATCAACAGAGCCATGCCAACACCATTAAACTGTTACAGAAAAATAGAAATCTTCTTTTTACAAGCAACCAGAATGTTTCAAGCTATATAATTACATGCTTGACTTACTCCACAGTTACCTCTAACCTATCCAATAACCTAGTTACATGGAAAATTCTGTAGTACTTCATCACTGCTGATTAATTCTCTACTTCTTTGCATCACTGGTACAGTGCAACAAAAAATGATTTCAAAAAGGCATACTTTTATTTCAGCGTTCTTACCCCTCCCATCCGCAGAACAGCTGGACCATTCTCCGTATCTCTCCTAATTTGGGCTGTGTTGTAACTTGGGTAACACCTTTAACTGTCACTCCTTCCAGAAAAACTGCACCCTAACAAAAAAGAAAAAAAAAAAAAAAGTTTATAAAATGTCTTCATTTTAGTATCAGTGTAGTAAGTGCAGAAAAAAAAGCAGTTGTGCATGTCTCTCTCCTTCTCCTACCAGGGGTACAATATCACAGCCATTCCTCAAATCTGAAAATGTCCTCCCTGTCAATGGGACTATTTCAATCCCTAATGCCGCCACCCCCCACACCTCGACTCAATTCAGAGGGGAGGAAAGATAAGTTAAAGTAACCAGGGATGGCCCCAAGACATTTGGGAGCCGGATTAACAAAAGGCAACTCAGGATGCAAGGCAACTTGCATCGAAATAAATGGTGCAAGTAGCACTTGCGTCATGAGTTGAGTCATGCTGGGACGCAGAAGGCAGCCTGGGCATGCTGCAGGCTGCCTGCACTAAGTGGACCAATGGCGCAAAGCCGCTTTGTGACATGGTGTAGGGGTTTATGGCAACAGTTGCACCCTATTCCAGGAAGGGTGGTTGCAAAGTCCCAAACTGAGATTCAGAAAAAAAAAGCCTTGGTGGACATCCGTCAAAGCACACTAACGCCAGCTATGAGGTGGCGTAGTGGCCTTGCAATCCACGGAGGTTTGCCAATTGCAGCCAGTGCTGCACAACGGCGTTCACTATGGCCCCCCAACAGCCCTGTTCCCTTGAGTGTGCGGCACTGTCCCACATGCCCACAATAGACATCAAAAAGCCCAGTGTGGAGCTATTGCCTCCCCATCCCAATCCAGATGTTGCCAGGTTACAAGCCCTTATGGGCTCTCCTGACACCCTCCCCAGCCCACTCTCATGATTCCGTGCCCCACACCCCTTCCCATCCCACTATTACAACACACCCCATGCAACATGCCCCATATATCCCGGTGATCTAGTGGCCCCCCACAAGTGCAAGCCTACCCCTCCCCCATCAATCACCAGCGACTGGCACAGCCCACCTCTCACACAGCGGCCAGCCACCGACTGAGCTGTCTTATGGAGCGCATACAGTTAATACACGCATTCATGAAGACAGCTGTCATTCATGGAGCTCAGATATTAACTGTACGCACTCCATGGACAGCTCAGTCGGCAGCTGGCCACGGTGGTGAGAGGTGGGCTGTGCCAGTCGCCAGTGAGGTACTGATTGGAGGGGGAAGCGCGGTGGCCTCGCACTGTTGGGAGGGCCACTAGATCACCAGGGATATATGGTGCATGTTGCGGGTGTGTTGTAACAGTGGGGATGGGATGTGGGGTATGGTAATTGGGCCGAGGGCTGAGAGGGGTGTTCAGATTGCCCATAAGGGCTTGTAACCAGGCAATATCGGGATTGGGATTGGGGCGATAGACCACACTCGGCTTTTTGATGTCTACTGTGGGGACTGTGGGCATGTGGGTGGGGGGGCACCACAGCCCACTTCCAAGGGCGTTTCTTCCGCCCACCCTGCGACTTGTGGCATTATGGAAGAGGCTGCGCCCTTCCTTGAACTGTTGCCACAAGCCGTGGAGCACAGGCTCTTGGACCCTGTCCGATACTGAATCGGGCGCAGGGTCCAGGACACAGGGTCTAGCGGCAACCTTGTATGAATCCAGCCCCAGAGGAAGACAGCCCTTCAAAGCACGAATCTTAGTGATGTTGGTATGGCAAGGCAACCATTATCTAACCACGGGACCAGGCCTTTCCCCTCTTTAGCCCCATCACCTTTGTAACATGGACGAATGACACTGACATGCTCCTCCAAGCATTAGCCATCCTTCCTTGTCACTCATTTCACCCCCCCACATGCACAGTGTCCCCGAATGTAGTCTCTTGCAAGGGGGCACCCTTGTAATGGCACTTGACCCCTAACTTTTGTGTCTATTGTTTATCAGGGACCTACACTGAGAAAATCATGATATTCCTACTCTAGGTTGATGACAAAGTTCATTCATGCTGGTGCATGACTGTACTCAGAAGGGTCTTTCAGTAGAACTTTAACTGTAACTTCACTGAAACAGAGCATACTATTGTTTTACCATACAACCAGCGGCATTGCATAAAATCAAATACAGGAAAGGCCTAATAAAAATATACCTGATATTTTTAATTGTGATTCATGACCCCTGTGGCTTCACCACACATGATGGGATCACAGACCATTCGTAAAATTTTGGGCATATTTTTATTAGGCCTATGCCACATATACAGTATATATGTATCTGTACATGGGGAATATGCAACAGGCTGACTCAAAATACACAATTCATCTATCTTTAAGTGTGAGAGGACAGGACCAAAACTCATGAGTGGCAGAGCCATGAGTGAATTATAAAAGTTCTGCTTACTCACAAGTGATGACAAACTGCCTATGGCAAAGGTGATCCCAGTTTTCAAGGCAGGCTATAGGCAGGATATCACCAATTATCAGCCGATATCTTTACTTCCTCAAATTTCAAAAATTTTGAGAGATTAATTTCAGGGCAACTGAAAGCATTCCTGGAGATTAATAATATGTTAAATCAACACCAATCAGGGTTTAGATGTCTCCATAGTACCCAGTCAGCTCTAATCAAAGTAGCAAGTGACCTACAGTTGAGCCTGGACAGTAGAATGCACGTGGGTGCTTTATTTATAGATCAAAAGCATTTGATACACTAGACCATGGGGTTCTCCTGGCCAGGCTCAATGAAACTGGTCTGAGGGGCACTGAATTCAACTGGTTTAAAACTTATCTACTGGAATGTAAACAGCAGGTGGAAAACGGACCTTATAGGTCATCACCAGCTTGTATAAAATCTGGGGTCCATCAGGGCTCAATATTGGGACTGCTTTTGTTTAATATGTATGTTAATAAACTTCATTTTGCTGACCCAGTTATTAAAGGAGACAGGAAATGTGTGCCAATTAGAAGCAGTCAGTAATGTTCCTAGTAAGAGAAATAAAAGACTTGCCTCCGAATGAGCCATATTGAACCGTACCTCAACAAACACCGGTGTGAAAAACTGTGTTTTCAATTGTTTTATTTTCATGGACAACATTCAGCACATTTCTCTTCATGGAACTAGAAATTTGGAGTGTTTACTATGTCACGGTCCGTGTACATAATGCTAAACATGAGCTACTGTCCTATCAGAAGCATGGTGAAGAGTTCTGTGCACAAACCGTGACATAGTCAAAATTCCAGATCACTGGTTCCATGAAGAGAACTGTAACGGAATGCTACCCATAAGAACAAAACAATGCAAAACGCAGTTTTTCACATCACTTTTTATTCAGGTACAGTTATATATGGATCATTTTGGCTTACATATATCATTTCTGTAAATGGGAATATATAAACAACTACCAATTAAGCAATAAGCCACTGGGGGTGTGGGTTATCGGGGGATTAACCATGGCTGGAGTGGTTTGCGCCTCATGGTAAATCCTTGCCAGCCGTGGTAAATCCCCGATAACCCACATCCTCCGAGCAGGTTATTGCGATCATACCAAGGTTCATTTTTTACTATAATAAAATACAACTTTAAAGAGGTTGCATTTTTCTTTTTTATTGCATTTATTACTGTGCTGCAGATGATTAGGATTTAGATGACCACTATTTGCGCCTCAACAGCCATTGGTTATCAGAGGATTTACACCAGAGGTAAACTGCCAGTCTGACCAGTTCACTGGCTGTTCACTTATGTCCATGGTATAACTAGAAATAATTTCCTGTCCTCTTTAAATATCACCTATATGCAGATGATACTGTGGTACATGTGGACAGGCATACCATAGAGCATATAAAAAAAAAATTACAGCTTGCATTCACATAAATTCAGGAGTACTTTAAAAGTCATATGTTAATACTTTTTTTTTTGAAACTTTCTTTATTTTAAAAAAATTTTGTTCAGACAAACAGAACATACCAGATACAGACAACATCCTTGACAACTACTCTTAAACTTTCTTACTTCTTTTGTGTTTTCAAAGGCATTTCATCTAGCATAGTACATAGTTAAGCCAAGCAATCACCAGTTAATACACATTGGTGGTACAAGACTACACAAAAAAATCCTTTAAGTTATAATCTTTATGATTCATGTAAGTTGAATTCCATATTACCTTTTTATGTAGGGGAAAGAAGAGGAGGGGGGGCGGGTTATTTACCACTTCATCAGTTAGGGGGCAACATGAATTCTTTACTTACGCCTTACAGAATTCTATAGTATATTATGTGTACTACCTATCAGGCCTCTTACAGTGATTTCAACAAGGCTTTGATCTAGGGATGAAGTCAGGTCTCACCCCCGCCATGTATAGAACCCATCGCCTTCACAGAATCTCAAAACCGGGGACCCTTTTATTAACGGTAGCCGTTAAAGCCTCCATTCTATATATGTTGATCATGCGTTCTTGCCACATACTCAGGGTGATAGCCTTGGGGGATAACCAATTACTCGTAATAGCCTTTTGGGCTGCTAAAAGTGAAATTTTTAGGAACTTAATTGTCAGAGGGTCTCGAAGTTCCCTGGGCAATTCAAAAAAAAAATAACACAGAGATGTAATCTCTAAGTTAGGATCTATAATTGCCTGTAAGGCCTGTTGTAGATCCTGTAAGAAGGGGGTTAAAATGGGGCAATCCCTCATTATGTGTGACAATGATGCAGGAGAGTACCCACAGTTCCTCCAACAAGCTGAAGATGTGGGATTCCGATATTTCATCTGGATCGCTGGTGTTCGGAAGTAGCGAACAAAAATCTTCCATGAGAACTCCTGCCAGCTAACAGCTGATATGCCCCAATGAATCCTCTTTTGTGTCCAAGCCCAGAAATCCTCAGAGATCTGAACTCCCAAATCCCGCTCCCAGGCTTTTTTTTTTTATTATATATAGGAGGAAGACTCTCCTTTCCAGGTCAGAAGCGCCAGATATAGTTTAGAGATTATATAAGTACCAACCGGGACCCCCTCTATTGCTTTCTTAAAAATGTTTGCAGTCTGTGGAGTAGGTGAGCTCCCAATTTTGTTGGTTACCAAAAGACTACTGACATAGTTTCTAATTTGAAAGTATCTAAATCTATCCTGCCATGAAACTCCATACTTATTAGCTAATACTTTGAAAGGTAGGATCTCATTTCCTTCTATAAAATGCCAGCCCAGGTATAAACCCCTCTCCTCCCATCTTCTAAATCCTGCATCCCACCTATTAGGAGCGAAAGGAGTCCAGGTATGGACAGTCAAAAGACTCCTCAATTCTTAGCACTCTTGTCTCCCAGTATCCCATGCCAAATACTCAAAGTGGAGGCCGTATAGGGATTATCTCCCCGATCTGCGCCCGATCTACCCCTCTGACCAAGGAGTATATCATTTAAATTCTTACTTGGGGCCGCTTCCCATAGCTCCAAAGTTTTCCACTTGGCCTGATAGGACTGGTCCAGCCAGTACATGGCGGTTCGTAATTGTGCTGCCCGGTGGTATAGTTTAAAATTTGGTAGTGCTAAGCCTCCCTCTGCCTTCGGGATCTGGAGCACCGAGAGACAAACTCTGGGTTTTTGTGAGCCCCAGATAAACCTGGAGATAGTTCTATCTAGAGATTGGAAGTACGAGTCTGGGACCAATATAGGGATTGTCTGCACCAGGTATAAAAACTTTGGGAGAATTATCATTTTTATTGCCTCCACTTTCTGTACCAATGGAATAGGGATGGGGGCCCACTGGTCCAACTCCAGTTTGATATTTTTTAATACGGAGATAAAGTTAAGGGAGAACAACCGGTCCACCTGGAAACTCATCTGAATCCCCAGATATTTAATCTGGCATAAGTTCCATCTAAACGAGAATTTCTTTGTAATCTGTTCCGATGGTTCATAATGAGCTCTCAGAACTTCAGTCTTACCCATATTTATTTTATATCCAGCCAGACGGCTAAATTCAGCTAGTTGTACCCACAGGTGTTCCAATGACTGCTCTGGGTTTTTAAGATAGACTAATAAGTCATCTGTGTATACAGTCAACTTGTG
Organism: Neoceratodus forsteri; assembly: GCA_016271365.2. NCBI lineage: Eukaryota > Metazoa > Chordata > Ceratodontiformes > Ceratodontidae > Neoceratodus > Neoceratodus forsteri. The sequence goes on from CM057449.1 coordinate 1,367,760,232, forward strand.
TTTTTCCCCACCCAAATCCCACCCTGTATTGTCTCATCCTGTCTTAGTGCCTGAGCTAAAGGCTCGAGGTACAAGGCAAAAAGAAGGGGAGAGAGGGGGCACCCCTGCCTAGTGCCACGAAACAAAGCTATTGGAGGAGAGACTCTGCCATTAATCTTTATCTATGCCCTGGGGTTGGAGTATATATTATTTATAATTTTAATAAAGGATTCCGAGAATCCGAATATGCCCAAAGCCATATCCAAGAATCTCCATGCCACCCGGTCAAAGGCCTTGTCTGCATCCAGGCTTAATATCAAACAGGGTGCCCCGACCGGGCAGCATGCTGCAGGACCTGCAGTGTTCTTTTAATGTTATCCTGGGTCTGCCTGCCAAGAATAAAGCCAGTTTGATCAAAGCTGATCAATTTGGGCAAAACCTCCTCCAGGCGCCTCGCCAATATTGAGGCATACAGTTTATAATCTATGTTCAAAACTGATATTAGGCGGAAAGAGTTACACTGTGTGATATCTTTTCCCGGTTTAGAACACCTGATATAACCGCATAGTTCCATGAGTCCGGGAGCGCCTCCCCTGACTGTGCCTCCCTACAGGCCTCCAACAGAGGACTCTTAATCTCTTGTACAAAAAACTTGAAGAATTCAGGGGTGTATCCATCAGGGCATGGGGATTTTTTTGTTTTCAATCTCTTAATCGCCGTGGTTAGCTCTATGGGGGTAATGGGAGTGTCAAGGGAGTCTCTGATTTCCTCATCTAGCCTTGGCAGCTTTAATTTAGCCAAGTATGATTCTATTTGTTCTTTATCTGGTGTATGTTCTGATGCATACAAATTAAAAGTCCTGAAAACCATTCAAAATTTTCTCTGGGGATTTTAATAACTGACCTGTCTTAGGGTCTCGAATCTGAGTGATCGAGAGCGGGGTGTGTCGCTCAGGTGGTGAGCCAGGAGACGGGAGCCCGAGGCCATTTTCATATCATCTCTGCGGAGACACTGCAGTGCTTGTTCTGTTTTTACATCAATTAATTTTGGATCCGTTGTTTAATGTTCTGTATGTCTGGCATTATGGAGTTGTCCCCTGGCATGTTGCCCCTGTAGTAAGTAATTGTTTCTGAAGGTCTTCCACCTGCTGGTTTTGTTGCTGTTTAAAATGGGCAGCAAACTTAATGCAGTCCCTCTAGTACTGTTTTCACCGTATCCCATAATATAGTGTTTGGGACCTTGGGAACGTATTTTCCTGTAGAATCTGAGTTAGTCTTGTGGTGGCCATATCTGTAAACTCCTTTAAATTCAGAAAATAATTATTGAATTTCCAAAGGGTCCGACCTTTTCTGACTTTCCAATTCAGCCTCAACAACAATTGGGAATGATCGGAGAGTACAGATGGAATATGCTTACATTCCAGGACCTGGTCTTGGTGCTCTCCAGAGATTAATAAGTAATCAATCTGGGCATAAGAACTATGGGGAAATGAGTAATGTGTATACTCTTGTTTATTCTTGTTATGCCTCCTCCAGGCATCTACCCAGAAAGATCCCTTTAAGTGGTTCTTAATGAATCTACTAACTGGGTTCAGCCGAAATGATTTGGTTTTGGATGTGTCTTTTTGTTCCCATACCTGATTTAAATCCCCCCCTACTATTAGTAAACCTTTCTGTTGCTCAGTAATTTTGTGCAGTAAGGAGTGGAGGACTTCCATTGTAGACCCCGGAGGCGCATACAGGGAGGCCAGTGTAATGGGGGTACCCTCCAGGATCCCGGAGAGAATGGCCAGATGACCCTCTGGATCTGTATAGCTAGTCACCCTTTGAAACTGTGTTCCTTTGGAGACCAGAACTACAGAGCCTCTTCTCTTTCCCTTCCCATATGAGGCTGCGACCACTTGGTCATATCCAAACTTCCCCAACTTCTGGTGTTCCAACTTACTTAAATGAGTTTCTTGCAGTAAAACAAAAGAGGGGTTCTGTCTTTTTATAGAGGACATGACCCTGTGTCTCTTTACCGGGTTGTTCACCCCATTAACACTGTGGGATACAATTCTGATAATAGTATTATCCTCCATTTAGAGACAAAAGGCCATACTCCCATCGGTATAAAGGTCCACACCCGCTCACCCTTCTCCCCCTCTCCTGTCTCCTCCAAAGTTTGCTCCAGTGCCCCCTCCTCCACCCCATCCCCCACTCCACATTGTGAGAGTCTATGCTTCCCTCTATGTTGTTCAGCTGTACATTGCCAGTGAAAGTTTTTGTCTGAAGGTGTAACACTCCACACAACATAAACACAGACATAACAAATAAATTCCAACCACCACTGGGGAGGTGCCAACAGAGCAATCCTCTCCCAAGGGATAAAACTATTTGCACAATTACTCCCAAGGTAGGAGAACAGGATATTCTGCTCTCTGTTTGTTCGAGTTCTCAAGACTCGAATGGGAGGTGAAGGAGCCAATGAAATGGCTCGTTCCTCCTGGACCTTATAGTTAACAGGTCCTTGCCAGATGTCATGGCCTGTCGTCACCAGCAGTGTACCAAAGAGAAACCAGGGTACACACAGCTCTTGACTTCCCCATATAGTCAGTCTAGGGATCCGTCTATAAATTCCTCGGTCCCCCTTCCCCCTCTTTTTTTTTTTTTTTTAAAACTGTGTACTGTGATCCCATACTTCCTCTATCTCTGAAACTACACCCACGGCAACAAACAGCCTCCATTTGAATAGTGAAGGAGTACTAGAATTTTCTAGTCTCACAGTAACACTACCATGGGGACCGTGTGCAGCCTTTCCGCTGCCGACTGCCCTCATCAGCAAGTGCACCCACGAGGGGGAACCAATATAAACAGGGAGTGTAATTTTAACTCTTCACTTTCCCCATCCTGATCCAGAGCAGGTCGCTCCTAACAGATGATGAGGGGTGCCGTCTATCCCCACTTCAGGGTACAAGTGAGTGTTCCAGGCTCAGGCTGAATAGCCCACCCCCTAACCCTCCTTCAGATGGGACGGAGATCCCATGGAGATCAAAACCTTTATTCTGGTGCATGTGATTGCTGCATAGGTGATACCACGCCCCCCACCAACATGAACCCCCCCCAACGCTGCTTTAGTCCACATCCTCCAGCTTCTTATAATTCTTATAATTATTTCAGCTCCAGCCCAACTGAGTATAAGCTCCAGGTTATGGCAGGAAACCTCCCCTGGGCAGAATATCCCAACGAATTAATTAATCCCAGCAATTACTGCATTTAGCCTTTCAAGAGGGGAGCCTTTAAACTGTTATGGCATCATGTCAGGGAAGAGCCCGTCTGACTCCTCTCCGACAGTGTAGCTCATTGTTGAAAACCCATCCAAGAGTGAGTGTCCCCTTAAGCATCCCTTCCATCCCCCCCATACTCCGCATAGGAGTCTGCTCTGGTTCCAGGATTTAACTTTCTAGTCCCAGTCTCCATTCTCCCCAAGGGGTATCAATAACAACACCAACAGTACGACCTGTAGGGGTGGCGTCATTGCATGTAAAAGCCACTATAGGCATCCAATTACTATTCACCTATCTGGGTTTCCCATGCGATTCACCACTACCTAGAGCTCCATCTCCCCGACCCCTATCGTTTACCAGTAAGGCCACATTTACTGGCCCCTCTAGGCTATTTCAAAAGGTCCCTCTCATTTAGAGGTAGAGTTCATACCTTCCTCACGGATAAGAGAAGGCATGGAAGGGAATTCTCCCGACTGCAACCACAGGTCCGTTTTTCCGAATTAATCGTTCATGTGTTGTCCATTCTTTCGGTTGGCGGTTCTTTTGGGGTCTGAGGGTGAGTGAGCCTATGCAGCATTTTCTTAATGTCCTGGAGTGTGACATCAGCCGCTTTCCTTCCTGATCGGGTGGGGTTCTGGGATTTAGCTGGATGCCAGGGATGCTACATGACAACCGTTGGTCCCTACGATGAGGGGCCTCCAAAATTTCATGTCCTTTGTTTCTTATTGCTTGAAGTGCCTCTTCGTATGAGTGGCATAACTCGGTACCTGTTTCCCAGAAGACTCGGAGGCGGGAAAGATAAGGCATCTGAAACTTGACGTTTAAAGCTTTCATCTTCCGTATCAATGGTATGTAGGCCATTCGTTTCTGCTGGATTACGGGGGGTAATCCTGGTCAAAGGACAATCGAGCACCGTTGTACTCCACCCGGCCTTGCTTCCACGCTGCCCGGAGTATTTGCTCGTTCTCCCGGAAGCTCGAAAATTTGGCTACTATCAACCGGGGCCTAGCAGACGCTACCGTTGGTTTAGGCACCAGCGCTCGATGTGCTCTTTCAATTTTAAATTGGAAGGTTGGTGGTAAATCCAAGACATGACGCAGCAGATCCTCCAGGAATTCACTCATCTCCCCAACCTCTGCTGATTCAGGTAGACCATATATTCTTAAATTGTCTCTACATGAGCGAGCTTCAAGATCTAGGCATTTAGCAGCAGTAGACTCTTGTTGGTGCACCAGGTACTCCATTGCCTGAGAGATCTGAATCAAATCATCCTCAGCAGTCGCTATGCACTCCTCCGTGGAGGTCACTCTCGTTTCCAGCCCTTTTATATCCGAATGCAATTTGCTGAATTCTTGTTTCGTTTCTGATCGAAACTGTTTTATTTCGGTGAGTAGAGTCTCAAATCTGGAGCGAGATAGTGTGGCTAATTCTGTCTCCGTATCCCCTCCTGCCATACTCGAGGGCGACTCTCTCCCACTTGTGGCTGAGCTTGCTGGGCTTAATCCTCGTTGATTGCTCTTCGCTTTCCAGTTTTTCGAGCGGGATCGTTTCCTGGATGAGTTTCCACCTTGCGATCTTTGCATACTTGATCAAATCTATGTTAATCTTGCTGTGTGGAAACGTATTCCTTAGCGATGAGAAGGGGAGCTGCTCGATTAAGCGGTCATGGTGCTGGTGACGTCACCGGAAGTCCCATATGTTAATACTTAATGACAAAAAGACACAATCGTTACTTTTTGGCAAACCATCAAAATCTGAAAAAGATGCTTCTCTAGATATCCAAACTCTGGATGGAATCAAGATAACGCAGGTTACCAGGTATAAATACCTGGGAACCTGGTTAGATAGTTTATTACAATGGGATGCACACACTGACTCAATAATAAAGAATACTTATAAACTAAGAGTGTTTTATAATCTGAAACACAGCATGTCAACTGAAGTGTATTTAAGGATTGTTAACTCAATGATAGCTCCAGCATTACCTGGAGCTACTTTCACCCGAGCTGCTGTGCTGGGATAATGGCTCGGGTGAAAGCTGGTCTTGACCAGTCAGGAGTCATGATTTTTAATACCCATTTCACAATCTGAAATGCAGCATGTCAGCTGAAGTGCATTTAAGGACTGTTAACTTGATGACAGCCCCAGCATTGGACTATAGTGATTCACCGTATGCAGGGGCCTCAGGGACGCAGCTTGACAAGCTGGAATACTATGTACAGAAGACTGGCTCACTATGTCCTCGATGCACCCAGAAGAACCCACCATTGTGAGTTGTATAGTAAACTGAACTGGCTTCAACCGCAGGACAGAAGAAATCTTAACCTCCTGCAGTTTATGATCAAAGTTTGGAAGGGGAAATGTCCAGGCTACATTTTAGAACTGTTTCAGATTAGAGCTCCTAGGCAAGGTCTCAGATCTGCATTGGACCTGGAATATTGTGTTCAAAACTTTAATTTGGAGACTGGTAGGGCTTCACTTCCATACAGAGGGGCAATACTTTGGAATTCTATCCCTGTAGTTTTGAGGAAGCAAAATTCCCTAAATAAACCATGCCACTTAAAAAACTGGATGGTGAAGCGGATGACTGCTCCATTACCTTGCTGCTCAAGAGAGATTACATGACTTGGGAAATGGAGAGTTGGGGCAGTAATCTGTTGATTGAAACTAGTCGGTTACTGCTATGTATGCTTCAATATATACTGCTGTGGGTGGAACACTGATACTGATGAAATTGTAATTTGTGAAGAGTATCCCCCCTGTCAATGTCGATTTTTACTACGTGCATTCTGTGTCAATTATTTATATATTTATCAATTGTATAATTGATTAAACTCAACCAGCTGTGTAAGTGTGGTGTATTTAATTAAAGCTCATTTGTTTTCCCTGTTTGTGTTTGAATGCCAATTTAGAAGTTCCTGAATGTTTATACTGTAATCTTGTATGTTAACAAGGGACCTCCTTACTTGGTATGAAAGAACAGAAGAAGGTCAGAGACCATCGAGACTGTTCCCCACACTATGTGGGACATTATTTATCTATTATCCCTCAACCAAACATCTAATTTGTTTTTAAAGACAGTGGCACTAGTTGCCTCTACCAATTCTTGTGGCAAGGTGTTCCATACAATGGATGTTCTTATTGGAAAAAAGTTTCCCCTTTTGCTGGTTTTACAAATTTTTTTCTTCAAGCTGTTTATTATGCAGTCTCAGAACATGTCTCCTTTTGGAGAGTGTTAGACCACATTTTTTCATTAGATCTGGTGAATTTACAGTTCCGTAAGAACTTACCATAACAGTTGATCTTCGAGAGGAGCTCTTGCAGCAGGCAACACTGGTAGGACTGAAGCCATCAGATGCCAGAACCACACAGAAAACATTTAGCTATCAGTCTATCAAAGGGGACCGCCCCCACCAACATCAGTACGTGGACGTCTGCCTATACTATAAAGAAGGTGGCCCCCACATCTACCTCGGTTCTCCTGCCGGAGACCCCGAACAGATGGTGAAACAGAGAACCGAGGCATGTCCTCAGAGCCGAGGAGAAGGTAAAAGCAGAAGTAGTGCAAGTAAGAATAAACTAACAGGAGGAAGGAGGGAGGGAAAGCAGCGCCTGCGGCAACAGCGTCTCTTGAAGATCTTCTGTTATAGTAAGTTCTTATGTAACTGCACTATCTTACTTCGGGGGGGGGGGCTCTTGTATCAAGCAACACTGGTAGAACGGAGTCCCAAGCAGTACCAGAACTGACCAGAAGAGCAGCCAGGAGGGGGCAGTAGATATCAGCATAGAGTTCAAAAAAGAAGGCCCTGAAGGACTGCAAGGCCAAAATTGGCCCTGCATCAAGAAGCAATGTCCAGACTATAGGTGTGGACAGAGCTTCAGGTGGCAGCCACACAGATGTCTGCAGCAGACACATTCTTGAAGCAAGCGGTAGAGACAGCCATACCCCTGGTAGAGTAGCCTTTAACCGCCCCGGGCAAGAGCTTGTTCTACTTGTGGCAGCAGTAAACAATGCAATTAGCCAACTTCTGTCACAAACACTGTTTTGAAATAAGTGCTCCCTCTCTCTTGGGAGCAAACAAAACAACTGGTCAGTTTTTCGAACAGACTGGGTGCAATGGGTAGAATACCAAAGCACCTCATGAACATCCAAAGTATGGAGTAAGGCCTCCCCTGATAAGAATACTCAGAGAAATAAACTGGTAGGTGGATGGACTGATTTAAAGTAAACTCAGACACCACCTTAGGTAAAAACTTAGGATTAGTACAAAGACACCCTGTCTTTGTGAAAAACCAAATAAGGCTCTTTACACATCAGAGCCTGAAACTCAGATATCCTCTGAGCAGGAGTAGCTGCAACCTAAAATAGCGCTTTCCGCACCAGAAAGTGCAGCTTGCAATTTGCGGCCGGCTCAAAGGGAGGCAGAGTGAGCTTTTCCAGCATGAACAGGAGGTCCCATGGAGGGACAGCGTCCAGAATGGGAGACTTCAAATGAAGGATATCCCACAAGAATGTGGGACACCTCCAGTTGGGCAACTGATTTGCCCTCAATAGGTGCATGGTATGCAGAGATGGCAGAAAGGTGCACTGTAAGGGAGGAATACCCCAAGCTCGAGTCCGAAGGGAGAACAGGTAATCCAAAATCAGGTTCACCGGGCAGGTGAACAGATCCAGGTGACAAACAACAGCCCACAGGGAGAACCGCTTCCACTTTAAGACACAGGTGTCTCTAGTGGAAGGCTTTCTAGCAGCAACCAGGACATCATTAACCCTAGAGGAAACCCCAAAGCAGGCAACAGCTTGGTCTGCAGGAGTCACGCATGTAGATGCAGGCATGGGAGTAATTACAGGGGGGAGGACGGGGGGCACAAGTCCCCCCCCCCAACATTTTAGGTAAGCATATTTGTCACCCCCAACATTCAGACCGTATGCTATTGCTGCCTGCTGGTGAGCTGGGAGGGACACAGGAGCCTGCTGTTCTGTGGGCGAAGGGTTGGATTTTACTGGTGGGTTGGGTCAGGTCCTGGGAGTGAGAGCCCCAAGAGAGTGCTGCAAGCTATGGCAGCCAGACAGTTAGACGGCAGAGGGGGGACCAGCGCTACGCAAGTGGCCTGGCCAGAACTAGGAGGAGAAGAGTGAACTGTAGCAGGGAGGGAGAAAGTGATGGACCACATCGCACCCGGAAGTAGCATAAGCGTGTGCCACCATCAATAGCAAGGAGTTGGGAGGAGCGGGTGGGAGACTGACTGCTCACATCGAGGGGAAAAAAACTGCAGTGCTACGATCGATATGTTTGCCTGCTTGGTGCTACTTCACTTCTCCTCTCCTCCTGATTGTGACTGTCATGTCCTGCGACTCCCACTGCTGCATCTGCCCTCCAATGATGCCTGTGGAGAAGCTGCTGCTTTGCTTTCCAGCCTGAGAGTTGTTGGGGGAGGCTAGGGTTTTATGGCTTGGGAGCGAGCAGTTTAGGGCTATGGGCACCAGTGAGTGACTGTGGGGCCAGATGGTTGGATCAGTTGGGGAGTCCGTCGGTCTGAGCCTGCAGTGGAAGTTTGGAAGGCAGAGCAGAGGACAGAGGAATATGGACTGCTGGAGGCTGCTGAAGCAATGATGAAGCAACAACTACCTGGGAGATAGGACTGACTGGTGGTGCTGCAGTGCAGTGGGTGGGGGGGTGAGAAGTGATTGGGAGGCAGCGAGCCAGCAACATCATCATGCCACAGGGGCATTTACTCACAATTCTGTATGCACAAATTTGCAAAACAAGACACTGGCAAACAAGCAGAGGAGGCGGTGAAAGGGAATTCCAGTTTGCACAGGGCAGTTCTAAACTGGCAGGGGACACACACTATTGGCCATTTCATTTGGCACCAGTCAGGGTCAAGGAGTGCCAGGGAAAAGAAGCCTGCTTCAATCTGTGAGGCATTCTCTTTACTGTTGTGTCTGGAGTGGACCAGTGGCTCTACCAGTAGACTGTGACCAACACAAACAGCAATCAGCACAAAACTGCTCAACTTGAGCTAACATAGCTCTAATAGTCTACAAAAGGCAAGGGTAGGTGATGTTCCTGTTTAATTATTTTTATTGGTGGTCTACTCTGCTTGCTGTGTTGGTTGTGTCTGTACTGTCTACAGTCAGTGTTTGATTTAAAATGCTGTGCTGGCTAGGTCTCTCCTGTGTGCCACCTGAGCCTGACTGTTGCCTGCTTTGGTAGGGGCAGGATCTGCTGGCTGGGGGGTGGGGGTTATATGGTTAGCCTATCATTCCAACTCCAGTGTTTTCCTCTGTATTACAAAGTTAAAGTAATTTCAATGGGCTTGCGAACTGGATGAGATGTATGCTTGTGTGACTTCAATGCATTGTGGCTGTTCACCTCTCTATCCATGGGATATACCATCCTGTAGGGTATAGACGAGGAACCCTAGAGGAGGGTTCCCCCCATAGGTGCCACAGGAATAATTCCTTTGGCTAAAGGTAACTTAGGAAGAAGCCCAAAAAGAATGCCCAAAAGGGTATCGCGCATCGAAGAGGCGAGAAATCAGAATATATCAAGACCAGAAACGGAGGTGATAGACATAGATGGGAAGGACAGGAGAAGAATGAGATATGAAGAGAACAATGAATGAAAGGAAAGCAGACAAGATGCAGAAGGGCAGATTTTCTAAAGAGAGAGGGAACAGCCGGGGCCACCATCCAACTCCATCCAACAGTGGAACTACACTATGGAACCTAAGGAAACTCCAACCCTATCTAATATTATGACCATTGGCAAGGAGGAGAGGAAAAAAAAAACCTTTGAGAAGGAAACCTCTGGGGATCCAAGGCCTAGGTCGCCTTCCCTCCAGGCTGAAGGATGTCTTGATTAGTGACGGCTCAGCTACTGCGATTTAGAGTCGAGATTGACTGAGAAGGAAAACATTCCAATTTAGAGGAAGCTCTTGCTCTGTCCTTCTAAATGGACAACTGTTGAGGATTATGAGCAATGTCTCTGCAATTAGACGCTCAAAAGAAAGAGAGGAGAGAGATGACTGGCACTCAGCTGGCCAATGCAAGCCTATGAAACAGACTAGGTGAACCAGAGGTGGTCCTGAAGGAGAATAGCTTAGATGGTGCCTCCGAACCCATTCAGGCAGCCAAAGGTACTCTGATGATGAGAGCCCCACCCCACACAGCTGGATGGCATAAATTCTACATTCAGAGGTGTCGCCAAGATGAGGGATGACTGACGGTCCACCCAGAGCAGAGACATTCTCACTATGGGTCAGGGAGAAGGACCCTGCTCTGAGCTTTGCATGCTCTAGATGCAGACTTTGTGAGTGTAGAGCAAACCATTGGTTACAGGTTAGTCCCAAGCCTTGGAGCAATGAACACAGAAGGCACGTCTCCAAATGGAGAGCAATTTGGTGAGGTAGCATAAGACCCAATAAGAATTATGCTCAATTAATCGATGTGAATGAGTAGACCCTGAGATCAGACTGAGTGAAGGAGAACCAGACTCATGTCATGAGGAAGCTACCCATGATTGGTAACTATGGGAGTGCATGCCAACAGGGTCCATTGAGAGTCAAATTAGGAATGGATAGAATTGCATGAAGGTAGCAGCCAAGTGAAGCCAGCAGCCGCTGGTGAGATAGGTAGTACCAGGAGGACATCTGAATAGGTTTGATTAGAATGAGGGAACAGGGTCAGAGGAGACAAGTAGGCAGGGCGATATGCTGGAGGGAATATTAGGCAATGTTAATGAGTAGGGTATGGTGGTATAGCGGGATGACAGAATAGGGAAGCCCCCAAAGGAAAGCAGAGGTTAGAGAAAGAGAGGAATGGAGCATGAAGGGATTGAGAGGAGGAGGAGGGTGAGCACCCACCATGGGGAAGCACAGTCAGGGATGCAATTAAGAAAGTGCATCATGGTGTAACCAAGAGCAATGAGCAGCAAAGGCCAGGGAGAGCAGAGGCAGGGACAAATGGCAATCCCAGAGGAAGGCTGCAGAGCACGCCAGCCAGGCGTACAGTCCAGTTGGATTGACAGTCCTATGATGTGAAACAGGATGGGTGGCAAACAGGTTGGGTTGAGGTTGAGGAAAGGAAGGGTAGGAGTACCAGGAAGGAAACGAGGTATAAGGGGAGGTAAGAGGAGACCAGACGAGAACCGACAGTAGGAGTCGCAGTCCCCATAGATAGCAACTGCCCCTTTAAAAGGGAGCCAGGAACCAACAAGGGAGATCGGGATCCGAACCACAGGGCAATAACAGTAGATGTGGTCCAAACATCAAGACAGGCCATCAAAAATGAAGTCCTGGAACAGGAACAAGAGTCCAGGAGGTGAGCATCGACCAGAGGGAGAACAGAAGTCGAGAGGAGTGAAGTAAATGCTGTCCCCCAGCTCACAGGAACTGCCGAGGAGCTCAAAAGCACAGGGCACAGGAAGTCGCTGTGGAGAGAACTAAAGGAGAGGAGCGAAGCATCCTCTGTGGCAGTGGGGATGAGCACAGTGGGCAAAAGGGACAGAGAGAGCAAAGGGAGAAGGAGAAGTGGGGAATGTACGAGGGAAAGCTGGGCAGTGGCATCACCAGCACAAACCCGGAAGAGAGAAGGTGACAGAGACTGAAGCAGCAAATGGAAAGAGAAAGAAGGGGAAATGAAACTATGAAAAAGGTACAGGGGGAAACGAAGAGAGAAGGAGGAGGAAGAGGGATGGAAGAAACAAGGAGCCACAGACAACCACTGAGCAGCGAGACAGGAGAAGGAGCATAGGCAACAGAAGGGGAGGCCGCATAGAGCCACGGCCGGGAGGTAGAACTGGCAAAAGGGGCTACTCAGCATACCGGACCAGGACGGGAACAGGATGGAGGTATGCAAGAGAGAAAATGAACACCGGACTGAAGAAGACATGGGGAACGGGGGCGGGTGGGAGGGAGAGAGAGAGAGACAGCTGTGGCAGTGAGCAGTGGAATGAACAGCAGGAAATGGAACAGAGCTGGCGGTCGGAGGTGCTGCAAATGCAGTAAACAAAGAACAGGCAAGAGAACAGGAGAAGAGGTATGAGGAGTAGCACCTCTGGCCGCAATGAAGAAAACAAATGAGGACTGGCCCAGGGGATGGCCTTTTAGGGCCTGGTTGGGGGAGTGGTTTGTTGCTTTGCCCACTGAATTCCAGCCAGCCCTCAGCCGTCAATAAAAAAAAAAAAAAAATCAAACCCTTACCCTGCAGGTGGGTCTTCTGGGTGCATGGTTCAAAGGAGTCATTAATGAAAGGAAGGAAGGGGGGAGGGAGAGCTGTAGATCAAGTTGGGTTTACGGACCATGGTGATAATGCAGGTAGGGGAAAAATGGTCAGACTGGGTAAGTCAAGTGAAGCAGTCCTTTTCTGCCATCAAATTGTATGCTTCTGTGTTAAAATGAATTAACAGCTGTGCAAAATACAAAATAACAAGCATTTGTCACTGCCAAATGTTTGCCACCTGCATTGCTGTTGTGCTGGAGGGTCCTGCTAGCTTGTGCACATTTTAGCATATATTTAACGAAAATAGACCAAATGAGATGTAATCTGTGATGTCTTTTGCAATTGGGTTCCGATGTCTACTGCATTTTCCAGCATACTAGAGGTGAGATGCAATATCTCTTTTTTTTTATTTTATTTTTATTTAGTTTTTGTTGACTGGGTGAGGCACACTAGCCATAGAGATGACTATTTGCAGGCACAACCTGGGAGGTTACAAAGTAGAGAACATACAATACATAGAGTACAAAAAATGAGGTAAATAAATACAGGTTACTCACCTGTAACAGGAGTTCTAGGAATGGTATATGTTGTTCATCCACACTCATTGGCAGGTATCCTTGCCGCTTTAAATCTTGCCGGAAGGTCTTCAAGCTTGCTCCTCCCACCCACCCGGGTGGTATAACTCTCGGCTCCGCCCCATGAGGCGTAGATCTGGCCCGGCTGGAAGCTCAGGTTGTGCGTCGAGCCGGGGAGGTGGTGGTAGTGTGGATGAACAACATATACCATTCTAGAACTCCTGTTACAGGTGAGTAACCTGTATTTCTAGGGACATGGATATGTTGTTCATCCACACTCATTGGCAGACTCCAGCAGTTCTCCGGGAGGAGGGAGGCAAGACGACACCCCAATACTTACTTGGGAAAGAGAGACTGAGAACCGAGGCCCCAAAACCAGCATCCCCGCTGACTCAAGGTCGATGTGGTAATGGGTAATGAAGGTGTTTGCCGACTTCAGGTAGCAGCCCTGCAGATTTCCTGGATAGGGACGCCCTGGAAGCAGCCACCGTTGCAGCAGTATGGCGGGTAGAATGAGCTCTTATCCCTCTGGGAGGCTCCATGCCCCCAACTTATAGCAGAGATCTATGCAGGAGGTTACCCACCTGCTTATCGTCGGCTTGGCTGCAGGTCTGCCAGATCGCGGCTTCAGCGTGGGTGACAAACAGCTGGCGAACTCTCCCGAATTTCAGCCGTGCGCTCCTTATAATAAGCGGCGCCTTCTAGGGTCCAGAGTATGGAGCCTATATTCGCCTCCGAGGTGTGATTGGGGTAGAACACCGCAGAGTCAACACCTGGTTAAGGTGAAACTCCGACACCACCTTCGGAAGGAATTTCGGTGGGGCGAGGACAACCTTGTCCCTGTGGAAGACCAGGTAAGGAGACTCGATGAAAGCGCCTGGAGCTCTCCCATCCTTCTGGCTGACGGATAGCCACCAAGAAGGCGGTCTTCCACGACAGGTGAGAGAGAGCACACCTGTGCATAGGTTCGAATGGCTTGCCCATGAGCTTTGCCAGTACCAGCAGTAGATCCCACGGAGGTGGGGGTTCCCGCACTGGAGGGGAAATGTGATCAAGGCCTTGAAAAGCGCCAGACCACCTTCTCCTGCGCCACCGACTGCTTCCCGGCCCGCGCCCGGTAAGCAGAGATGGCTGCCAGGTGCACCCTTAGGGTCGTCGACCTAAGCCCTTGACTAGAAAGGGACCATAAATAGTCCAAGATGCTTGCCAAGGAACAGGAGGAAGGGTCCAAGCCCTTGCCCTGACACCAAATGGAAAACCTTTTCCATTTGAAGGCATAGCATTTTCTGGTCGACTCTACGGGACGCCTCAACTACATTGAGGACCTCGTCGGAAAGACCCAAGGCCTGGAACTCTAGCAGCTCAGGAACCAGGCCGTCAGGTGCAGGGATTGAAGGTCCGATGGAACACCTTCCTGATTGACTGAGAGCAGGTCCGGCGAGCTGAAGCTGCCAGGAGTCCTGGAGCTGAGACTGAGGAGATCTGGTACCAGAACTGGCGAGGCCAGTCTGGGGCTATCAGAATACCCGCGCCTTGTCCCTCCTCGCCTTGAGAAGCACCTTGTGGATCAAGGGAAATGGGGAAAGGCGAAAGAGGCCCGGGGTCCACTGCCTCGAGAAGGCATCCCCTGCAGCGAGCCCTGCTGAGGGGCGGGCATGGAACAGACTCAGCTTGCTGCTCTCCTGAGGCAAACAGGTCCACCTGAGGTGTGCCCCAATGGGAGAACAGATGCTGTACTACTCGGCAGGAGAGACCACTCGGATGCAGCCCCATCCGGCTCAGGGCATCGCCAGGGTGTTGGAGGCTCCCGCCACGTGAATGGCTAGGAGATCCGCCCCAGGCTGCGCACAGTGACCAAATGCGGAGAGCTTCTTGCATAGAAGCATGGACGCTCCCGCCTCTGGCGGTTTAGATAGTACATGGTCGTGGTATTGTCCGTCTGGACTCGGACCACTTGACCCCGGAGGAACGGAGCAAAGGCGGTGAGAGCTAGGCGGACCGCCCGGAGCTCCAGCAGGTTGATGTGGCATCGGGACTCCCGCGGGGACCAGAGGCCATGAGTCCGGTGTTCCCCAGATGGGCACCCCAACCCATCAGAGAGGCATCGGTCGATAGAGAGACCGTCGGCTCTGGGGCGGACGAACGGGATGCCCTCCTGCAAATGATCTGAACGGTCCACCACTGGAGAGCGTTCCACATCCCCTGTGTCACCGACACAAGCTGGTCCAAAGGATCGCAGCGTTGTGACCACTGGCTGGCCAGTCCCCACTGAAGGGGACGCATGTTCCAGCGGGCCCAATGGACCACGCTGGTGCAGGCCGCATGAGACCCAGGAGGCGCAGGAAGTCCCGGCAGGCGCAATTGCCCAACCAGAAATGATCGGGCAAGGAGGAAAGAACCTCGCCCTGTCCGCCGAGCCGCGCTCTGGCTCAAGAGAGTCGAAGCTGCGCCCGATGAATAGAATCACCTGCTTGCTCGAGTTCCGACTTGGCCTGCTGATAAGGAGGCCCAGTTGAGAGCAGACCTGGAGGGCCAGATCTCTGGACCACTCCGCCTCCTTCCTGGAGGAGCTGCTATCAGCCAGTCGTCCAGGTAAGGGTACACCCGGACCCCTCGGCGCCGCAGGAATGCTGTCACCACTGCCATGCATTTGGTGAAGACCCTGGGAACTGGAGACAAGCCGAAGGGCATGGCTTGGAACTCGAAGAGGGATCCTTCGGCTCGGAAGCGAAGGAATCTCTGGTGAGACGGACGGATAGGGACGTGAAAAAACGCGTCCTGCAAGTCCAGAGAGCAGAACCACACGCCGCGTTCCAAGGATGGTATTATCTGAGCCAGAGTGACCATCCTGAAGGTTCGAGACCTTAGGAACTTGTTTAGGTCGTGTAGGTCGAGAATGGGGCGCCAGCCCCCCGTCCGCTTCGGAACCAGGAAGTACCTGGACACAAACCCTGGGTCTGAAGGAGGGTCCACCACCTCCTTATCACCCCTTCTGGAGGAGAGAGGCGATGTCGGCTCGACGAGCCGCCAGTGAGGCTGGGGATCCCGGCTCGAGGGCTTGCGGCTCTGAAGGGTGGTGCCTGCTCGGACTCCAGAGGCAGGCCTCTTCCACCACCTCCAAGACCCACCTGTCCGTGGAAACAGCGGACCAGGCGGAACGGAAGTGCGGAGCCGTCCCCACGGGGACCCAGGGTAGGTGACGGAATGGGGCGACACCCCTCAGCCCGTCACTGGGCAGGCTTGAGGAGGGACCGCCGAGGACCTCCTGGGCCTTTCCTCCTGCCTCCTGTTAGAGGAAGCCGGCGGCCTGGGTTTGGGATGCCAAGGCCGAGCCTGCTGGCCTGGCGTTGCTGGGCGGGCGCGGGGCACAAAGAGGAGAGGCTTAGGCTGCGGTTTCGGCCTTTGTCCTTCTGAGCGGAAGAGACCGAGTCCAAGGTAGCATTGGACTTCTCGATCCTCTGCAGGTGACCTTCCACCCCAGGGCCGAAGAGGTCAGTCCCCAAAAAGGGAACATCCGCCAACTTGTGCTGGGTATCCGAAGTAAAGGTGGATATCCTCAGCCAAGCCTGCCGACACATAGCCACTGCGGCCGCCACCGATCTGGCACATGAGTCCCCTATATCCAAAGCAGTCTGGAGCTGCTGTTTGGCCACTGCCCTGCCCTGGTCCCGCACCTGCTTAACCGTAGTCTGCAGATGGCGGGAAGATGAGGGATGACCTCATCCAGGGAGCCCAACAGGGCATGAGAAAAATGTGCCATGAGGATGGCCGAACTGGCCTGACGAAGGCCGAGAGAGGACGCAGCGTAGACTTTTCGCCCGACATAGTCCAATTTCTTGGACTCCTTGTCAGGAGGTTTGTCCACATCCCTGGTGTTGCCGGCGCGCCGGAAAACGCTGTCGGTAACCAACCCCTCAGCAGAGGGGTGTTCCGAAAAACCGGACAAGGAACCGGTAGGGACCGCATACTTCCTGGTCAAGGCGAGGGCAGGAAGCAGGGCGCTGCCGAAGCTCCAGTGCCGACCCACTATGGCCTCGCCACCGAAAGGCCTCCGTCGGAGAATCCTCGGTCCAGAATCTCCGTGAGGGGACCTGGCCCGTTGGAAATGGTTCAGCTCCATCCCGTGGACTCCGAGATGAGCAAGTAGTCCTAGGAAGGACGACGGCTATCGTCCATTGACTGACCTCCTGAAGACTCCAAGTCCAGTCGCTTGGAGAAAAGGAGGAATCATCTTCGACTCGGAAGAGTCCTCAAGAGCTGCCTCTGGCCTGAGGCACCCTTCACCTGCCGAGGTCGGTCGGGAGTGAGGGTAACTGATAGCCTATGGGGTAGACCCTTAGCCGACCGAGAATCCTTGGTCGGAGCCCCAATTGGTGGCTGTGGAGGCGGAGGTTCCACCGGAATCGGTGGAGCAGCTGGTTTTGGCCGAACAACCGGCCTGGGTATAGGCTCCTCGGATAAGTCGAGGGGTTGTGTCGGCCGCTCCGGTGACAGCCACTTAATGGCCGGGGAAGGCGACGGGGTCGGCTTACTCCCGGCCAGGAGGAGCTGTTGCAACATAAGGTCCTCGTACCGTCGACGTAATTTACGCCGAAGCCTCCCCTCATCCGAGGAGGAGGACGAGGCCGAGCGGCGACGCCGCTTACCGCGGTGCCGAGACCGAGACCGCCTATGACGGTGGGATCGGCTGGACCCCGAAGAGGTCCGAGACCGAGACCGAGAGTCCCAGAATTTCCGAGGTCGGTGCGGGGAGGTGTCGGCCGGAACCGGCACTCCCTTCGGCTCGGATGGTGCATCCGAGGGCTCCGGAACCGGAGGCACAGGCGAGCCCACGGGATCCTCAACTCCTCCCGGGGAACCGGGAGAGGGAATCTCGGCTGCTAAAGGCGACAGCCCGTCAATGGGTGAGAAAATCTCGACTTCATCGGGGGAGTCTCGTCGACTGACCTGACGGGACACCGTGAGGCCAGTGGCCGGGCCGAGCGGTCGATCGCCGACGGTCGACGGCCCGGGAGAGGGACCTTTCCCGCTCCCAAGAGCGCCGACGAGGGGACTTACCCCGTCCCTCCTTTGGACCGAGAATAAGGTCCTGCGAACGTAGGCCTTCTCCTTTAGTGGAGAGGGACAGACAAAGCTCCTTAAAAGAAGCCGTAAGAAGAGCCCAGAGAGCGGGATAAATGCCGCGCCGAGGAAGAAATGGCCCGCGCCTCCTCTTCAAGGCGCATCATCCGCCGAGCTGATCCGCCGAGCGCCGCCCATGACACCGCCAACCGGCCTCCTTGGACTTCACCGAGGGAAACGCTCTCGGACGGCCCAGTTGCAATCGGGCAGCACGGTCTTCGAGGACGTAGGCCGAGAAAGATGAGCACAGGTCGCAAGCCTGCGGGTCGTGCTCAGGGCCTAAGCAGTAGACACACGTGGAGTGTGGATCCGTCCGAGACATCTTCTGCCCGCATGGGCATCTCCGAAATCCGGGAGTCGATTTGTCCATCGCAGCCGCGAGGGATAGAAGACTGAAGTCTTTTTCGCAAAATTTATTTTAAATCCGCAAACGGAGAAATAGGAACCAGTCTCAAACGCAGAGCGTTAAGGAGGGAACCTGAGCTTCCAATCGGTAAGGAAGATCTGGCGTCATGGGTCGGAGCCGAGAGTTATACCACCCGGGTGGGTGGGAGGAGCAAGCTTGAAGACCTTCCGGCAAGATTTAAAGCGGCAAGGATACCTGCCAATGAGTGTGGATGAACAACATATCCATGTCCCTAGAATACAATTTCCCATGATGGCAGAGACAAATAACATAATAGGAAATACAGTCTTGACCTAGTTATACAATGTTATTCTTACAAAATGCAGGCACATAAAACATTGGAGAGTAGCACTGAGGGTATAATGTAAGGTAAAAACAAACAGTAGCATGAATAGGAGGGAGGGAACAAAGGGAAGATATCCAGCTAAGCAAAAATACAATGATAAGTGAACACAGTGATGAACAATAAGGAATGAGTGGCGGTCTGGTGGAGTACGTAGTAAGGGAACCAAACAATGGCAGAAACACACAGTGGTTTAGTACCAAGTAAGTGCAAGCAAAGAAAATGAGCAGAAGGATAAAAGGGAGAGGAACTATTCGGGTAAAGTCAGAATCAACAGAAAGTTTTAGGTAGGAGGACATGTCAGAGAAGCAAAATTAGAACGGGTTAGGTAATCTGGGTAAGGATAGGGCAGTAGTAAGTGGACTAGATAGAGAAGGACCAGGTAGGATCAAAGCACAAGCAAGGGACAGATTTGGTTAGGAAATTTCGCAGCTCTTTTTAAATATAGCATGAGTCAGCGAGTGACGGATGGCAAGGGGAAGAGAGTTCCAGTGCTTCGAGGCAGCGTGAGAGAAAGCACAGGTACCCTTTGAGGTTTTACATTAGTGTTGTCCTGCTTGTATAATGTATTTATGTATTAGCTTTCAAAGGTATGTTGATAGAAATAATGGTATTTTTCCATAGATAATTTACTTTTTGCTGAGTAACATAGCACTCGTGATCTGAGGCTGGCTGAGAGCGATGTTGTCCCCTGCAACTTTTACGTCAAAATTACTCCTCTGGATGCAGGGACTTGAGGTCTGGGTGGACCAGGGTGCCCTGTTCCTGGGAGAGCAAGCCGGTGTACAGGGGTAAGGGTATTGGAGGTTCCACTGCCAGCTGCTACAGCACGGGAATCAAATCCGACGCAACCAATAGGGGGCTGTGGGGATCATCGCTGCCCCCTCCAACTGAAGCCTGAGTAGGAACCTCTGTAGGAGCGGAAAGGGAGGAAAGGCACACATGAATTTCCCTTTCCAGGACAGCAGACATCCCATCGTGCCAGAAAACTCCAAGTCCTGGATCGAGCGATCAGAAAAGCAGCAGTTTTGCAATGAGTGGGGACGCAAAAGGGTCCAACTCTGGCCGTCCCCATCCGTCGAATAGATTTTCGACCACTGAGGACAGAAGTTCCCACTTGTGAGCCCTTGACCTGGATCGGCTGAGACTGTCAGCCAGGATATTTTGGACACCTGGAACAAGAACAGCGAGAGCTCCAGGCCGTGCTAGATGGCCCAGTACCAGACTCTCACTGCCTCCCAACAAAGGAGGTATGAATGGGTGCCCCACTGCTTGTTTATGTAGTACACTACCGACATGTTGTCCATCTGCACAAGCAGCGGACCGGGGAAAAGGACATAAAGAACCGCTCGCATCTCCAGCACACTGATGTGGAGACCCTGCTCCGCCTCGGACCAGATCCCCTGCGTCTAGCGGTCGGCTAGGTGGGCACCCCACAGACCCGAGGCATCCGTCCTGAGAGTCTGCTGAGGTGCTGCAGCCCGGATGGAGACCATCCTCCCCCATAGGAGATTGACATGGTTCTGCCACCACTCCAAAGTCCTACTCACCGGATCAGAGACCATGACCAGTTGATCCAGGTCGTCCATGCATTGGTCCCACTGGACTCGAATATGCAGGCAGGCCAGGGGGACCGTAGCTGATACTCCTGTCTTTTTATTTCAGCTTACTGAAATATAGAATTGACGGGGGGTTTAACTGAAAACATTTACAATTTCCAGTTATGGGAAAAGCTTTCAGATTGAGTAATGATCCAGTTATAAATTAAACACAAAAAAACAGCACTAACAAATCACTCAGTCCCCAGTCAAAAAAAGAAACAAAAACAAAAACTGCTGGTATTTTACTGACCTTGGTTTCAAGGTAACAACAAAACCACAAAAAAATTTAATCTCTCTAGCATAGTGCAAAGAACAGAATAAAACCTTTTTTTTTTTTTTTTTTAAACCAGGTTTACTCATATTTACTCATGAAAACCATAGAATTTGAAGAGCAGTCAGGAACATTGAACTCATTCCAGATATTGACCTTGCTAAACACAAGTCACTTCGTAACACCTGTACCAAAGTTACTAGGCTTACGAAGGCTGACTAGTTTGCATCCATGCTTCAGAACAACCTTAACCACCCCTCAAACTTCTCGAAGATCATTCATGCCCTCTTCTCTCCCTCTTTAAGGTGGGCAACTCCCTCATCTCTGATCCCACAGCAGTTGCCCAATCTTTTAACTCCTTTTTCACCACCTGCATCCTCTCCCTCTTCCTTCCCTCTACCTCCCCCACACTCACTCTTTTTTTGGCTCCAACCCTTCTTCTCCCCTACCACTCCATCTGCTACCTTCAAGGTCCTCCTAGCTCTTGACCCACACAATGGAGAGCGCCCCAAAGGTTTAGTCACTAAACACTTATCTCTCTCAGCCCCAGCCACTGGCCTTACTATTAAAAACCCCTTTAAAATCACTCTGTCACTTGCCTCAGTCCCTCATCTGCAGAAGGATGCCACGATCATCCCTCTTCCCAAAAAGTGACCCCTCTCTCCCTAGCAAATACTGCCCATTTCCCTCCTCCCCCTCCTTGGCTAAACTTTAGGAATACCCGATCCCTTCCCAACCCTCCCCCTTCCTTGACAACTCCTCCTTCTTCATTCCCTACCGGTCTGGCTTCAGAAAATCCCACTCCTCCACCACCACCTCCCTCCTTAGGCTTACTGACTCTGTCCTTTCTGGCATGGACCAGGGGCTGGTCACATCAGTCATCTTTGTTGCCCTGGCCAAAGCTTTCACGACTATTGCCCACCCCATGTTTCTGAACAAGCTAAAGGCCACAAGGCTCTCCTCCTCATCTGTTGAGTGGTTTCGCTCATATCTTGAGGGTAGGGTCCAAGCTGTCTCTATTGCTGACACCATCTCACTCCTCTTCCTATCTGCTCTAGCATCCCCCAAGGATTCGTCCTTAGCCCTAGCCTACTCTCCAGCTTCCTAATGATTTCCACTTCACCTGTTCCTCTGCATCCATTCAAATGCACACAGACAACATGGTTCTCTACACCTCTGGTCCCTCTGCCTCTGACCTCATGACCCAACTACAACTGGATTTAACAACATCCAGCTCTGGTTTCACGCCACTCAGCTGTCCATCAATGCCAAAAAAAAAATGGTCTCCATGATCTTTGCCACTAGACAGAGACTTGCCAAGCTCTCCAATTCCCACTCCTTCCAGATCCTTGATGGTGTTGTGACCGAGGATATCTCCACTAGGGTTGTCACGGTATACCGCAGTATCAGAAGTCACGGTATTGATACTGTGGGCAATTTCCACTACCACGATAACCATGATTCACGGTATACCGCAGTATTGAGACCTTTTAACTATTTTTTTTTTTTGCATTTTCAGGGACAACTGTCCCTTCCATGCAAACTCTCCCTGATGCAAGAGTTTGAGGAGGTTTCTTTTTTGTGCAAAAACTACTTGTTCTACAATATCGCGTTATGACGATAACCACGGTATTACATGTGATGGTTATCATACGATCAGAATGTCATGCCGTGACAAGCCTATTCTCCACCTTTAAATACCTCGAGGTTTGGTTACACTGTCCTCTTGACTTCTTTATTCATGTGGATGCTATACACCAGAAGCTGCACTTTACAAGAACCACAGAACCCATCACTGTCACCTATATTTATTTCAATCTAGGATTACAATACCTTTGAGCCGAGGCTCTTTTACAAAGGTTCCACGTCAGCGTGTGCAACAGTCATCATTTTTAGTTACAAACATATAGTCATTGACTTACAGACATGTAATAACCAGTACAAAGACTTGAGCTATGAGCAAGACAAGGGAAGGAAGGTGGGTGGATGGGGGAATAGGTCACTCCTTCCCTCTCTTTGTCATCCCTTGAAGCCAGGTGCCTTGCTCATTTTGCTACCTTCATTGCCAAATTCTGACTGGGTTCCATCCAACCTGCATTTACTTTCTCCTATCCTCTCCTCCTTCCACCACAGCTCTGATACCCGCTCTCTCGCCCTCCCAGTTAAATCCTCTGCTAGTCAAGCTGCTTTCTCCTTCCACATCCCAAAACTCTGGAGCCCCCTCCCTGTTGCTATTTACAATGCTCCCTCTTCCCTACCTCTACAATCTCTCCTCATTCCTGCAGTTGCCCCTAATCCTAGGCTAATCCCACTCCTCCTTCTTCCATATTACTGGCTCCCACTACTGCCCTGATTTATCGGTCCATTCTCTCTCTTCCATCCATCATTCTGCTACCAGTTGCTCTTTGCTGAATTGTTACTAATGACATGCTACATTCTGCACTACTGAAACACTGTGCTTCTTTTAATTGTCTACCGTGTACTTTTTGTTTCTGTTATAATTGTAACTTTATTGATGTAAGTTATTACTGCACTCTCCTCATTCTATTCCCTGCAGGTTACATCTGGAAACAAACCATTTAGCTCAGTATGTTTTTTATGGTGAGACTCTTAATTAATAATGAAAAATCTGATTGTTAGAATACTGGGAGTCTGAGGTCAGAACACAGTCCATGGTTTAGGTTCAAATCTACCTAAACATTCTGGAGCAGTGCACAAATGTGGGCTACCTACTAAAGTGTGAAGCAGATGAATGCATTAATGTCAATTCTTTCCACATCTGATGATCTTTGGGCAAAAGAGAAGTTCGGAAATGCAATTTTTTTTTTTTTTATTTATAATGCATGTTTAACCCTTAGAATGCTGACAGAATTAGAACATATAGGAATTCTGGACTGATATCAGTCCACGGCCCTGCAAGGGTTAAAACATTAATTAAACCAGGTTGAAAAGCATACTAAAAGAACTTTAAAATAATTCTTAAAAAGTATAAACCTATAGCCTTGAAACTTGACATATGAGTGCATGAAAACTATAACCAATGATAAGAACCCTAAAGCCTTAACAACACAAAGTTAAGCACAAAGACATTTAAAAAACTGGGTCTTCGTTGGTTTTTAAGGGCAATAAGACCTTCTACATCTAGGAAGTAGTGCTCTAACCTAGGCCCTGTTCACACTAAAGCACGGTAATTTAAAGCATTTTTAAATACAGATTAATCACCATGCTGTAGCATTTGTGTTGAAACTTCCGCACTGTCAAGAGCATGTTGTAAACCGTTATTAAAAATGGTTTACCGTAGCCGGCCCGGTGCCGCTGAGGGTTGAGGCACTGGATGCACACCACTGCCCACGCCGCACTCCAGGTTCTGGAACGAGCCCGGTCATCGGGGGCCGGCAGGGGAGAGAGAGGATCGAGCGTTCGGAGGACAGTTCTCCTCTCTCTGGGGAGCTTTCTGCACGTCAGGGCAGCAAAAGTAGTGGGACAGAGCTGCAGCAGGTGTCACCAGATGCCACTGCACGTCCGAGCTCGGGGAGGGCAAAAAAACATGGAAACACCCCTTCCTCAGGGATAGGCGAAAACGCCTCCCCCTCTGGTCCACACTCCCAATGTGGTGGCGCCTCTCTGGTGGCCCCAGACTCAACCCTGATAGAGCGCCCTGGGTGGATAGGGTGGGCCCTTCCCAGAGGGTTCAGACCCAGGGAATGTGCCAGGCTAGGGGGGCTGCGGAGTAAGGTGGGCATGACGGGAGGTACAGACCGGGGGTTCAGGAGGACACTGGAGAGAGTTCACCAAGGAAGGTGAATAATTCTTCTGCATAACTACACCTACTTGTTTTCACCTGTACATAAATGCATTGTTCTTCGACCTTGTGTGATGCAGGTCCACCTTGTAAATGAGCTTGCTCAACGGTGTTCGCCTGGATAAATAAAGACTTGATTGATTGAAATAAAGTTTGGGAAAAAAAAAATTGGTTTACAGCATCCACACTACTGCCTCAGGACTGGATTAACTAGGAACCGGTTCCCACTTGGGGACATCCAGTCTTATGAAAGAGAACCGTGCCTAACCGTCCGCACCACTGGTAAATCTGATTCAACTCCTAAAACGTTTTTAAAACCATGTTTAAGCCTTGGTCATAATAAAATCGGACTATCAAGCGTGTTACGTGTGAACGTGAACCATGCTAGGGCATTTTAAAATGGTTTAAGCTCCTTAAACCGTTTTAAATACCCAAGTGTGAACAAGGCCCTAGTGATTGCAGAGCAGTGGTGTGAACCAAGAGACCAAGGTTTGAATTCCACCAGCTTCATTCACTTACTCTGTGACCTTGAACAAGTCACTAACCCTCCTATGCTCAAGCTCCTCTCTTTCTCCCCCCCCCCAGTCTTCACTTGGCCTCCCTTAATTTCGTTCATCTCGTTTAACCACACTGTGCTTGCCTATTGGCTGTTGCCAAATGTCCATGAATTGTAAAGGCCTATGGGATACTGTGTAAGAAAGGCACTATATAAAACTAAATCCCTTTCCTGTCCTTACATTGGCCATTACCATAAGACTATCAGATTGCAACACTGGCGGGTATCATGTCATGACAAAGGTCACTGCTGCATTTTAAACATCATGGGGTGTCTGCTGTATATCTCAAATAACCTTTTCCTGCCTTTTTTCTCCTCCGTTAACTCTCATCATTGGTTTGTTTCACTGGGGAGGTTCAGTTTACAGTTGCTGTAAGACCCTTATACACAGAGCTTTGGACACAAACAAGGCCTTTGTTGGTGGGGTGGTACATGTAATTTCCCATACAGGCCTTATCTGGTGATGAACTCCATTGGGAACAGAGATTAATGCTTAGATACAGATCAGTTTGGTACAACAGGTACCAAGCTGGACTATATTCTATAGGTGAGTACATGATTATCAATGGCTGTACCTTTATAAAATCAGTAAACACATCCTGGTGATCTGACTGGCAAAGAGAGTCGTGAACAGCAGAAACAGAAATCTCAGATCTCTTAGATTTTTCATTAAACTTTTTTTTTTTACATTTTGATGACCATTTTATAGATGGGATAACACACTTCAGGATGTTCATTGTGCTAGATGTACAGACATATACAGTGGTTGAAAACACCTGATTGCAGTTCATGCTTTGCAACTCACCATAAGTATTTATGCATCTTAGCACAACCAGCCACTCTGGCGCATGTCATTCCTTACTTATATACCCCTCTTGTTTCTTCCATATGATAGTGTCCACTCTTCAATATGATCTGGCAGGGTCTTTTGTTGATACAGAAATTAAATCACTTATAGGAAGGTCAATGCATCTGCTTGTAATCTCCCTCTTCCCAGTTTACTACTGTCAATTTATAGGCTTCCTTGCACGTGCCAGAGGATGTCAGTTCCACCACTCAGTGCTATTCATTCTACAAGTTACAGTGCTGAAGAAAAAATTACTCACCTTAGTAACTGTGTTTCTTCTAATGGAGTCTTGCTGTATTCTGACAGTATGCAGTTAGCCCCAGCACTTGAACTGCTCCACAGATGAAAGAGTTAACTCTATGCTAAGAGCATAGAACGTTGAGCTTGTGCTCGGTTCAAACCTCTGTCTGCTGCACTTTCAAGTGTAAACGTCAGATTCTTACGAGCCAAGACTAACTAATTACACCTATAATGTGGAAATTGTTAAAAAAAAAACACTAGCTATAAGGGCAACCAAAAGTTTTGGAATCCCAAAGACTTAAGTCGAGAACCCCAAAACAAAAAACTCAGGTAGTGAACTTAACATAACTTTATAAATAAACAAGAGAGCCACTATGCATAGCTCCTCCCAAAGGAGAGGGAGCCAATGCACCTCTGGGGTGCAGCACTGTACCTGCCAGCCCACTTCCCAAAAACCAGGTTCTGAGAGGAGAGGGGGTCAGAATACAGCAAGACTCCATTAGAAGAAACACAATTACTAAGGTGAGTAATTTTTTCTTCAAACAACATGAAGTCTTGCTGTATTCTGACAGTATGCAGATTACCAAGCAGTACCTCCCAGGAGAAGGGTACATAACCTACTTAGGAAATAGGCTCTGCAGCACTGCTGTACAAAACCTAGCATCACTCCTAACCTGGATGTCCAGAGAGTAATGCTTGGTAGAAGTATGAAATGTTTTCCAGGTGGCTGCTTTACAGAGCTCTAAGAGGGGTATATCTCTGGCCGCAGCCAGAGAAGCAGCTGTACCTCTGGTAGAATGAGCCCTCAGGCCTGAAAGGAGTATTTTGCCTAGCTTGCCATAGCAGAATTGTATACAGGAAACAATCCACCTTGCAATAGTTTGTTGGTAGCAAGTCTACCTTTCCCCACTTCACAATAAGTGAGGAAGAGTTGGGAAGAGCCGGATCTAAAATTCTTAGTTCCTTCTAAGTAGTAGCTAAGGGCTCTTAATATCCAGGCTATGCAATCTCCTTTCCCCTGAAGAGGAATGATCAGTGAAAAAGACAGCAAAGGACATGAACTGGTTCAGATGAAAATCTGACCCCACTTTGGGTAAGAACCTCCTATTGGTCCGAAGGACCACCTTATCTCTTTGGAATGAAATGAAGTCAGGCTCCACTGACAGAGCTTGCAGTTCACCGATCCATCTGGCAGAGGTATTAGCTACCAGACAGCTTTTCAAGTCAAGTACTTGAGGTCTGCAGAGACCAAAGGCTCAAAGGGTGGTTGCCTAAGTTGAGCAATGTAAGCATTGAGATCCCAAGCAGGAATAGGTTCCTTGTGGGGGGGGGGGGCGGTTACTATGAAGTAGCCCCTTAAAAAATTTACAGAACACAGGATGAGAAGCTAGAGAAGAAGGCTTCCCCACTGATAAAAATGCAGAGACAGCAGATAAATGCACCTTGAGGGTAGCTGGTCTGAGGCCTAGGCTACTGAAATGAACCGTATAGTCCAGAACTGCAGACAAGTCAGCAGAGTCTGGTGATATCTGTTTACTAGAGCACCAAACACAAAACCTTTTCCATTTGGAGTTGTAGGTTTTTCTAGTGGCAGGTTTACGAGAAGCCTTGAGGGTGTCTGGAACCCCCTGAGACAGATTCAAATTTACATATTCTAGCTCTTCAAGAGCCAAGCACTGAGATAGACTGAAGATAGGGATACCAAATTCTCCTCTTAGAGGAAGTTAAAAGATTGTGATTTCTGGGGAGAGCCAATGGAAGAGGGACTGCCAGAGACAGCAAGAGAGGATACCAAGGCTGCCTGGCCCAGTCTGGAACAATCAGGATCACTTTGCAAGATCGTGACCTTATCTTGACCAGAACTCTGAACAATAGGGGAAAGGGGGCATACAGAAATTTCCCTGACCAATCCAACAGCAGAGAATCCAGGGGGACTGAGCTCAATACTGGGGGTCTGCAACAGAAAACAGGAAGCTGGTGATTGTCTGGGGCTACAGAGAGGTCCATCTGAGGAGTGCCCCATCTTAGAAATATCACTTTTTTTTTTGAAATTTCTCTTTATCCTCCTCACAGCCTGCCTCCTCCGACCCTTCAGCGATGATCTCCAGACATCCCACTGCCCGGAACCCTGCCCACACAGACCACAGATCCCCATGGAGCCGCAGTTTGACCGGGAGACGAGTGGAGGGGTTCTAACCCGTAACTTACATTTTCGTTGGTCTCGCGGTCTGTTGGGAGGGCACGGGCACATCATGGGCACGTCCGAGGTCCTCGTATCTTCCCCGACGAGGCAGGCTCCTTTTCCTCTTTCTCCCTCCCGAGCAGCTGGACGACCTCCTCTGGCGTCATGGCGCCGACGTCGGCGTCCGTGCTGCTCAACGCCAACCATCCTCAGTGGGCTTGCAGTTCCCGAGCCTCCACTGGCCGTGCGTCGGGCATCGGGCCGATCCCTCCTCGAGCAGGCGAGCTGTCGTCGAACGCTCAAGCCTGTCTCACCCCGGCCGACCCACCGACTACCCGAGTCCACTCCCGAACCCAGAAATATAACTTTTAGCACTAGAGGATCCAGGGACCATTCGTGATGGCCCTGAGAAATCCTGCTCAAGACATCTGCCAAAACATTGTCCCTCCCTGGAAGGTGGATTGCTACCAGGGATGTCTGTAGAGAATAGGTCAGAGACCAGACTTTCATGGCTTCCGTGCACAAGGCCGTCGATCAAGTGCCTCCCTGCTTGTTTATGTACCACATGGTGGTGGTGGTGTCTGTCCTCACCTGAACCACCTTGTTTTGTACTGAATTTGCGAAAGCCTGTAAGGCAAAGTATACTGCCCTGAGTTCTAGAAGGTTGATATGGAAAAGAGACTCCTGAGGGGACCACACTCCTTGTGCTGTGAGGGTTCCCAAATGAGCTCCCCTTCCCAGGAGAGAAGCATCTGTGGCCAGAACCACAGAATGAGTCTGAGATATGAATGGGACTCCTTGTCTGAGGTTGTCATGATATAACCACCACTGGAGGGCATGGGTCAATGTCTGAGTCACTGGAATCAGTTTGGTGAGAGGGTCTTTTTTCTGGGACCAAAAAGCCCTCAAGTGAAACTGGATGTCCCTCATCTGAAACCTGGCCACTGGAACCACTGCAATGGCAGCTGCCATGTGGCCCAGTAGTTGGAGAAAATGCCTTGTTGGACGAGAAACCAGGAGACGAAATGAAGAAGCTAGGTCTGTAAGGGCCCTTACCCTTGACAAGGGAAGAAAGGCCTTTGCCTGGACGGTGTCCAACTCCACCCCATGAAGGTGAGGAGCTGCACTGGTTCGAGAACTGACTTTGGAAGATTGAGGAGGAATCCCAGGGAAATGAGCACTTGCTGGATCACTTGTAGATTTGACTTGACTTGGGCTGGAGACTGTCCCACAATGAGCCAGTCGTCACGATATGGGAAAATTGAGATGTTCTGCCTCCTTAAAAAGGCTACTACTACTGCTAGGCATTTTGTAAAGACCCTTGTGTGCTGATGTTAGCCCGAAAGGCATTGCCCTGAATTGATAATGGCCTGAGGGCAGTATGAATCTGAGATACTTTCTGTAGGAGCACCTGATGAGAATGTGAAAGCAGGCATCCTTGAGGTCCAGGGAAGCTAACCAGTCCCCTGGCCTTAGAGAGGGAAGAATTATTCCCAGAGTCACCATTCTGGACTTTGGCTTGAGTAGATGCTTGTTTAAGTATCTTAGGTCTAGGATGGGCCCCCACTCCCATCTTTTTTGGGGTAAGGAAGTATCTGGAGTACAGATACTTGCCCGAGGGGTGTAGGAACTCTCTCTCTCTATGGCTCTGAGAGCCAACAGAGAGGAAACCTCTGCCTCTAGGGCAATGGTTTCAGAGATGTTTGCAGGTGGAAAAGACCTGACCCTCAGCTTTGGAAATTTTTTGAAACTGAGGGCCAGTCCCTGGCTAGCAACCTCCAGGACCCACATGTCTGAGGTAACAGACTTCCAGGTCTGGAAGTAGTAAGCCAGCCTGCCTCCTACAGGGATTGGGGAGTCGACCCAGGCTGACACCTCATGGTGTCTGCTTAGTAGGACCCTTAGGCTGAGAGGTGATTGCAACCCTGCTCATCCCCCTCCTGCTTCTCCCTCTAAAGAACCCCCTCTGGGAAAAAGAAGAGGAAGCCTGTGCCTGGTAGAAAGGCATGTGAAAAGGCCTGTCCCTGCCCTCGCCTGCTGCTTCTGAGGAGTTGACTGCCTTTCCTTGGCTTGTGCACTCCTATAGGTGGTCCTGTACGCATCCATCTTTTCCATGTAGTTCTCTGTCTGCTCCGCAAACAGATAATTACCTTCAACAGGGAAATCCATGGCCTTAGCCTGGGTATCCTGTGAGAGGCTAGTACATCTGAGCCAAACCATCCTCCGAAGAGCCACAGATGTAGCCATGACTCGTGATGAAACATCACTGGAGTCCACAGCAGCATGAAACTGAACCTTAGATGTCTCTATCCCATCAGCAGCCACCTCCTCCAGCTCCTTGGCTAGCTGGGGGGACGACGCCTGTTTAGCCAGATCCAAAACAGACTCCAACCTGGACTTTTGGTATCTAGCTGCATGGCCATGTAATTAGCCTGTCTGAGTCCCAGAGAAGATGCCAGGTACTACTTCTTAGCCATGGCATCTATCTTCCTGGAGTCCTTATCTGGGGTGTGTGAATCCAAGGGTATGCTAGCCTTGTCACAGGCTGCAGCCTGCACTACCCCAACATGGCTGCAATGCTGGTACAGGAACTCCATAGCTGAGCCTGACAGCATGTACCTCCTGCCCATTCGTCTGTCCACTGGAGGCAATAAATTTTGAGGTTTTTAAAAGGTCGTGAGTATGTTTCCCAAAAGATTTGAGTAAGGGAACAGACAGTCTCTTGGACTCTGGGATGTCCATCATTTCTACAAAATCAGGCTCTCCCTGCTCCTTAACAGCTTCATCCACAGGGAACTGGAGGGTGTCAGCCGCTTTCCTGTAAAACATAAAGTGGGAAGGGGACTCAGAAAGCCTGGGAGGGGAAACTCCTGAAGGTTTGTCTGGGGAGATGTCCGGTTCAATGGGCTCATCTAGACCTTCCCCACTGTCTTCATCCTTATCATCAAACTCTTCTTCCCCCTCCCATTCTGGCTCATAATATTCTTCCAAAGAATAATCGGAAACCGAGGGAACCGACTGAACTGAGCGCCTACCGAGAGGTGCCGGATCGGTCGGAACTGAACGGAGCGATTCCACAATACTAATTGCCCTGGCAATTTCCTCGGCGGTTGGATGGTGGCCGACTTTTCCTTCTTCTTCTTTTTTGCAGGACCCGACCCCTCAGGGTCAGCTCTCCTCTTGCCCAAGGAAGTCTGGCCCTGGTCAGAGGGCACTCCCTCAGGTTCGGTCGGAACTGAACCGGGCTGGCCATCCAGGTCAGCGGACTTCTCGGCCTCTTCCTCCCTAAGCCTTCTCAACCTTTTTTCTAGGGTGGCCTTAGGGACATTTTTGCATATTTGACAGTCTGAATCGAGGTTGTCAAACCCCAGACAATAAACACAGGTGGTGTAGGGATCAGCCTTAGCAAAGGCCTCCCCACACACACTACAGTGCTGAAACCCAGTGGGCCGGGTTTTTCTTTTGGGTTTCTCAGACATGGACACAGTAAAACAGAAAACTTACCCTTTACATGGCTTCAGGCCAGGTAAGACAAACGTATCGGTTCCTAACCGTGTGACGGGTATTGGAAAAAAACGTTAAACAGGTTTTTTTGGAACCGATCAGCACCGGAATCACCACAGAATCAAAAGTGATCGGTTCAGCCGAACCGACCATAACAATTTTTAAGTTTTACAGTTTCCACAGAATTTACTACAGTACACTACCTCTACTACTTACTGTACCACATATAGGGATCTGAACCGAGGAAAAAGTATAAAAGTTTCGGTTTAAACCGACGATTTTCACTAGCGCGAACCGAAAGCGACAGGAGAAACTCCAGAGCGACTGTTCAGTTAGGTGGAGTAAAGAATTTGACGGTTACACCTGAAAGTGCAACAGACAGAGGTTTGAACCGAGCACGAGCTCAACGTTCTATGCTCTTAGCATAGAGTTAACTCTTTCATCTTCGGAGCAGTTCACGTGCTGGGGCTAACTGCATACTGTCAGAATACAGCAAGACTTCATGTTGTTTGAAACTGGAGTTCTCACAAACCATAAATATTGTCCACATCATTGGTAAAGAGCGACTCTAGAAGGCAAGTGTGTCACTTCTGAGAAAACTTGGAAAAATATTTTAGCCACACTTCAGCTGATTTTTTTTTTTTTTTTTACACTGCATTAATCTCAATTCCCTTTTTCTTCATTATAAGGTTAAGTAAACAATATGCCATGAGGGTGTGTGAGTCGTTGCCTGAAAAACGCACAATCCAAAGTGCCTTTAGCACCTGAGGAGTGCGTTTATCAGACACATAACCCGCCCATACCCCAAAATGGTTTACTGCACTTATAAAATGGGTCCTACAAGTTAATACTGTAAGAGTAAAAAAAAAGTTTCTTTTACTTTATTTATTAAGCTTTTTTTTGGTCCCTGTCGCCTCCTTCCACCAACTGGCGACGGGGACACATATGTATTTTTTATGGATTTTTCCCCTGGCACCCCCCAGGCCCCGGCGCACAAGCATGTGGAAGCAGGCCTCGCACCCTGTGGCGCCAGCTCAGCCCCTTCCACCTCCCAATACTTCTGCCACCCCCTCTTTGCCTACGCTACCAATCCGGCCTCAACCCAGTGGATGCAGAACTATGGAGGAGGGGGGTGCCAACCAACCCTCACCACCCTGAGGAGAGCTGCCCGCAAGCATGCTCAATCCTGCTCC
The DNA here is from genome assembly GCA_016271365.2 of Neoceratodus forsteri. Classification (NCBI taxonomy): domain Eukaryota; kingdom Metazoa; phylum Chordata; order Ceratodontiformes; family Ceratodontidae; genus Neoceratodus; species Neoceratodus forsteri. Next base: position 1,367,793,343 of record CM057449.1, read on the forward strand.
GCCCTCCCCACCACACTGGCATCCCAATGACCCAAGCTCGTTCCTGAACCCGGGTCACCAGCATAGCGCTAGGTAAGGCGTCCAGCGCCTCAACCCTTTGCACTACTGGGCCAGCAGTTTTTTAATATTTTTTATTAAAAAAATGGTTTCCCCATTACATAAAAAAATACAGTTACATAAGAACTTACTGTAACAGTAGATCTTCGAGAGGATCTCTTACAGCAGGCCATCACTGGTAGGACTTAGCTGTCAGGCACCTGGACCACACAGAAACTTTTCTAACTAGCAGTGTACTAGAGGGGGCAGCCCACCTCCAATGTCAGTGGCTGATGCGAGTCTATTCTATATAAGGTGGGTGCACCCCCATATCCTCCTCAGTTCTCCAGCCGGAGACCATAAGCAGGATACTGGAAGGGAAGAACCGAGGAGGATGCCGATGTAGCCTTACAGCAGACAGGAAAAGCAGAGTAAAAGCAGAAGGCTCATCCCGACAGAAGGGGAGAGACAGGCACAGCAAGAGCAAACAGGGGAAGGAGGGAGGAAAAGCAGGGCCTGTTGCAAGAGATCCTCTCGAAGATAGAACAGTTATGTAAGAACTTACCATAACAGGAAGGCCCGGTGGTGCTGAGGGTTGAGGCGCTGGACGCCACACCTCTCGCCACGCCGGCAACCCGGATTTGGAAGTGGACTCAGGTTGTCGGGGGTCAGCAGGGGTGGGAGGGGACTGAACATCTGGAGGACAGCTCTCCCCTCCTGAGTGGATATCGGGGCATGTCTCGCTCCCCAGTGGCCCTGATGGAGATCAGGGGACCCTGCGGGAAGCGATGCCACAGCGCTGGGGGAGAAGGAGTGGCGGACATCTGCATGTGAGGTGCGCTGATGTCATTGCATGCCCGCGTGCTGAGGGGGAAGCAACACAATGCCGAAAACCCTGAAGGCCCAGGAAGGCAAAGGGAGACTCTGGGAACTGGCACCCACATCCCACCACCGGACCAAACCTCCAGTGGCCCCGATCCAGGACAACTCCTCTAATCTATGACAGGCCGCCAGGTAGGTGGGACGGGCCTTCTCCCGGGGTGATCCGGGGGCTTCAGGCAGGGAGTAGAGTCGTCAGTTGAGAGTGTACTCCCGAGAGATGCCCTGGCCCACTGGAGCAGAAAAATACTGTACCAAAAAAAAAAAAAAACTTATCATAACAGTAGATCTTTGAGGGGATCTCAGTCATCAGGTCCCATAGACGGAACTTCACCATCGGTGAAGCAAGATCCACACGGAAGATTTTCAGCAGTACAACTGGGGGCCACCAACGCCGATGTCATCTGTCGATGTCACCAACCGTATAAAGGCATGAGCAGCCCTGCCCCCTCCTCAGTTCTTTCCCCCAGAGACAAAGGGAGCACAGCTCAAGTCATCTGGGGGCTGGAGAGAGAGAAAGGTGCCCAGGATCATATGAAAGGCTGGACAGACCAGATAGCCAGTACTAAGAGAGAGACCCGCAAAAAGGGGGATGGTGGGAGGGAAGGTGGACCCGATGACTGAGATCCCCTCAAAGATCAACATACTTGTTGCAGCAGAACACAATGCAATTTGCCAACCATTTGGATAAACACTGCTTAGAAGCTGAAGCGCCCTCTCTACCTGGGACGAAGGAAATAAACTACTTCGACTTTCTACATTCCTTGGTGCGAAGCAGGAAGCACTTCAAAGTTCTGCATACATCTAACGTATGGAGCAGTGCTTCTCCCGGATTGGCACACTCTAGAAAAGAAACAGGAAGGTGGATAGATTGATTGAGTGCAAACTCAGAGACCACCTTAGGAAGAAACTTAAGATTTGTATGCAAAGACACCCTGTCTTTGTGAAAAATCAAATTAAGTTTCCTCGCACCAGAGGACCTGAAGCTCTGAAATTCTTCAAGCAGAAGCACTGGCAACTAAAAATAACGCTTTTCAAGAGAGAAAGGGTAACTCGCAAGTTGCAGTTGGCTCAAAGGGAGACAGGGTAAACTTCTCCAAAACAAAATCAAATCCCAAGCCAGGACAGGAGAATTGATTGGGGGTTTCAGATGCAGGACGCCCCTTAAAAATGAACGGGAGACATCAAGCTGAGCAATCGTGCGGTCACCCATGGGCTCATGAAACGCAGAAATAGCCGAAAGGTGCACTTTGAGGAAGGAGCACTGGAGACCCGAGTCAGACAGAGAGATCAGGCAGTCCAGGATGTGATTCACCGGACTGGTGAAAGGATCCAGACTATGCTTGGCAGTCCAGATGACAAACCTCTTCCACTTCACAGCATAAGTGGCTCGAGTGGAAGGCTTACGGGTGGCCACTAGGATGTCCGCTACTCTATTAGATACTCCAAATCCGGCTATGGATATGTCCTCAGGAGCCAAGCATGCAGATAGAGGGACCTGAGGATGGGATGCACCAGAGTCCCCTGATCCTGGGTCAGTAGGTTCCTGCATAGGGAAGGGACCGGAGGTTCCTTCGCCAACTGCTGTAGCCGACGAAACCATATCTGCCAAGACCAGAATGGAGCTACCAGAATCATACTGGCCCCCTCCATCTGCAGCTGGATTAGCTCTCTCTGAATGACAGGAAACTGAGGGAAGGCATAAAGGAACCTCCCGCTCCAAGAAAGGGACAATGCATCTCGCCAGAAGACTCAGGGCTCTGGATTTAGCAAGCAAAAACTGGGCAGTTTTGCACTGAGTGGGGATGCAAAAAGGTCCAACTCTGGATGACTCCATCTGTCGAACAAGTCTTATGCGATGGATGAGGGAAGCTCTCATTCGTGAATGCTGGACTGAGTCTGGCAGAGGGTGTAGACAGAATGAGAAGGGACCTGCAGAAACTTGAAGAATGGTCAAGGGTTTGGCAGTTGAAATTCAATACAAAGAAGTGCAAGATAATGCATATGGGGCACAAAAACCCTGGCACAATATATCAGTTGGGGGTGAGGATATAGCATGCACCAAGCAGGAAAGGGATCTTGGGGTTGTCATCTCTGATGACCTCAAGGTAGGGAAACAGTGTGACAAGGCATCAGGTAAAAGCAAATAGGATGCTGGGATGTATAGGCAGGGGCATCACCAGCAGGAAAAGGGAGGTCATAATTCCGCTATACAAGACACTAGTGAGGCCCCACCTGGGTACAGTGTACAGTTCTGGAGACCATACCTACGTAAGGACATAGACAGGGTAGAGAAGGTTCAGAGGAGGGCAACAAAGATGGTGCATGGATTGCATCACAAGTCCCTATGAAGACAGGTTGAAGGAACTGAACATGTACTCCCTGGAGGAGAGGAGGGAGAGAGGGATATGATAGAGACATACAAGTATCTTACAGGGAGGAACAGGGTGCAGGAAAACACTATTTTTAAGCGAAAGAGATGTTTCAGGACTAGAGGGCATGGGATGAAGTTGAAGGGAGGACGATTCAGAGGAAACATGAGAAAGAATTTCTTCACAGAACGGGTGGTGGACAAGTGGAACACCCTGCCAGAGGAAGTGGTGGGGGCTGAAACAATCATGGGATTTAAGAATGCATGGGATAGACATAAAGGAATTCTAGAGGTCAGGGGTAAGGGGAAATAAGACTTCTAGGAAAACAAACTGAACTTACAAGCTCAAATGGGCAGACTAGGTGGGCCATAGGCCCTTATCTGCCGACACTGTCTATGTATCTATGTATCTATGGCTGAGACTGTCCGCCAGAGTGTTTAGCATGCCTGGCATGTGGACCACTGAGAGTGTCAGACCGTGATCCAACACCCAGTACTACACCCTGCATGAGGGGTACAAATGTGTTCCCACCTTGCTTGTTTGTTTCTTTTTTTAAACTTTGTTTTTCAATTTTTATCATATACATGATAATACTGGCACATATAGTAAACAGGCCATACGAGTAGATCCCATTTAGGACAACAGTCCCTTAATCAAAGGATATTACATGCATTTACTGTATTTTGATACATTATAGGAGGGGATTTCTAGTTAATAAACCAAACAATAGTCCCACATATTGCTGCAATAATGAAACCAAGAGCAACATGGCTAATTCAACAATGAAAGGATTGTCCAGCAATTCCAGTCCATAAAAGATGCATCTCTGGGGAGAATAATGACGCCATGTGTAACACCTGAATGTAAGCAGTAATACAAATTAAATTTCTGTAGCAGAGACCCTTCCCCACGTAAAAAGTATTCCCCCAAAACCTCCACACTACTAGTTAGACAGTTTAACTTGAAAACAAAACTTGCATTTCACAAGATCAGATCTCAGCTCCCAACAGTCGAGCAGAATTTTACAATACACTTAACTGTTTATAACTACAATAATTATCAGGGCCAAACACTTAAGGCACTCGGGCAAAGAAGGGAAACATCACAACTAGTCCTGAGCCCGAAGCAATGGGTCTGGCCTACCGTACAAAACAATTCAATTCACAGTTCTTAAGGTATATTACAGCACAGTAGTTCAATTAGTATAGGACAAACACTGCCTCAAGTGTCTCCCGGATCATCTGAGTCACTGCCCGCCTCGGGTCTATCCCTCCGTTCAGCTACACGACGATCGGCCCACTTACTGGCTTCCATTGGATCCGAGAAAAAAAATGTTTTACCCTGGTGAAAGAACCGATGCCGGGCCGGGTAGATCATCGTGTGGATTATTCCAGCATCCCTCAACACTCGCTGGACTCCGTCGAATCTCTTCCTCCGTTGTCTAGTAGCACAACTTACGACCAGGAAAATGTAAAACTGGCGATCACCTTGTGAAGACGGGCTAGCTCGACAGGCATATCTTAAAATCCGGTCCCGGGCTCCAACTCTGGAGGTTACCACCATTAAATTTCTGGGTTCTTCAGACGTCTGAGAGTGGCCTCGGGGAGTGATCCAATACACTTTTTGGATATCCCAATTGCCATCTTCACCTTCTGGTAATAGTTTCTCTGTGAGTCAGTCCTGGATGAACATTAGTGGGTGGTCCCCCTCACAGCCTTCGGGGAGACCAAGAATCCTGATGTTCGCCGAGCGCGTTTGATTTTCTAGTGTCTCCAACCTGGCCCAGAGATGCTGGTTTTCTTTCACCTTGAGGGCAGTCATACTTGTTAAGGCGTCCATTTGTTTGCAGACTTCTTGCATCTCGCCTTTAATCCCCTTCATGGTAGTCTCCAAAATGAATACACGGCCTTTAGAATCATCAACTTTCTGATTTAAGGTTGAAACAGAAGTAATCAGCCTCTGCAGCTTTTGTCCCAGAGATGCCATCGTTTCTCCAGAGCTTGGTTCAGCCTCGGCCTGTAATGCTGCATCTAGCCTAGAGGACCCACCAGTCCTTTTACTTGTGTCTGCTCCACCAGCTGCTTTATGTTTTTTAGGATCGCACATTTCCAGCAAATAGAAGGTGCTCTTTCTACTGGCAGTGTTCAAAATGCAATTCAGGACTTGTAAGATGAGGATTAAGGCAGATTTTAATAATAGTGTGGAGAGCTCTGTAAATCTGCTGCTACTCAGCTTGGGCTCCACAGCTCCCCCACCATGTAGAAGACTACATCGAGATTGGCTGACTGCACCAGCAGCTGACCTGGAGCAAGGTGTTCCTGAAAGGCCTGCATGGCACACAGCACCACCCTCATCTCCAGGACACTGATATGCAGGGAGATTTCCAAATGGGACCAAAAGCCCTGGGTCTGGAAAGGACCCAAGTGTGCTCCCCAACCCAGACTGGACACATCCGTGGTGAGGATCAGCTGTGGGGAGAAGATCTGGAATGGGACACCCTGAAGCAGGTTCAAGGGGTCCATCTACCACTGTAGTACCTTCCAGACTGGGGAAGATACCTGGACTGGATGATTAACTCGTCCGTACACTGGTCCCACTATACCCGGAGGGTCCACTGGAGGATGTTCATATGAAGTCCGGCTAGCGGAACGGTGGGTATGGCCGCTGCCATCAGACCCAGCAATCTCAGGTACACCCTGGCAGGAATATAATGGCTTTGAGCGACTTCTTGAGCTTGAGCTCAAAGGCACTCCGCCCTGTTCTGAGGCAGGAATCCCTTTCCCTGCACCAAATCTAGGACCGCCTCTTGTATTGCAGCCTTTGGGACAGTTCCAGAACCGACTTGGGCAGATTAACAGTGATGCCCATGGAGCGAAACAGCTGGAGAGTTTTCTCCAGAGTCAGCAGAAGCTGTTCCATAGAAGTGGCCTTTAGAAGCCAATCATCCACGTAAGGGAAAACATACAGTCCCTCTCTTCTGAGAGCTGCTGCGACCACTGCTAAACACTTGGAAAAGACCTGCGGTGCAGAGAATAAACCAAAGGGCAGCACTTTGAAATGATAGTGCTCACCCTGAAATGCAAAGCGGAGAAACCTCCTGTGAGGGGGAGAAATACAGGTTACTCACCTGTAACAGGAGTTCTAGGAATGGTATATGTTATTCATCCACACTTATTGGCAGGTTCCTTGCCGCTTTAAATCTTGCCGGAAGGTCTTCAAGCTAGCTCCTCCCACCCACCCGGGTGGTAAAACTCTCGACTCCGCCCCATGATGCCAGATCTGGCCGCTGGAGAGAACTCAGGTCTACCGGGCCGGAGTTTGAGAGCCTAGGATGAACAACATATACCATTCCTAGAACTCCTGTTACAGGTGAGTAACCTGTATTTCTAGGGACATGGATATGTTGTTCATCCACACTTATTGGCAGACTCCTAGCAGTTCTCCGGGAGGAGGGAGGCAAGGCGCACACCCCCTATATACTTACTTGGGGAACAGAGATTGAGAACCGAGGCCCCAAAACCAGCATCCCGGCGTGACTCAAGGTCGATGTGGTAGTGGGAAATAAAGGTGTGTGCTGACTTCCAGGTAGCAGCCCTGCAGATTTCCTGGATAGGACATCCTGGAAGCAGCCACCGATGCAGTAGTATGGCGGGTAGAATGAGCTCTTATCCCTCTGGGAGGCTCCATGCCCGCCAACTCATAGCAGAGATTTATGCAGGAGGTGACCCATCTGCCCATCGTCCGCTTGGCTGCAGGTCTGCCAGGTGCGGCTTCAGCGTAGGTGACAAACAGCTGGCGAACCTCTCCCCGAATTTCAGCCGTGCGCTCCTTATAATAAGCGAGCGCTCTTCTAGGGTCCAGAGTATGGAGCCTATATACGGCCTCCGAGGTGTGATTGGGGTAGAACACCGGCAGAGTCAACACCTGATTAAGGTGAAACTCCGACACCACCTTCGGAAGGAATTTCGGGTGGGGGCGTAGGACAACCTTGTCCCTGTGGAAGACCAGGTAAGGAGACTCGATGCTAAACGCCTGGAGTTCTCCCATCCTTCTGGCTGACGGATAGCCACCAAGAAGACGGTCTTCCACGACAGGTGGGGGAGACCACACCTGTGCATTGGTTCGAATGGCTTGCCCATGAGCTTTGCCAGTACCAGCAGTAAATCCCACGGAGGTGGGGGTTCCCGCACTGGAGGGGAAATGTGATCAAGGCCTTTGAAAAAGCGCCCGACCACTTTTTCCTGCGCCACTGACTGCTGACCGCCCGCGCCGTAAGCAGAAATGGCTGCCAGGTGCACCTTAAGGGTCGCCGACCTAAGCCCTGACTAGATAGGGACCATAGATAGTCCAAAATGCTTGCCACAGGACACAGAAAGGGTCCAACCCTTTTTCCCGACACCAAATGGAGAACCTCTTCCATTTGAAGGCATAGCATTTTCTGGTCGACTGCGGGACGCCTCAACGACGTTGAGGACCTCGGCCGGAAAGACCCAAGGCCTGGAACTCGCTAGCCAGGAACCAGGCCACAGGTGCAGGGATTGAAGGTCCGGATGGAACACCTTCCCCTGATTGACTGAGAGCAGGTCCGGGCGAGCTGGAAGCTGCCGCGGAGTCCTGGAGCTGAGACTGAGGAGATCTGGGTACCAGAACTGGCGAGGCCAGTCTGGGGCTATCAGAATCACCTGCGCCTTGTCCCTCCTCGCTTTCAGCAGGACCCTGTGAATCAGGGGAACGGGGGGAAAGGCGTAAAAGAGGCCCGGGGTCCACGGCCTCGAGAAGGCATCCCCCTGCAGCGAGCCCTGCTGAGGGGCGCGGGCATGAAACAGCCTCAGCTTCGCATTCTCCTTGGAGGCAAACAGATCCACCAGAGGTGTGCCCCAGCGGGAGAACAGGTCTTGTACTATTTCCGGCAGGAGAGACCACTCGTGCGATGCAGCCCCTATCCGGCTCAGGGCATCGGCCAGGGTGTTGGAGGCTCCTGCCACATGAATGGCCAGGAGATCCGCCTCCAGGCTGCGCACTAGTGACCAGATGCGGAGAGCTTCCTTGCATAGAGGCAAGGAGCGCGTCCCGCCCTGGCAGTTTAGATAGTACATGGTCATGGTATTGTCCGTCTGGACTCGGACCACTTGACCCCGGAGAAACGGAGCAAAGGCGGTGAGAGCTAGGCGGACCGCAAGGAGCTCCAGCAGGTTGATATGGCATCGGGACTCCCGCGGGGACCAGAGGCCATGCACTCGGTGTTCCCCCAGATGGGCACCCCAACCCATCAAAGAGGCGTCGGTCGTTAGGGAGACCGTCGGCTCGGGGCGGACAAACGGGATACCCTCCTGCAGATGAGATGGAACGGTCCACCACTGGAGAGCGTTCCACATCTCCTGGGTCGTCCACACACGCTGGTCCAGAGGATTGCAACGCTGTGACCACTGACTGGCTAGTCCCCACTGGAGGGGGCGCATGTGCCAGCGTGCCCAACGGACTACGCTGGTACAGGCCGCCATGAGACCCAGAAGTCGCAGGGAAGTCCCGGCAGGGCGATTGCCCAACCAGAAATGATTGGGCAAAGGAGGAAAGAACCTCGCCCTGTCCGCGGGAGCCGTGCTTTGGCTCAAGAGAGTTGAGCTCTGCCCCGATGAAGGATATCACCTGCTTCGCTCGAGTTCGACTTGGCCTCGCTGACCAGGAGGCCCAGTTGAGAGCAAACCCGAGGGCCAGATTTCTGGACCGCTCCACCTCAACCTGGAGGCTGCTATCAGCCAATCGTCCAGGTGAGGTACACCAACCCCTCGGCGCCCAGAGAAAGCTGTCACCGCTGGATGCATTTGGTGAAGACCCTGGGAGCTGAAGAAAGGCCAAAGGGCATGGCCTGAACTCGAAGAGGGATCCCTCCGCCTGAAGCGGAGGAATCTCTGATGAGACGGACGGATAGGGACGGAAAGAACGCTCCTGGAAGTCCAGAGAACAGAACCACACGCCGTGTTCCAGAGATGGTATTATCTGAGCCAGAGTGACCATTCTGAAGGTTCGAGACCTTAGGAACTTGTTCAGGTCGTAGGTCTCAAGATGGGCGCCAGCCCCCGTCGCTTCGGGACCAGGAAGTACCTGGACACGAACCCTGGTTCTGATGGAGGGTCCTCTATCTCTTTATCACCCCTTTCTGAAGGAGGAGGGCGATGTCAGCTCGACGAGCCTGTAGAGATTCTGGGGACCTAAGCGCGCTGCGGGCGATGCCTGAAGGGTGCAGCCTGCTCGATTCGAGAGGCAGGCTCTTCCCACCACCTTCAAAACCCACCTGTCCGTGGTAACAGCGGACCAGGCGGAAAGGAAGTGTCGGAGCCGTCCTTCCATGGGGGAACTAGGACAGGTGACGGGGATGGGGTGACACCCTCAGCCCGCTCACTTAGCAGGCTTGGAGGAAGGACCGCCTGGGGACCATCAGGGCCTTTTTCCTCCTTGCTTCCTATTAGAGGAAGCTGATGGCTTGGGCTTGAATACCAAGGTTTCAGCCTGCTGGCCCTGACGCTGTTGTTGGGCTGGGCGGTGGCGGGAGTAGAGGGACGAAAGGGCTTAGGCTGGGCTTATGACCCTTGTCCTCTGCGCCGACGGACCGAATCCAGGGTGGCATTGATTTTTCGATCCTGGAGGTGGCCTTCCACCCAGGGCCGAAGAGGTCTGTTCCCAGGAAAGGAACGTCCGCAAGCTTGTGCTGGGTATCCGCGGTAAAGGTGGATATACGCAGCCACGCCCGCCGACGCATGGCCACAGCGGCCGCCACTGACCGGGCACATGAGTCTCCTATATCCAGAGCAGTCTGGAGCTGCTGCTTGGCTACTGCCCTGCCCTGATCCCGCACCTGCTTGACCGTAGTCTGCAGGTCGGCGGGAAGATGAGGGACAACCTCATCCAGGGAACCCAACAGGGCATGGGAGAAATGTGCCATGAGGACGGCCGAACTGGCCTGACGAAGGCCGAGAGAAGAGGCAGCATACACTTTCCGCCCGGAGTAGTCCAATTTCTTGGACTCTTTGTCGGGCGGTTTGTCCACGTCCCTGGCATTACCGGCACGCCGGAAAACACTGTCCATGACCAGCCCTTCAGCCGAGGGTGTTCAAAACCCGGACAGAGAGCCAGTAGGGACCGCGATACTTTGGCCATCCTGGCCAAGGCGAGGACAGGAAGCCGGACGCTGCCAAAGTTCCAGGGCTGCCCGACAATGGCTTCGCCACTGGAAAGGCTCTCGTGGAGAATCGGTCCAGAATCTCGGTGAGGGATATCTGGCCGTTTGGATACGAGTTCAAGCTTCATCCCAGAGGATTCTGAGATGAGCCTAAGAAGTCCCAGGAAGGACGAAGGGCTATCGTCCACTGACTGCCCCCCAGAAGACTCCAAGTCAAACCGCCTGGAGAACAGGGAGGAGTCATCAGACTCCGACGAGTTGTCGAATAGCTGCCTGGAGCCTGAACCACCCTCCACTTGTCGAGGCTTGTCAGGCGTGAGAGTGACCGACAGCCTATGGGGAAGGCCCTGGGCCAACCGCGACTCTTTCGTCGGGTGCCCCAGCTGTCGGTGAGGTGGAGGCTGTTCCCACCACAATTGGTGGGCAGCTGGAATAGGCTGACAACTGGCCTAGGAACAGGCTCCCGACCACTACTTGGTCCGTGGCAACCACTTAATGGCCGGGAAGAGGCCTGAGCCGCTTATTGGCCAGAAAAATTGTTGCCACATGAGGTCCTCGATTTTCGCAGCTTACACCGGAAGCCTCCTCCTCGCCTGAGGAGGAAGAAGAAGAAGAAGGGAAGAGCGGCGACGCCGCTTGCCGCGGTGCCGAGACCGAGACCGTCTATGTCGACGGGAACGGCTGGACCGCGAAGATGTCCGAGACTGAGACCGAGAATCTCGGCTAGGCCGAGGTCGGTGAGGCTGGGAGCCGAGGATCGGCAATCCCCTCGGTTCGGTCGACATAACCGACGGCTCCTGAGTCACAGGTCAAGATGAGCCGACGGTATCCTCAGTCCTCACCGGGGAACTGGGGAGGGATTGTCGGCTTCTCCAGCCGACAACTCGGCCTAACAGGTCGAGAAAATCTCGACCACGCCGGGGAGTCTCAGTCACCTGGCCTGGACGGGGCACCGTGAAGCCAGTGGTCGAGTCAAAATTGACCAAGTTCGATTGTCGACAAGGAGGGGATCTTTCCCGCTCCCAAGAGCGTCGACGATGAGACTTACTCTTAGACTTCTTCGGCCGATGAAACGGGCTCGAAGAAGTAGGACCCTCGCCTTTTGTTGAGAGGGTCAAGCAAAGCTCCTTAAAGGAAGCTGAATAAGAGGTCCGAGCGATAGAGGAACGAAAGCCGAGAAGAGGAAGTCATGCCTGGGCCGCCTGATGCTCTTCGAGGGCGACCAACCTCTCTAGGTTGTTCATGGATCCCGCAGTCGCGGAAACCGCCAGTCGGGCCTCTTTGGATTTGACCGAGAAATCTTCTTCGGACGCCCCAGATGTAACGGCAGCGCGGTCCTCGAGGACGACCGAGAAGGAGGAACACAGGTCGCAAGCTCCTGGGTCGCGCTCCTGGCCAAGGCAATAAACGCACGTGAGTGCGGGTCCGTCAGAGACATCTTCTGCCCACAGGGACATCTCCAACTGAGTCGACGGTCCATCGTAGCCGCCGAAGGAAGAAGACCGAAGGTAAAGTTATAAAATTTTCAAACCGAAGGATATTAGGCCTAAAACTTAATCGCAGAGCGTTAAGGAGGGAACCTGAGCTTCTAGCGTAAGGAAGATCTGCGCCATGGGGCGGAGCCGAGAGTTTTACCACCCGCGTGGGTGGGAGGAGCTAGCTTGAAGACCTTCCGGCAAGATTTAAAGCGGCAAGGAACCTGCCAATAAGTGTGGATGAACAACATATCCATGTCCCTAGAAACAGATATGTGCAGGTAAGCATCCTGCATGTCCAGTGACCAAAGCTAGGTTTGTGTCTTGAGGAGGGGCAACAGGCCTGGCAAAGATACCATCCAGAACTTGCTGTACTGGACATACAGACTGAGGTCCTGTAGATCCAAAATGGGCCTCAAGTCTCTGGTCTTTCTGGGGACCAGGAAAAACCTGGAATAAACCCCCCTGTTTCTCTGGCACCTGGGTACTGGCTTGATGGCCTGCTTGTGCAGAAGGAACTTGCCCTTATAGCTTGAAAATTTCAACACGATAGATCGTGGTCTCGCATTAGGATCGGAGGGCTTAGGTGTCAGAGCTCTATGGGCTCTCTCAATTTTGAACTGAAAGTCGAGAGGTAAAGCTAGTATGTCTTTGAGAAGATCCTCAAGGAATTCTTCCATGAGCCCTGTTTCAGAGCCCTCGGAGAGATCATATATTCTAATACTGTCCATCTGAGCCCAGGCCTCCATGTCAATTAATTTCAGCTGCATGGTCTCCTGGTGTCTGGCTAGAGAATCGACCACCGCATGCAGTTGTACAGAGTCATCCTCCACCTCCGACACTCTGCTCTCGGCTGTTTCAATCCTGGCTTCCACTTCTGTCAGTCTGGTGTGCAAGCTGTTGAATTCTTGCTTGTTTCCTGCTCGGAAAGCTTTAATTTCTGCCAATAAGGTTTCATATCTTGACCTGGAGAGACACTCAGTCTCTTGGTCCGTGTTATATCTTGGGCGTCAGCTCCGACCCGGAGATGCGCCACAGCCGGGTTCCCGCCGGGGATCTCCCCCATCGCCTTGTTTTAAATACATTTTGCCCTGAGTTTTGTTCGGCCTGTTCTCCCTTAATTCTGGATGCCATTTTCCTACGATTTCTAACTTGCAAGGCTGTTCTAGGGAGGTTTGGTTGGTGGAAGGTGAGGAGCTCTATAGAGAGTCAGCCATCAAGGTCGGTGACATCACTGGAAGTCCCTTCCACCTGCTTAAATGGAGGGAGACGCAACCCCCGACCATCACCGTCTGAAGCCCTGTGAAAGGGGTGGCGGCAAGGAGTCAGAAGGTGAGGGCAGCCCTCAGCTGGGCTGCGGACATGCCTCTGGCAGCCCGCTGAGGGGCTGGGGCAGGCACAGGAAGGGCAGCACTTGCTTTGCGTTTACCCTGGGCCTTGTAAAGGGATCATACCTGTCTATGCGAGAAGTGATGAAGAGGGGCCCTGTGGCCCAATTTTAGCTGGGTATGGTACATGGAGTGGACCGACTTTAAGGCCCTCCCAGAGGTTTGGAGCTCAGAAATAATATTCTGAACATCGCCCCCGAACAGCTTAGGACCCTGAAAGGGGGCATTCATAATGCTGGCTTGGACATCAGGAGTAAAGCCCAAGATTCTAAGACAGGTATGGTGTCTCATGCTAATACGCGCAGCAGCTGCCCGGCCCGAAGCATCCACAGCATAAGCCACCCAGAGGATGTTGGTGGGGACATGTGACCTGGTCTTCAGGGCCATAAGAATTTGCTGTTTGGAGGGGTCATCCGGCATCACCGTGACCACCTCTCTAGCCTGGTCCCACAGCATGTTTTGGTACTGCACCATGTGGGCCAAGTAGTTAACAGCCTGGATGGCAAGGGTGGCTGAGGCAAAGGCACACTTGCCCACTTGATCCAGCTTTCTCGAGACTCTGTCAGGAGAGAGGGCACTGAGGTGCTTCGGTCGCTTGCTGCAGTCATGGGCCACATTAATGACCACACAGTTGGCTTTAGAGTGCTCGCCAAAAAAAGGATCTGCCACCTAGGAGCATGGTAGCTCCTGTGAGAATTCTTAGAGACCACAGGGACAGTATGAGGATGGAGCCACATGGCCTTGGTAACGTCCTATGATTCAATGAATGGGGGGACCACCAAAGGAGAAGCATCACGCTGACAAAAGTAGACCGCCAGGCGGCAACGCTCCGGATCCTGCTCCTCAGTCTCCCACCCCATCATTAGTAGGATATGCATATAATATTCATGAAGGTGGGGTCATCAGGAGATGATCTGGGGACATTAGAGGGCTCCCCTTCATCTCCCGAGGAGATCCCTTGAAAAAGAAGGAAGTCTTCAAACTGACACCATTGTCAGTGGCAGAATCCTCATCCCCAATGTCGCCAGACTGGTGGTCGACCGGGAAAGCAGGGGTGCCCACGTCGGTAGGGCTCCTAGGGATAGCAGTAGCACTCAGTCCTAGGTGGGTCGGCGGGGGGAGGTACAGAGCCCCGAGAAGGCAAGGAAGGGTGAAGCTGAGACTGCGCACCGGGGTTTGGGGCTTGCAAATGTATGAAGGCCCACAGCGTAGCGATCACGACGTGGTAATCCACAGGTGCTGGTGGCAGACCCCCAAGCATGGGACAGCTGCAGAGTGGCTGGGGTCCAAAAGTTGCAGGATAAGGGTAAGCAGGCATCTGTCCCCCCCAGTGCTGGGTAGGGACAGGCCAGCACTGGCCCCCCAGCATCTGGGTCGGATGCACTGGCTATGGTCCCACTGGGGTGGGAAGTATTACAGGCGCCAGTCCTGGCAGCGGCAGGCCAAGCCAGGCATAGGTCCCCTGTGCGTAGGCAGGGAGAAGGGCTGATGAAGGCCCGGCCAGCACCAGAGGTGGGACCGGCGAAGGACCAGGAGGCTGTGGGCGAATAGGTACTGGCCCGGCAGGCGTCAGTATAGGCAACGCCGGGGTGGGATCCGCAGGCACCAGGTTAGGAGAGGCCAGCGCCAGGGAGGAGGGACCCGCTAGGGAAGGCTGGGAGGAAAACGGTGTCTGAGAGATGCCGGTGCCCAGCCGTGTCTGCTACTGTGAAGGAGGGGCAGAACCGGAGGTCTGAGAGTTCGAGATCAGCGTTGGGGGCGAGGGTGATGGGGCGGCACATCGGCAACTGGCGCCAGCCGCACATGTGCCAGCTGGAGAAGCTTAAGCCAAGCCACCTGTTGAAGAGCCTGCAGATAACAAGGGCTGAAACAGCAGGGGCTGGGGGGAGGATAAGAGACACCTTGCTGTGAAGGGCCACTGCCGGTCACAGAGATACGGCCGGGTGGCAGCCCTGAAGGGGTAGGGGCGTGCGGGGCTAAGAAGGCCAACCCTCCCCCGAGGGTGGAAGATCCTGACACAGTCGTTTTAGGTATACTGGGGTCGGTGCCGGTCCTTGTCCTGGTGTTTGTGCTTCCCTGATGAATTTTCCTTGGACTTACATGAAGAGGAGCCAGAGGACTGGGCCAGAGAAGTGGAAGAGCTCCAGGCCTGCAGCTCCCGTTCCATCTGGGCAACCTTCTGCTGGAGGAGATGATTTTCGAGGGTCCTCTGGCAGCATCTCCTGGTGGCCGGGTTAAATTTCTGGCAGACAGAGTGGCCGTCCTTGTCTGGGATCTGTTTGTCACAGGCACACTTAGTGGAGCACACAGAAGAAGAGGAAGGCTATGAAGACAAACATTATGAAGAAACACTGAAAAATGTTGATGTTTAACTTAAAAAACAAGAAAACAGGTTTCAACTGTAGCTGTGACAGAGTCCACGGTCTGATGTGCACTGGTCAATGGTGGGAAAGAACTGAGGAGGGCATGGGGGCCGCTCACCTTATATAAGATAGGCTGACATCAGTCGCTGACTTCGGAGGTGGACAGCCCCCCTCTGGTACACTGCTAGCTAGAAAGGTTTCCATGTGGTCCTGATAACTAAGTCCTACCGGTGATGGCCTGCTGCAGGAGATACCCTGGAAGTAAGGTCAACGTATTCCTTTTGGATAAATGCTAGCTTGCCACTAGAGGGTGCCTGTATTTTGTGCATTGTGCTAATGTCCCCACCTTCCATGTCTTTTTTTTTTTATATATATATCGATTTATGGACCTTAACAGCTATGAACAGTGCTAAATCATAGTTTGGTCTAAAACGAGCCTTTATAAGTGTTGAAAATCAGTAATCACTTCAGTGAATTTGGAGTTTTTAGTTAGTATTATGATGCTACTTCCAAGTTCACATGGGTCTGCAGTGCCGACCGGGGACAGTGAGTGAAAGCCACTGACTATGCAGGTCTCTTCATAATACTTAACCCACCAGTGTCAGTGTCAATAGGGTGATGTGTTTACATTTGGCAGTATGTTTCCCTGGTCACTACTGACACTCCTGTCTGATGGCTATGTTTGTTTCAAAAAAGAATAAAAAATGAACTGTACTGTGAGCATGGGAGATGGAAGGGAGGAGGGGGTGTGACTTGCAGCTAGGCTGAGTAGCACTGGAGGTGAAAGCAGTCAGTGCAACTGAGGATTACAGACCTGCAACTTAAAAAAAAAAAATCAAACAAGTAACAGAAGGTCAGTTTTGCAATTTTATTTTTTAATAATGCTTCATGTTTATGTCTTGTTTTGTGTGGACGAGTTTATTTTAGTTACTGTGTTAGGGCAATTACTGGGGCTTTACAGTACTGATATGGGTGCTAGAAAAGTTTGAAATAACTTTCTGGCAGGCACGGATGTATGAGGGTGCAGTGCATTCTGGCTGCCAGAAAAGTGCCATCAGGGTAGTCGCTCTAACAAGGCACGGCCGGGGTTGGCACTCGACCAATCAGGATGCAGCATTTTCCCTATTTTTTTTTTTTTTTTATAATTTGCTTTAAGCAGCACCCTTGCCCACTACAGGTCACCTGATTCAGCTGCATAATCCTTTGCTGAATTCATACTTTGTTTCTTACAAAAGATTTGTTAATGCTTTTGATGTCACAGAGGATTGAGACTTCAGCAAAGGATAAAACATCATAAGTAGGCCAACTGTGGGAGACAAAGATCTGATTTCTATATAAAAAAAACAATTAATGAAGAATAAAGGGAACAGCAATACAGAGAATTTATAAACAAAGAAGCCAAAATGCTTCCATTATGAGCATATACACTATCACAATGTGTAGAAAACTGAAAGGAAGAAACAGAAGGGATTTTAGGAGTCCTTTAAAGAGCTAGTGTACTAGTGTAAATTAGACAGTCTAACAGCAACAAATCAGTTTTACCAGTCGTCATCTTTTGTTAAACATTATTTACTTACACTGAGTGCCCTAGCTAAAATCCTTAACTGTGGGCTCAAGTGGCGCACTGGACGTGTCTTGGCTTTACAAGCAAAGGATCAACTTGATTCTACCAAATAACACATTTCTGTCTTTTTATCAAAAAACAGTGTTCAAATCTTAGCAGCCACTTACACTTAAAAAAAAAAACAACAACAACAATTTGAGTTGTTTTTTTATTAAGAAAACGGGCATGAGTGAAAACTGTTGGTGGGGTTCAAGAGGAGCATGAGAAAGTTTATTTATTACAGTTTTGGATTACAACCTTTGAGTCGTACAGGATCATTTTCAAAGGTTCAAAGTCAAAAATTAGACATGACAAAATACACAGCATACAATGGATTACAAATTAACATTGATCGATTATTACAAAGACAACATTTGGTGATGAAACATACATATAACTATTATTGTTAAATAAAGAGAGATGACAACGAAGGTTACAGTTGCAAAGTGCAGAATGGATAGACGAGACACTAAGTTAGTGCGGTACATTGATTATTCAGGACAGAAAAGTGCAGTTAAGTTTCAGAGGCTAGAGATGTTGACTTGGGGAGGGAGGGAGCGGTAGGCTACAAGCAGCCTGAGGAGGCATTGTTTTTTCTTTTCTTTACAGAAAGGGGTGCCTGAGCCATGGAACAGTCTGCCAGCTGATGTGGCAGTTGCCAAAACCAATAATGGCTTTAAGCACAGCTAGCACGAGTGAAGGGCTTAGTGACTGCTCAGGGCAGTAGCAGTAGGGCGGGAGCATGGGGAAGGGGAACAGTGAGGGCTAGAATCCTGTATGGAAAAATGGTCATGGGCTATGGTAGGGTATTACAGGCAGACTGGACGGACCAATGGTCTTTTTCTGCCATCACTGTCTGTTTTTCTATACCCCACCCCCTAACCGACAGAGAACTACTAAAATGGAGGCAAAACTGCATGTACTGGCTTGTTTTACTATGACTGAGAGAAAGGTCCACTGATGACAGGAATGTGAAGGCACAGTGGCCTATTGCAATGGCCCTTCATATATGTGTTTAACTGTGAAGGTGTAAAACTTTCAACTGTGTAAAATTAAAATACATTGGGCCCTTCATATTATATGTCTAGTTTTAGCTATAACACCAGCTAGAACACGATCTCTGTTTTAGCAACCCGATGGCGAGGGGGATTCAGGGTACTAAATGTAGTAAAATAACATTTTACAGAAAGTTTTTCTGCTTGAAACCAATAAAGTATACTCAACTAAAAAAAACAAATGAAAATTACGTACTTAAAATAATTGCTGATCTCCCTGAATATTTTCACCATTAATTCATACACATGGGTCTAGGGCCTGGAGGCACCAGCATCTCATGGGAGTTGTTTTTCTCTTGGAAGGGAGCCAGTGTTGGCTACTGATGCCACTTGCATGCAGCATGTACTCACGTGGTGCCCCACACTGGCCAATAAAGTACAGTTACGTAAGAACTTACCGTAACAGTAAATCTTCGAGAGAGGCTCTTGCAGTAGGTAATTACATATAGGACTGAAGCCGGCAGGCGTCAGGATCCCACGGAAAAATCTCTAGCTAAAGAAAGTCTCTTGACGGGGACCGCCCCATGTCAGGTGGACCGACGCCATGCACGCCAGTATAAGGGCTGCCTCCATGCCCGCCTTCCAGTTCTTTTCCCACCAAGAGCCAAAAAGAGACAAGAGAAGCGGATATTTCCGCCCTGGAAAAGGAGCTGAAAAAGCTAAGGGGGATGGAGGGTGGGAAGGTATTACCTACTGCAAGAGCCTCTCTCGAAGATCTACTGTTACGGTAAGTTCTTACGTAACTGTACTTTCTTACTTCAAGAGGGCTCTTGCAGTAGATAATTCCATATAGGACTGAGTCCCAAGCAGTCTGGAACAAAGAGAAGCTCACGGGAGGAGGAAACTACTCATACATAGATCCTCTGGCTGTGAAGGTCTTAGGAAAGGAGACCTTGCAGAGCAGCCAACCTGAAGCCAGCTCTACGGCGAGAGACAATGTGCAAATTGTAATGTTTCGTGAAGGTATGGGCAGAAGTCCAAGTTGCGGCTGCACAGATGTCAGCCACCGACACATTCTTGAAACAAGCAACAGAGGCAGCTACACCCTAGTGGAGTGACCTCTGACCTGACCAGGCAAGGTCTTGTGATACCTGTCATAACAGAAAGTGATACAATGAGCCAACCATTTCGAAAGGCATTGCTTGGAGACAGCATTGCCCTCTCTTTTGGGAGCAAAAGAGACAAACAGTTGATCAGTCTTTCTGAGATCCTTTGTCCTGTTGGTGTAGTATCTCAGAATCCGGTGAACATCCAGAGTACGCAAGAGGTCCTCCCCTTGATTGGAATGTTGTGTAAAGAACGCAGGCAGTTCCATGGACTGATTCAGCATAGATTCCGTTACTACCTTAGGGAGAAACTTAGGGTTGGTACGCAAAGCCACACGTTCCTTGTGGAAAATCAAGTACGGGATTTTGCACATTAAGGCCCGAAGCTCGGAAATTCGCCGAGTGGATGTAATGGCCACCAGGAAGAGAGCCTTCCAGGAAAGGAACTTAAGGTCTGCAGATGCTGCCGGCTCAAAAGGAGGCAAGGTAAGCTTCTCAAGAATGAAATTCAATTCCCAAGGCAGGGCAGGTGCACAAAAAGGGGGTCTCAAGTGGAGGACCCCTCTAAAGAAAGTTTTAGCGACCTCCAGCTGCGCAAAAGACCTGTCCCCAAAGGGAACATGGAAAGCGGAAATAGCCGCCATGTGAACCATCAAGGAGGAGTAACTGAGACCCAGGTCGAAGAGGTGACGCATGTAATCCAGGAGCCTCCCATAAGAGCAGGAGAATGGCTCGAAAGCTCTGGAAGAGGCCCAAACAGAGAACCTTTTCCATTTCATGGCGTAAGTAGAACAAGAGGAGGGCTTTCTGGCCTCCACTAGAATCTCCGCCACCTGCGATGAAACCCCAAACCGGGTTTGAATCACGTCTGCAGGAGCCACGCATGCAGCTGAAGGGATTGGAGTCTTGGATGGACCAGGGTCCCCTGATCCTGGGTCAACAAGAGTTGCGACAGAGGAAGAGGAAAAGGAGGTTCCTCCGAGTACTGCTGCAGAAGAGAGAACCAAACTTGCCTGAACCGGAACGGAGCGATGAGAATCATGCACGCTCCTTCTGAATAGAGTTTGTGTAGGACCCTCGAAATCAACGGGATCGGAGGGAAAGCACAGACGAATCTGCCCTTCCAGTTTAGAGACAGAGCGACTCTCAAAAAAACTCTGCGCCCTGGAGCGAGCGAGCAGAAGACAGGAAGTTTTGTGTTGAGAGGAGAGGCAAACAGGTCAACCTGAGGAGTTCCCCAGCGTAGGAAGACGTCTTCTACCACCCCGTGATCCAGTTCCCATTCGTGCGCTTAGGCGGACGACCGGCTGAGGTGGTCTGCCAAAGTGTTCTCGAATTCTCGGAGCATGAACCGTCATAGGTGAAGGTTGTGAAGTATCGCCCAATCCCAAACCCACGTTGCTTCCCTGCAAAGAGGGTAGGAACAAGTTCCTCCCTGTTTGTTGATGTACCAGACTTCTCACATTTTGTCAGTCTGAATAGCCAGATGACTGGGAAGCAGATACAGGTGTAGAGCTTGTAAGGTGTACAGGACGGCCTTCAGCTCGAGTAAATTAATGTGAAGAGTCTAATCGAGCCTGGACCTAGAGCCCTGGGTCCGTTGAGATCCCAGGTGGGCTCCCCAACCCTCGCCTGAGGCATCTGTTAGGATTTGGGAGGGGGGAGAAAGACAGAAGGGAACTCCCCGGCAAAGGTTCTCCTGAACCATCCACCACTGCAAGTCCCAAACCATCGGAGAGGAGACCAGGATCTCGAGATTCAAGTCGTCCACCAATTGATCCCACTGAGACCGAAGCGTCCAATGAGAAATTCTCATGTGGAGCCGAGCGCGAGGCACCATCAGGATGGCAGCCACCATGAGCCCGAGGAGATGAAGGACCGACCTGGCAATGGCCTGCCTGTGGCTGGACAAAAGGTGTGCCTGAACCTGAAGGGTGGCCACCCTGTCCGGAGGCAGGAAGGCCATACCGGAAGTCGTGTCCAGGATCACCCCAATAAACTGGAGTCTTTGAGTTGGGATCAAATGGGACTTGGCCTGGTTGATGGTAATACCCAAGCTGGTGAAAACCTGCAGGGTAAGGGAAAGGGAGCGCAGGAGATCCTCCCTGGATGGGGCCACCAGGAGCCAATCATTCAGGTAAGGGAAAACCTGAACCCTCTGGGTACGCAGGTGGGCCGCCACCACAGCAAGGCATTTGGTAAACACTCGAGGGGGCCGAGGAGAGACCAATTGGGAGGGCCCTGAACTGGTAGTGGAACATCTGGAAAGAAAACCGGAGGTATTTGCGGTGGGACGGGCAGATAGGGATATGCAGGTAGGCATCCTGCATGTACAGGGCGCACAGCCACTGTCCCGGCCGAAGGAGGGGCAGAAGGCTCTGCAGAGCATTCGAATCGCCATACCCACACAAACAGGTTCAGGGAACCCAGGTCCAGGATGGGCCTCACGTCGCCCGACTTCTTCGGAACCAGGAAGAAATGAGAATAGTAACCCGTACCTCTGAGATGGAGGGGGACGGGCTCTATCACCGCCTTCCGAGGAAGGACGGAGATTTCTTCCTGAACCAGAAGAAGGTGTTCTGGGGAGTAAGATGACCTTGGAGGGGGTTTTCTGGGAGGTTTCTGAAGAAACTCTACTGAGTGTCCTGCTATCAGCTGGAGCACCCAAACGTCTGACGTGATCCTCTCCCAACCCGGTAGATGCACTGAGAACCTCCCCCCTACCGGTTCCTTTGGAAGGGCCAGAGACTGTGGGAGAGGAAAGGAGTCAGGTGGTGTGAGGCACCGCCGCGGCTGGTGCTCCCGCTGCTCGTTTGAATATGAGCTGCCATACATTTGACCATTCCTCCAACCTTGCAAAGTCCCTTCTCATCCTTTCCACTCCATCCTGTGTATCAAACTGGAAGAACTGGAAGGCGGGTGTGGGGGACCGCCCCTTTATACTGACGTCGCATGACGTCGGTCACCTGACGTGGGGGCGGTCACCCGCCAGAGACTGTTAGCTAGAAATTTTTCCATGGGGTCCTGACACCTGCCGGCTTCAGTCCTATATGTAATTACCTACTGCAAGAGCCCTCTCGAAGTAAGATCAACAGACTCCCCCACGCACCTCAGTTGTGTGCGCCAGGAGAGGAACAAAGTGTAGAGAAATAAAGAGAGGATGAGAGACTTCTAGCTCAAAGGGATAAAGGATATAAAATAAACAAACAACCCGACTACCAACTTAGACACTATGGACTGGACCTACCAGGTGGCACAAGGGTAGTGGGTCTAAAAGGAGTCAGAGACTATTATCACAAGCCAGACAGGGAGTGGGTACTGACAGGTAACATAGGGCAGCAAACCTGAGCAAATGTCTTTGGCAGAAATACCAGAGGGGGTAGCACAAACTGGGATTTCTTTATAAATGAGATGGCAAGAAGTGTCAAACAACAGAAAAAGACAACTAGACTTCCAATAAAGGTAATAGTTCTATGCTACAAGATAAGTTTGAGTAGACTCGAAAGTAAACTCAAAGCCCTGTATTCTCTAGGAATAGAGAAAGGGGGAAGAGTATAGGAACTGCAGGACTGGCAGCCCTGGAAGGTCAAGATGTGGATATCGCCTCTGGCATGCTCTAGGTGGAGTGGGCAAACCCAATGCACAGAGAAAAGACAAGGGATACCAACCAAAAAATTTGAACATGAGAAGAACGTGCCCTGCTTCTCCCTGCAACCACAGGGATGTACCATGAGTGACACTAGTACACTGATCAGCAATCAGTTCGCGTCATGCTCCTTTTGGCACCTGCCACCCCACCATTCCCCAACTCCCAGTCCCATGAGTTTCCCTAGCAGTCACTACTAATGCAAGCTGCCTGACCATGCCCCCTCGCACCCCACCATTTATTCCAGCACGTCTTCACTGCCTCAGCCTCCCCTCACCCCCCATTTCTCCCTATACCTTATCGCCCTTCTTCCCCCACCCTTCACCTCCACCGCAGTACCTACACCTCTCTCTTGTACCTCCTTTCTTCACCCCACTGCCAGCTATCCCCGTCCCTCTGAACTACTGACAAGGCACTTCGTGGCTGCTTATCCCCCCCAAAGTGTTTTTCTTGTTATTTTAACTTGTACCTATGTTTTGAGTTATCCTGTAAGTTCCGAATCCAAGCTGTATCATTCATTGTGATGTACCTTTGCTTTCTCCTACTGTACTTTGTTTTGCAATGTAAGACGTGGAACATCTGTAAAAGAGCTCGCGCTCAGAGATCTTTTCCAAATCACTAAGTAAATAAAAATAAATAAATAAAGATCCAAGTAAGTGCATCGCACTCATTAACAGCCAGAACATCTGCTCAGTGGATTTAGATTGGATAGCGCCCAGGGCACATGTTGCATGTAGCAACTAACAAGGAGATATGCTATAGGGGATATACTTCAGGCTGGAAGAAGGAGAGAGAAAAAATGGAGGGACGGTGGCTGCCTACCTACTCCATCAAGGAAAGGCTGTCCTTTTTTTTGTTTATCTGTTTGTTTGTGGTAAGGGGAGCCAAAGGCATGGCAGAGGGGACAGGGGTAGTATAACTACCAGCATCCACAGGGTGAGCTGCCAGAGGACCTGGCTCACAGCTGAGCAGGGGATAAAGGGTGGGCATCTAAAGCAACGGTGAAGATATTCAGAAAGATGAACAATTACAGTGAGTACGTAATTTGCTTATCTTCCCTAAAGCAATCTTCACCACTGATTCGTACACATAGGTCAAAGTACCAAGCTTCCCAATTGGGGAGGAGCGGGCTCACAGAGGGTGAAGACACCCTTAGACCTCTGCATGGGGAAGAACACCTGTAAATTTATTTATTTATTTATTTTTCATTCTGTTTATGCGCCCCGATTGCCCTGCGGAACTCTCTCCAGCCACCACCCCATGACTGGCTCTACCTCCCAGTCTGAAACCCACCAGAGCCAGGCCACTCCAGTCCAGCAATTCCCCCGGTTCTGAACCCTCCGGGGTAGGGCCACCCATCCTGGCGCTCTATCTAGAATCCAAAGCACCAGCCTGGAGTGGGGGGTTTCCCTGGATGGTGGGTACAATGGCGGGAGTGTGGCCAGATCATAGGCGGAGCCTTCGCCTATCTGCGGATTTTTTTTTTTTTTTTATTCCCAGCTTTACCCCCCCGGCAGTGCAGTGAACTCCAGCGTGGTACATGCCCACTCCCACAGGACAGCCTCTGCAGCCGATCCCCACTGGTTGGACCCAGACTGCTGGAAGAACTCCCACTCTCCACTGGAGGTCGCCAGATGGCGGAATTGTGTCCCCCTCACTCTCAGGGAAGGAGAGCAGTCCTCCGGATGCTCGATCCTTCCCAGCCCCGCCGACCCCCGACAGCCCGAGTCCATTCCTGAACGCGGGTCACCGGTGTGGCATCCAGCGCCTCAACCCTCAGTGCCAACAGGCCGGCTACCTGTGAATGTTTAGAGTCAGTCGGTAGGCAGTAATTACCCCCCACCCCTCGAGTTACCATCTGACTCTCCAGGAGAAAGAGTGAGTCCCCTGGAAATGGGAATTTAGCACCTTGTGCTGGGCCAGAGGTGCCAGTTAAAGGCAAAGCCATGTCCTCCACCAAATGAAGACCCTGGTTCCTGCCAGCCAGGAGGTCACCTCACTAGCATCATAAAATGCTCCCGTCAGGTGCCTTGCCAACTCCAGGACCCTGGCAGAAAGGCACATGGCATGTCCGATCTACTCCGTGTGCAGCATGGCAACTAGGAGCTACTCTAACTGCACCCACGGGTGCTTGTTGTAAGCTGCCAGGTGTACCTGATATGCCAAGATACACATCACAGTGTGAGTCGAGGTGAAAACCTTCCTACCCAATGCATCTATCAGCACAGAGTCCGCATTAGGTGGTCAGTCATGGACTGGGCAACAAGGCCTGTCTGTGGTCTGCAATACTTGAATCCCCAAAGTGGGGTAAGGCACTCTGCCAGAAGAACCCGTGGATTCACAATATCGATGATAGACAACAGCTGGAGGTACAGTGAAAGGACATCTCCAAACTGTCCTGAAGCACTCGTTAAAGGAACTTGGTCAGGGGGTGTTGACGCTGTGGTCATCGCTAAAAGCTCACAGGAGTCTCGGCTGTGTGGACAGAGTATTGTGCATGCAACAGTGCCAATGTCCAGTGTTTGCAGCATGTCAGTTAGGAATCTCCGGTACAGAGAGTACTCTTGAGGCTGAGGACAGGTGCACAGATGATTCTGCACCCTCTGAAGAGGAGGATGTAGATGGAGAAAAGATGCTGGACCAAGAAGCAGGCGGCAGCAGGTGACCATGCAGGAACTGGACATGGCTGGGACAGATATGGTACTGGAACAGCATACCAGCCACACTTCCACGTTAACTCCAGGTGAGGGGCTCAAGAGGACCAATGATACCTGGGAGCTCAGGCAGGGGTGGCATAGACCCAGGAGGGTGAGAAGACCCAGAGGCTCTAGAATCTATGCTTGGGCTGCAGGATCATTCAGCATACCTTACCCTAGGGGAGGGCATAATGAATCTACCAGAGGAAAGTCAACCTAAAGAAATGGAACAACCTCGATGGAGGCTGTGGGGAAATTCCCCGGTGAGGAGAGCAGAGCCACTCAATCCCCTCAGAGCAGCTCCAGTCCTCACCAGACATGGTCTCAGCCATAGGGCCAGGACAGAATTCTGCAACCTTGCTGGTCACCAACCCTGAGCTGATGGCATTCCTGCACTGAGCTTGGGGTCAGAAAATGACCTACTCACAGGACTACTCCCACCCCCATGGCTGGCACCATCTTCGGTGCTGGACCTGGTGCCATATCCAACACCAACCCAAGATCTGTCCCCGCCCACAACACTGCAAGCAGTGTCAGAAGCTAGCCTGGCACTGTGAGCAGCACCAGAACCAGAGGCAGAAACACAAAGAAACCACATGCACAGTTTCTGTACCTGGTGCAACTGAAAACTGGATTGACATAAACAGCACAAGTGACAGCACTCACTCAGTACAGACAAAAAATATATAATGCAACTCACAGTTTGAAAGCAATAATCAAGAAGCGAAGCTCAACAGTACTTCGGGACAATGATGAGTCCCTTCATCAGGGGGAGTGAAGGGACTCGACACTGTCCCGAAGCATCAGGGTTCCAGTTGCGCTTCTCAAATATCGCCTTCAAACCCTGAGTCATGTTACATACTTTTTATCTTTACTGAATGAGTGCTCTCACCTTGTGCTGTTTATGGAACCGGGGCAGATCTGGAGGCAGTACCAACACCAGCACGACGCTCAGTGTCTTGCCCAAAACTGACACTGCAGCCACAGCTGTTGCAGGGCTCAGAGTCGACCTCCTCCTCCTCTGAGCCACAAGGACTACTCAAGTCGGAGAGCAACGTCCTCTACCTCTGCAATACGATGCTGCCCAATCACAGCACCAGTCTGTCTCCCAGCACCACAAACAGTACCAGAAGGGGGCCTGATGTCACAGCCAGCACCACCCCACTCGGACTCCATGAGTGGTGTCTGGAGCCAGGGCAGCACCAGGCTGTGACACCAAGGTGTTTTCCGGTGTAGACAAAGCATACAGCTTCAGTCTCACCACCACTGGGGACATCCGTTGCCCTGGGCGAATGGGTTTGGGGGTGCTCAGCTGGCCACCCAGAAGGAGCCAGCTGCCCATCAGACCCACCCCCAGGGCATCCAAAACCTCGGTGAGGAGAGATTGGGAAGCACCCTGTTCTTCCATTGTACCAGCAGCACTGGGAAGGAAAGAGCCAAGGGAAGGGCCCAAGGACCTGAACTTGGCAATATGGTTTCTTGGTCTGCCTCCAAAGGTGGGAATCAGAGGACCCAACTTCAGCATGTGAAACTCAAAGGTACAGAGATCCATCAAAAAACTGCAGGAATCCATATCATGTTCAGGGCCACAACAGGTCCAGCAAACCTGATGCCAGTTTTTCATTACGAACGACTGCCCACAGTAACACCAATGCATAATTGGGGCTTTTTTTGGCCCCCTTACTCTTTTTTCTTTTTTTCTACATGTATTTTATGCTTTTACCCCTGTTTTTTCCCAAAGAGTCCGGGGACCCCAGCAGACACGGCAGTCCGTGCACATGGAAGCGCACAAGCACTCCAGGTACCAGCTCGACCCCTTCCACCCCAACCCTGGCTATCGATGGGCCCATCATAGCTCAAATTGCCATCTGGCCTCCACCAGGTGCCAGCCAAGGGCTGGGGGAAAATCCTCATCCCTCCCCGGGAGAGGAGAGGAGAGGTGCAGCAGCTCAATGCTGCACAAGCCCTACCCCCTGCTGACCCCCAACAACCTGGGCTCATTTCCATAAAGCGAGGCGTGGCATCCAGCGCCTCAAACCTCAGCGCCACTGGGCTAGCCCTTACTCTTTTTTCCAACTCGGACTTCATGGACAAAATAATAAAATTAAGTCATCACTGCAAAAATAAACACTTCGGTGATGTCGCAGCAGAAGGTCGACGACCAAAGAACTGAGGCACTGCTCGGAAGAAAAGAACTGAGATACGTGAGGGAGTCAACGGTCACTGGCCACACACAGCACCAGGCAGGTACAAGCTGCACACGAGCAGCACCAGCAGTCAACGTCAACGTCAGCTCCCTCCCAAGAGAAAAAAGCTCTTGCAGTGCACTAGTTCCTCTGGCCTGTCGTTGAGGCACAGGTCAGGAAGCATAGGAAAACCAGGAGGAGTTGTAAAATCCGCAACAAGTGATTTATTATTAACAGTAAAATAAAAAAATAAAATTGTTCAGTATAACTATTTACAAAGGCAGTATAAACAGAGAAAGTCCATCTGGATTTCTTCTCAATTTCAAATCTCAGTCTCTGTGTTTCTCGCTTACAAGAAATTGCAGTTCTGTTCTTATAAGTCTTTGCAACCCCCTCTCATTAAGAAAACAAGCATGCTTCTCACACAGTGTTCTTTTAAGTTTCAACAAGTGCAGCAAAAAGTACACTGTGACCCAGAACTGACCTCTTGCTTACAGCTTCTCAGACAGTTTGCAAACTAGCTTCTCAGGTTAACCCCTTGAGTTCCAAACAGCTTTTTGCAATCATTTCAACAGTATAACTACATACATTTCAACAGTAAAACTATATACATTTCTAATCAAAGGGATCCCAGTATCAGTTGCATTTCCACATAATGGTTCACATATATTTTTACACCAGCAGATATGCAAGGGGGAAGAAAAGATAGAACGGCAAGTGAGGATAGAGAGATAGCGAAAGGCAAAGAAATGCGAGCCCGTTGGGGAGATCAAGTCCAAGGTCTCACGAGAAAATCTGATTGCGCAACCAAACAGACAAGAGACAGAAAAGGAGAGAATAGAACAGATCCTTGCATTTAAACTCTTTCTGCATAACAAATGGGAAAGGGAATTATTCAACACTGTCACATACCCCCCACCTGAAGAGGTAACCTGTTTTTCGAAAACAGGTATCCAAAACTTTCTAGTAAATCTCATCTAACATAAGCATATAACCTATACAGTTCTGTGCATATGCAGTATCCTTTTTTCCATAACAACAGTACAGCAAATAGTGAAATTTAAACTCACATTTGTTTTCTTCAGCCTTCAGAATTCTCAATTCCAGATCCATATCTTGATAGAAGATCAGCATTAACATTCTCTTTCCCAGATTTGTGTATCCCTTTAAATTTAAACGGCTTTAGTGCCAGGTACCACCGTGTGATTCTAGAATTTTTATCCTTCATTTGGTTAAGCTAACAGAGAGGATTGTGACCTGTTGCAAGTACAAAGTCAGCACCTAGCAAGTAAAACTTAAGGGACTCCATGGCCCACTTTGCTGCAAGGCACTCCTTTTCAATGGTGGAGTACCTTTTCTCTCTGTCGTGCAACTTCCTACTTATGTACAGAATATGATGTTCTTTCCTATCTACATGCTGACTCAAGACTGTACCTAGGCCTACCTCTGATGCATCAGTCTGTAACAAATTGTTTCTCAAAATCTGGGCTTCTTAAAACAGGGACTGAACACAATGCAGCTTTAATGGCCCGAAAAGCCTCGTCACACTCTGGGGTCCATTTCACATTATTCGGGAACAGTTTTTTCGCGAGTTCTGTGAGGGGAGTAGTTATCTCTGCAAAGTTGGTAACAAATCTCTGATAATAACCAGACAGCCCTAAAAATGACCTGACATGTTTCTTGGTTTTGGGGACAGGGCTGTTAGCTACAGCTTCTATCTTGGAAACCTCTGGCTTGACTTCTCCATTTCCCAAAACATAGCGCAAATATCCAGTTTCCTGCAAGCCCAATGCACACTTGGTAGGATTAATTGTCAGACCTGCCTTTTTGATTGACTGGATAACTGCTCGTAGGTGTTCCAGATGGCTTTTCCAGTCTGGACTATACACCACCACATCATCCAGGTATGCAGAACAATAATCAGTGTGAGGGGAAAAAATTACATCCATGTACCGCTGGAATGTAGCAGGTGCGCCAAACAGCATGGTGGTGAACTGACAGAATCCTACAGGAGTGGCAAATGCAGTTTTGTTTCTGGATTCTTTAGCTAGGGAAATTTGCCAGTAACCCTTTGTGAGATCGAGGGTGCAGATCTATTTGGCACTCCCCAGTCTGTCCACCAAATCATCTATTCTGGGCACAGGATAACTGTCAAATTCTGACACTTAAGTTTCCTAAAATCAAGGCAGATTCTTACACCCCTTTCTTTTTTTGTTTACAATCACCACTGGTGATCACCAAGCACTTCTCCACTTTTTATGACACCCAATTCTTTCATTTTTTTGTATTTCCTTAACCACGTCAGCTCTTAACCGCTCTGGTAATCTATATGTTTTTTGTCAAACAGGGTGAGCATTCCTCATCACTATTATGCGCTCGACCACTTTTGCTCGGTCTGGTATTGTCGTAAAAGTACTGTTAAATGTCTTTAGCAAGTTACAAATTTCTGCGGTTTATTCGGAGGTTCAGGAAACATTCACCTTGATAGCATCTGCAGTTACAGTTTGTTCCAGTTTGTCATAAGCTACATCAATATCTATCAGTTTCCGGTAAAATTAGCAAAACAGCTTTTGGTGTTTTTTCAACCCATTTCTTGAGGAGGTTAGCATGGTATATCTTAGTAGGATTTTTCCTATCAGGAGTCTCAATCTCATAGTTAACTGTGCCAGTACATCTACACACTTTATAAGGCCCTTGCCACTTCATTAACAGTTTATTTTCTGTAGTGGGTAACAGTAGCAAGACCTTTTCACCCGAATCAAAAACTTTTTATTTTACCCCATGGTCATAACACACCTTCTGCTGGTTTGGGGCCTCTTCCTGATTACTATGGGCGATTTCAACATATTTTGCCAGCTTCTTTCTCAGGGCACACATGTCAGATGTAATAGATAGTTTCTGATGGGGGTTATCTTTCCATGTTTCTTTTATTACATCTAGTGGCCCTCTAGGTCATCTACCATACAGTATTTCAAATGGTGAAAAACCTGTTGATACCTGTGGCACTTCTCTGTAAGCAAAAAACAGGTAAGGTAAGTATCAGTCCCAGTCTTTCCCTTCCCCAAACCTTTGTTTTAGGGTTAGATTAAAACGCTCAACAAGACCATCCGCCTGAGGGTGATAAGAAAAAATTACTCACCTTAGTAATGTTGTTTCTTCTAATGGAGTCTTGCTATATTATGACTATTGCAGTTTGTCCCAGCCATAGAACTGCTCCGGAGGTGAAAGAGTTAACTTCCATGCAGAGCATGGAGCTTAGAGCGCGAGCTCAGTTCAGAAGCTCTGTTAGGCTGGTTTCAAACCGAAACCATCAGATCTTTACGAGCAAAAACTCACTAAGATTCTGTGTGGAAGCTGTAACCTACACTAGCCAAATGGCCACTAATATATTAACACATTTTCCTGGTCCCAACACAAAGACTCAAGTCAGTGGACCAGAAAAATAAGATAAAATAACTAAACAAACACAACACCCAAACATGAAAGAGGGCATCAATAAATGCCAACAGAGGACTACCCACCCATACCCAAAGTAGGAGTTCTGAGAGGGCAGGCTAGGGGAGGTCATAATATAGAAGACTCCATTAGAAGAAACAACATTACTAAGGTGAGTAATTTTTTCTTCAAACAACATGAGTCTTCCTATATTATGACTATTGCAGACTACACAGCAGTACTCTCCATGGAGGAGGGACAGAATCTACTTAGGAATAGGCTCTGAAGCACGCTGTTGTAGCTAAACGGATCCTCCTGGCCTGAATATCCAGGGAGTAATGCTTGGTGAAAGTGTGTACTGTTTTCCAAGTAGCTGCCTGACATATCTCCAAGATAGGGATGTCTCTAGCAGCAGCTAGAGATGCAGCTGTACCTCTGGTACAGTGAGCCCTCAGGCCTGAGGGGAACCTTACCCAGCTTTTGATAGCAAAATTGATACAAGAAACGATCCACCTGGCAATGGATCTCTTTAGGTGGCAGGTCTCCTTTCCCAACCTCACCATAAGTGAGAAACAGTTGGAGGAGTCAAACCTGTGACCCTTGGTACGCCTATGTAGTAACTTAGGGCCCTCTTAACATCTAGCTGTGCAGCCTCCTCTCACCAGAGGAGGAATGGTCAGTGAAGAACACTGGAAGTGAAATAGATTGGTTAAGGTGGAAATCTGAAACCACCTTAGGCAAAAACTTCCTGTTAGTCCTGAGGACTACTTTATCCCTGTGAAAGGAAATAAAGTCAGTCTCTACTGATAAAGCCTGTAACTCACTTATCGCCTGGCAAAAGTGATGGCTACCAGAAATACAGTTTTCCACGTCAAATACTTAAACTCTGCCGAAGACAGAGGCTCAAAGGGGTTGCATTAGCTGAGCAATGCATACATTAAGATCCCAAGCCGGGCAGGGTCCCTGAATGGAGGATTGATGTGAAGCAATCCTTAAAAACTTGGAAAATACAGGATGAGCAGAAAGAAGAGGGCTTCCTGCTGAAATGAAGGCAGAGACAGCAGCCAAGTGCACTTTCAGGGTAGCTGGTCTCAGTCCCAAAAATTAATAGGACCATGTAGTCCAATACAGTGGGTAGATCAGCAAATTCGGGAAACATGCTTCCCAGAACACCATATGGAAAACATTTTCCACTTGGAGTTATAGGTAGCCCTAGTGGAAGGCTTCCTATCAGCCTTCAGGATTTGAGAACACTTTGAGAAAGTTGTAAATCAGCAAACTCTAACTGCTCAAGAGCCAAGCCTTGAGGTTGAGGGATTTGAGATTCGGATACCAAACTCTCCCCTGAGCACAGGTTAACAGATGCAGGTTCCTGAGGAGACACAGGGAAGATGGACTGCTAAGGACAGAAGGAGTGGGTACCAGGACTGCCTGGCCCAGTCTGGAGCAATCAGGATCATTTTGCAGGGCTGAGACCTGATTTTGACTAGTACTTTGAACAGGAGAGGAAGGGGAAAGGTATAAAGAAACTTCCTTCCCAATCGAGGAGAAAGGCATCCAGGGGAACTGAGCCCAACACTGGGGGCCTGCAACAAAACAGTGGAAGTTGATGATTGTCTGGGGCTGTGAAAATATCTATCTGAGGATTGCCCCATCTTGCAAACACTATCCCCAGTACCAGGGGATCCAGTGACCATTTGTGATGGCCCTGGGAAATCCTGCTGAGAGCATCTGCCAGGACATTGTCCTTGCCTGGGAGGTGAACTGCTATGAGGGAAGTGTTCAGGGAATAAGCCAGAGACCACAACTTCATTGCCTCGGTGCACAAGGCCGAAGACCGAGTGCCCCCTTTGTTGATGTACCACATTGTAGTGGTGTTGTCTGTTCTGACCTGTACCACCTTGTTCTGAACAGATGCAGAGAAAACCTGAAGTGCTAGAAAAACAGCTCTGAGTTCCAACAGATTGATGTGGAGCAGAGATTCCTGAGGGGACCATAACCCCTGGGTGGAAAGGTCGCCCATGTGAGCTCCCCATCCCAGGAGGGATGCATCTGTAGTAAGGGTCAAGGAATGGGACAGAGGGATAAAAGGCACCCCCTGTCTCAGATTGCTCTGATCCTGCCACCACTGAAGGGCCTGGATCAGAGTTCGAGTCACTGGGATTAACTTGGATAGAGGATCTCTTCTTTGAGACCAGAAAGCTCTCAAATGGAACTGAATGTCCCTCATCTGAAATCTTGCTCCTTGCACCACAGCTGTGGAGGCAGCCATGTGTCCTAGGAGCTGCAGGAAATGCCTTGCTGGTCGAGACCTGCAGAGTGAAGGAGACTGGCCAGGGTCACTAAGGTCCTTACCTTTCCAAGGAAGGAAGGCTCTGGCCTGCTTTGTGTCCAGTTCTCGCCTATAAAGGTGAGTACCTGGACAGGTTCCAAAACTGACTTTGGAAGACTGAGAAGAAATCCCAGAGAGGTAAGCAGCTGCTGGGTAACTAGCAGGTGTGATTTGACCTGGTCTGAGACTGACCCACAATGAGCCAGTCGTCCAGGTAGGGAAAAATGGCAATCTTTGCCTTCTTAGATGAGTGACTGCTACTGCCAGACATTTTGTGAACACCCTGGGGCAGAAGTGAGGCCGAAGGGCATTGCTCTGAACTGATAATGGCCTGAGGGCAGTTCGAATCTGAGGTACTTGATGGGAGCTTCTGATAAGAACATGGAAGTAGGCATCCTTGAGGTCCAGGGAGGCCAGCAGTCCCTGGCCTTAGGGAGGGTAAAATCATTCCCAGTGTCACCATTTTGAACTTTGGCTTTAAAAGGTGCTTGTTTAGATATCTTAGATCCAGGATAGGCTGCCACTCTCCTGTCTTTTTTGGGGTAAGGAAGTACCTGGAGTACAGACCCTTGCCCTGGTGAAGGGGAGAAACCCTTTCTACAGCTCTGAGAGCCAAGAGGGTTGAGACTTCTGTTTCCAAAGCAAGAGTCTCTAAAGGGTTTGTAGGTGGAAAAGATCTGGCTCTCATCTTTGGAAATTTCTTGAAGCTGAGAACCAGACCCTGGCTCACTACTTCCAGGACCCACCTGTCTTAAGTTAAAGACTGCCAGTCCTGGACGAAGTGAGCCAACCTGCCCCCTACAGGTAGTGGAGAGCCGACTCTGGGCATCCCATCAGGGTGCCTGTTTGGCAGGGGCTTTAGGCTGAGGGGTGGGAGCAGGCCTGCTCGAACCCCGTCTTCCTCTCCCTCTGAAGAACCCCCTCTGTACATAGGCTGAAAAGGAGGAGGAGGCCTGGGTCTGGTAAAAAGGCCTGTGAAAAGGCCTACCCCTACCCCTGGGGGGCTGCCTCTGAGGAGTGGCTTGCCGTTCCTTGGCTTGTGCACTCCTGTAAGTGGTTCTATATTCATCCATTTTCTTCATATAATTCTCTGTCTCCTCCCCAAACAGAGAATTTCCCACCACAGGAAAATCCATAGCCTTAGATTGGGTATCCTGTGACAAAGTAGTACACGAGCCAGGCCAATCTCCAAAAAGCCACAGATGTAGCCATGACTCTAGAGGATACATCGTTAGAATCCACTGCAGCATGGAATTGCACCTTAGATGCCTCAATACCATCAAGAGCCACCTGTTCCAGCTCCTTTGCAAGCTGGCCAGGGACCTGTTTGGCTAAGGCCATGACAGTAATCCATCTAGATTTCTGGTATCTACGCAACATAAGCCATATAGTTTGCTTGTCTGAGTCCCAAGGATGCTGCCATGTATTGTTTTGGCCATGGCATCAATCTTCCTGGAATCCTTGTCAGGAGGATGTGAAGCCAGTGGAATATTGCTTTATCACAGGCTGCAGCCTGAACTACCCCAACATGGCTGCATTGCTGTGAAAAGAAAATCTGTATCAGGACCTGACAAAGTGTACTCCTGTCCATCTTTTATCCACAGGAGGCACAGAAGTAGGAGCTTTTAAAATTTTATTTGTTTGTTTTCTAAAAGATTTATGTAAAGGGATGGACAACCTCCTGGACTCTGGGATATCCATCATCTCCACATAGTCAGGCTCCTCTTGCTCATACAAAGCTCCTCTAAGGGAAGCTGAGGGTCTCAGCAACTTTTATAAAAACAAAAATGAGAAGGGGACTCAGAAAGCCATGTGGGAGACTCACCTGAAGGTCTGTCTGGGGAGATGTCCGGTTCAATGGGCACATCCAGACTCTCAAAGTCACATTCACACTGATCATAATCCTCATCCCCCTCCTCTGGTTCATAGAACTCTTCTATATCATAATCCTGAACCATTGGGACCGGCCGAACCGACCTTTTGCCAGACAGTGGCGGTTCGGAGGGAACCAGGGACAGGGACTGGACAATCTGTATTGCCCTGGCTATCTCTGCAGCAGTTGGAGAAGGAATTTTGGACTCCAAACCTGCTGATTTCTTAGTTTTCTTTGCTGGAACTGGCTCCTCAGAGGCCAGCTTACTCGTTGCCGAAGTCTCGCCCTGGTCAGAGGGCACTTCCCTCGGTTTGGTTGGCACCAAACCCGGGCTGGCCATCCGGGTCAGCGGACTTTTTGGCCTCTCGTTCCCTGAGCCTGCCCACTCTCTTGTCCAGGGTGGCTGCAGGGAAATTTTTACAAATCTGGCAGTCTGAATTGAGGTGGTCAAATCCCAGACAATAGACACATGTAGTGTGTGGGTCAGCCTTGGCAAAGGCTTCCCCACAGACACTACAGTGTTGAAACCCAGTGGGCCCAGTTTTTCTTTTGGGTTTCTCAGACATGATGCCAGCCTAACCAACAAACTTGCCCTTTTAATGGCAGTGCCAGGCAAGACACCTTATCGGTTCCAAACCATATCATTGGTCGGAAAACCGTGAATGAAACCGCTTTTTTAGAACCGATAAGAACTGGAACCGCGATCTCAAGAAGCCTTAAAAGGCTTTAAACTTAAATTTTTATATAATTCGATCGGTTCAACTCAACCGATAACACTTACAAGTTCCACACAGAAAACCCTATTACTTACGTATTAACATAGACAGAGCTTGAACCGATCGGTTTTGCGGTTAAAATAATTAAATCACGTTAAATTAAACCGAGAAATAGCGCTTTAAACCAAGAAATGAACCGAGCAACAGGAGGAATCTCGGAAGCGACTGTTCAGTGGTAGGAGTAAAGAATCTGATGGTTTTAGGTTTGAAACCAACCTAACAGAGCTTCTGAACCGAGCTCGCTCTAAGCTCCATGCTCTGCATGGAAGTTAACTCTTTCACCTCCAGAGCAGTTCTAAGGCTGGGACAAACTGCAATAGTCATAATATAGCAAGACTTCATGTTGTTTGAAGGGAGGTTCTTATGGCAGTGATGCCTAATAGTCGGTACAGCTCCTTCAGTAATGCAGCACCAAAATTACTACACTGATCGGTAATAATCTCTTTGGTATGCCCACCCTGCTGAAACTTTTGACAAGCTCGGCTGCAACTTTTGAGGTGTTGACAGTACATATAGAACAGCCTCTGGCTATCGAGTAGCATAGTCACATACTACTAAAATTAATCTATTATCCATTTTACTTTTGTCTGAGGGCCAACCACATCTATTGCAATTCTCTCAAAAGGCACATCTATCAAGGCTAGGAACACCAGGGCACCTTGTCTTTTTTATTTAGTGACTGGGCCTACTTTCCGATACTCAGCACAAGAACTGCAATAGGTACTGAAGAAACATCTTCATGAATTCGACCAGTAAAATCTGTATAGCAATTTAGCAAGGGTGAGATCCCTCCTGAGTGACCAGCCACAGGACTATCATATGCGATCTGTAACAACTCAGATCAATACTTTTGTGGTATAACCAATTGTTCTATCTGGTCCCGTGTCTGAAGTTTAACCGAAACTCTGTACAGTAGCCCATTACATTTTCTAAACATAGGTTCACCCTGTTCTGGTTTCACCCCCAGCTGCTTAAAATAACCCTGGAGAGAATTATCATTAGCTTGTTCTGAAACAGAGTCACAATCAGTTAGTTTAGTTTCAGCATTTTCATATGTTGACCCCTTATATCCATCAGTCTTCTGTTGCCACTGTTTCTTCAGGCGCTGTCTTTCTTTCCTGGACTTCTGGATCTTGAAGCTGTGCTCAAACAAGTCTGAATCAAAATCAGGGAAAGGAAAAGAGTCCCCACCATCTGAGATTTTCTTTGCCTGAGCTCTTGTCACCACAGCTGCTGAAAATTGCAGTTATGTAAGAACTTACTGTAACAGTAGATCTTCGAGAGAGGTTCCTGCAGTAGGTCTTCACATATAGGACTGCGCCCCCTGGCGTCAGGTTCCAACAGCAAACTTGTAGCTAGTAATCATCAGCGGGGACTGCCCCAGATGTCAGGTGACGCAACATCAGCCCGACTATTAAAGGGGCAATCCCGTGCCAGCCCTCCAGTTCTTTTCCACCGCAGACCTAAAGAAAGGTAAGTAGGAAGGAAGGAAGGAAGGAGTGATAACTCCTAGGACCATGCTTCCTCTCTAGACCCAAGAGCAAGGCAGGATGAAAAATAAAGGAAAACGTTCCAGGAGTTGGGGGAAGGTGGGTGGGACACTAAACCTACTGCAGGAACCTCTCTCAAAGATCTACTGTTACGGTAAGTTCTTACATAACTGCAATATCTTACTTCGAGAGGGTTCCTGCAGTAGGTTTTCACATATAGGACTGAATACCTAGCAGTCCAAAAGAAAATTTGGAGATACTTCCGAGAGGAGGACAGATCACCAACTGAGTGAGTTATGACAGGAGGCCCTGCAGAACCTCAAGACCGAAACCATTCCTGCGCCTAGAGGCAATGTCCAGACTGTAATGCTTGGTGAAAGTGTGGACAGACGACCACGTGGCCGCTGCATAAATCTCTGCTGTGGACACATTCCTGAAAAAGGCGGTAGAAGTAGCGACACCGAGTGGAGACCCTTTAACTGCCCCCAGAAGGAATTTCCGTGTTGCAAGCTTAAGTGGATGCAGTTAGCCAACCATCTCGAAATGGTCTGTTTGGAAATGGCCTTGCCCTGGCACTGGGGAGTGAAGGCCACGAAGAGCTGACTGGTCTTACGGACCTCTTTAGTCCAGTTTGTATAACACCTCAGCATCCTATGCACATCTAATGTGTCCAAAAGATATTCCCCCCGTTAGAATGTTGGGGATAACTGACTGGTAGTTCGACACTCAGAGTGGTTTCTGAAACTACCTTTGGAAGGAAGGAAGGGTTAGTCCGCAGGATTACTCTGTCCCTATGGAAAATCAAATAGGGTTCCTTACAAACACTTGAAGTTCTGAAACCCTTCTGGCAGAAGTGACTGCAACTAAAAACAAAGTCTTCCAAGAAAGGAAGTGCATGTCACAGCTAGAAGCTGGCTCGAAGGGTGGTAGGGTCAGCTTTTCTAACAAAGTTAAGGTCCCGGGGAGGACAGGGGTTCATGACCGGAGGTGTCAAGTGGAGGACGCCTTTCAGAAAGGTTTTGGCGACCTCCAATTGAGCCAAAGTTTTGCCCTCCACTGGGAGGTGGTAGGCCGACACTGCAGAGAGATGGACCTTGATAGAGGAATAACTAAGGCCCGTCTCCGATAGATGTGCAAGGTACTCCAACATCTGTGCTGCGGAACACGAAAAGGGAACCCAGCCCTTGGCTAGGGCCCAAATCGAGAATCTTTTCCACTTCATGGCATAGGTGGATCTGGTAGAAGGTTTTCTGGCTTCCGCCAAAATATGAGCAACCTGGGAGGAAACGCCATAGCGAGAGGCCGCTATGTCCACAGGTGCCACGCATGAAGGTGGAGAGATTGAAGGCTCGGGTGCACCAGGGTGCCCTGCTCCCGAGTCAGAAGGTCGTGGGATAACGGCAGGGGAACCGGAGGTTCTGGCGCCAGATGTTGCAGGAGAGGGTACCAGATCTGCTGGGCCAGAGGGGAGCAATCAGAATCAAATGTTTCCTTCCTCCTGAAGTTTCACCAGAACCTTCTGAATGAGAGGAAAGGAGGAAAAGTGTAAAGAAATCTCCTGTCCGAGAGAGAGAGAGAGAGAGAGAGACAGTCGTCTTGCCAAAAATCACCATGCCCGGGAATGAGCGAGCAAAAGTTGGGTAGTTTTGCGTTGAATGGGGAGACAAACAGATCTATTTCTGGCCGACCCCATTGAAAAAAGGGATCCTCGACCACCTCTAGCTTTAACTCCCACTCGTGAACCCTGGCCACTGATCGACTGAGACTGTCCACCAGGATGGTGCTTACATCTGGGACGTGGACTGCTAGCAAGAAAAGGCTGTGCTGAAACGCCCCATACCAA
Source organism: Neoceratodus forsteri (assembly GCA_016271365.2). Taxonomy (NCBI): domain Eukaryota; kingdom Metazoa; phylum Chordata; order Ceratodontiformes; family Ceratodontidae; genus Neoceratodus; species Neoceratodus forsteri. The sequence continues at coordinate 1,367,833,014 of CM057449.1, forward strand.
ACCCTCACTGCTTCTCTGCAGAGAGAGGGAGTGCGAGTCACGTTCCTCCCTGTTTGTTGATATACCAGACTGTGGACATATTGTCCGTCTGGATAAGGAGTGATCCGTGAGAAGGAGGGACTGGAATGCCTGGAGGCATACAGAACTGCTCTTGTCTCCAGAACGCTGATGTGGTGCAGAAGATCCTGGTTGGACCAAGACCCTTGAGTCTTGTGAACCCCCAGATGGGCTCCCCAGCCCAAGTCCGAGGTGTCCGTGGTAAGGATCTGTGTATGGATAGGGGAATGAAAGGGGGCTCCCCCTAGAAAACTGGAAAGATCTTGCCACCAGCAAAGATCTCTCTGCAGGCTGCTGGAGATCATGACCTTCTGGTTCATGTCATCCGTCCTCTGATCCCACTGGACTCAAAAAGACCACTGGGTGACCCTCATATATAATCTGGCCATGGGAACCATCGAATGGCGCTGCCATCAGTCCCAAAAGAAGGAGCACAGTGTGCGCTGGGATCCACCGAGCCTAGGACACAAAAGTGGCCTGAGAAACTAAGGTCTCGGCTCGATCTAATGCCAGAAAAGCCTTGCTCTGAACTGTGTCTAGTACTGCTCCAATGAATTGGAGTCGTTGGGATGGTACTAGCTGGGACTTGGGCAGGTTGACCATGATACCCAGAAGTGCAAACAAGTTCAGAATGAAAGAGAGTGACTCTTTCAGGCTGTTCAGAGAGGGTGCTGCGAGGAGCCAATCATCCAGGTACGGGAAAACATAAATGCCCTGGCGGCAAAGAAAAGCCGCAACCACCGCTAAACACTTGGTGAACACCCGGGGGGGGCAGACGAAAGGCCAAAGGGGAGTGCTTGGAGTTGAAAATGGGCCTCCTGAAAAGTAAAACAAAGAAAACGGCGGTGGGCCGGGAGGATGGGGATATGCAGGTAGGCATCCTGCATGTCCAGAGAGCACAGTCAAAATTTGTTTGGAGCAGGGGGAGAAAGCCCTGAAGGGTCAGCATGCAAAACCTCTTGTACTGGACGAAGAGGTTGAGCATGCTGAGGTCCAGGATCGATCTCAGATCACACGTCTTCTTTGGAATTTAGAAGAAATGGGAATAAAATCCCCTTCCTAGTTGGTTTTGAGGGACGGGTTCTATGGCCGCTTTTGACAGGAGGGCCTGAATCTCCTGGAAGACTATGGGAATCTGATCCTTTGGATAAAAAGACCGTCCCCAGAGGATGAGGGCAGGTATATCTGTGAACTCTATCGGGTGACCTCGCTGGATGAGTTGTAACACCAAGAATCTGCGGTGGCTGGCCCTCCAGGTGAGGCTGAGCCTCCCTCCCACAGTTCCTCCTCCTTGTCGGTTGGAGGTAGTGGGAGGAGGGAAAGGAGTCAGGACGCCAAGGGGAAGGGAGCTAAGCCCCAGAGGCCGCTTAGGGAATTTGGCTCTGGAGGATTTGAGTCTCCTCAACCAGAGGCTTCATGCTTTTCCCCTGATGTTTACTCCTATCTTTGGTGATGAAAAGGCTGTTTTTTCTGCCTCGCCCAGTACATGGAGCGTACGTCCCAAAGGGAACATCCCTCTCCTGCAGCCCAGTGATTATATCTTTTGTGTCCGCGCATAGAGAGTGGAACCCTAAAAGGAGCGCCTCCAGAAGGGACAACTGGACGTTTGTGCCAAACCTGCAACCTGAGCCAAGAAAGGTATCGGATGCAGATTCCCATGGCTGCTGCCCTAGCCACTGAGTCCACAGAGTCATACGTTGCCTTAAAGCATGACGACAAAGGACTTGGCCATTCAGACTTTGTCCAGCAACTTGTTATGGAGTGTCTCATCCTGGACCTCCTGAAGGTCCCTCTCAGCTCGAAGAAAGAGGCCTTCTGGAAGGCCACCATGTGTGAAACATAGTTCAAGGACCGGATTGCACAGGAGGAAGAGGAGTAAACCTTCCGCCAAACTAATCCAACTGTCTTGAGTCCTTGTCAGGGGGCGAGGAACTCAAATGCTTTGGTTGGGCCGACCGATCGTGAGCAGCAGTAATGACCATGGAGTCAGCCTAAGGATGAGTAGAAAGATGTTGAATCCCTTCTTGGGGACAGCAGGGATAGAGGATGGCTGTTGCCAGATAGTAGTTACCAGATCCTCATGAGGACGCATCTAGGGGGAAATCGGTAGGGTATCTGCAGTGGCCAGATCCAAGTGTTCTGCCAGTCTCTTATGCTGGGGATCCACTTCCTTGGAAGGCCAGCCTCCTGCTGCCTGTATAGTATGCAGAAGGTCCCCAAAGGAGGGATCTTCTGGAGGAGATTTTTGGGACTCCTTGGGTGGAAACTCTACTGGGGACCGAGGGTCCGAAGGGTTGAAGTCGATGTCCGAGTCAGAAGGCTCAGAACCGCTGGGGATGGAAGGGTCCATCCCAGAGGGGCCTACTGGAGGAGCACCCACTGCTCGTCCGGAGGGTGTCAGTTGGGGAGGGACCCTAGGTAGGGGGATATCACCCACGGACTGCCTTAACTCCGTGATGAGCTGGGTCCTGGCATCCTACCACCACACGGGGATCATCTCTTGATCTGGCATTGGAGGTGGTGGTGGAGGAGGAGGCTGTTGAGCCAGGTAATGCAGGTATTGCCAAGAGGGTAATGGAAACCTGGCATTGCGGGTTATAGCCGTGAAGGGCTGTACCCAGGTATCCCAGCGATGGAGGCACATGGCCTGGCATTGGGTAAAGTGGTGCCGGCGAGCGGAGCATGGGGTCTGGCCCGGAAGGCTGCCTGGAGGTTCGACTGGACCTACCGGGAGGTGCCAGAGGCCCAAGGTGGTGTGGGATCCGGAGGCCCCAACGGTCCTGAGGAGGCGGGCTCCATAGAAGGATCCTTGGCTGGCGACGGACTGCTGTCCAGAGGCGGCAAGAGATCAGGCGATGGGGGTAATTCTGGAAGGGGCCCCAATGAAAGGTCTAATAACGATCCTGACGGCAGGGAAAAACCAGGATCGGGTGGCGAATCCCTGGGGTGAAGGACCTGGAGGGATGAAGAGTCTCTCTCAACAGCACACTCAAGCCAGCGTCAGGGGCCTCAAGGGTGCCCAACAGGCGAGAAGAAAGGTCTGGGTGGGCGACGGAAGATCTGTCATCTGACGTATCGGACCTGACCGGGCTAGTGGAAGCAGCAAGGCTTCCGCTAGGCTTATCGGTCGAGGCCACGCACCCATCGACAGAGTGACTTATCGGCAGTGCTGGGAGAAGACACAACAACTACCTTGATAGAGGCTACCCCCGGCTGCCTGCTCACCTCGGCAGGAGGGGGAGAAGGTGCCCAGCCCAAAGAGGCGGACGGGGGACCTGAAGGAGTACTCACAGTTTTTGGAGCAAGCCTCCCATGTGGCGACGGACTCCTGTCCCGGCGCTTCTCCTTGTCCTCCTTTTTCTCGGGGCCGGTGACGACGACCTTTCTCTCAACTCCTGGAGCTCCTTTTCCATCGACGCCAGCTGTCGGGTAAGGAGGTGGGCCTCAAGGGTCCGCTTGCCTCTGGTCCGGGTGGCTTGATTGAAGGCCTGACAGATAACACACTCGTCCGAGCTGTGCTTGGAGTCTAGACACAAGAGGCAACAGGAATGGTCGTCCCCGTGCGGGATTTGAGTCCCGCACAGAAGCACGCCTTCGGGTGAGCCATACAATCGGCCTAATCGGATGTCGGAAAAGTATAGGAATGAAGAAAACATTTCGATGACGAGGAGTTAGATCGCTGTTCTTACTCATGAGCCGAACTAACTGAGGCGATGGTGGGAAAGAACTGTAGAGTGGGCGCGGGACGGCCCTTATTATAGTCGGGCTGACGCCCTGCCACCGGACGCTGATGGGTGGACCCCGCCGATGCTAGCTACAAGTTTGCTCGCTGGAACCAGACGGGCACGGGGTCCTATATGTGAAGACCTACTACAGGAACCTCTCAAGTAAGATCATCAAGGATTTACTCCTTTTGATTAACTTCGGTAAATTCTGGAAAGTAATTTCAATAATCACAGGTACAGGTAACTTGGGTACTACCCCACTTTCATTTGGTGTGACGCCTCATTGATAGTCACTTGACTGGTGGGACAGTATCAAGTGTCCCCATAGATGCAGATGACACCAGTACCTGGTCATTTTGGACAGTGTTTTCCCAGCACCTCAATATGCACTAGGGTCTGTCTGCTTCAGAATCTGTAAGTCCCTTCACAGTCTTCTCTCCCACCTTCACATCTGTTAAGTACTTGCCCCAATTTGTTAAGCACAAATCTGCTCCAGTGTCACTCTTCTTACTTGGCAATTTCTAGCAATATGACCTGGCAATTACAGTCATAGCAAATAAAGTCTTTAGGCTATATTTGTTACCCCACTAGAGTTCCTATCAGGCTTGGAGCTTAAATGGGAAAAATAGTGCCTTACCGGTGCTTGGCTGTTACCTCGCTGCTGTGGCATCTGTCTGCCATTTGGTAGCCTTCGGCCAAAGAAACAGCCTTTTCCCCACTTCCGGGTCGGTGTTCTTTCACCCAAAGCTGCACATTTGTAGGCAGGATGTTGATGAATTGCTCTATTGCAAATGTGTCGAACTGTGGGACTGTTTTGCTATTTGCTTGGAGACATTTTATCAGGAGTTCTCAGAGTCGGTTGAAGGCTTCTCGAGGACTGTCGACCGAGTTGTACTTCAGAGATTGAAATCTCTGCCTGTAGGTCTCTCCTGAGATGTCGAATCTTTTCAGGATTTCGTTTTTCACCAGGTCATAGTTTTCTGACTGTGTAGTGTCCATATTGCTGTAGGCAAGTTGGGCTTTACCTGTCAGGTAAGGTACCAGTCTGACTGTCCACTGGCAGGCTGCGGCAACCCTTTTAAAAGTTGTCAGGTTTGCTTCACTATTATCTGAGGGACACAACTTTGTAAGTTTAAGGTATTTTAAGTTGTTTGTGTCTTGTTGCTCTGCTGGACCAGTGCCAGATCCTTCAGCTTTGAGAACTTGCAAGGCATCCAGCCATCACTGCTCCTGTCGCTGCATCTCTTCTTCTCTCTGCTGTTCGAGTTGTTGCATTTCTTCTTTCATCTGTGCTTCTAAATGTTACATTTTGTGTTCTCTCTGCTGCATCTCCTCTCTGCTCTGTTTCTCTGTCTCTTTTTGTTGTATAGCCCACCATTTGAAAAAGGCAGTCAGGTTTTCAGGTTCTGTTACTGCCGGTTCTTTTTCTATAACTGGTGCTAGCTGTACAGTCTCTAATTGGACTTCTGTCTCTGCTAGTTTGGCTGCCATTCTCCTGGTAACCATTCCTGGGCTTGCTGCTGCAGAATCCATACCTTTCTTCTATGCCTCTCTGGTACCAGGTCTAGTACCCATGCACAAAACTCCTGGCTTAGAGTATGCACGGCATAAATCCCACTTCTAAAACCATGTGTCGTTGAGGCACAGGTCAGGAAGCATAGAAAAAACAGGAGCAATTGTAAAATTCACAAGTGGTTCATTATTAATAACAGTAAAATGGGGGCGCTAATGAGCAGCTAAAGAGCTTGGTCGCAATACTCCGGAGTTCCGTTAAAATAGCAAATTAAGTGCTTCAAAACTCAATTTTCAAATTTTAAACGCTAAATTCATCAGCCAGCCAGGTACAGAAATGGATGATTACATTACCTTGGGCAACCGGCCCAGGAGACAGCAAAATACAGGAGCCTTTAAAAATTTTCCTGAGCAGTCCACTTTTAAAGTACAGCATTTAAGGAGCCTTTTAGCCAGTTCCTTAACCTAAGTGGTGCTGTGTTTAAATCTATAGCTATCTATTGTCTTGCATTTTATAAAGACAAATTGGGGCACTGGTTTAACCTAAATTGCGAGAGTGCTGCACTCGGAACTAGCCTGCAAATCACACAACAATCTCTAAATTCGGCTCTGATTCGGTTTGAGAACCCAGGCGAAGTTACTTAATTCTGTTTCTGCTAGCGAGTACATCAGAGCTGTACCCCCTCCCCATTGCTTTCAGCCCCTCCTCCACCTACCTGTATATTTAAACCCCTTCTCTTTTCCTTCAGCAGCTGTACCACAGCTCTCCGGTGGTCGTGAGGGGCGAAACGGAGCCCTCCCCCATTCTTGGAGCTCACCGGCCGGCACACCAGCTGTACTGCAGCTCTCTGGTGGTCATGAGGGGCGAGATGGAGCCCTCCCCCGTTCTTGGAGCTCACCGGCGGCACACCAGCTGTACCGCAGCCTCCAGTGGTTGTGAGGGCACGGGCCCTCCCCGCTCGAGCTCACCGCCGCACACCAGCTGTACCGCAGCTCTCCGGTGGTCGTGAGGGGGCGAAACGAGCCTCCCCATTCTCGAGCTCATCGGCTGGCACACTAGCTGTACCGTAGCTCTCCGTGGTCATGAGGGGCTAAACGGAGCCCTCCCCCATTCTCAGAGCTCACCAGCCGGCACACCAGCTGCACCGCAGCTCTCCGGTGGTAGTGAGGGGTGAAACGGAGCCCTCCCTCGTTCTCGGCACACCAGCTGTACCGCAGCTCTCCAGTGGTCGTGAGGGGCGAAACGGAAACCCTCCCCCGTTCTCGGAGCTCACCAGCCGGCACACCAGGTAGGGGACACTGAAAACAGCTTCAGGCGCAGTGATGAGCGGCCGAAGGCCTGAGAATTTTTGAATCTGGACTTGGCGCCAAAATAATCAGCCTGTACTGTTGTTTCATGTTGGCGTAGCTCTGTAGATAGTTTTCTGGGCAGAAATATTTCTTAAAGCACTGTATCTCAGGAGCCTATCAGCCAGTCACCTTAACTGTGATCGTATTTTTACTATTAAGTATGAGCAAATGCTTCCTGAAACCTTGTTGAGTAGGATAAATGCATAATATTACAGGAGCCTTTAAAAATTTTCCTGAGCAGTCCACTTTTAAAGTACAGCATTTAAGGAGCCTTTTTAGCCAGTTCCTAAGCCTAAGTGGTGCTGTGTTTAAATCTATTGCTATCTATTGTCTTGCATTTTTATAAAGAAAAATTGGGGCACTGGTTTAACCTAAATTGCGAGTGCTGCACTCGGGAACTAGCCTGCAAATCACACAACAATCTCTAAATTCGGCTCTGATTCGGTTTGAGAACCCAGGCGAGTTACTTAATTCTGTTTCTGCTAGTGAGTATATCAGAGCTGTACCCCCTCCCCATTGCTTTCAGCCCCTCCTCCACCTACCTGTATATGTAAACCCCTTCTCTTTTCCTTCAGCAGTTGTACCGCAGCTCTCCGGTGGTCGTGAGGGGCGAAACGGAGCCCTTCCCCATTCTCTGAGCTCACCGGCTGGCACACCAGGTAGGGGACACTGAAAACAGCTTCAGAAGCGAGCGATAAACGGCCGAGGGCCTGAGAATTTTTTAACCCCGCCGGCGCTAGTGCCGGTTGCCCCACCACCCTTGGTCAGCTCAGTCATTTATAACAGAGTGTCACGTGAACGCAAAAAAACAATCAGTGCAGTTTTCCATCTGCAGATTATCAAATGCCACTAACAGTGGCCGCTGTTTCTCACTACCTAGACTACAAAATACCTTAAAGCCACATACAGCAAGCACAGTGGAACTTGGCACTTCTGTCTCTCTCTGCACTTGTATCTCCCCCAAACAGCATGTCCCCATCACTGACCCTAGGGTATGCAAGTCTCTCCCTGCTGGCTACATCCACCTTGACTGGAATGTTGTTGGCCACTGACCTCTCCACAACAATCCTAGCAATGGAACAAAAATTCCTTTATCACTGCACCCCTACTCACCCGCCACCATACCAAACAAGCCTGCACAAGGCAGCCACTAAGAATGACATGACCCTGAGATCTACACTGCTAGCATCCTTGTCAAACCTGGAGCTAAGACAGCTAGGGTATCTGCTTTATTCAATTATACCTTGCAAGCTCCACTGCCAGCCTCCCACCTGCCCACTCTTGTCCCTCCTGCTCTTAGCCCTCCTAGCTGGTGATACAGAAATAAACCCCGGCCCAATAAACACTCACATCGACCACATGGATGCCTCTTGGGCAGGATGCCATGGAATAAAAATCGCCCACCTAAATGTCCGAAGCCTCCCCTCCAAACTCGCAGAGAGGCCTGAGTGACCCTCTACAAGCCCCACATGCTGGGTCTATCCGAGACCTGGCTAAAGCCTTACCATGAGCCTACCTTGTACCAACTCCAAGGCTACTCCTTCCTCCGGCTGGACACACCGGGAAGGAAGAGAGGAGGCGGCGTCGCACTGTACGTCCAGGACCACATATCAGCTACCATTGTTGCTCGCTCTAACACCGACTCCATAAGCGAATGGCTAATCACTGAACTAACCATTAGTGCAGCAAAAAAAAATTTACATTGGCTGTTGCTACAACCCCCCTCCAGCTACTACTCAGGGACTGTCTAGATTTCTCCCCAGTCTAGCATGCGCCACTCCATCTAGGGATGCGTTCATGCTCAGGGATTTTAACCTAAACTGGGCTGCAAATCCAAACCAGGACTACTCAACCCTAATAAAGTCACATAGCCTGGAGCAAGTAATCTCAACCTCAACCAGATTCAACCAACGCTCAACCAACCATTAAATCCTTGACTGGATCCTAACAAACCGGCCTGATCAAATCCTCCAAGCAGGGACCATGTCCGACGCGATTAGCGACCACACCCCCACCTATGTAGTGGTGAACAATTAAGTCGGCTCGCCCTCCACCAAAGATACTGTCCTTCAGAAACTTCAACACCCCTAACCATGACCTTGCGATAAGAGACGCAGTGTCCGTAAACTGGTCCTCCCTATATCTGATGGAAAACATCTATTCCGCCGTCAATCTCTTCACCAGCACCCTTCGAAAACTACAGGACCATTATTTTCCCATCAAATCCAGAAGGGCAAAAGATGGCTGCACACGCTGGATAACGAACGAACTGATATGGCAAATGAAGGATAGGGATTCCAGCAGTTGGAAAGCTTTTAAAGCGTCTCCATCCCCCCCCCCCCCCATCTATGGGATGCCGACAGGCAGCTACACAATGCCTGCAAGAGGATGATAAAGTCTCTCAAAAAGAAATACTTTACCGATCTCCAGCAAAACACACTGGGAAATCCTCGCAGATTCTGGGCATCAATTGGGTCCATACTAAACCCAAAGACCAACAAGCAAATAAAGCAGCTAACATCCCCATCAGGCACGATCAATGACCCAGGGGACATTGCAGACTTTCTTAATGCCACGTTTACAAACCTGATCCAGTACCTTAGCAAACCTCCTCCACACCCTCCAACACACCTAAACAACAATGATAGCCCCTCCACTTCCCAAACTCCTCTTGCCTCCACCCCCTTTTCTGTTTTAGAGCTATTGATGCCATTACCATTACTAGACTCCTGAAAACCCTCCCTACTAGGGGCAGCCCTGAAAGTGATGGTCTCTACCCGGCTTTCCTGAGGATCATCTCCCCAGCCCTGGTCAAACCACTAACACACATTTTCAACTTTGCACTGTCAACGTCGACAATGCCGGACACCTGGAAACATGCAGATGTGATCCCCATCTTTAAGGCAGAAGACCCACTATCCCCCGAAAACTACAGACCCATTTCATTGCTTCCACACCTTAGCAAACTACTAGAGAAGATTGTCCATTCCCAGCTATCCGAACACCTCAATAAGTTCAACCTCCTATGTCCCCTCCAGCACGGTTTCCGGAAACATCATAGCACCTCCTCTGCCCTGGCAGTTTTCTCTAATCACATCTCAAAAACATGGACATGGGTAAAGCCACAGGTGCAGTCTTCGTCGACTTGTCAAAAGCGTTCGACCTTGTTGACCACCACCTCCTTCTCTCCACACTTTGAGATTTTGGCTGTGCCCCTAGACCCATGGCCTGGTTCCATAGCTACCTCACAAACAGGTCCCAATCTGTGCTCATAGGCAAAGTTGCCTCAGCCTCCCTTCCTATAAGCACCGGAGTTCCCCAGGGATCAATTCTCGGCCCCCTTCTCTATGTTTATCAATGCACTGCCAGCAGAGAGCCTAAACTGCAATGCGCTCCTTTACGCAGATGACCCAGTCCTGTACCACAGCGTTAAGTCCTTGGAACCCATCTCCTCAAATCTCTCTGAGAACTATGGGGCAGCGGAAAATTGGTTCACATCCAGAAAACTCTTAGTCAATGGAAAAAAGACAAAGGTCATGCTTTTTGGATCCAAGCCCTTCTTAAACTAGGCCACCAGATCCAACACCGCCCTCACCGTATGTACACCCACAGGCCCCCCACTTGAGCAGGTCACCTCTTTTAAATACCTCGGTGTTACCCTCGACCCCTCCCTCACATTTAATGACCACACAACCCTGACCGTAAAAAAGATCAATCAAAAGCTTGCTGCGGCATACCGTGCAATTCATCTATTTTCACCTGAAGCTCGACTTGCCATCGCGCAAGGCAACCTTCTCCCTCTCCTGGACTACTGCTCCCCCATCTACTCCCTCCGGTCTCTAAAGCAACACTCCCACCTAAACATGGCATATAATGCTATCTGTTGCTTTATTCTCAAAGCCCCCTCATTAACCCACCACTGCACACTCTACCAGTCCCTAGGATGGCTCCCTCTCCAGGCACACCTCAAATATGCTGCTGGCTGCCTGGTGGACAGTGCTCTCGGGAGTAATCAGCTATCCCCCTACGCTCCCGTACTCATCACTAGAACAGCCACTAGACCCCTGAGGGCCTCCTCCATTTCTACCCTCGAAGTTCCTTGTGTCTCCACATAATGGGCAGTAAGGCTTTCTCTGTAGCTGCCCCCTCGCTCTGGAACAGTCTTCCCGCTTCCATTCGTACCTCCCCATCCCATGCGACTTTCAAATCTAACCTTAAGGCCTGGCTACTGCAAGAGTCCACCTGCAAATGCACATTAGGCAGCACAGTAGCCCGCAAGCCACCCTAAACTTACCTTTACTGTTGGCCTCTTGCCCCTTTCACTCCTAAGCACTACAAACTTGCATGACTATCATTGATGACTAGCACAGCCTACCCGTACAGGATCCCCCCACCCTACCTGCTCCAGCAATCCTGACAGGGCAGGAGTGTAACTTAGCTATATCAAGAACAGTCTGCCAGGTTAAAGCTGCTCCTTTGTCTGACTTTTGTTGAATGTTTAATATAACCCCATGCCTGTATACTTCGTGTAAAAATGACTTTCTCACTGAACTACAATGTTGCTAAACCTGTATACTACAATGTAAACTGCGTCTACTGTTGTTTTTCCCTGTATTGCCACCCTGTGGCTCGTGTCGTGACTGAAAATGGTCCACTGGATCAGTGCACCTACCCAGTTATGAAAACCATAAATAAATAAATGTATATGTCATCTATGTTTTTTCTCCCAGATGAGAAATAAAATAGGGTGTGAAATCCAGCTTTATTCCTGGTAAAGCAAATAAAATAATTCAACAGCATTAAAAAATAAACAAGCCTTATTGGGCAAGACTGCATCGATTTCACACCAGTGCCAAATTATGTTTCAGATCTCCTTTGTATAATAAAGAAATATAGGTTACTAACCAATAACCATAGTTCTTGGAGTGGTATGCAGTTCACATCCACACGAGTCTTCCTTGAGACAGATGCTTCATCAGAATGTCTTCGAGCTAAGCTCCACCCACCACTCGGGCAATATATCCTCCAGCCCCACCTCAAGATGTCAGATCTTTGCACGCTGGATGCAGGGATCTGGGTGCCACACTGCCACGGAAGCCTGGGTGGGTGGTGTGGATGTGAACTGTATACCACACTCTGAAAGTACAGTTACATAAGAACTTAGGTAACCTTTTTCCCCCTCCCTCCTTCCCCCCAAGTTTCTCTGCTGCTCTTTCTCAATTAGCTCATTTTGGGCTCCAGTAGCCTCTTTCTTTTCTCCTGTCGCACCTTCTCGGAGGTCTCTGGCAGGCGAACTGGAAGGCGGGCATGGGGACTGCCTACTATATACTGTCACGCTGACGTCGGTCATGTGCTGTCGGGTGCGGTCCTCATCAGACACTGCTAAAGTTTTCATGTGGTCCTGACGCTATGTAGTCTCGTTTACCACTGCAAAAGCCTCTCTTGAAGATCTACTGTTATGGTAAGTTCTTACGTAACTGTACTATCTTACTTCGTGAGGGCTCTTGCAGTAAGTAATCATCTTGAGGACTGAGTCCCAAGCAGTGTGAATCAGAAGGAACTGAAATACGGGAGGCAGGAAAGGTCTGCTGAAAAGCAGAGAGTTTAGGAAAGGAGGCCTTGGAGGACAGCTAAACCAAAGCCAGTCCTGCACCTAGAGGCAATGTCCAGACTGTAATGTTTGGTGAAAATGTGGACAGAGCTCCAAGTGGCCACTGCACAAATGTCAGCGACTGACACATTCCTGAAGCAAGCAGTAGAAGCAGCCATGCTTCTGGTAGAATGACCCTTAATCTCCCCCGGGAGGCTTTTACTTACCATACTTCTGGTAACAGGAAACAATACAGTTTGCCAACCATTTGGATAAACACTGTTTGGAAACTGCCACACCCTCTCTCTTGGGTGCAAAAGAAACAAAAAGTTGGTCCGTTTTTCGGACAGACTTGGTTCTGTTGGTGTAATAACGCAAGATTCTGTGAACATCTAGGGTATGCAGAATAGCCTTCCCCTGACTGGAATGCTCAGGGTAATACACTGGAAGTTGAGCAGACTGGTTCAACGTGAACTCAGAAACCACCTTCGGTAAAAACTGAGGACTGGTAGGCAGTGTCACCCAGTCTCTGTGAAAAATTAAATAAGGCTCCTTACACATCAGGACCTGAAGCTAGGAAATACTTAGAGCTGAAGTGACTGCAACTAAAAAGAGCTTCTCCACAATAAGTAGCACATATTACAACTACCAGCCAGTTCAAAAGGAGACATGGTCAGTTTTTACAAAATAAAATTGAGATCCCAAGGTGGCAGGTGACTGCGCATTGGGGGTTTCAGGTGGAGGATTCCTTTCAGGAAGGTTTTGGAAACCTCCAGCTGAGCCACAGCATTACCCTCCACTAAGGTGTGGTAGGCAGAAATAGCAGACAGGTGAACCTTCAGCAAAGAGTAACTCAGGCCCAGGTCAGAGAGGTGAAGAAGATACTCCATGACCTGAGGAATGGGGCATGAAAAAGGGTCCCAACCATTCGAGGTGGCCCAAATGGAGAAACGCTTCCATTTCATGGCATATGTCATCCTTGTAGAAGGCTTTCTGGCCTCTACAAGGACCTGAGCCACTCTGGAGGAAACTCCATAGTGTGAAGCAGCTATGTCATGAGGTACCATGCGGAAAGGTGAAGGGACTTCAGTCCTGGATGGACCAGCATGCCCCTCTCCTGAGTCAGGAGATCGTGACAGACAGGCAGGAAGACCGGAGGCTCCACTGCAAGCTGCTGAAGTGGAAACCATATTTGGCGAGGCCAATACAGGGCCATCAGGATCATGTGAGTCCCTCCTCTTGAAGCCTGAGCAGCACTCTCAGAACTGGAAAGGAGGTTACGATACAAACACCTCCTGTCCAGCAGAGAGATAGCAAGTCTCGTCAGAAAGCACCATGCCTGGGAGGGTGAGCAAAACCTGGGTAGTTTGCATTGTATGGGAGGCAAACAGATCCAGGTCTGGATGACTCCATAGGTCAAAAATGTGTTCAATCACCTCTGCTTGAGCTCCCATTCTGGGCTCTTACCTGGTGCGGCTGAGACTGTCCGCTAGGACGCTTTTGCACGCCTGAACGTAAACAGCTGTGAGGTGAACTCTATGCAGAACTGCCTAATTCCACACCAGATCACCTCCCCTGCAGAGGAGACACAAAGAGAGTGCCCCTTGCTTGTTGAGGTACCAGACTACACACATATTGTCCCACTGACTAATAGTGGACCTGGCAAAGCAAATGCTGGAAGGCTTGAAGAGCATACAGGACTGCCCGCATCTCCAGCACATTTATGTGCAGGAGAACTCCGACTGAGACCACAGCCCTTGAGTGCTGTGATTCTCCAAGTGAGCACCCAGAGTCTGGGTGGGAGGAGGTGACTGGAAGGGGACCCTTTAGTGAGGTTGTTGAGATCCTGCCACTACAGAAGAACCCACTGCATCAAACTGGAGGCCATGGCCATGTGGTCTGGGTCATCTGACCTCTAATCCCACTGCGTTCTGAGTGTCCAATGAGAAATTGCAGCGTGGAGCCTCGGCCAGAGGGACAGTGGGGATAGCTGCTGCCATAAGGCTGAGATGTGGAAGAACCGACCTGGCCATAACCTCGCCTGCTGGAGGCTACAAGATGAGCCTGTTTCTGCCCTGTCCAAAGGGAGAAAGCCATACCCTGGGCTGTATCTAGCAGCACTCCAATAAACTGGAGGTGTTGGGAAGGGCAAGTTGGGACTTGGGATGGCTGACAGAAATCCCACTTGGCACAAAGGCCAGGGTAGCCAAAGGGAAAGTTCCAACTGCTCCCTCGATGGGGCTGACAGAAGCCAGTCACTGAGGTAGGGGAACACATTGTGGCTGGCACCTCAGGGCTGCCGCCACTACACAAGGCACTTGGTAAAAACCCAAGGTGCTGAAGACAGGCCGAAGGGGAGGGCTTTGAACTGGTAATGCTCCCCCTGAAAAGCGAACCTGAGGTAGCAGCGATAGGCCTGAAAAACTGGGATATGCAGGTAGGCATCCTGCATATCCAGGGCACAGAGCCACTGTCCCTTGTGCAGGAGGGGCAGCAGACCTGGAAGGGTCAGCATTTGAAACCGTGTGTACTCTATGTACTGGTTTAGAGTGCTGAGGTCCAAGATGGGACATAGATCTTCCATCTTCTTTGGGACCAGGAAGAAGTGGGAGTAATACCCCTTTTCTACCTGGTTTGACGGAACGGGCTCTGTTGCCTCCTTTTGCAGAAGAGCCTCAATTTCTTCCCTAGAGGGGAATGTGTGCCTTTGGATAATGAGACAACCCTGGAAGCTTGTCTGGAGGTTTCTCGAGGAACTACAGAGTGTGTCCCTGACTGATCAACTGAAGGACCCACGAGTCTGTGGTGACTGCCTTCCATCCTGGCAAGTGACTAGCGAACCTTCCACCCACTGGCTCCCCCAACAGAAGGTGGCGGGCAGGCCGTGAGTCAAGAGACGGAGGGAGGGATGGGGAGAGCTGACCCTGAGGCTCTCTGAGCTTTGGCTGGAGGGGTGGCTGCGGGTGAAAGTGCCCGACGCTTGGCCTGACGTCTGGCTGTATGCTGCTCTTTCATCTGTCGCTTGGTCTGGCTATTCGGCAAAGAAGCAGCAGCAAACACAGAAACCACAACTGCTGTTTCTTTTGCCGAATAGGTTGGCTCTTCAATCTGACATGTGTCTACTAGAATTAAAAATCGGCAAAACATGACTGCTTTGGGTAGTTTACGGTTTCTGTAAATCATGATGAAAATAGTCACTTGTGATCTATCCTTGAGCCTTTAGAGTGTTATACTTCTCTCATTTTTTTGTTAGGCTATTTTTTTCCAGACTTCAAAAGGGGCAAGAATTATTAAAATAGATCTTTCTACATGAACACCAATTGGTATGAAAAAACAAAATTAATAATGTGATTGCCTAAATGGCGGATCTGCACCCTATAACATTAGAAGATGGGAGCAACCTTGTGGTTTTGTTAGCAGTCATTTTACCTGTTTTGCTCGTAGTGAACTTTCTAGCCAAGAATATATAAGAGCATACCCAGTAAGGTAATAAATGCTGAGTATATTATGTTATGTTACTAGCCAAATGGTGTACATGAATTAAAAAAAAAAAAAAAATTCACATTTTCTATTGAATCTCACTTAATGTATTTAACTGGTGAATGCTGCACATGATTGGTGGTAAAGATCAGATTTAAAATATGTTATAGTGATAAAGTATTTAAGAAGATGTTTTAACCTGTGACCCTCTCCCGATGAAGAGGGTTATCCCTCAAGCCGGGAACTTGGCTTGTCCTTCAATATATTGTAATTTTGGAGCCCAATGTGTATCACTTCATATTCTGTGTTTTCATATGTCTTGCCTTTTCTGAAGCAGATCCACAGCTGACAGTACAGCACAGAAAACTGTGTTTTCTTTTTAATCCGATCTGGGATCAGTTAGCGTTAACACATGTCTCCAACTGCTAACTTGCTAAGCACCAGCCACCATACCCTAGTGGTTAGAGCACAAAGATGTGATCCAGAAGGTCTGAGTTTGAATCCTGATTTCCCCGAAATTCTTTTAACCTCAGATTTCACACGAGTGGTGATCAATGGAGTTGTAGTGTTGGAAGAGTAAATCTACACTAAAGGGTGTAAAAGTGCAGAAAAAAAACTAAGTGCAACAAAGAAGCTGGTCTCAGACCAGGTCTTAGAGGAGCAATTTTCTAGAGAGTCATGCTGACATCTTGGTAATCAAATCCCAGAATCCTGCAGCTGACATCACAGCATACTACAGCAGTGGGAGATTCAACAGGCTGTAGTGCATGTTAGGGTTTATATAAGCGCAGATCTTTTGTTTGCTGGTCCAGCAGTCCTCCCAGTGCTAAGTACAGTCATAGGGACTGTACTTGGCCATGGAGATGAGCAGAACCGAAAAGATCTGATTGGAGATTATAAAAGATCCAACATGCACTGCAGGCTACTGAATCTTCCACTGCTGCAGTACTGCTCTGATGTCAGCTGCAGGGATTCTGGAGATCAGTGAACAGGTATTTATTCAGTTTCTGTACTGGTTCCAAGGGCACATGCATATGCATGGACACCGACATGAGTTGAAGCAAGACCCCAAAGGATGTCAGCCTGGTAAAAGTGGCGAGATCTTCGCCTGATTCCTGGACAAACTGTTGAGTACTGGCCGAGGCCATCGACAACTTGGCCTGCCAGTTGGAAGATTCTTCAAAGACGGCCCTCAATCATTTCCCCCGTGGACCACCCTGATATCTTTGTCCTGGGTGATCTCTGCTGACAACCTGCCTAGTAAGCTGGTAGCCTGACGGAAGTCATTAGTTGGAACCCCTAATAGTGGCTGCGGTGTAGGGGCCTCCATTCGAAGTGGAGGCAAAGCAGATGTAGTGGTCAGCTGGACCAGCATAGTACAGCTAGATGGGGCCAAGGGACCACCAGTCCCAGAAGCAAAGCCCTAATTCTCTCTGCGATAGTGAATTGCTGCCAAATAAGCTCCTTATAGCATTGACGCACGTGGCGTCAATACCTCTCTTCTACCAAAGAATAGGACGTTGAGGAGCATCGATAACACCACCTCCCAGTCTAGCAATATCTAGAGTGCCAGTGATACCTCAGCCTCAAATCTGACTGTCGGTTAGAGGTCAACTTGTGTCCTCTGGATGGTCTGTGCAGATCACTTGCTTAGTCTATGAGGCATGACTGCCGTGAAGGAGCTCTTGAGATAACTCAGCTAGAGGTTCTGACAGGTCCTCATTCTCCTGAGTGAGGACAAGGAGCATCTGGGTCTGAGAGATTGACTCCTGTCAAGCTCTTTCGACAACCGATCGACTGGGTCAAGAAACACCTTGACTGGTTCGAGAAAAATCTCAATCACTTGCTCCACCAGAGTCAAAGTCTATAAGAACAACAGGGTTATCGTGGGGCCCCCGACCAAACCCTCAACCAGAAGAAGCTTGATCAAGGTCGAGAACACAGGAGAGTCAAAGGAGCAGAAAGGGCATAATCATTCCCGATCCCACAGCCTTATAATGATGCTGTTTAGGCTTTTTGCAGCACAGAGAAGGACTCTCCTTAAAGGTCTGGTGGGCCATGCACATTTCTCTGAAGTCATCAGAGAACGACCCTTCAATACTGGCCCCAGGCAGGAACAGCGCCGAGACCGACACGGTACCTTCTGCAGCCGCTGCCTCTTCTTCCATGACCGCAAGATGCGTCTCTGACCTGGCAGTTGCCGAGGCAGATTTACAGTTTTTGGGCCTACATAAGGCCAGTCTCGCCTTCCATTCCTCGCTGGATGCCAGCAGCACGGCCCGGCATTTGCTGCAATTCTCAGTGATGTGCTGGTCGCCTAAGCAGTAGGCACACATGTCATGCAGATATGTGACTGGCATCTTCTGCCTACACCAGGCGCAGAACTTCTGCTTTTCCACTGTAGTTGCAGTCAGTTTTTGACGGAGTGAAGTCAGAAAATGCAGGAGCAACCAATTAATCAAAAGTGGACTGAAAAGTTTTAAAAATTTACAAAGAAAAGAGACTGAAAACACTAAACCATTGTACACATGCAGAGCTGTGAAGGGAGGCCTGTCCCTCCTTTCAACAGAAAGAAAGATCGGATCGGATGTCACAGGGCAGAGGAGGATATACCACCCAGGTGGTGGGAGGAGATCAGCTTGAAGACATTCCGATGACTCAGCTGTCTCCAAGAAGACTGTTCCTGTGTGGATAAGTGAACTGTATCCATGCCTTTAGAAAGGGCATTTACTAAACAAGAGCAAGCCATTTCTTCATGGTGTGCACTGATTTAGCATTACTGCAAACCCTGTTGTGGGTTACTGCTTACATAGTCAAGGGTCCTATAGAACTCCATGGTAACAATGTACTTGATACACAAAGGCAACCTGGATATGTGCCAAAAGAATGCATCAGGGCCACGGACTTCAACATCCACACAAGTATGCACCCCTTGCGCAACCCATAGAACCTGGCTGACAGTACCTGTCACTGGTAGCCTGGAGTGCTCCGCAGATGCCCATCTTGTGCAAACTGGGCACTCTACAGCAATTCTTTGTCCTCCACATATGCAGATGTGCTGGGAGACCTTTGTGGATCGAATAAAAAACATGATAAAATATGAAAATTACATACCTTTCGTGAATTCTTGATCTTCCTGTATCTTCACCATTCACCACTGGTGGGTGACTGGTTGGAGACAGGCACCCCACAGGAGCTTTTTTTTTTGTAGGCAGGAGGAGCTGACGCATGGCGAGGCTCACATGTTGGCCAGTAACGGCGTTGACTCCTCCCTCCACTTCACTTCTGCATGCCAGGGAGACAGAAGAAAACAGGATACAGAGAAAAATAAGGGAAGGGAGCCCAAGAGACAGCAAAAGGAAAAGATGTAAACTGAAAAAGAAATAGGCCAATAAGAGGACAGAGTAGGAGGGGGATTTGGGAGGTTACGGGCTGAAAAAGGCCCCAGTCCCTGGACGGTCAAAGGGCAGGAAAGAGAAAGAGAGATGGAGAGAGAAAATTAAGGGTGGAGAGGAAGGAGAAGGGGAGACCAAGACCCATCAAGCAATTAAGCTGACCAGGCAGATCCTTCAAGGGATAGCTTTCAACAGGGAGATTCCGAGGAACTTGGAAGAATCCCATAAGATGGGTAAGGGGACCCCCCTTCCTCGAATCCCAACTCCCCAGGAGGATTTCCGGCCCTCCCCCTTGTTACCGTAATCAGGAGAACCCATAGGGTTCTGAGAGGGAAAGGGAGGAGAAGGAATCCTGGTATTAAAGAGTCCCTCCCCATGGGGGAGGGAACAGCCAAAGAGTAGAATAACAAGGGCCAAAAGAGTTTTGATCAGTCCCAGAACCCTCCTCATCCCAGAGGACTCAAGGTCAGTGAACCAAGGGGATAGCCAACCCCGTAGAGGAGACCCAGGATAAGGAAGGGGCCCACCAGAAGACCATATGAAGCCCAGACAGGGGCCCTACTCATCGCCCTCTAGCACCCTCCCAGAGGCCTCTGGTGTGCCTGCCAGGGAGGAGGGGAAAAATCCCAAAAGAAAAAGAGAGGGGCAAGCAGGGAGCTGGCACAGCTCAGGGACTAAGGCCCTGCGAGGGGAAGGTGGGTGGGATTCAGGGATGAATGGTGAAGATACATAGGAAGATCAAGAATTACGGTAGGTATGTAATTTTCACATCTTCCCTGTGTCATTCTTCACCATTCATCGCTGGTGGGTGAGTATCAAGCTCCCCCAAAGGGGATCTAGGAAATCCCTGAGAGAATAGCATCCCTCAGCCCCCCTGTGGAGGAAAAAGGAGGGGGGAACCCTACACTAGCAAGTTAGGCCTGGGACTGGTCAGGATGGGGTACGGAAGGGGCCCCTGCAACTCCCGTCTCGCCCTGCGGGAAAAGATATGGGTCCCTCAGAAAGAGAAGGCCAGTAACCTACGCCGGGCCAAAGGGGACAACCTCAAAAGGCGAAGCCACGTCATCCACCTAATGCAGATCATTGTTCCTGCAAGTCGTGAAGCGACTTCATTGGCGTCGTAAGATGCCCTTGACTGGTGTTTTGCCAGCTCCAGACCTATAGCAGAGCGGGCTATGGCTTGCCGGGTAGCCTCTGCTAGAATCATCCGCGCAGAGGAGAAAACACTCCACCCCAGACAATCGAACTCCGCAGAGTCAGGATCGGGGGGTCAGTCACGGACCGGATGTCTATGCCCGGAAGGAGTGTCCAGACACGTCAGTCCAGCAGTGGGATGAGGCAAAGAGCCTGGAGACCGTTGGGTTGCACAATACCGTCTCCAGCAGTCCATGGGGGCTGGAACTGAGGTATATGGAAGCTGCCAGGTGCTGTAAGACGCCTCCTGAAAGGGAACTGGCCAGGAGGGAACCACCAAATGGTGTGCTCCGAAATCGCCAAAGAAGGCTTGCGTCACATGCTCGGTATTGTTAAGGGTGAAGTGGATAATGTGCAAGTCCTGGACCAGCCTCACTAAGAAGCACCGATACTGGTTTGATCAGTGTCTGAGGACACGTGGACAGAGGGCTCCTCTTCCTCCGTGGAGGAAGATGTGGGGGCAGAGAAGCTTGCAGAGTCAGACTCTGGCTGTGGAGGGGGAACCGGGTGAAAGACCTGTTCATCCATGGCCCTAACATACTGGAGGAAATCTGCAGCCCAGGATCTGAACTGTTCCCAGGTCAAAGGTCCCAAGGGATCAACATGGCCTGGAAGACGGGGAGCTGGACACAGAGGCACGGGCGAACCTGTCACCATACGTGACGTGTCTCTGCCAGGGCTGGAAGACTCTGCAGGCGAACTTGGCATAAGTGAGAATCCGCAGGTCTGCAAATTCACCAACCTGTTAAGAAACGTAATGCGGTCAGGACTTAGCCCTGTAGGAGGAGCTTCCCTATGAGGGGACCGGGGCCGCATGGATCTAGAAGGGCGGTCCCCAGCTCCACCCATTGAGAACTCCCTCGAAGGGGATGAGGGAGAGAAACTGGGCTCAGCACTGCGCCCCCGGAGGGCCACGGGAGTGTGTCGTCGTCCCTCACCCTGTCCTCTCAACCCCGTTGACTCAGAGGAAGCCCTCTTCCTTGCACCCTGTGCCAAGGAACCCCCCAATTCCGGCAACTCCCCAAGGAGAGTTGCAGAGGAGGGAGGTTCGATCTTGATCCTGATAGAAGGGATGGCACTGGGGACGGCAGCCACCCCTTCCCTCAAAATCCAGACCACCACTCCCCAGCAGCGGGACTTCCAGCAGGCAGCTGACCCACTGAGCCACCGTCAGCTTGAGAGTTGGCACGGGCCACAGTCACCGGAGACAGAGGAGGGGGCACCTGGGGAGGCACAAGGGTATTAGGACGTGGAGAACCCTCCAACTTCGAAGAGTCAGGCTGCCAGTTCAGATAGAAACGCCCCACACCAGGACCTGCAGCTGTGGGCCTCAACAACGGAGGAGCCTGCACCTCCAAAGAAGGGACTGCCAGAGCCATGCTCCCGGCCCGGCCCTGAATGGTGCCAGACTGGACCTCCGGCACTGCGGCAGGAACCTCCTCTATGGCAAGGCATGAGGAAGAGGAGGCCCTCTCTTCACCTGACCATGTAAGCCCAGAAAGGAACCCGGAGGAAGGGCAGAGTCCTGCGCTTGGACCGACATGAGCGACGACGCTCCCCAAAAATCAGCAGAGCTCTGCCGACTTTTAACGCATGGTGCTCCAGAACTTGGCAGTCCACAGAGAAGCAGGCACCGCAGGAACCCATGTCATGCTGAGGTCTAAGGCAAGCAAGGCAAACATCATGCCGGTCAGTAACAGAAATCTGTCAGCCGCAGGGACACCGACGTATGGGAGGCCGATCGTTTTCTTCTAATGTTTCTTGTCCTGAGGACCAGGCATGACATGTACAGTAACAAAACACAAAAACAGTAAAAGACTCGACGTCACTTAACAAAAGGAAAGATCTTACCAGATTGGAGGTAAATGGCATCAGTAGGCTGCAGAACCAGCGGCAGCGCAGTGAAGGAGTCAAAGGACAGCATCGAACGGCCCCGAGGAACATCGGTTCTGGAAGACGTCGACGTCAGACTAGGCTGCTATGTCACAGTGAACAATTCCGAAGCTAGGCAAGGTGCTGTCTCAATGGTGGGAGAAGCAGAACTGAGGTGGAGGAGGAGCCAACGGCAGTTACTCGGCAACCCGCAAGTGCCATGCAATGCGTCGGCCTCGTGAGCTGCATCAACAGCACTGACTCCTCCCTCCTACAAAAAAAAAAAACTCCCACAGGATGCCCATCTCTGGCCAACCACCCACGAGTGATGAATGGTGAAGACTGACACAAGGAAGATCATATAATAGAAATGTGCACAAACTTCAATTCACATTTTACAGTAATGTTTAAGTGTTCTGCTTTTCTCTCTTTTCTCTTACAGTTTCATAAAAAGACCATTTTATAAGCACAATAAACCCTTCAAGGTGTGAACTGTGGAGAATGGATGACCTTCCCAGACAGCCAAAGATTCTCAGTGGTGCCTTGTATCTCACAACACACCTAGAGTAAAGATCAAATCCCACCCTGGCGTGGCTAATTGCTTACTTACTGCCCTCTGTAAGCAGCCTTACTGTGCATTCAGTTTGCAGCGGCCATTTTAAAAAAGGCTGAAATAGAACTTGTATAGGCACTCTAGGAGGGAATGGGATAAATTCTTAATGGCATACCAAATGCACCTAAGAACCAATTTCTTCCCAGTTAAGCCTATTGTCTCTCCACTTTATTCTCACTTACATCTCATAAACTACTCCCCTTAATGTACATCCAGCAACACTTTCCTGGTAGTGGAAAAATGTTTTGTTGCTTAACAGTAACTCTTCCAGAGATTCTACTCCACAGAGCCACACCTTTGGAACTGCAAGCCACCAGTGTCAGGACCACTCAAAAACTTTTGTGTGGCTTAGGCCCCCACACTAACATACGCCAGCACCACCTTTGTAATGTGGATGACTTCATACCTCCTCAGTTTCCCATCAGAGACCAGCTTTGAGTTGTAACATGCAAACAGGAACAGGTCAGAACCCCGGCCAGGCCAACATGAGAGGTGGTGGTTGGGGGCTCACATGAAAGGTATAGAGGAGAAGACCAAAGTGTGCAAGAACAGATACATCTACCATAGTACACCACCTGAAGTATCAAAGGGGTAAGTGGGAGGGTGAGCAGTGGTTCTACACAAAAGTCTCAAAGATATACAGGTTACTCACCTGTAACAGGAGTTCTAGGAATGGTATATGTTGTTCATCCACACTTATTGGCAGGTTCCTTGCCGCTTAAATCTTGCCGAAGGTCTTCAGCTAGCTCCTCCCACCCACCGGGTGGTAAAACTCTCGGCTCCGCCCCATGACGCCAGATCTGGCCCGCTGGAAGCTCAGGTTGCAAAGGCCGCCGGGAGTGTCGGAGAGTTTGGATGAACAACATATACCATTCCTAGAACTCCTGTTACAGGTGAGTAACCTGTATTTCTAGGGACATGGATATGTTGTTCATCCACACTTATTGGCAGACTCCTAGCAGTTCTCCGGGAGGAGGGAGGCAAGGCGCACACCCCCTAATACTTACTTGGGGAACAAAGATTGGAGAACCGAGGCCCCAAAACCAGCATCCCGGCGTGACTCAAGGTCGATGTGGTAGTGGGAAATAAAGGTGTGTGCTGACTTCCAGGTAGCAGCCCTGCAGATCTCCTGGATAGGGACATCCCTGGAAGCAGCAGTATGGTGGGTAGAATGAGCTCTTATCCCTCTGGGAGGCTCCATGCCCGCTAACTCATAGCAGAGATTTATGCAGGAGGTGACCCATCTGCCTATCGTCCGCTTGGCTGCAGGTCTGCCAGGTGCGGCTTCAGCATAGGTGACAAACAGCTGGCGAACCTCTCCCCGAATTTCAGCCGTGCGCTCCTTATAATAAGCGAACGCCCTTCTAGGGTCCAGAGTATGGAGCCTATATTCGGCCTCCGAGGTGTGATTGGGGTAGAACACCGGCAGAGTCAATACCTGATTAAGGTGAAACTCCGACACCACCTTCGGAAGGAATTTGGGTGGGGCGTGGACAACCTTGTCCCTGTGGAAGACCAGGTGGAGACCCGATGCTCAGCGCTGGAGTTCTCCCATCCTTCTGGCTGACGTGATAGCCACCAAGAAGGCGTAGCCTACTTACAGGTGGGGAGACCACACCTGTGCATTGGTTCAATGGCTTGCCCATGAGCTTTGCCAGTACCAGCAGTAAATCCCACTGGAGGTGGAGGTTCCCGACTGGAGGGAAATGTGATCAAGGCCTTTGAAAAAGCCCGACCACTTTTCCTGCGCCACTGACTGCTGACCGGCCCGCGCCCGGTAAGCAGAAATGGCTGCCAGGTGCACCTTAAGGGTCGTCGACCTAAGCCCTTGACTAGATAGGGACCATAGATAGTCCAAAATGCTCGCCACAGGACACGAGAAAGGGTCCAACCCTTTTCCCGACACCAAATGGAGAACCTCTTCCATTTGAAGGCATAGCATTTTCTGGTCGACTCCTTACGGGACGCCTCAACGACGCTGAGGACCTCGTCGGAAAGACCCAAGGCCTGGAACTCTAGTCGCTCAGGAACCAGGCCGTCAGGTGCAGGGATTGAAGGTCCGGATGGAACACCTTCCCCTGATTGACTGAGAGCAGGTCCGGGCGAGCTGGAAGCTGCCGCGGAGTCCTGGAGCTGAGACTGAGGAGATCTGGGTACCAGAACTGGCGAGGCCAATCTGGGGCTATCAGAATCACCTGCCTTGTCCCTCCTCGCCAGCAGGACCCTGTGAATCAGGGAACGGGGAAGGCGTAAAGAGGCCCGGGTCCACGGGCTCGAAAGGTATCCCCTGCAGCGAGCCCTGCTGAGGGGGCGGGCATGAAACAGCTCAGCTTCGCGCTCTCCTGGAGGCAAACAGATCCACCAGAGGTGTGCCCCAGCGGGAGAACAGGTCTTGTACTATCTCCGGCAGGAGAGACCACTGTACGATGCAGCCCCTATCCGCTCAGGGCATCGGCCAGGGTGCTGGAGGCTCCTGCCACATGAATGGCCAAGAGATCCGCCCAGGCTGGCACACTAGTGACCAGATGCGGAGAGCTTCCTTGCATAGAGGCAAGGAGCGGCCCCGCCTCTGGCGGTTTAGATAGTACATGGTCGTGGTATTGTCCGCCTGACTGGACCACTTGACCCGGAGAAACGGAGCAAAGGCGGTGAGAGCTGGGGCGGACCGCACGGAGCTCCAGCAGGTTGATATGGCATCGGGACTCGCTGGGACCAGAGGCCGGCGCTCAGTGTTCCCCAGATGGGCACCCCAACCCATCAAAGAGGCGCCGGTCGACAGAGAGACCGCCTGCTCGGGCGGACAAACGGATACCTCCTGCAGATGGGACGGAACGGTCCACCACTGAGAGCGCCCACATCTCCTGGGTCGCCCACACGCTGGTCCAGAGGGTCGCAACGCTGTGACCACTGGCCGCCAGACCCCACTGGAGGGGCATACGTGCCAGCGTGCCCAACGGACTACGCCTGGTACAGGCCGCCATAAGACCCAGGAGTCGCAGGAAGTCCCGGCAGATGCCGATTGCCCAACCAGAAATGATTGGGCAAAGGAGGTAAGAACCTCGCCCTGTCCGCCGGAGCCGTGTTCTGGCTCAAGAGAGTCGAGCTCTGCCCGGTGAAGGATATCACCTGCTTCGCTCGAGTTCTGACTTGGCCTCGTTGACCAGGAGGCCCAGTTGAGAGCAAACCCGAGGGCCAGATTTCTGACCGCCCACCTCCAACCTGGAGGGGCTGCTATCAGCCAATCGTCCAGGTAAGGGTACACCCGACCCTCGGCGCCAAGAGGGAAAGCTGTCACCACTGCAATGCATTTGGTGAAGACCTGAGCTGAAGAAAGGCCAAAGGCATGGCCTGAACTCGAAGAGGATCCCTCCGCTCTGAAGCGGAGGAATCTCTGATGAGACGGACGGATAGGGACGTGAAAGAACGCATTCCTGAAGTCCAGAGAACAGAACCACGCCGTGTTCCAGAGATGGTATTATCTGAGCCAGAGTGACCATTCTGAAGGTTCGAGACCTTAGGAACTTGTTCAGGTCGTAGGTTCAAGATGGGGCGCCAGCCCCCGTCCGCTTCTCGGGACCAGGAAGTACCTGGACACGAACCCTGGTTCTGGTGAAGGGTCCTCTATCTCTTTATCACCCTTTCTGAAGGAGGAGATGGGCGTCGGCTCGACGAGCCTGTAGAGATTATGGGGACCCCAAAGCTGCGGGGCGACGGCTCTGAAGGGTGGAGCCTGCTCGAATTCCAGAGGCAGGCCTCTTCCCACCACCTCCAAAACCCACCTGTCCGTGGTAACAGCGGACCAGGCGGAAAGGAAGTGTCGGAGCCGTCCCCCCACGGGGGGAACCAGGGGCGAGGTGACGGGGATGGGGGTGACACCCCTCAGCCCGTCACTTAGCAGGCTTGGAGGAAGGACCGGCCTGGGGACCACCAGGGCCTTTTCCTCCTTGCTTCCTATTAGAGGAAGCCGATGGCTTGGGCTTGGAATACCAAGGTCTAGCCTGCTGGCCCTGACGCTGTTGTTGGGCCGGGCGTGTGGCGGGAGTAGAGGGACGAAAGGGCTTAGGCTGGGGCTTATGACCCTTGTCCCTCTGTGCGGACGGAGACTGAATCCAAGGTGGCATTGATTTTTCGAATCCTCTGGAGGTGGCCTTCCACCCAGGGACGAACAGGTCTGTTCCCAGGAAAGGAACGCCCGCCAGCTTGTGCGGTATCCGCTGTAAAGGTGGATATTCGTAGCCACGCCTGCCGACGCATGGCCACAGCGGCCGCCACTGACCGGGCACATGAGTCTCCTATATCCAGAGCAGTCTGGAGCTGTTGTTTGGCTACTGTCTCAGCCTGATCCCGCACCTGCTTGACCGTAGTCTGCAGGTCAGCCGGAAGATGAGGGACCGCCTCATCCAGGGAACCCAACAGGGCATGGGAGAAATGTGCCATGAGGACGGGCGAACTGGCCTGGACGAAGGCCGAGAGAAGAGGCAGCATACACTTTCCACTCAATAGTCCAATTTCTTGGACTCTTTGTCGGGCGGTTTGTCCACGCCCTGGCATTACCGCACGCCGGAAAACACTGTCCGTGACCAGCCCTTCAGCCAGGGGTGTTCAGAAAACCCGGACAGAGAGCCAGTAGGGACCGTGATACTTTCTGGCCATCCTGGCAGGGCGAGGACAGGAAGCGGGACGCTGCCAAAGTTCCAGGGCCGGCCCAACAATGGCTTGCCACTGGAAAGGGCTCCGTGGGAGAATCCCCGTCCAGAATCTCGGTGGAGAGGATATCTGGCCCGCTTGGATACGGGTTCAAGCTTCATCCCAGTGGATTCTGAGATGAGCCTAAGAAGTCCTAGGAAGGACGAAGGGCTATCGATCCACTGACTGCCCCCAGAGGACTCCAAGTCAAAGCGTTGAGAACAGGGAGGAGTCATCCGACTCCGACGAGTTGTCGAATAGCTGCCTGGAGCCTGAGCCACCCTCCACTTGCCGAGGCTTGTCAGGCGTGAGAGTGACCGACAGCCTACGGGAAGGCCTTGGGCCAACCGCCAATCTTCGTCGGAGCCCCAGCTGTCGGCTGAGGTGGAGGCGGTTCCACCACAATTGGTGGGCAGCCGGAATAGGTCGGACAACTGGCCTGGAACAGGCTCCTCGACCACTATTGGTCCGTGGCAACCACTTAATGGCCGGAGAAGAGGCCTGAGCCTGCTTATTGGCCAGAAAAATTGTTGCCACATGAGGTCCTCGTATTTTTGGCGTAGCTTACGCCGAAGCCTTCCCTCCTCGGCCAAGGAGGAAGAAGAGGAAGAGCGGCGACGCCGCTTGCCGCGGTGCCGAGACCGAGACCGTCTGTGTCGACGGGAACGGCTGGACCGCGAAGATGTCCGAGACCGAGAAACTCGGCTAGGCCGAGGTCGGTGAGGCGGGAGCCGAGGATCGGCGATCCTCGTTCTGGTCGGCAAAACCGACTGCTCCTGATTCACCGGACCGGAGAGCCGACGATATCCTCAGCCCTCACCGGGGGAACCGGGGAGGAGGGAATCTCGACTTCCAGCCGACAACCCGTCTAACGGGTCGAGAAAAATCTCGACCTCGCCGGCGGGAGTCTCAGTCACCTGGCCTGACGGGGCACCGTGGAAGCTAGTGGCCGGAAGCCGAGAATTCACCAAGTCGATTGTCGACGAGGGAGGGGGGATCTTCCCCGCTTCCCAAGAGCGCCAACGATGAGACTTATTTAGACTTCTTCGACCGGCGAAACGGACCGAAGAAGTAGGACCGCCTTTAGTTGAGAGGGTCAAGCAAAGCTCCTTAAAGGAAGCTGAATATGAGGTCCCGAGCGATAGAGGGGAGGGACAAAGGCCGCAGAAGAGGAAGCCGTGCCTGAGCCACCTGCTCTTCGGCTACCAACCTCTCTAGTTGTTCGCGGATCCTCGCAGCCGCTGAAACCGCCAGTCGGGCCTCTTTGGATTTGACCGAGGAAATCTTCTTCGGGACGCCCAGAAGTAAACGGGCAGCGCTGTCCTCGAGGACGACCGAGAAGGAGGAACACAGGTCGCAAGCCTGCGGGTCGTGCTCCTGGCCAAGGCAATAAACGCACGCGGAGTGCGGGTCCGTCCTGAGACATCTTCGCCCACAGGGACATCTCCAAACTCGAGTCGATTTGTCCATCGTAGCCGCTGAGGAAGAAGACCGAAAGATATAAAAGTTTGTTTTTTTTTTCTCTTTAAACCAAGGATTTTAGGCCCAAACTTAATCGCAGAGCGTTAAGGAGGGAACCTGAGCTTCCAAGCTGTAAGGAAGATCTAGCGTCATGGGGCGGAGCCGAGAGTTTTACCACCCAGGTGGGTGGGAGGAGCTAGCTTGAAGACCTTCCGGCAAGATTTAAAGCGGCAAGGAACCTGCCAATAAGTGTGGATGAACAACATATCCATGTCCCTAGAACTACTATTACTGCTAAGCAACAAAACTACCTTCTTTGAGGACATCTGCCTCAATACAGCAATACAACTGGAATGATTCCCAAGCAGTACCAAAAAAACAGAGTATGAGGAAGGCCAGGCAGCAGAAGTGGCTAAGACCCTTAAGAAAGTAGGCCTTAGAGGACAGCAAAGCCAAACCCAACATGTCTATAGACACCAGGTCTGGACTCTTGGGTTTAGTGAAATTGTGGACAGAACTCCAAGAGGCAGCAGAGTATACTGTATGCCAGATGCAGAGGCTGAACAGGTGGCCAGCCCCGTGGCATTGAGGGTTGAGGCATCTGCCTTACCTCGCGCCATGCTGGTGACCCACGTTTGGGAGCGGACACGGGTCGTCAGGGGTCAGTTGGGGCAGAAGAGGATCGAGCATCCGGAGATGGCTCTCCTCTCCTGGGAAGAGTGGGATGTGGGCTCCGAGGATCCAGCAGCTCCCAGTGTAGACTGGGGGCACCACAGCCAAGAAGGCATGTAGTGGAGGTGAGGTGCGGCAGGACGCTCTGTATATGGGTGCAGGAACGCACCAGTCATGCACTGAGCTCCACTGCACGCCGACACCTCAGGAGGAAAAAGTGAAAAACCCTGGCACTCGGACAGGTGACGATGGGATCCGCGGTGCAGTACCCATGCTCAATGGCGGGCCCTTCCGACCAGCTTCCGGCTCTCACCTCCCCTCTGTCCGCCTACTAGATTATAGATAGAGCACCAGAGGAGTGGCAGCCCTGCCTCGGGGGAGTTGGTTAGGTCGAAGCAAGGAAGAGAGAGTAATCCCGGGATGAAGGTCTGGTTGGAGGACCTCGGCAGAGCAGGAGAAAGTCGCAGCCCAGAATCTATGCCCGGAGAGGTCTAAGGGCCAGCGAAGAGGGCATAAATAGAGTTTGGGGGGACAGAGATGAACAGGTGCACCATACACAAAAATGGGTCGAGCGAGCAAGAAGCACACCAACTACTGAAATATTTCCATTTCAGGGAATGTGTATGTTTATGAGCCATCAGCAGAACACCCAAACAGTCTGGAAGACCCCAAAGTGAAACACTGCTGAATCCTCCGAGCCAGGCATGAAACTGTAAGGATTGAAGGTCTAGATGCAGCAGACTGACCTGCTCGTGTACATCATAGCCACCCTTAAAGGGAAAGCGACAGACAGTTCCACTGCAATCTGCCAGATCAGATGAAACTGAATTCATCAGGGCCAGAAGGTGGCCACAAGTATCAGTGTGGCCTCATCTGCCCTTAGCTTGACCAATACCCGCTAAATCAGAGGGATTGTGGGAAAGCTATACAGACACCTCCTCAAGAGAGGGGTGATGCATCTCACTAAAAAAACTCAACCCATAGAGTGAGCAAGCAAAAATGCAGCAGTTTGTGATGTGTGGGGACGAAAAAAGATCCAACTCAGGAGATCCTCTTCAGGCAAAGAGATTCTGGACAATATCAACTGAGAGATCCCACTCGTGGGCCTGAGCAACCAACCTGATGAGAGTCTGCCAGGATGTTCAAAGAGCCCAGATGGCATGTGACAATTTAGGTATGTCATGTGTCAGTGCCCACTCCAACATCCACATCCACATGGCTTCTTGGCAGAGGGGGTGGGAGTGCATACCATCCTGTTTGTTGAAGTAGTGCACAGCACAGCATCCAAAATGTATCTCCAAAATGTTGATGTGGAGACAGTGGTCCGAGTGGGGACCACATACCCACATACCACAGATCTTAAGTACAAGCAGATGGATCCCCAACCCATCCTGGAGGCATCCATGGTGAGGATCTCCTATGGGAATGAATGGATGGAGAGCAAGTTACTCCAAAAGCAGATAGGAGTGGTCTTGTGCCAGCAAAAGTCCCTGCTTAAGGGATCCGTGACCAGAATAGGGGGATCCAAGGATTAGAAAGGGTGGGTCCACTGAGCACGAAGCATCTACTGGGTAATGTACATGTGAAAGCAGGTACTAGGAACAGTTAAATTTTATTTATATAGTTCTTCAATTTTGTTAACTGAGTAGGCTCATTGAGACAAACGTCCCCTTTTCAGGAGCAAACCAGAATTATTTGCATTCAATAAAAGAGAAAGAACAATTTACAGTATATATACAGTACAGTACAACAGTAGTCACAATTGAGGCAACATGAACATGGCAATAAACATTTTATACCAAGCTGGGACTTACATTAAATCACAAAAAGACAGCAGCCATGAGGCCCAGGAGCCGAAGCAAGGACCATGCAGGGACCCAGAAGTATCAGCACGGGAATCTGGAAGAAATGCCTGAGCCGGAGTCTTTCCAAGATAGCAGCTATAAACTGAAGATGCTGGCAAGGGGTCAGAACCAGTCTGGGTTCATCTACCAGGAGGCTCGGTTGAATAACTGGGGAGTCAGATAGAATGTCTGACTCCTCAAAACGCCATTCAGGGCTGCGATTCTACAATCATACTGTTAAGGAAAGACATACAGAGCTTCTCAATGCAAGGACTCTGTTACTGCAGCTTAGTACTCAGTGAAGACCCACAGCACAAAGGAAAAGACATGAAATTGGCAGTGCTGGGTAGTATTGGTGCTCCAAAAGGAAGAGCAGGTATTGTTGATAGCTGTCCTGAATCTTAATACATAGGCATGCAATCTGCATATCCGTAGCACAGAGACAGTTTCTTTGAGAGCAGAGGGAAGGGTCTAAAGAGAGACAATGCAAAACATTTTGTACACAATGCATTCATCGACTTCTGAGGCCCAGGATGGGGTGTAGATCACCCTTCATTCTTCTTTGGGTCCAGGAAATATCTTGAATAGTTTAGCTTGACCACGGGCACAAGCTGAATGGCCTGTTTGTACAAGAGAGTACAAACTTTGATAAAAAGGACCAATAAGTGCTCTGGAGAGTTGTACAGTGCTTTCCACTTGTATACCATACAGATGTATGCATTTTTTGGTTGTGTGCACAAAAATCTGTGGTCCCAATTTCCACCCTATGCTTTGCCTGTTAATTCGTTCAGATATATGCCATTGTATTTCTATATGTATGCCTTTTATTTCACTAGTCTAATGTACAAAACAGCGGTTTCCTGCCTACTGTTCTTGGTCCGTTTTCAGTCCATTCCTGCCCTGCTAACGTGCTAATCAGCTGTGTGGCTGGAGCAAGCTGGTAATCATTTGACAATCAGCTGTCTGTCAATCAGCTGTGTGTCACCTGATAAAGCCAGCTTCATACCACAGCTGCAACGGAGACGAAGACCAAAGAGTCCTGTTGTCTGTCAAACAGAAAGTTGAGTTCCTCAATAAGGCTGCCTTGCCAGGAGGACCCGTAGAAGACCTGGCAGCTGAATTCGCATTGACATTTCAAGGATTGACCGAATTCTAAAGCAGAGAGAGATAATCTATGAAAAGTAGGTCAGCAACTGTAACACAGATCGCAAGAGAAAATGTGATGGAAAAGACCCACTGGTGGAGGAGGCTTTCTTGCAGTGCTTTACCATGGCTAGAGTTCCAGGTGCCCCTTGACGGGAAACTTACTGATGAAGAAAGCGAGAAGCCTGTCTGTTTCACTTGGCGCTCCCTTTGAGCCAACTGCTGGGTGGTTGTCCAGGTGGAAAGGGCGCAACATCAGCTACTGCCGCCTGCATGGGGAAAAGGCTGAAAAATGATATGACAGCCTCAGAGCATTGGATTAAAACTGTCCTGCCAACACTACTGTCAGAGTTCATCCCCGAAACTATCTTCAATGGCGACGAGACTGCCTTTTTTTCAGAGCCACCCAAACCAGTGCCCCTTTCATTCAACAATGAAGCACTGGCAGGGCACAAGTAGTCAAAGGAAAAAGTATTAATAAGGGTCTGTGCAAATGTCACTGGCATAGAAAAGCTTCCCCTGGTGCTTGTGGGAAAATTAAAGAAACCTTGGTGCTTCAAGGGGATTAATACTGCTGCCCTCCCTGTGGGATACCATGCCAATGGGAACCCATGAATGACAGCAGACATTTTCATATCAGTGGTTAAAATACCTCAATAGAACAAGCACTTGTCAATGCCGAATGTTCGCTTGCTGGTATTTGCATTGGTGTTTGGCATTTGTGCAAGCCCCCCCCAGTTGTATCCATGTCCCTTCAGCATCCATATCTCAACAGAGTACCTCTCTGCAACTCCTCTTGCATCTGAGTAACATTTCACCTTCATACTTCTAAGTGTCGGTCTTAGGAACCCTAATGCTCTGGTTGTGCTCAAGGGTACGAGCCTGTGTGGAAACTGCGCAACCCGCACTTGTAACACAGTCATTCAGTGGAATTATTTCACCAAATTTTCAACATAGGCATTCTGTCACCTCTGGTTATGAACAGTGCCACTATGATTTTCTTACTGTATACTAAACCCTGATTTCCCACAGCGACCGCTCTATTCTGCGACGGGAGTGTGAAAACAGATTTCAGCCAGGATATGAAAAATGACAGCTGTATTGTTCATAAGGAGGTGTGGGAAAATGCAAATGTTGAAAATCTGGAGTGAAAATATGACAAATTCGCGAAGTTACGAGTGTGCATGGAAACTGTACAATGCATGCTCGTAAAACAGTCATTTTTTGGAATTTTTGCACTGAATTTTCAACACAGGCATTTTAGGGTGTCTGCTCATGAACAGTGTCACTGTGATTTTCTTACTCTGTACCGAACATGATTTCCCATAGCTGCTGCGCTATTGCACGCCAGAAGTGCGAAAACACATTTCGGCAAGGATGGGAAAAATGACAGCTGTACTGGTCATAAGGAGATGTGGGAAAATGGCAATGTTGAAAATCTGGAATGGATAGCTGGCCCAGTGGCGCTGAGGGTTGAGGCGCTGGACGCCACACCTCGCAGCTAAGTCGGGACCCGGTTCAGGAACGAGCCCAGACCGCAGGGGAAGGAGAGGATTGAGCATCCGAGGACAGCCCTCCTCTCCTGGGAGGGAGGGACCCTAAGGGTCGGAGCTTGACTACCCTCTGGCGGAGGCCGGGGTGCAGCAAGTTCCCTGTCTCACAATGGGGGGTGTACAGTGGGCGTTGGCAGGGGAGGGCCTAGGCGTGGGACGCACGCCAACACAGGAACACCAGAAAAATCACCCCTATGCTCCTGGAAGACAGAGTACTCTGGCCCAGACCCCATAGCCCGCCTGCCTGTCCTGGTGCCCTGACCAAATCAAGATGGTCTGGGGTAGGCGCCTCATCCCTGTCCCGCCTGGGGCAATCCGAGGCTATATGGAGGGACCACCGCGTGCAGGTAGGACGAGGCTGGGGCAGACGCATTAGTGACTCCCGAGGCGGCGGGTCTAGGGGGCAGGGGAGGAGTATAAACAGCAAGTAGAAAAAAAAGAAAATCTGGAGTGGAAATATTACAAATTCACGAACTTACGAGTGTGCGTAGGAACTGCGCAACGCACGCTCGTAACACACCCATTTCATGGACTTTTGCCACCAAATTTTCAACATAGGCATTTTAGGACCTCTGCTCATGAACACTGTCACTGTGATTGTCTTACTCTGTAGCGAACACTGATTTCCAGCAGCTACCGTGCTATTTTGCGCCGGAAGCACGAAAACACATTTCGGTCAGGATGTGAAAATTGACAGTTGCACTGCTCATAAGGAGATGTGGAAATATGCCTATATTGAAAATATGGAGTTAAAATATTACAAATTCGCGAACTTACGAGTGCGCATGGAAACTGTGCAATGCACGCTTGTAAAAAATTATTTTCCTGAAATTTGCAACATAGGCTTTTGAGAGCCCACCTCATGAACACTGACACTGTCATTGTTATTAGTCTCCGGGCTTATTCGCGAGTGACCGCTAAAATCACCTTCGGGACAGAATAATGCCAATGACAGTGACTGAACTCATGAGAAGGGGTGTCAAGAACCCCATGTTGAAAATTTGGTGTCAAAAGTCAAACAAATGGCCAAGATATCCACCTAAGTTGGAAAACCCTATTTATGCCATTATACAGCTTACCAGCATTTCCTCAGTTCAAGCGGTCGGCTTTGAAGAGTGCAGACGGTTCCCATAAGTATGGGGTGAGGAGGGGTATGGAGAGGTGGGTGCACAGAGCGTGGGCTGGGGAGACACTCACCGAGAGACCGTTTTCATCTTTCACAGGATTAAAGGACGCTTTTGCACCCTGGGGTGGGCTCCAGTGTGCCACCTACCTGTTTGTTTGGGGGGCGGGGACTGGGCACCCCGGCTGGCCATACAGTGTGCGTGGGTGGGAGGCATAGCACGCTGTGGGCTCCCAGTGAGCCAACTGAGTGTTTGTTTGGGGAGGCTGCAGCTGATGGGGATTGGCACTTCATTGGCCACACAGTGTGCTGGGGGGCGATGAGCAGAGGGGATTGGGCACCTCCTCGGCACACACACAACGCCAGGGCGGGAGCACACTAAGGGAGGAGGGGAGGTTTTAATGTCGAAGGTGTACTCCACAGCAGTTCAGCTGACGTATGCTAACTGCATATGAGATAGCACCACCGCTGACTGCAGCTGACTTTTCTTTGAAGTGAAGACCAACACAGTCGCAACTGCTATCATACACAGCTCAGCATGTATTGGTCTGTAGGGTTGTGCCTGCTACACTGAGCACTGGATTCGGAGGAGGGTCACACACCTCCAAAAGTCGTATCTGTTGCAAGACGCTCCTGCACACAAAACATAAATCAGAGCAATGTTAAACTTGTATTCCTACCACCCAATTGCACAGCCTGATCCAGCCTATGAATCAAGGTGTTATAAACAATCATATGCAGCACTATCACACGTGCGTTGTGAGCCACATACTCAGTGACACTAACAGCACAGCTTTACCTTTTTTTTCTTTTGATAGTCTATTTATTTCTGGTTTCCCCTGGCGGCCCTCTTCTAACCAACTCCCCCAGCCCTGTCACCTGGCTTCCCCTGGGACTTACCTTAGCCGTCATCCTCTGCCACAATACTTGTGGCTGTGCATGGCCACCAGTGCAGGGCATCGGGGGGGGGGTTGGTTGGCCATCCTGCCGCCTGGAGTGTTTTTTCCCTTCATTTTCTCACCTGGGCCCACATATGTGCAATGGGCGCAATATCTGAGCTCTGTTTCCACAGAGACAGCTCTGGAAACCTGTACGTCGGTTCCATTCCCTGCATGATGACGTGCATGTGCTGCCACTCAGCCATCGCTGGGTGGCAGGCAAGCAGTGCGCCACTCTAATCCCCTTCCCAGAGAAAGGAGAGCTGTCTTGGGATACTCAATCCTTTCTCACCCCGCCAGCCCCTGAGCAACTCGGTTCCATTCCTGACCCCAGGTCGATGGCATGGCAGGAGGTAAGGCACCCAGTGCCTCAGCCCTCAACGCCACTGGGCCGGCTCACAGCTTTACCTTTTAACGGCATTGCAAAAGCCTTTAACATCCTGGATGCTATCCATCTTATCCATGCTGCTTGGGCAGAAGTAAAGCCGGACACTATTCGCAATTGTTTTATAAAAGCAGGTTTCATTCACGGTGTCATGGCTAGCGTGGATGATGTGGTCCCACCCCTCAGGGCATGCTGGCAGTGGGTTTCAAGCATACGCCAAGGTCGAAAAATATGAACCCACCTCAGGTGATTTGAACTGAGGAAGAACTCTGTGGCTCTACTTGCTGTTAATGACCATGAATATGACGACAAAGTCTGACTCCATACCGACAAAAGTGAGGTATGGTGCATGTTGCATTTAATATGCTGCTATGTAGAAACCAGAGACCAACATGATGTCTCCTGATTCTACAAGTTTGAAAAGCAGGTGGAAACATTAGCCAGGAGGTCAGCTCGACAGACTGAGCTGACACAGTGGTCAACACAGCCGCCCACGGTGTCATCAAGTACAGATACAGAGACCGCTGACAACGTGTTTTTAGCTGATCTTTTAACTGATTTACTGTACCTGCTTTAACTACAGTATAGTTGTTTTAACTGTTTCTGAAATAAAGACTGAACTTACAAGGGCTCCTGCGCAGATACTGAGACTGTAGATCGTGCCAATGAACTATTTTAGCTTACATTTTAAACTGACTTTACCTGCATTTTACAACAGTACTTGTACTGCTTTACTTTACTGATGTATTAAACCTCCGATTTTCTTTAGTTAATAAAAATAATTCAGTAATTGCTTCATATGTGTCTCATAGTGTGCTGACTTTTCGGCCGCTTTTCATCTCATAACCGACGACAGTAATGTACTCAGGGAAATGTTTGTTTTCGGATGTATACAATATTGCTTGTATTCAAATGTTCTCACGGTCCGAGCATCAAGATACAAGTGGAATTGACTTAATAAGGGTGGGGACACACCGGATTGGATGCCATCAATTCCAAAGCATGACCCTCTTGAATAATATCGAAGACGCATCCATCTGACATGTTCCTCCTACCATTTTTGTTAAGCCAGTATATACAATAAAGAAAAAGAAACAGCATCAACTGAAATCAACACAGGCATTTTCCACAATCCAACGAGGGGTTGACAGCAGGAAAAAACTATGGAGGTGGGTTCAAGTGGTCCAGATTCTGAAGGCTTACAGGCCCAAAGGTGTGGTTCTATGAGGGAAATGCTCTCAATTAACATCAGAACATTTAAAAAAAGTTTGTTAAAAGTCACATCTTAACATTTTGCTGGGGAGCATTACCAGTTTTAGCCTTTCTTTCTTCCGTTTGATTGCAACAGAACCAGATGAGCCAGGTTCTGTATCCTGACCGACCGGGTTTCCATCGCCATCTTCATCGCCATCTTCAAAACACCACTCTGGTAGGTCTGGTGGAGGCGTGCATCGCTCACATCTCCTAACGCTGAAACAGCTCCTTTAGATAATCCTCTTTGTAAATACCAGGCATCCTGGCCTGTGCAAATGTTGCCACTGCTGCTTCAACGCTGCAAAACAAAATACCAAAATTACAGTTACTTAAGTAATCAACAAGTGTCGCTAGAGCAGTCCAGGACCACCTAGTTAAAGATTAGCTTAGTATTAGTGAATTCGCTTATGGCTTAAATATTGCACTAACAAACAACAGTAAAAGACCGCACTACAGGTAATTATTACTGCAAACCAATCTGTGGCCTGTATGTGTACAACTGCACAAAGTAGGGCATTCAGTTATGTCTTACAGTCAGTGGGATCCACAAACTCATCTCACTGGCTTTATAAATTTTTAACTTACGCAACAGGCACTTGAATGATTTTGCTTGGATTTCTTTTTCCATCTACAATTAAAAGAACAAAGTATGTGGTACTAACCATTTGTGCTTCTATGAAAACAAATGAAAAATTAAATAACATACCTATAGATATAATATTCTTGGACTTTCAGAAGGCCTTTGATAAGGTGCCTCATAATAAGCTAACTGAACAACTGGCAAAAATGGGATTGGATAGTCGTATTGTCATATGGATAAGAAATTGGTTGAGTGATAGAACTCAAAAAAGTAAGAATAACAGGTGAACTATCCAGATCTATTAAAGTGGAAAGTGGTGTCCCTCAGGGATTCGTGCTGGGGTCTATTTTATTTTCTCTGTATATCAGTGACTTACATTAAGGTGTTATCAATCAGGTATTAAAATGTGCAGATGATATTAAAGTAGGAGGACCAGTAGGATCAACAGAGCAACAAAGAGTGCTAAGAAGGGATTTGGAAAAATTGAAGCCTGGGCAAGATTGAACAGGAAGAAATTTAGTATAGACAACTCAGGAGTAATGAACTTAGGTAAGGGAATAGGAATAAGTATATGTTAGACGGAAAATAAATAAAGGAGGTTGAGGAGGAAAAAGATTGTATGATAGTGATTGATAATAAATTGAAGTTCAATAAACAACGTACTGTGGTTATACAAAAAGCCAACAATATGGTGAGGAATATAAAATGTAGTTTTATGAATAAGTCAGTGGGATGTATAGTGCCAATATATAGGTCGTATGTTAGGCCATTTTTGGACTTTGGGTCACAATTATGGAGTCCATATACAAAAAAAGAGATAGAGTTGAGGGGGTACAGATGAGATATACTAAGATGATAGGAACTTTAAATAGATATGAATATAGTGAAAGATTAAAAGGACAGGATTATTTTCATTAGTGCAAAGAAGGGTAAGAGGAGATCTAATGATGTTATTTAGAATAATAAATGAAAGAATTAGCAAATGAAATGGGGTTACAAATGCAGGAGAAACCAAAAGGGTTGAGAGGGCATGAGAAGCGGATTAAGTTAAGAACTGTAAAAAGAATAGTGTATACTATTCATTTGCGAATAGAGCAGGGAGAGTTTGGAATGCTTTGCTGGTGGAAGTGATGAATAGCAAAACAGTTACAGAATTTAAGGAAAGATTGATAAGTTATTCTTTGGGGAACAGGTTGATATGTACCCACTAAGGTGGGGAACAGTTTATATGGACCAATGGTCTTCTACTGTTCTAAACCAAGTATAAATACCAAGCATGAAGTCCATAACAGTGGTAGGAAATGGGTGAATAGCAGCAGTCAATCCTACTGTATGTAAGACTTGCTCTGAAGAAAAATTAAAATGGAGTAAGCAATAAAAATCACACAGGGTGTGGGTTTCTTCTCATAAAACATACGCCAGCTGTGTTTAGAGGCACAAGGCACTTGCGCTGAGTGAGTGTCTTCCAGTGTTCCCACTGAAGCCACTTAACAGAGGGTGCAACATACCCTTGCCAAAATTCTTCAGGGGTACATACAAACTGATTTTTTTGGGTGCATAAACTTTCAAAAAATTCCAGGAGGTAGGTACAATGAAACAAAGGGGGTTTCAGGCCCTGAAATTCATGCAAATCCTTCTTTCACTGTAAGCCACTTTTGTCACAGCATCTTCAGCTAATAATACAATTTTTCAAGATGTGTCCCTGATTTTGGCCATCTATCCCTGATCTGTGAAGCAGTATATGAGAGGTAGATGTGCCCTGTGTTACTTATATAGAGCCTCCTTAATCTGCCCAGAGTTGCTGAGGTTTATATGTTTGTTTATTTATATACTTCAAAAGTTTCACCAGGAAAGGTGTACTAAGCTGGTAACAAGATCACTTCCAGATGTGTCATGGGGAGGGGAAGGAGGACAATGAGGAACATTTAAGAACAATAACACAATAGCAGGTGAATGCGCATCATAAATAACAATCGTGCGAAGACAAAGACTGCAAGAAGTAAACAAATAACTATGCAATAAAGTGCTTAAGGATAACCACATTTGCAATTACAATACAGTGAAGTGCTGGAAGATAATATTTGCAATGTGCAGAGGCAATACTGAGTTACGGATGGGAGCTAAGGTTGTCGATTGAGGAGATTTAAGAGAGGATTATACTAGTGTAAGTGTGGCATAAAGGGTGAAGGGTTTTTGCTGTCTTGTCAAATACTACAGTAAACACAATAGTTTCAGGATCACACTTTGTTTTGTGTTTTGGGGGGCTTGGCACTACTGGAACAGTGGAGGAGTCCAATGATGTACATTTTTTACTATATCTTTTTTAATTTGCATTCCTGCGCATTGCTATTATTATTGAGCTTTATACCTGAAATGGGGCTTGTATAATATTATGTGGTACCTTTAGAAACAAAAGGTCCCAACCAATCCCAGACCCTCATAAAAAACAGTAGAAGCTCTGGGAACAGGTTCTACCAAGCAACCCCAAACTACTATAGTGGAGTGTGAGCTTCTCACACCCCTATTAATCTTCAAATGTGCAAGGCAGTACAGACCCTGTAAACCAATCAGAGGATTAGTATATTTATGATACATCTCTCTAATGAGGACAGTGACAAAAAAAAAACTACTATGATGCATATGTAGGCTCTCTTAGCTTATCATGGCTTTGAGTAAATATGGTGCACTGGATTTCTGTTTCCCCTAGGCGAAGTGGGGGTTTCTTCAGAGGATCTACCTCACCAGGACCACCAGAGTGCCAGCAGGACATAAAGGTGTTTTAAAATAGGGTCATTTTTGGTTTAGTGGGGTTGTAGTAAATAGACAGTCAGGATGTGCCTGGGATAGAAGCCTATAAGGTACAGCTACTCGGTGGCCTACCTCTGCGACCTTTGCCCTTTCGAGCTCCCCTCACTACCTGCAGAAACATATAGGAGATGCAGGTACTTAGAAAGCTAGACAAAATCTAAATATTGTTGTAGGAATTTCACTGTTTTAAACCTTGTTTTGTTTAAAGATATGTATGTCTTGTGATATAAAAGTTCTGTATTGTATGTTTGACATATTATTATATATTTTAGTAAAACTCTAATTTTAACGATACTGGTCTGTCTTTGGATTGCTTTCTTTTGCTAAGAAATAGTTATGGTTATAGCAGACAGCAGACATAAGCTTGTATGGTGGTACCAAACTGGAAAGAGAAGCATATTAAATCTGAGGTCTTTATTAAAGTTTTAAAGGTTCATCTCTGAATACCTGGTTAGGTGCCTGTAGGCAAAGATATCTGGCCCCCCCCGAAGACATATATCTGAGCCTGTGCATTGGGTATGCTAGCAAGAGGTTAACAGTTTGAATTCTCCAGAACTTGAGATCAAAGGTTGATCTGAACTCACAAAATAGACAAGAGAGTTACTTGTTCTGTTCACAAGACTGCGCTCAGAGGTTGACACTTTGGGAGTAGAGGGCCTGACCTGCTGAGTTAATCTGTGACAGTGGGCATACCTCTCAACTTTCACATGTTACGAGGTATGTCACTCATTTTACCTCTCAGAAACCCTCTGTCTCAGATGGCACAGGTAATATTCCACACTGCCCACTGAAACTTCAATACAGAAATTCATAATAATCTATGATACTGCATTATCAGCAAACATGAATAACATAATTGCACAGATTTAGACTGTGTTCTGAGCTTGCAATATCATTTTTAATGACGTGTCACACATTTTGCCCATTTGTCACATGTACTGTCACACATTTGAGTGATGAAAGGTTGAGAGGTATTCTAGTGGGTGTTCCCCTGGCCCCCTCCACTTGGGTTAAGGATCTCGGCGTGATCCTAGACGACGGCTTGATGCACAGGTGTCAGCTGTCAAAGGTGTTTTTTTATCATCTGAGGAACATTGCTCGGATCCGGGCCCTGAGGTCATCTGAGGACTGTCATGTCCAGGCTGGACTTCTGCAATGCCCTGTACCTGGGGCTACCTGAGGCAATCTCCGCCACCTGCAGCTGGTGCAGAACGTGGGCGGCTAGACTACTGACTGGCGCTTAAGATCACACCATATTATGCCTGTCCTCTGTGAACTGCACTGGCTGCCAGTAAGGTGGAGGATTGCGTCAAGGTTGGATTACTAACCTGTAACGCCTGCACTGGGGAGACAGGGGACCAGCCTACCTGCAAGACCTCCCGTTCCTCCCTGTTGCTCTGAGGATTACCTCCTGTAGGTTCCCAGGGCTAGGTTGTGGCATTCTGAGGACTGTTCTCACTTGCCGCACCAACCCTGTGGAACTCTTTACCAAAACATCTAAGGAGGCACCCTCAGGGGAAACCTTCAAAAAAGGACTGAAAACATTCTTATTCAATCAAGTGTTTGATGCACTATTGCTTTATTGTGTGTTATCTTAGTTATGAGAGTGAAGGTAAAATACAGACACTGCAAGTAGCCCTGAACCTGCTGCCAGTGCAAAGCAGGGTGCCACCGGGAAGACAGCCAAAAGCATCACTACGGGCAGCCCCAGAGGAGCCGCAACCGCTGCCTGTGCAATCAATAGGAAACATGCAGCTGCTCCTGTTGAAAATACCATCACCTCCTCCTCCAAACACAGTGTAGTCAAGTCAGGCCCACCAGCTAACCTCTCAGCATCATGGGGGTGCACACAGAACAGCACACATGCCTTGAAGGAAAACCGTGGATATTTCCCAAACCTCCTCTGCTGCATCCCAAGGCCCCGAACTGCATTTTCACCTTAAATTAAAACTGTTAAAAATACCTCCTAAAGTATTTTTTAAACTTATTATTTTAGTCCACAGCTTCCAGTATAAAATAATGTCCACAGCCATGTCGTGGCTGCTGCCCACATCCCTTGCTTTCTTTATGCCAATATACCCTGCTGACCCATGACAGAGTCAGAAGATATTATTAGTAGAGCAAGCATGGAATGCGTACTGAAGCTGCAAGATGGCTACCAACATTCTTTTAAACCAGAAGCCATGGATGAAAATAACTAAAACTACATGAGGAGGTATTTTTAACATTTTTATTTTATGGTTAAATTATAACTGGGCCTTTGGGATGCAGCATGGAGGTTTGGGAAATATCCACCATTTTCCCTTTAATTCCAGAAGCCAGAAGCAAGTGTCATCTGCATGCAGTGTGTACCCCTGAACATATAAACTGGGAATACTGGTGCCTTCAATCAATCAATCAATCGGTCAGTCAGTCAGTATTTATCCAGGCACCTTTATCAACCACCTGGAAGCACAGATTACTAAAATAAATATATCCAAGTGTTTTATTTTTTTAATGCTCCTTTTATGCCTCCTGCTCTCTACTGCTCTGGATTCCCTCAGGAACTCGAGGGTGCTTGTCTTAGCTGGATCCCGCCTCCTGTGCCCTTGGCTCACCTGCATGCCGCCGACCAACCCCGCCTCGCCTGGGTGAGGGGAGCTCCTCTCCCTATGTATTCCTCATCCGGGTGGCCATGTGCTGCATCCAGAACCAGACCTCCTTCGGTCCACCAGAGTTCATCATCTTCTAGGCGATGGATCTTTTCTTGCTTTTCCCTCATCCCCACCGGTGCTGGCACTCAAAAGAGCTCCTAGGCACAAGTGCATGCACAGCATGCGTTCCGTGCTGTATCCTTGTCCTGCGCAGTCCCTCCCACAACGTCCTCTATCACACTGCAACCTGTGGTCACCCAGCTGGCAGTACTGCAGCATGGAAGACAACTGACTGCCCGACCCACCCAGAGGGGGAGAAGAGTGTCCTCTGGGACGCTCAATCCTCCTCCCCCTCAGCTGGCCCAAGACACCAGGCTTGTTCCAGAACCTGGGTCATCGGTGTCGTGAGCGGTACTGCTAAC
The DNA here is from genome assembly GCA_016271365.2 of Neoceratodus forsteri. Lineage (NCBI taxonomy): Eukaryota > Metazoa > Chordata > Ceratodontiformes > Ceratodontidae > Neoceratodus > Neoceratodus forsteri. Next base: position 1,367,877,304 of record CM057449.1, read on the forward strand.
ACTGCGCTGACAGGCTGGCTCTGAAGTTTCTTACTGCATTTATAAAATGGGGAACCATCATTAAAAAAACCTTTTTAAATAAAACTAAGATTTTTTAAAAATGTTATTGTATAGTGAAAAAAGTAAAATAGCTGCACTTAATTTTATAGTTTGTTTTTTCCTGTGTATATTTCAACCAGCTAGACTACATTAACCTGTTCACTGCTATAACCCTCCCTGGAAATCCCATGAAAACAAGCTGCTGCATCTCATGAGGTTATCCTTGTCAGAGAAATTTCAAATCAATAAATTAATTGAAAAGCAGTGTATGTGGAGACTATGTTAATTGCTATTTGAGTTAAGATAGTGGAGGGAGAGCTGGCCCGGTGCCGCAGAGGGTTAAGGTGCTGGATACCTTATCTTGTTCTATGCAGGCAACCCGGGTTCGGGATTGACCTTGGGTCGTCGGGGTGCCAGCGTGGGGGGGGGGTTAAAGCAGGATTGAGCATGCGGCGGGCAGCTCCTATCTCCTGAGGGTGGGCTGGCGCCCCATGTAATTCCGCTCTCACCAGGCGGAGGTCCGGTGGGTAGCATAGGCATAGAGGGGGGAATGGCAAAGTATTGGCAGGTTGAAGGGGCTGAGCTGGTGCAAAGCGAGCCTCCACACGCTCACACGACTGGGTGGGGGGAGAAAATCCGTAAAAAACTACATATGTCCCCATCGCCAGTTGGCGGGAGGAGGCGACGGGGACCAAAAAGCTAAATAAAAAAAATTAAAAAAGATAGTAGAGGGAGTACTATGTTTGACACCAAGGTCTGTTGCGCCGCCCCCCCCCCCCAGTTTGGATTTTTATACTTGAAATTACTCTTTTGCTGGATACTCACGGTGGGGGTGGGGGGGGGTTTCTTCTTGGATCAGATCACAGATAATTTTGAAAACAGCTGAGGCTGTGACACTGTGCTGGGCTGCCATAATCCTGACAGTTATATTGTGATCTGTAATATTCCTTCTGCGCCACCCCCCCTCAATTCATTTAGTTTAATCAGCAGCCAGGAACAGAAAACATGGAATTAGAAAATTGGAAACTACAGCATTCTCCTACCCGATACTCCTCCAAGATAAAGGGTAACTCTATCATAAGTGTGATTGTTTTCTCAGGTGAATTACTACTTTGTATAATAGGTTGAAAGAGGCTGGTAGCACCCGTTGCATACGAACACTCGAGGCAAATATCACATGAACACAAACTATTAGTAAGTGTGGTCTTGTTGATATAAAAAAGCATCAAACGCATAATCTGGCAAAAATTAAACTAACGTTTCTCCTAGCGTGCTGCCAGGCTTCATCAGAGTGATTATAACAGGTAAAATGCTGCCTTTATACAAAGTTAAACCTGTCACATGTGTACAATTATCCAATTAATACTAACATCAATTAATTGGTAGTAACTAACAATCCATCTCTTAAAGTGCATTTTACGTCACATTCTAGGTTATCCACTAAAACTCAAACTTGGAGCGGGCATGTATCTTATTTTAAATTTAACCTTATTATCTACTGGTAATACATAGAAATATTAGAGCTAGTGCCAATTTTTAGGATGAACACTTATTTTGTCACTACTGTGTCAAATATGAAGGCATCTATTGCACATCCCGTACAAATCTCTACTGCTTAACATTTTCTTAATATTGTGATCTATATGGATGCACACAAATATTTAAAAAAACATGTCAGCTCTAGGTAACAACTTTAAAATATTACAAACATGAAGTACCAATCCCATATAGATAATTCCAAGTGACCATATATTTAACTGGCCACTTGGTAATACACTCAAATAATCAAAGGTGTATTTAAAAGAGTCCCTTCCTTAATATTTGTATTTTTTCAAAATTAGCATCTATACTTTTTCAAAAATGCGGACAATTCAATGCTGTCATTAAGGCCTTTGTTTCTCCGAGCCCCCAATTCATATATCCAATAGCTTTCTCTCTGTCTTATAAGTTTATTAAGGTCCCCCCCTGCGTTTCCACTTTAACCTGCTCAATCCCTACAAAACGAATTACATTTCGATTGCATTTATTGCTCACTAAATGTTTAGCCATTGCATAAGATAAATCTCCTTTCTCGATGGCTCTCACATGTTCCCCCATTCTAGTACGAAACTTTCTAATGGTACGCCCAATATAAAAAGCCCCACATGAGCATTTCAACATGTAAACAATACCACTGCTATTACATTTACCAGGACCAGAGCCGTTAAGGCAATCATTATTAGCTCCGGCACCCACAGGTACACATTGTTGTGGTAGATGTTCCTTTTGTAAATTTGTACATACATGCAAGGAATTTAAGCACCCCTCCACAAATAAAATGATACAAATTAAGGATTTCATCACATGTAATAGCAGTGGTATTGTTTACATGTTGAAATGCTCATGTGGGGCTTTTTATATTGGGCGTACCATTAGAAAGTTTCATACTAGAATGCGGGAACATGTGAGAGCCATTGAGAAAGGAGATTTATCTTATGCAATGGCTAAACACTTAGTGAGCAATAAATGCAATCGAAATGTAATTCGTTTTGTAGGCATTGAGCAGGTTAAAGTGGGAACGGGGGGGGGACCTTAATAAACTTACTGGACAGAGAGAAAGCTATTGGATATATGAATTGGGGGCTCAGAGAAACAAAGGTCTTAATGACAGCATTGAATTGTCCGCATTTTTGAAAAAGTATAGATGCTAATTTTGAAAAAAATATAAATACTAAGGAAGGGACTCTTAAATACACCTTTGATTATTTGTGTGTATTACCAAGTGGCCAGTTAAATATATGGTCACTTGGAATTATCTACAGTGGATTGGTACTTCATGTTTGTAATATTTTAAAGTTGTTACCTGGAGCTGACATTTTTTTTTAAATATTTTTGTGCATCCATATAGATTACAATATTAAGATAACGTTAAGCAGTAGAGATTTGTACAGGATGTGCAACAGATGCCTTCATATTTGACACAGAAGTGACAAAAAAAAGTGTTCATCCTAAAAATTGGCACTAGCGCTAATATTTTCTATGTATTACCAGTAGATGATAAGGTTAAATTTAAAATAAGATACATGCCCGCTCCAAGTTTGAGTTTTAGTAGATAACCTAACATGTGACATAACTTGCACTTTAAGAGATGGATTGTTAGTTACTACCAATTAATTGATGTTAGTATTAATTGGTTAATTGTACACATGTGACAGGTTTAACTTTGTATAAAGGCAGCATTTTACCTGTTATAATCACTCTGATGAAGCCTGGCAGCACGCTAGGAGAAACGTTAGTTGTTTAATTTTTGCCAGATTATGCGTTTGATACTTTTTATATCAACAAGACTGTACTTACTAATAGTTTGTGTTCGTATGCAACGGGTACTACCAGACTCTTTCAACCTACTTTCAGCTACTGCATACAGCACCGTTGCCTGGTGTTCAGTTCCTTCTGCTGTTCTTGCTACTTTGTATAATGCAGTATACTTTATTTTTTTATTTTTATTAGTTTATAAGAGTAGACATACACACTTAATGCACAATAGAACAAGTACATTTATGGCAAGTACATGTACTATAGCACTAAAGCATGTTATTTTATCTAGATTTAGACCACATTAAGGGGTTCTGGCAACAATAATTTGTTTTAACTCCACTTTATTAAAACCAGCATGCATACAGACATATCACAATGGCAGTATCAAACTGGAAAGAGGTAGCATACACCATACCATAACATGACTTTCCGTAAACTCTTCTGGCATGCATACGTTCAATTTTCACCATACTATGTCTACACAACTGTGCTCTGCCTAGCCTACTGCAGTTAATACACTGAAACAATGACAGAAGACACAGCTTAACTGTAAAAAGGCAACAGCGCCTATAACAGAACACTCATTCCTGCACTAGTCAGGCTACTTATCACAGTCGCTGTGGGTTGATGGGGGCATGGGCCAAAGACACTAATGGCACCCCTAACGTACCACGTGGTTGGCACCATTAACATGTTGTATTCTCCCCCATATCTAGTCCTGGAAAGTCTTCCCATCTCTGCCGCAGAGCCAGTTGTTTGCCCAGGGTGAATCTAAGTGTGGCGGTCAATCTCTCTATCCTGTTAAGCTCATCCATCCTGTTTAGCCATACTTCCAAGGTAGGTATCCCAGCATGTAGCTATAGAGCTGTGACTCCCTTTAGTGCAACCATGCAGAGGGCATGAAACACTGTTAAGCATGGTTCCCTAGCCTGAGTATAAGAACTCGCAAGACCAGGTGGGGGAAAATGAATGGAATGGGGGCATCCCACATCTGCTGTAATGCCCCATGTACCTGCCTCCACTACGGTGGGAGATTTGTGCATGCCCAAAAAAATGTGGACATGTGAGCCCACAGCCCCACACCCCCTCCACCAGGGAACAGAGATCTCTTTGTGGATGTGGCAAGTGATAGCACATGTGTGGAAAAAAAAACACACACACTTCCATATAAATTCTCACCATCCCGGCGAGGTTGTGATCTTCCAGGCCATGCCCAGGACAGACTTTTATTTATTTTATTTATTTATGACTTTGATAACCGAGTGAGTGCACTGATCCCAGGGACCGTTTTCAGGCACGACCCGGTCCATAACACATGGTGCAGGGTGACAGTGGAGTAAAAGGTAACAGTGATACACATGAAACAGATTTGATACAAGCAACAATAGTAGACACAATATACAGGTTTGATGCATAGGTCCATTTGAGAACAGTGAATACAAGGTTTCAGTATCGGACATGAGGAGATTTGGTACAAAACAAACAAATCACAGGCACAGTGTACAATGTACAGTGGACTTCCAGTCCTTTCCAAAATGGGGGACCCTCACTCACATTCCCAGTGATCTCTCAGTTTTCTATTTCCCGGTGTTCAGACCCTATTACAACTTGATATCCCCTACTAATTGTGTCCCCCCTTCCCTGTTAGCACTGCTGCCTAATAAAAAAATCCTCCAGACAGGCATGGTATCTGCCCACTTGGGTCACTAGGTTATTGGAGATTAGGCAATGCCGTACCCCCAGATATCTGTAAAAGCCTTACTTTGTCAGCCCACATTTTGTCAGGGTGTTACGATTCCACCTTTGGAATCCTGGGTCCAGGGTCAGAGGAAGAAAAGTACAGCAACACAAGAACTTATCGTAACAGTAGACCTTCAAGAGGATCTTTTGTAGCAGGCCATCACTGGTAGGACTGAGCCATCAGGTGCCAGGACCGCACAGAAACCTTTCTAACTAGCAGTGTACCAGAGGGGGTCACCCCCCTCCAATGTCAGCAGCTGATGTCAGCCTATCCAATATAACGCAGGTGGCTCCCCATGGCTTCCTCCGTTCTCCTGCCGGAGACCATAAGCGGGATACCAGAAGGGGGGAGCCGAGGGAGACGCCGAGGTATCTCTATAGCAGAAAAAAAGGCAGAGTAAAAGCAGAAGGCTCACTCTGATGCACACGGAGAGACAGACACAGGAATAGCAGGAGGAGGGAGGGAAAGCAGGGCCTGCTGCAAGAGATCTTCTAGAAGATAAAACCGTTACTTAAGAACTTATCGTAACAGTACATCTTTGAGGGGATCTCAGTCACCAGATTACACCATAAGAACCTTTCACCATCGGTGAAGGGGAATCCACATGGAAGATTTTAAGCAGTACAACTGGGGCCGTCCACGCTGTTGACGTCGGCCGATGTCATCAACCCAATACTGGCGTAGGCAGCCCCACTCCCTCCTCAGTTCTACCCCCCAGACATGAAGGGAGCAAGGCTCACGCCCTGGGGAACCGAGGAGACAAAAGGGTACCCAGCTCTAAAATAAAAAAGGTTGGATACACCAGATAGCCAGTTCCTAGACAGGAGCCTCAAGAAGGGGGAAGGTGGGAGGGAAATCATACCTGATGACTGAGATCCCCTCAAAGATCTACTGTTATGGAAAGTTCTTACTTAACTATTCTATCTTCTTCAGGAGTATCTCAATCATCAGGTTACACCGTAAGAATGAGTACCAAGCAATGACAAGTTGTAACAGACAGTCTGGGAGGCTGGATCTCCATAAACTTGAGACAGGAGTCCTTGTAGCACAGCCCTGCCAAATCCTGCATGGGCTTCTTGAGGCAATGTCCAGAGCACAATGATTGGTGAAAGTGTGGACTGTACTCCAGGTGGCAGCCACGCACATGTCAGTGGCTGAGATCCCTTTGAAACAAGCCACCAAGGTAGCCACACCTCTGGTGGAATGAGCTTTGACAGCACCAGGCAATTATTTGCCATACTTATTGTAGCGGAACACAATGCAATTTGCCAACCATTTGGATAAACACTACTTAGAAATTGAAGCGCCCTCTCAACCTAGGGTTAAGGAAACAGACTGCTTTAACTTTCTGGACTCTTTAGTGCGAAGCAAATAGTACTTCAAAGTTCTGTACACATCTAACATATGGAGCAGTGCTTCCCCTGGATTAGCACACCCAGGAAAATAAACAGGAAGGTGGACAGACTAAGTGTGAACTCAGAAACCACCTAGGGTGAAAACGTATGATTTGTGTACTAAGATACCCTGTCTTTGTGAAAAATCAAATAAGACTGTTCGCACCAGAGGGTCTGAAGCTCTAAATCTCTTCGAGCAGAAGTAATTGCAACTAAAATCAGCGCTTTCCAAGACAGAAAAAACAAGTTGCAAGTCGTAATTGGCTCAAAAGGAGACAGGGTCAACTTCTCTGAAATAAAATTCAAGTCCCAAGCCAGGGCAGGGGAACAGATTGGAGGTTTCAGATGCAGGATGCCCCTAAGAAATGTACAGGAGGCATCCTGCTGAGCAATCATGCAGTCACCCATGGGCTCATAAAAGCCAGAAATATCCAAAAGGTGGACCTTGAAGGAGGAATACTGTAGGCCTGAGTAGGACAATGAGATCAGGTAGTCCAGGATATAATTCACCGAACAGGTGAAAGGGTCCAGGTGATGTTTGGCAGCCCAGATGGCAAACCACTTCCACTTCATGGCATAAGTGGCTCGAGTGGAAGGCTTCCGGGCGACCACCAGGACGTTCACTACCCTGTTAGAGACCCCAAACCTAACAATGGCTATGATCTCAGGAGCCAGGCATTCAGATGGAGGGATCTGAGGTTGGGATGGACTAGGGTCTCCGGATCTTGGGTTAGCAGATTCCTGCGAAGAGGGACAGGTAGAGGGAATCATATATGGCAAGCTAGAATGGAGCCACTAGAATCATGCTGGCCCCTTCCATCTGTAGTTTGATCAGTATTTTCTGGATCAGAGGGAATGCATACAGAAACCTCCCGCTCCAGGAGAGAGACAACGTGTCTCACCAGAAAACTCCAGGCCCTGGATCTAGCGAGCTGAAATTGGGCAGTTTTGCGTCAAGTGGTGATGCAAAAAAGGTCCAGCTCTGGATGACCCTATCTGTTGAACAAGTCTTCTGCAAAAAATGACAGAAGCTCCTACTCATACATGCTGGACTGAGTCCTGCTGCGGCTGTCAGCCAGAGTGTTTGGCATGCCTGGAACGTGGACTACAGAGTGTGTCAGACTGTGTTCCAGTGTCCAGTACCACACTCTCATGGCCTCCCAGCAAAGGGGGTAAGAAAGAGTTCCACCCTGCTTGTTGCTGTAGTAGACTACACTAAAATTGTCTGACTATACCAACAGTTGGCCTGGTGCAAGGTGCTCCTGAAAGGTCTGTATCGCTCTCATCTCCAGAATACTTATACGAAGGGTGGCTTCCCACTGGGACCAAGAGCTCTGGGTTTGGAAGGGACCCAGGTGTGCTCCCCAGCCCAGATCCGAGGCGTCTGTAGTTAGGATCTGATGCAGGGAAGACATCTGGAAGGGAACACCCGGAAGCAGATTCAAGGGATCCGTCCACCATTGCAATACCTTGCGTACCGGAGAAGAGACCAGGACTGGTTGATCCAACTTGTCCATGTGCTGGTCCCATTCTACCCTGTGAGTCCACTGAAGGGTGCGCATATGAAGCCTGGCCAGCAGACTGTTGGAATGGCACTGCCATCAGGCCCAACAATCTGAGCTACACCTTGGCGAGGATGTACAGACTCTGAACGACCTCCTGCACTTGGGTGATGAGGCACTCTGCCCTGTTTTGGGGTAGGAAGGTCTTCCCCCACTCAGAATCCAGAACCGCCCTTATATACACTGCAATCGTTGGGTCGGTACGAAAACAGACTTGGGCAGGTTGACAGTAATGTCCAGGGAGTGGAAAAGCTGGAGAGTTTGCTCTAGTGTCAGAAAAAGCTGTTCCTGGATGGGGCCTTCGAGAGCCAATCTTCCAGATAAGGGAAGACATACAGTCCCTCTCTTCTGAGAGCTGCTGTGATCACTGCTAAGCACTTGGTAAAGACTCACGGCACACAGGATAAGCCAAAGGGCAGCACTTTGAACTGATAATGCTCACCCTGAAAGGCAAAATGAAGAAACTTTCTGTGAGGAGGAAAGACCGAGATGTGCAGGTACGTATCCTACATGTCCAGTGAACAGACACCGTCCCCGGTCTTGAGGAGGGGCATCAGGTCTGGCAAAGTTACCATCCAGAACTTTTGTTCCGGACAAAAAGACAGTTCCTTTAGATCCAAGATGGGTTTCAGATCTCCAGTCTTTTTGTGGACCAGGAAAAACCTAGAATAAAACCCATGGTTTCTTTGGCACCTTGGCACTAATTCAATGGCCTGCTTGCTCAGAAGAGACTGCACTTTCTCCTGGAGAACAGACAGATGAGCCAGAGGATAGTTGAAGGGTGGGGGGTGTCTGGAGGCTACTGGATAAGCTCCAGAGTGTGACCCTCTTCTGTGATATGCAGAATCCATGCGTTTGAAGTTATGGTCCTCCACTGATTCAGATGGATTGAGAACCGACCATCGCCGCCTGGGTCTGAACCGGGGGGGGGTTTGGCAAGGTGTCAAGCTGAGGTGGAGCCAGTCGCAGAGGTTGGACCATCACTTCTGGGGCGCTTGGCCGCCGCTCCAGCACTGGAAGGGCAAGCAAGGAAGCCCGGGCTCTGTACTTTCCTTGGGTACAGGGAGCTGATCTGGGCCTGCTGGTCTGTCTACGAAAAGCAGAACGTCCTCTGCCCCTTGGCTGGGTATGGTAGAGGGAATGGACTGACTTAATGGCCATGCCTGAGGTCTGCAGATTATTAATGAGGTACTGAACATCAGGTCTGAACAGCTTAATGCCACTGAAAGGGGCATTAAGCACCTTGTTCTGCACACTGGCTGCAAATCCAGATACTCTAAGCCAGGAGTGCCTACAAAGGCATATGTCAGTGGCAGCTGCCCAGGTAACTGTATTGGCCATGTCGTACAGTGCCCTAAGGAGGTGTTTGCTAACATTCCCAGCACCCAGCAAACACCGAAGCAATTCTTGCCTCTGACAGCCATCAGGAAGGGCTTGAGCAGCAGCTTTTCCCTTTCTCCAGCTGGCATTTTGGTATTTAACCACGTGTGACAGATAATTTGCAATCCGCAGGCCTAAGGTGGAGGAGGCATAAACCCTTTCTCCTCCAGAGGTCAATCCTACAGGATCCCTTGTCTGAGGGAAGGGAACTAAGGTATTTAGGCACCTTAGATCCATCATGAGCTGCCCTGATGACCCCTGAGTCAGTTTTGGCCTGGGCAGCAAAGTATGGCAGGCCCTGAGGGGTGTTGTAAAGTTTGTCCACCTGCAAGGCATGGCTGGCTGCATGTCTGGCCTGTGCCAGGCTGTTGTGGTTGCATTATTCAATGCTGGAAGCATTACAGGAATGATCTTAGGGGACATTCAGTGATCTCCAGGAAATCCACCACGTCTTTCCTGGTGACATCCTCTTCCTCAGTTTGGAAGCCCATGGTGGAAGACAGCTGCTTCATCACATTAAAAAATGTAGCATCCCCAGGAGGGGACCTTGGAGTATGCTTCATAGAGTCCTCACTGACCGAGGAGGCAATGAACTTGTCTGAGATCAGGATCTCCACCTCTTCATCCTCCACATCATCAGGCAGAATGAGATCGGGGTGGTACTTCTCCTCGACGTCGACCTCTTCATCTGGGTCTGGCGTCGGATTAGCTGGCGGTGGCCCACGGGGGGAGGGCGGGGTGTCTCCCAGGGTCGACGAACAGGTGTCAACGACAAAGCTGCCGTCGACGGCGTCAGCGAAGTGGGCCTATTCAAGGCAGCAAGCTGCTGAACAGATACATTCATGAACTTTACTAGCACTTCGTTCAGGTTACTAGTGGATGTCGATGGAGGGGGATTCAACAGCACAGGTGCAGACGACCCTCTGGCTGTGTCCTATGAGCCCCTCGAGCCTGTAGCCCTGGAGGGAGAAGGGGCAGGCCTCGACAAGACTGTCGTCGATGATGAGCCGGTCGACAATGGAGGGGCTGACGACCATAGGTCAACGGTCGGGCACCCTCTGAAAATCTTCAATGTGGATTCCCCGTCACCGAAGGTTCCTACGGTGTAACCTGATGACTGAGATACCCCTGAAGAAGATCTACTGTTACGGTAAGTTCTTGTGTAACACTACTATCTTACTTCGAGGGTATCTCTTGCAGCAAGCCATCTCCAGTAGGACTGATTTCTATGCAGTTCTGATACTACAGACAGGCAGAACAGGTGGCTGGCGAAAATTAATAACAGCCTAAGAAAGGAGACCTTGGAGGGCAGCTAGGCCTAAGTTGGCCCAACACCTAGAGGCAATGTCCAGACTGTAATGCTTGGTAAAGGTGTGGACAGTACTCCATGTGGCAGCAGCGCAGATGTCGGCAGTTGACACATTACGAAAGCAAGCCACTGATGCTGCCATGCCTCTTGTGGAATGGCCCTTAACCACTGCAGGAAGTTCCTTGTCATACTTCTGGTAACAACAGACAATGCAATTTGCTAAGCACTTAGACAAACACAGTTTGGACACCGCAGCATCCTCTTTCCCAGGGGCAAACGAAACAAACAACTGACTGGACTTCCGAGAGTCCTTAGTCCGGTGTGTATAGTACCTCAGGATTCTATGCACATCCAAGGTATGGAGCAATGCCTCCCCCTGACTGGAATGCTCCGGAAAATAAACAGGCAGGTGGATGGATTGATTCGAAGTAAACTCCGACACCACCTCAGGAAGAAACTTCGGGATTCTACGCAGAGACACCCTGTCTTCGTGAAAAACTAAACAAGACTAGTTACGCATGAGGGTCGGAAGCTCTGAAATCCTTCGAGCAGAAGTAAAGGCAACTAAATAACAATGCTTTCAATGACAGAAAGAGTAGCTCGCAAGACACGGCCAGTTCAAAGGGAGGCAGCGTAAACTTTTCCAACACAAAATTAAGGTCCCAAGGCCAGACAGGGTCCTTTATTGGGGGCTTCAAGTGCAGAATACCATGCAAGAATGTGCGAGGCACATCGAGCTGGGCCACTGTGAGCCCATCCACAGGTACAGGATATGCAGAGATAGCAGAGAGATGTACCTTAATACGGGAGTACCTTAAACCAGAGTCCAAGCGGGACAGAAGGTACTACAAAACCTGATCCACCAGACAGGAGAAGGGATCCAACTGGTGTGAGGCAGCCCAAGGAGCGAAGCTCATCAATTTCATGAAGTAAGTGGCCCTGATGGAGGGTTTCCTGGCAGCCACCAGAACATCAGCCACTTTTGGGCAGACCCCAAATCTAGCTATGGCTACATCCTCAGGAGCCAAGCACGGAGATGGAGTGACTTGAGATTTGTATGGACCAGGGTGCCCCGCTCCTGAAACAGCAAGCCTGTGCACAGGAACAGGGACAGCGGAGGTTCCACCGTGAGTTGCTGCAGCAAGGGGAACCAGATCTGACAAGAACAGAAGAGGGCGATGAGAATCATGGTAGCCCCCTCCATCTGGAATTTGACCTCGAGTTTGAGGACTGCATCGGAAAGAAGGGTGGGGGTCTGTGCAATTTACTTAAAGGACACCTTAACAGTCAAAGTCATCCCGACTGACCCCCCCCCCTTGCTAGCTACTTACAAGCCCTTGCCGTCAGAATAACCCTTGGACAACAGGGGACATCACTTACTATATCTTTCAAAAAAAGAGGTGTGCAAGAACAAGGGGGCACAATTTGAAGATGGGGGGGCGGCTCAGAGGTAATTTAAGTATTTTTTCACAGAGGTTTGTATGCATGGAACGGCCTTCCGGAGGAGGTTGTGGAGAAAAAACAGTGGTGGAATTCAAGCATGCATGGAACAGTCATAAGGCCATTCTAGGGGGTGGGGGTAGGAAGAAGTAGGCTGCTGGTTAACTAGGATCTGCAGCTTATCCAGTAGGTAGGGAAATGGGCAGACTGGTGGGCCAAGCTGTCCTTATCTGCCGTCAAATTCTATGTTTCTATGGTCTGTCTATATACCTCCACGTGATCAGGCATCCAGCTTTAAGATGGTCTTTGACTATCTGGAAAATATCACTCGATGCACGAAGACAGTAGTACTGGGTGACTTTAACCTCAACTGGCTTGCCCCCAAGGCTGACCCTTGTAAGGATGCTATTGCAGCCATTGACATCATTCAGATGGTATCTAACCCCATGAAGATAAATTATAGAACAGGCAGTAGCTCCCTCCTGGACCTAATCCTCACCACACACACCTCAGAAAATAGCAATACAAGGCGGCACGTAAAAACAGGTTACTCACCTGTAACAGTGGTTCTAGGACTGGTATATGTTGTTCATCCACACTGGTTGGCATGTCCTTTCCCTTTAAGAATCTTGCCGGAAGGTCTTGAAGCTGGCTCCTCCCACCCACCCACCTGAGTGGTATAACCCTCGGCTCCGCCCCATGATGCTAGATCTTTGCCCACTGGAAGTTCAGGTTGTGTGTCGAAGCCTGGTGGGTTCGTGGGGATGAACAACATATATGACTCCTAGAACCACTGTTACAGGTGAGTAACCTGTTTTTCTAGGATCGTGGGTATGTTGTTCTATCCACACTGTTTGGCAGACTCCAAGCAGGTCTCCGGGAGAAGGGAGGCAAGGAGCATGCCCACTCTATACTTACTTGGGTAACAAGAGATTGAAGAACTGAGGCCCCAAGACCAGCATCCTGGCGAGACTCTAGGTCGATGTGGTAGTGGGTAATGAAGGTGTTTGCTGCCTTCCAGGTGGCAGCCCAGCAGATTTCCTGAATAGGTATGTCCCTGGAAGCAGCCACTGACGCAGCAGTATGGAGGGTAGAATGAGCTCTTATCCCTTTGGGAGGCTCCTTGCCCACCAACCGGTTGCAGAGATCAATGCAGGATGTAATCTATCTGCCAATCATCCACTTTGCTGCAGGTCTTCCAGGTGTGGCTTCAGCGTAGGTGACAAACAGCTGGTGAACTTCTCCCCGAACTTCCGCCGTCTGCTCCTTATAATAAGAGAGTGTTCGTCTCAGGTCCATATGGAGCCTGTACTCTGCCTCCAAGGTGTAGTTCGGGTAGAACACAGTCAACACCTGGTTAAGATGGAACTCCAACACCACCTTCAGAAGGAATTTCAGGTGGGGGCGAAGGACAACCTTGTCCCTGTGGAAGACCAGGTAATTAGACTCCACTGAGAGCAACTGGAGCTCCCCAGTCCTTCTGGCTCATGTGATAGCCACCAGGAAAGCGGTCTTCCACAACAAATATGACATCTCATACTCGTGCATCGGTTCGAATGGCTTGCCCATGAGCTTTGCCAGTACCAGCAGTAGATACCACGGAGGTGGAGGTTCACACACTGGAGGGGGTATGTGGTCGAGGCCTTTAAAGAAATGCCAGACCATATTCTCCTGCACCACCATCTGCTGACCAGCCTGCGCCCGGTAAGCAGAGATGGCCGCCAGGTGCACCTTAAGGGTCGTAGACCAAAGACCCTCTTTGGACAGAGACCAAAGGTAATCTAGGATGCTAGCCACTGGACAGGACAAGGGGTCCAGGCCCTTACCCTGACAGCAAATGGAAAACCGTTTCCATTTCAAGGCATCGCACCTCCTGGTCGACTCCTTCCTGGATGCTTCCACTACTGTGAGTACATCCTCAGAGAGACCCAGAGCCTGGAATTCTAGCCGCTCAAGTACCAGGCTATCAGGTGCAGGGACTGAAGGTCTGGATGGAATACCTTCCCCTGATTGACAGAGAACAGGTCCGTGCTACTGGAAGACACCTCAGGAGGCCTGGAGCTGAGGCTGAGGAGATCTAGATACCAGAACTGGCGCAGCCAGTCTGGGGCTACCAGGATCACCTGTGCCTTTTCCCTCCTGACCTTGAGGATCACCGGAGGGAAGGCACAGAAGAGGCCTGGGGTCCACGGCCTCGAGAAGGCATCCCCCTGCAGTGAGAGCTGCTGAGGGGGGTGGGCATGAAACAGCTTCAGCATGGTATTCTCCCTGAAGGCGAACAGATCCACCCGAGGTTTGCCCCAGTGGGAGAACAGGTTGTGAACTACCTCTGGATTGAGAGACCACTCGTGGGATGTCTCGTCCACACGACAGAGCGTCCGTCAGGAGATTTGAGGCTTCTGCCAATGAATGGCTAAGAGATCTGCCTCCAGTTGGCTCATGAGGGTCCAGATGCGGAGCACTTCCCTGCACAGCAGCTGGGAGTGCATGCCACCCTGTCTGTTGAGGTAATACATGGTCGTGGTATTGTCCATCTGGACTTGCACCACTTGACCCTGAAGAAGTGGAGCGAATGACGACAGTGCCAGTCTGACTGCTCTGATCTCCAGCAGGCTAATATAATATCGGGATTCCTCGGGGATCCAGAACCCGTGGGCTCTGTGCTTCCCCATGTGGGCTTCCCCAGCTCATGAGAGAGGCACTGGTCATGAGGACAACCGTCGACTCAGGACAGACAAATGGGATCCCTTCCTGCAAGTGATCCAGGAAGGTCCACCACTGGAGAGCGTCCCACATCTTCTGGGTCATAGTGACCCGCTGGTAGAAGAGACCATGATGCTGAGTCCACTGGCTGGCCAGCTCCCATTGGAGGGGGCGCATATTCCACCAAGCCCATTGGACCACGGTGGTGCAGGCCACCATGTACCCCAGAAGGCGCAGGAAGTTCCAGCCAGGGCGCAAGTGCCCAACCAGAAATGATTAGGCAAAGGAGGAGAGAACCTCTGCCTTGTCCTTCGGGAGTCAAGCTCTGCCCTGATAAAGCATATCACCTGTGAAGGTACGAGTTCTGACTTGGCCTCACTGATCAGGAGGCCAAGATTGGTGCAGGTCTGGAGGGCCAGGTCCCTGGACCTCTCCATCTCCTGCTTGGAGGATCCCGCCAAGAGCCAATTGTCGAGATATGGGTAAACTCTGACCCCTCGATGCCGAAGATGGGCCACCACCATTGCAACTCATTTGGTGAAGACCCGTGGGGTCAATGACAGGCCGAACGGCATGGCTCAGAACTTGAATAGGGCTCCTTCTGCACGTAAGCAAAGGAACCTTTGGTGAGAAGGATGGATCGGGACATGAGAGAATGCATCCTGGAGATCCAGAGAGCAAAACCACATGTTCTGCTCAAGAGATGGTATGATCTTGGACAGTTTTACCATCCAGAAGGTGTGGGACCAGAGGAACTGGTTCAGGTTGTGCAGATCTAGAATGGGGCACCAGCCCCCCGTCTGCTTTGGAACCAGGAAGTACCTGGATACGAACCCTGGGTTGACCAGGGGGTCCGTGACTCTGGCCACAACCTCCATGCAGAGGAGTTGGGCAATGTTATCTCAAAGAGCTGACTGAGTGTGTACGAACACCATATCCTCCCATGGGGCGCAGGCTCAGCTTGGAAGGTACTGCTCGAATTCCAGAGGCAGTCCCTGGCCCACCACGTCTAGAACTCACCTGTCCATGGTAACAGCGGACCCCACGGGAGGACCCAGAGCTTGCGTGACAGGTATGAGAGTGGCCACCCCATCCCATCACTGAGCAGACTTGGAGGAAGAAAGTCCAGATTGGGGACCACCTGAGCCCTGTCCTCCAGGCTTACGGGCCACCGGAGGCCTAGACTTGGGCCGAGGGTGCCAAGATTGTGCCTGCTGTTGCTGCCCCACTTGAAAGTGGGGCTGCTTGACCGCAGGGGCAGAATGTCAAAATGGCTTTTTCTTCTGCTTTTTGGAACCCTGGGATTCCTTCTGTGCAGAAGGTATGGATTCAAGGGTGGCACTGGACTTCTCGATGCGTTGGAGGTGACCGTCCACACCTGGGCCGAAGAGGTCGGTACCCAGGAAAGGAGCGTCCGTTAGCTGCGTTGGTGTCCACCATGAAGGTGGAGACCTTAACCATGCCCTGGCAGCATGGCAGTGCAGCTGCCACACGAGCGGGCCAGAGTCACCGAGGTCCAGAGCCGTCTGGGTGCTGTCCGCAACAGCCCGACCCTGGTCCTGAATCTGCTTGACCGTGGTCTGGATGTCTGCGGGGAGGTGAGGTAGAACTTCATCAAGGGAGCACAGAAGGGCATGAGAGAAAAGTGCCATGATGATAGCCGAGCTTGCTTGACAGAGGCGGCATAGACTTTACGGGCAGAATGGTTCAGTTTTTTGGACTCCTTGTCCGGAGGTCTATCTGTATCTGCTGAACTACCAGAGTGTCTGAACACAGATTCGGTCACCAGACCCTCAGCAGGTGGATGCTCTGTGAACCCTGAAAGGGACCCACTGGGCACCGCGTATTTGCGGGCTATACAGGCAGAAGGCACAGGGCAGGAAGCAGGATGCTGCCATAGCTCCAAAGCCGGACCAGCAATGGCCTCGGCCACTGGAACGGATTCCGTTGGTGAATCTCTGTTTGGGGATATCTGTGAGGGGATATTCGGCCCGTTTATGGAAGGGTTCAAGAGGCATCTCTGTGGATTCGGAGATAAGACGGAGGATGCCCATAAAGGAAGGGGGGGGTCTTCCTCCGTCGAGAGACTACTGACCAATTCCTCGTCCAAGGGACGGGAATGAAGGACTGAGTCCTCGGACTCTGAAGAGTCCTGAGGAATCGGCCAGCCATCTGAGCCTCCCTCCACCCACCTAGGACGGTCAGGAGTGACGGTAACAGAGAGCCTACGCGGGAGGCCCAGAACAGGCCAAGACTCTTTGGCAGGCACACCCACAGTGGGCTGTTTAGGTGGCGGCTCAACCAAGATCGGTGGAGAGGTCGATTTTGGCTGAACCAGAATGGTACTGATGGGCTCCGTAGGAGAAATGGTGCGGGCCGGCTCCGGAGGAGTTGGCTTCGGCCTGGGAGGTGATAGCCAAGTAGTAATGGCCGGGGTGGAAGCCGGAAACAGCTTTTGACTGGACAAGATCAGCTGTTGCCACATTAAATCTTCGTAGCATCGATGGAATTTCCATCAAAGCCTCTCCTCATCCGACGAGAACGAAGAAGAATGTCGGCGGCGCCTCTTCTTAGAGTGCTTGTGTGCCTTCTTCGGCCTGTCGGTCGAAGGAGTCCAAGACCTCGACCTCGATCGTTGGGGTAACAGACGGGGTCGATCAGAAGGCACCGGGGAGATTGGTGGTTCTTCTTGGTTCGGGACCAGTTTTCTGATGGGGTTCCCAGTGGGCTGGGTCTCCTCATCAAGGAGAGGCAGGACCAGGGTCCTGAATAAGGAGATGTCGGCCTCCTCAGGCAACAACCAGTCAACTGGGTCGAGAACAATCTCAACCAGATCATCGTCCAGTGTCTGGGTCGGCTGGCCTGATGGGGAAACCGTGAAACCAGCAGCCAAGGCCGCAACCTCGACCGAAGTCGAGACAGGTGATTCCTGGGACAGAGATCTCTCACAATCCCAGGAACGTTGTCAGTGAGATGACAGTTCTCTCGGTTCCTTGTCCTTTTTACAGGACCGAGAGACATGCATGCCCGAAGGCCCCTCGCCCTTGGTGGAAAGGGATTGGCACATCTCCCGAAAGGATCCAGAGAAAGTGGAGCCCAAGTTGAGCGGGACGAAAAAGGGCTTTGAGGACCGATCTGCAGCCCGCGCCGCCTCTTCTTGAGGCTTCATTTGGTAGAGCTGCTCAGCGGAACCCGCGCCCTTGGGGAGACCGCCCATCAGAGCTTCCTTAGATTGATTGGCGGGCTCCATTTCTCGGTCTGCTCAATTTCAGCCGTCTTGAGAGCGATCATCAAGACATTCGGTGAAATGCATGACATCTCACAGGCCTGAGTGTCATGGCCGACACCCAGGCAGTACACGCATGCGATTGGTGCGAAACATCTTTGCCCAAGACGGGCAGCGCCGAAATCGGGACAAGAGTTATCCTCCATATGGTTGAAATCGCAGTTGCATTTTAGCAACCTGACAAGTTTGAGGTTTTTTTTTTTTTTTGAATGATCTATTTTACCCCTGTCGTGCTCAGGAGCTGCCTCTCCTTGGGCTGCCATGACCCTCAGACATTCCTCCTACTATCACCCACAAGCCACCTTACTTCATATCTGCATACAACCTCGGGACAGCCGGCGTGACTCCCTGTACGGGTGGGTCCCTCTCCTTCGAGGGGGAAGGCACCGGCGGGAGGAAACCTGCACACTATTTCTTTCCTTCGGTCCCAGGCACTGCTGAGGCTTTCCGTGGCCTCCTGGGAGTCTTCGGAGGTGTCCTGGGCCGGCAGCCGTCATCTGGCAAGTCCTCAGAGCGGTATTTCCATTTTTCTGGTGTTCCCCTTATGGCGATCCCTCTGCGATGCTCCCAGTTTCCACCAGGTGCCGATGCAGAGCGACCATGCATCCCTAACCCACCCCAGAGATGCTCGATCCTTCCCCTGCCAACCCCCAGCACCCGAGTCCGTTCCTGAACCCGGTTCGCTGGCATGGTGAGAGGTAAGGCACCTGCGCCTCAACCCTCTGCGCCACCGGGCCGGCGAGTTTGAGTTTAAACAAATCCGTGGATCTGAAAGCCAGGGCCTACAGAATGCAAGAGCGGTAAGGAGGGAATCTGTATCTTCCAGCAGAAAGGAAGATCTGGCATCATGGGACGGAGCTGAGGGTTATACCACCCGGGTGGGTGGGAGGAGCTAGCTTCAAGACTTTCCAGCAAGATTCTTAAAGGGAAAGGACATGCCAAACAGTGTGGATAGAACAACATATCCACGATCCTAGAACCTATTTATCCGAGAAATTTGCAGAGCCAAACAGGAGTATTACAAGAATGAACTCCACAACTCCTGGGGTAATAGCCACAAGTTTTGGGACAACATCAAATGTCTAACAGGCAAGCCCAACAAATCATCCCCTCACTGTTAGAAGTCGATGGTACCATCATACAGGACCATAAACAAATTGCTGACACTTTTAATGCCGCTTTCATGGACCTTAGTTCTGTGCTCCCCACTGATTTCTACAATGTTTCTCAGTTGAAAGGTACAGAAGCAACACCAACTTCCCCCAACAAGACCCCTCCGTTCTATTTTAGGAAAGTCACATTAGCAGAGTCCAAAAAATACCTACCTAAGGTGCCTGGTAAAACCAAGTTTAGTAGTGACACCTTGGACCTAAAACTTCTCAACCTCTCCCTTGTTGCCACCCTAAAACCTCCCTCTAAACTTTTGAACCTTTCACTCTCCCTTAGACAATTCCCCCAACAATGGAAAGCCACCATCGTCACACCCATACATAAAGGTGGTGATAAGACACAACACTCCAACTATAGCCCCATATCAATCCTTTCTCCTCTAACGCCCTTGAGCGCAATCATCGCAGACCAGTTGACTGAGTTCCTTGACAACTAACATTCAATGCCCGCTGCAGCACGGTTTCAGAAAAGCCCACAGTACAACAGCAGCCCTACTGGAGTTTACTGATCACATCCATGAGGCCCTAGACAATCTAACTTACTTGTGCAATCTTAGTTGACCTTACAAAGGTCTTCGATACCATCAACCACCAACTCCTTATTCAATCCCTCCCTGCCTTGGGACTCTCAAATGAGGTTACTTGCTAGTTCAGCAGCTACCTTCAGGGTAGAACTCAGCAAGTGAAAATTCATGATACCCTCTCCTGTAGCCTCCCAGTGAGATCAGGAGTCCCACAAGGGTCGATCCTTGGCCCTCCTGTTGCCCCGGCCTGTTTATCAACAACCTCCCAAATGCCTGTAACAATAACATGATACTCTATGCAGATGATGCTGTCCTTTTTTCAAGCCATAAAGACCCCCTCACTCTCTCTGGTGATCTGCAAGCCAATTTTATTCTGGTCGAGAGCTGGTTTGGTCAGCATAAGCTAGTCATGAATTATAAAAAGACTAAGGTAATGCTCTTCTCAAGCCCTCAAAACAAACATAAAACTGCTAACCTTACCACTATTAACAACCTGAACCAAACACTTGAGCAAGTTCACGATTTCAAGTACCCTGGCATCACACTTGATAGCTCCCTATCATACAGCCTTCATGTTAACCAAATCTCGAAGGCAGTCAACTCTAGGATCGGTGTCCTTTACCAACACCGCCACTGCATGACCCATGACTCTCTGAGAATAGCTGTAACTAGCTCCATCCTATCGACCATAGACTTTGGGCTAGTAGTCTACAGCTCCGCTACTGACTGTACCCTAATACGTATCTCAATCACGGTAAACAAGGCCTGTAGGCTTAAAACAGGTGCAGCTAGACACACACATGCAACCTGTACAAGCTGTCCAACTGGCTTCACCTAAAAAGTAGATCTCCTACCAGTCCTGTCTACTTGTAAAAAATTTGCCTTGGCTTTACTCCCCCTGCAACCTGGTCTTTCCTAATACTGGCACCAAACCCCTGCAACACGCACAGTGCTTCCAAACAAACCTACACTGTCCCTTTTTGTTGGACCTCTCAGGCTCAATGGACTTTCAGCTATAGAGTACCCACCTTGATAAATGGCCTACCCCCTGAAGTATCCACTGAAGCAAAGCTTGGCCCGTACAAATCTAAACTCCAGCAATATTTCTCCACTCTTAGTTGTTGTGATTGTACCCCCAAGCGGTCCCTGTGCCTCCCTCTATACATCTCTAGCACCTCCCCCCCTCCTTTTTCGCTCATCTCTAATCTACCACTTAACCTATATCCTCTTCCACAACAATCTCTGCTTGCACCCCTCTAGTATGAACATTCCTTATACTCATTAGCTCACCCAATCCCTCCACTGGCCTCACTCTCCATTACCCCTTATCTTCCACTAACACATTTTTTTCGTCTCTACTAACCAATTATCTTCACCCCCTCCTCCCTCCCTTTCCCTGTCTCCCCACTTTTCTTTTTTGCCTCAATGGTTTCACAGTCTTACTTTCCTCCCTACTTGCCTCCCTTTCTCCCCCTACTCTCACATTGCTCCCTTCCTGTCCATATTATGTACAGTATGTTCTCTCCCCCATCCTACCGTCCTCCTTGGTTTCTCACCCCGACTCCCCTTCTTTCCATCTTAGTCCCACCTTCCCTACTGTCATGGAGGCCCAAGCTCAGCTGAACCCCCATCTCTCTTTCTCTCCTCCTGCAACCCACCCGCCCTCTGACTAACACTTACTGTATCACCTACACTCGTGACAATGTCACCACTGTGATGGCTTCATTGTTAGTAACCTCTAATTGTCTCCAATGTAAAAACAATTGAAATTTGTACTGTTCTACATATTGACTGTATGTACATTGTCTGGTTTTTACCTCTATACCTTTTTGTATATTTTGTGCATGACGCGGAACCTTTGTAAAAGAACCACAGGTTCAAAGATATTGTAACTCCTAGATCTTAATAAATAACAGTAGTAGCGGGAAGGGCAGGAATGCATACAGAAACCTCCCTGTCCAGGAGAAGGATAATGTGTCTCGCCAGAAAACTCCAGGCCCTGGATCTACCAAGCAGAACGGTGACAGTTTTGTGTTGTGTGGGTACGCAAAAAAGGTCCTGCTCGAGCTGAACCCATCTATCGAAGAGATCTTCTACCACTGAGGTCAGAAGTTCCCACTTGTGAGCCCCTGACCACGAGTGACTTAGGCTGTCCGCCAGGATGTTTTGGTCGATGGGAACATGGATGGCCGAGAGTTCTAGACCATGTTTCATGGCCCAATACCAGACCTTCACTGCCTCCCTGCACATAAGATAGGAATGAGTCCCCCCCACTCCCGCTTGTGTATGTAACAAACCATACACATGTTGTCTGTCTGAACCAACAGCAGACCAGGGGAGAGCAGAGTCTGAAAGGCCTGAAGGGCATACAGTACTGCCCGTATTTCCAGGACATTGATGTGGAGATCCCTCTTGATCTCTGACCAAGTGGAGGAAGGAAGAAGTAGGCTGTTGGTTAGCTAGGATCTGCAGCTTATCCATTAGGTAGGGAAATGGGCAGACTGGGTGGGCCAAGCGGTCCTTATCTGCCGTCAAATTATATGTTTCTATGTTCCTTGGATTTGGTGGGGTCCCATATGGGCACCAAGGACGGAGGCATCCATCGTAAGAATCTGCTGGGGGGTACTGAAAAGGGCACACTCCGAAACAGGTTGCTGGGTGCCAGCCACCACAGCAGCACCTTCTTTTTTTTTTTGTAGCGTTTCTTTATGCGCCCCTTCTGACGGGCATCCTTCCGGGGTGCTCACACGGCGAGGATTGCTACTCCCGGCCTGAACCCTAGATCCAAAGTAATCCCACCCATCGACCAGGCAGACTCTAGCGCCTCAGGTCACCCCCGGGCTGGGCCTGCTTCTCCCTAGTGGCCTTATCTGTAATTAGAGAGAGCCTTACCTGGATCGACGGGTCGGCCTGGAGATCACCGCAGTGGAAGTGGGCCAGCGATGGGATGTGCATCCTGCCCCTGGAGCCCCCTTCATCTCCACAACATCGGGAGGATTTGTTCCTTATTGCGTGCTACCCCCAGGGAGTGCGACGTGCAATGACGTCTGCGCATGGATGCCTACTTTGGCGTCACGCATTCCTCCCTCTACAGTTCAGCTGTCATACCTGCAGTACTCTCGGTCTCCACCGGGAGTCACTAGGCAGCTAAGCTAGCCCCGAAACCCTCCCCAGAGAAAGGAGAGCAGTCCTTCAGATGCTCAATCCTCTCTCTCCCCCCCCTGCTGACCCCCGGTGGCCCTGGCTCATTTCCGAACCCGGCTCGCCGGTGTGGTGTGAGGTGTGGCGTCCAGCGCCTCAACCCTCAGCACCACCGGGCCATCAGCAGCACCTTCCTGACTGGGCCCGATATTAGCAGAGGGTGATCCAGGGCATCCAAGTGCTAGTCCCATTGGACTCACAGTGTCCACTGAGGGATTTTCATGTGAAGCCAGGCTAAGGGAACCATCGTAATGGCTACAGCCATGAGGCCCAGAAGCCGCAAGAACTCAGTCACCTGAACATGGCGGCTAGAGAAGAGAAGGTGGGCCTGAGCCATCAGACGCTCCACTCTGTCGGAGGGTAAGAAAGCTTTGCCCTGAGCCATGTTCAGGACTGCTCCTATGTGAAGGAGGCGCTGGCAGGGGGTAAGGAAGGACTTGGGCAGATTGATAGCAATGCCCAAGGACTGAAACAGGCTGCAGGTACTTGCCAGGGTTTGCAGCAGATGGTCCCAGGACAGAACTGCCAATAAACATTCATCCAAGTAGGGAAAGATGTAAAAGCCCTGTCTCCTCAAGGCAGTAGCCACCACCATCAGGCGTACTTGGTAAAAACCCTGAGGGCTGAGAACAGGCCAAAGGGCAGAGCCCGAAACTGGTAATGCTCCCCCATAAACTGACTTAAATCTTGATACATTATACTACTAAAGTCTATTGACAGTACAGAGCTGTAAAGTAAACAGTAAATAAGAAGGAAAGAAACAAGTGGCAGACAAGGGGTCTGGGAAAGGGGCGTCTCTGTTGCTAGCAGGTGGCATGGAAACATCTGCAAAGGAACTGTGACATTGGATTTCTTCCAGAGCTAAATTTCTTCTGTGCAAAGGTACTGTGGCATATTTTTCTTTCCAGAGCTAAATTTCTGCTGTGCTAAGGTACTGGGCATATTTTGTGGGACTGCTCAAATTTCAGAATTAAGGTACTGTGGCATTCTTGGAGCAGAACTGGGGTACTGTGGTATAATTGGGCCTTCTTTGGTGCTCATAATCCTCAAAAACGAAGGTCCTGTGACATTTATGGGGCTCCTATGGTTATAAATAGTTCTGAGAAACCAGGGGAAAATCGTGGGAATTTCTGAAATCTAAAGCTCAAGTACTGTGTTTTTAGGACACTGTTTATAAGGGTATCTCTGGGTCTGGGATCTAAAAATCTCAAAGCAATGTGTGTTTAGGGTACTGTTTATTTGGTTCTGCAGTACACAGAACTTGGAAGTTGCTTCGGGGCCTGAAATCCTAGCCACAGGAGTTTCAGGGTCTGGAATCTAAAGTCACATGGGCTGGATACTGATATTTCGAGTGGGGGAAATTTTCACACTAGGGACTGAAAACTAAAGCTTGCGATAAGCCATAGGGAAAATGGAGGGGTGTACAAATTGGAGGGGTCAATGGAGCAGGTCTGAGGCATGGCCCCCAGGCTAAAATGGCTAGAGGAATCTTTGGGAGGATGGTAGGGTGCACTGGTTGTGGGTCGCCATGGTACAGGATATAGTATGGAAAGTGGGGGGTTGCATAGTATGTAGGCAGCTTACGCAGCTGAGGGAGGAGGTGAGATGGCTGAGATAGACGCTAAATTGGGAAAGGGAGAGGAGTATAATGGAGGACAGGAGAGGCTCCGCTGAGGGAGCAATAGAGATTAGAAGGGGAGCTGTGGGGGGGACAAGGAACGGTTAAAAGGAGAGTTATAAGGGGACAAGGAGCAAATACAGAAATAGGCAGGGGAGGATGCCATGGGGAATGGAGGAAAACAAGGGGTATGAAAACAGGGTAGAAGGGCTAGAGGATGGCTCTAGTGGGGCTACAGGAATCCCAGATAGAGGCGACAAGGAAAACCAGAGGGAATGGCAGGAGGTTAAGTATAAAGGTCCAAAGCCCACCCAGAGGGCAACGAAGGAGGAAGCAAGGAGTGGAGCCCCAGCCAGGTGGATACAGGCAGTGGGCCTGGAGCAGAAAAACAGATATGCTCCACTAGGGGCATTAAATGGGGAAGAAAATCAGGAAAGTGGAGTTGAGGAGTATCCAGGGGACATAGGAGAAGCAAGCACGAAGGAAGATGAAAGAAATTTGGAAAATGGGGACATACTTTCAGGAAAGAACAAGGAGGGTAGTAAACATAGGGATAGGAGCGCAGGGGTGAACACACTCTAGAAAGGGCAACCCCAAAAGGGGGAGGAGACAGGGAGCTCAGGTTCAAAAGGGCTAGGGTTAGATGGGGCTGGGAAAGGGGAAAGTTCTCCGGGGAATTCAAGCAAGGCACGACTATGGGCAAATCAAAGGGGAAGGAAAACATTTTCGGATAGTGGGGCAGAGGCAGGCAGCCTAGCAGTAAACGCCTATGGGGAGCACGAAGCCAGGGGAGTGCAGGGGAAGACAGTATACCAGGAGAGGAAACTGGCAAAGGGGATACTGAGAATAGGGTGGGAAATGAAATGGAAGGGGTTGGGAGAAGGATAGAAGGGAAATCAAACAGAAGGTGATGGAGAACAGGGTCCTACTTGTTGGGGATTCTATAATAAAAGGAATTACATGGGGGACTGTGGGGGGGTGCAAGAGTAGCGCAGTATGGGTTGAGTGTCTGCCAAGCATGATGGTGGCAGAGGTCATTCACTATATCCCCTCAAGGGGGAAACAGCAGGATGAGAAAATACATCTGATGTTCCACCTGGGAACAAATGACCTGGCAAGAAAAAGCCTGCTGGAGGTGGAGGCAAGATTTAGAGCACTTTATAGATACTGCAGCAGTCTGGGGTTCAAATCAGTGGCTTTTTCTGAGGTGTTGCCAGTACCAAAGGCAAGTACTGATAGGAGGCTAAGGATTAAGAAGTTCAATGAGTAGCTGGTGAGGTGATGCAAGCAAATGGGGTATGGGTTAGTAGGGGACTGGGGATCCACGTGGTGGGGTGAGAGTCTATTTGCTCCAGACAGACTGCACCTGAATAGGGAGGGTGCAGCAGTGCTAAAAAGCAAAATCAGCAGAGTTCATAGAAGAAACCTACAATTTAAACTAGATTGGGGGGAGGGTGGGAAAAATCCGCACCACAAGGCAGGAGAAATGGGAGGCTACCATTCTCCCCCCAGGACAGTGCTAAAATACTGGGCATGAGGGAAAACAGAGAAGGGGGGTGAGGGAACCTGGTGGAAGGGCTTAGCAGCCAACGCCAGGAGCTTAGCAAATAAGATGGTGGGCTTGGGAGGCCATCACGGGGGACGAAGGACTAGATATAATAGCTATAAGTGAGACCTGGTGGACAGAGCTGCACACCTGGGAAACGACTACCCCAGATTGCAGACTATTCAGAAGGGACAGGGAGGGAGGGAGGGTAAGAAGTGGGGAAAAGTTGCTTTATACATCAGGGAAGGCATAAGTGTAACTGAAGGACAAGAGGAGGATGGGGAGGCTGAACTACTGTGGGTAACACTAGACAGGAGGATGGGAGAATCCTTGTGACTGGGGGTGGTATACAGGCCACCTACGCAAGGGGAGGACGGTGATCAACAGTTAATTTAGGCAGTCACAAGGCTGGCCCTAAAAGGAGAGCTACTGCTGGTAGGGCACCTAAACCTCCCAGATGGAGACTGGGAAATCCCAGATGCAGCATCGTCAAGGAGCAGGGAGATACTAGCTGTGCTTCAGGGGGTATTCCTTCAATAGCTAGTCAGGGAGCTGACAAGGGGCAACAACCTCCTGTAATGTGGTCCTGACAAATGGGGAGTGTGTGGAGGAAGTGCAGGTGGGAGAAACCTTGGGCAACAGTGACCACAGCACGGTAATGTTCAGGGTTAGGGCAGGGAGGGAGACAAGTAAAACCAGTACTACAGTCATGGACTTTAGACGCCAGACTTTGACAAGAGGAGAAGGATAGTAAGGGAGACAATGGAGAGTACAAAGAATATAGGGGCAGTGGAGGAGTTATGGCAAGCTATCAAGGGAGGGGTACTGAAAGTTGCAGAAATGTGCATAAAAAAGTTTAGGAAGAACAAAAGGGGGAGGAGACCGCTTTGGTTTACAAAGGTGGTTTCGGGGCAGTCAGGGAAAGGAGGAGGCTTTCAGAAAATTTAAGAGGACACGCAGCGAGGAAGATAAGAAAGAATATAGGGAAAAGAGGAGTATGGCAGGGAAGAAGATCAGAAGGGCCAAAGCAGATACTGAGGAGAAAATAGCAAAAATGGACAAAAGGGGGTGTAAAACCTTTTTCAGATATGTGAGGGAGAAGAGAAGGGTAAGGCAGGGGATTACTAGACTGAGGGGGAAGGGAGAAATAAAACAGGAAAGGAACTGTGAAAAAGCAGAGTTATTAAAAAAGTACTTTAGCTGGGTATGCGCGGAGGAGAAGAACGGCAGGGGACCTGTGCTAAAGTTGAATGGAAAGGAGGGCAAATGGGTGGATCCGAGTCCATTCACTGTGTATAGGGTTAGGACAGAGCTAGACAGGTTGAGGGTGGACAAGGCAATGGGGCCTGATGGGTTACACCCCAGGGTGATCAGGGAATTGAAAGAGGAGTTAGCCACACCCTTGACGAGGCTTTTCAACTTGTCCCTAGATATGGGGAGAGTGCCGGAGGACTGGAAGAGGGCAGACGTAGTGCCTTTACACAAGGGAGGTAGTAAGGAGGTGAAGGGGAACTACCGACCTGGCAGCCTCACGTCAGTGGTGGGGAAGGTAATGGAGGAATTAATCAAGGAGAGGGTGGTGGATTACCTGGAGGAGAGTGCTTGCAGGACAGCAGACAGCATGGCTTCACGAAGGGTAAATCTTGCAGACAAACCTAATTCAGTTCTTTGATTGGGTGACTCAGGTGATTGACCGGGGAAGGAGGGGTGGACGTGGCCTATATGGACTTTAGTAAGGCCTTTGACACCATCCCCCATAGGAGGCTGGTGAGCAAGATAGAAAGCGTGGGGTTGGGTAGGAAAATAACAAGCTGGGTGGAGGCCTGGCCGTCAGGAAGAACTCAGAGGGTGGTGCTAAACGAGGTGCACTCTGGGACAGCGAGGGTGAAGAGTGGAGTGCCACAGGAGGTCAGTTTTAGGTCCTCTTCAATATTTACATCAGTGATATTGCTGAGGGTTTGAGGGGAGGGTGTGCCCTATTGCTGATGATACAAAATATGCAATAGGACGGACAGAGGGGGAGAGAGGACTTAAAAGGACGCTTGAAAAATGGTCTGGGATGTGGTAGCTGAAATTTAATGCCAAGAAGTGCACTGTGATGTACTTGGAGAGTAGAAACAGAAGAGCAAGGTACACCCTAGGTGGGGAGGAAATTAAAGTAACAGAACAGGAGAGGAATCTGGGATCACAGTCTCCTCAAACCTTAAGGTAGGAATCCAATGTAGCAGGGCAGCAGGAAAGGCTAATGGAATGTTGGCATGCATAGGCAGGGGCATTACTAGCAGAAAGAGGAAGGTAATAATACCCCTTTACAAAGCCATGGTGAGGCCGCACCTGGAGTATGGGGTTCAGTTCTGGAGGCCACAACTCCACAAGGATATAGATGTGTTGGGAGAAAATTCAGAGAAGGGCAACCAAGATGGTACAGGGTATGCAGGGAAAGTCATACGAGCAGAGGTGTAAGGAGTTGGATCTGTACACGCTGGAGACAAGGAAGGAAAAGGGAGACATGATTGAAACTTTTAAATATGTAGAGGGGCTCAATAAAGTGGGAGAAGAGGGTTTACTTAAGTAAAGAAGGAGGTCAACCTAGAGGACACAGCCTCAGACTACAAGGAAAAAGATACAGGAGTAATGTGAGACAGCGTTTCTTCACGGAGAAGGTGGTGGAGCCCTGGAACAGACTACCAGAGTGGTGGGGGCTAAATCGGTGGAAGAATTCAAGAGGGCATGGTACAAGCATATGGGGCTGAGTATCATTGGAGGGCAGGGGCTGGCAGGGAGGGAGAGGTGATGGGGGGTGGGAAAGGGCAGAGTAGATGGGCCGGTATGGCCCTTTTCTGCCGTCAAGCTTCTATGATTCTACGATACTATGATTCTATCAAAGCAAAGGAAGCACCTGTGGGATGCAAAAAACCTTGTTATGTAGGTAAGCGTCCTGCATATCCAAAGAGCAGATCCAGTCCCCCTGGTGAAGCAGGGGCAATACCACCTGAAGGGTTACTATCTGGAAACGTTTGTACTCTATGTACAAGTTTAAGTCGCTCAGGTCCAGGATGGGACAGAGGTCCCCTGGCTTCTTGGGGACCTAACTCTGTTAGGATTTGGGAACAGGTTCTATAAACTTCTTTTGCAGTAAGGCTTGGATTTCGGCCCATATAACAGGATTGTAGCCTGGAGGATATGTGGACGGGCATGGCGGATTTTCTGGAGGCCACTCTAGTAACTATAAAGTGTGGCCATGCTCTATGAGCTGTAGCACTCAGTTATCTGTAGTGACGTCCCGCCACCTGTCCAGATGGAGGGAGACGCAACCCTTGACCACCACTTCCTGAAGCACTTTTGGGGGGGGCAAGGTGCCAGGAGATGGGGGCAGTTCCTGACTGGGCTTCAGATGCACCTCTGGTGGCTTGGAGAGGGGCTGAAGCGGGCACAGGGAGGGCAGCATTTGCTTTGCATTTACCCTGGGCCTTGGGAGGAGGTTGTACCGATCTACCAGAGGAGTGACGAAAAGGGGCCCTGTGGCCCAACTTTGGCTGGGTATGCTACATGGAGTGGACTGACTTCAAGGCCCTCCCGAAGGTCTGAAGCTCAGAAATAATATCCTGAATGTTGCCCCCAAACAGCCTAGGACCCCGAAAGGGGGCATCCATAATGCAGGATTGGACATCAGGGGCAAAGCCCGAGACTCTAAGCCAGACATGGCGCCTCATGCCAATCCCTGTGGCAGCCGCCCAGCCCGAGGCATCCACGGCATCAAAAGCCACCTGGAGGACTGCTGTTTGGAGGGGTCATCCGGCATTGCCGTGACCACCTCTCTAGCGTGGTCCCACTGCCAAGTTTTGGTACTGCACCATGTGGGTCAAACAGTTAAGAGCCTAGATGGCAAGCCGGCCCGATGGCACTGATGGTTGAGGCACTGGGCACCACACCTCATGCTGTGCTGGTGACCCAGGTAAGGAAACGAGCCTGGGTTGTCGGGGGTCGGCTGGGGAGGGCAAGGAGACTGAGCCACTGCAAGGCAGCTCTCTCCTCCTGGGAGGGACTTAGGGCTCCCCGGACGCTGGCCACCATGCGGTGGAGGACGGATTGCAGCGCCGACTGGAGGGAGCGCCGGTAATAAACCATGGGGAGGGGTAGAAGGGGCTGAGCTGGCTTCACGGAGTGCGCGTGCGCCTCCACACATGCACAATACCTGTGTGCTGGGGCCCCGGGAACAGAGGGGAAAAAACGCCAAATTATAAATAAATAAAAAAGCCCAGATGGCAAGGGTGGCCTAAGCAAAGTCACGCTTGTCCACCTGGTCCAGCTGTCTCGATTCTCTAACAGGAGGGATGGCACTGAGGTGCTTTGCTCGCTTGGTGCGGTCATGGGCCACATTAATGTCCACAGTCGTCGTCTTTGAGGTGCTCACAAAAAAAGGACCTGCCAGCTTGAACACAGAGCTTGTGAGACTCCTTAAAGACTGCAGAGACAGTATGGAGATGGAGCCACATGGCCTTGATAATGTCCTCATATGACTCAATGAATGGGTGGACTACCAAAGGAGGAGCATCATGCTGACCAAGATAGACCGCCAGGCAGCGAAGCTCTGGATACTGCTCCTCAGTCTCCCACTTCATCAGTGCTTGGATGTGCATCATAATATCCATTAAGGTGGGGTCATCGGGGGGGCAATTTGGGGACATTAAAGAGGTCCCCTTCATCTCTCAAGGAGACCCCTCAAAGAAGGAAGACCCCGAACTGACACCGTCAGTGGCAGAATCCTCATCCCCACTGTCGCCAGTCTGGTGGATGACCAGGCGAATGGGGGTACCCACGTCGATAGGGCTCCTAGGGGTAGGAGGAGCACGCGATCCTGCGTAGGTCGGGGCAGGAGGGACAGAGCCTCGAGAAGGCCCTGAAGGGACAGCCTGAGGGGGTGCACGATGTTTGGGGCCTGCGCTTGCATGAAGGCTCATAGTGCAGAGATCAGGCTGCTATAATCCACAAGTGCCAGTGCAAGAACCCCAGGCATGGAATAGTTGTACAGCGGCTGGGTCCAACAGGTGCTGGATAAAGGTGAGCCGATGTTGGTCCCCCTGGTGTTGGGTAGGGATAGGCAGCGCTGGGTCCCCCTAGCATCGGGGTCAGATACACTGGCTGTGGGTCCACTGGTGTGGGAGGCAGTACAGGCACCAGTCCCAGCAGAGACAGGCCAGGCGTAGGCCCTGCAGGCATAGGCAGGGGGAGGACTGTCAAAGGGCCTGCAGGCCGTGGGCAAACAGGTGCCAGCCCCGCACGCATCAGCCTAGGCGATGCTGGGGTGCGATCTGCAGGCACCAGGTTAGGAGAGGTCGGCACCAGGGAGGAGGTTCCACCAGCGAAGGCTAGGGGGAAACCTGCGTTTGAGGATCACCGGTGCCCAGCTGCATCTGCCCTGTGAAAGAGGGGCAGAACCGACGGCGGTCCCGTGGTTTCGAGACAGGCGTCGGAGGCACAGATAACGAGGCGGCAGACCGAGAACCTGTGCCAGCAGCACCCACAGAGGCCGGAGTAGCTCCAGCCGAGCCATCTGCTTAACAGCCTGCGAAAACAAGGGCTAAAAGGTAGGGACCGGGGGTCAGGATAAGAGAGACCCAGTCCCAAAGGGCTGCCGCCAGTCACTGAGATCTGAGTGGGTGGCGGGGCCACCAGAAGCCCTGAAGAGGTAAGGGTGGGCAGGGCCAAGGAGGTCAGCCCTGAAGAGGTAAGGGTATGCAGGGCCAAGAAGGTCAACCCCCAAGGAGGAAGACCCTGACGTGGTCGTTTTAGGCGCCTTATGCGGAAATCATGGGCGGGAGAAAGACCAGGGTCAGTCCCGGTCCTTGTCCCAGGGTTTGTGCTTCCCCAATTAATTTTTTACTGGACTTGAATGAAGAAGAGCCTGAGGACTGGGCCAGGGAAATGGAGTAGCTCCTGGCCTACAGCTCCCGTTACATCTTGGTGACCTTCTGCTGGAGGAGATGGCTTTTGAGAGTCCTCTGGCAGTGTCTCCTAGTGGCCGGGTTAAACTTCTGGCAGATCTCACAGGCCTGAACGTTCTGTTCTGGGCCGAAGCAGAAGAAGCAAGCAGAGTGGCCATCCTTGTCTGGGATCTGTTTGCCACAGGCACACTTAGTGGAGCGGTCAGAAGAAGAGGAAGGTTGTGAAGACATAAACGTGACAAAAAAACACCAAACTATTTCGATGTTTAACTGAAAAACAAGAAAAGAAAGCACAGTAAACATGGGAAAATGGCAGGGAGCTTTGGTGGGGTCCGTGGTCCAAGGTGTGCTGGTCAATGGTGGGAAAGAACTGGGGGAGGGCATGGGGCCATCCGCCTCACATAAGATAGGCTGACGTCATCCGTTTATGTCGGAGATGGGCGGCCCCCTCTGGTACACTGCTAGCTAGGAAGGTTTCCATGGCCGGCCCGGTGGTGCTGAGGGTTGAGGCGCTGGACGCCACACCTCGTGCCACGCCGGCGACCTGGGTCCGGGAATGAGCCCGGGCCATCAGGGGTCGGCAGGGGTCGGAGAGGATTGAGCGTCCGATGGACTGCCCTCCTCTCTTGGGAGGGAGGGGGGGTAGCCCTCGGTACTTGGCTGGCCTCTGGCGGAGGTCCGAGGTTCAGCCAAGCACTGAGTGGGCTGCAAGGGGATGGGGAGTGGCTACGTCGGCAGTGAGGCCATGACATTGGGTTCGAGCCACTCTCCAAACAGGGAAAAACAGCGCAGGGTCTACTAGATGATGGAGCACTGTATGCGGAGACCCTGATTGCCCACGCGCCTGCCTGACTGCCTGAGCAGGTCCGACGAAATACTGAAGCATCGGGGTGTACTGCCTCGCGCCGTACCCGCCTGGGGGGTATAGCCAAGGCTCCATGGGGACCAGTTGGGAGTTCAGGTAGGCAGGGATACCGCACTGTGTCTCCCAAAGGAGTGGAGACAATGTGCAGAGAGAGGGAGTACAAAAAAAGTATTTTAAAAAAGGAAAAAAAAAAAAAAGACAGGTTTCCATGTGGTCCTGGCACCTGACAGCTTACTCCTACTGGTCTGCTGCAAAAGATGCCCTCGAAGTAAGATCTGGGGGTCCCCTACAATGCTGGAAAGGGGACCTATTGCGTTAGGGGTATTAGGCAATGTCCTGTCTTTTCTTAGCCTTCTCAGGGCATGTGTGTGGTCCATGGGTTAGTGATATCAGCCAAAATCTTGGGCATGACAAGGATGTCAGGGAGTGTGAACAGAGGCACTGGAAGGGATGTTAATCTCCATGTTTAACCACCCTGATTCTGGACCTTGTTTTGTCCAAATGACTACTGGAGCCAGCTGGGCCGCTAACTACTATAAGCGGAAGCCTGGCAGTGCCAGGCCACCCAAATCTCTTGGGGGTCTCTTGTTCACTCTATGTCTTTCCCCAGCCCATACATATGTAAGCAACATCTTTTAAAGAGCAACTTTGCATTAAGCATGTGTTTTCATAAATACGATTTTCAGCGTTACAATGTACTAGAAACCACGTTTTTTTCATTTTCAGTTCCTTTCCAACATTTATAGCACATTTTGGAAGTCCATCTACAAAGTCTTCATAGAAAGCATTTGCCTATCCCGTTAACTTGGAATTTGCTCTTGCCTTGTTTCGCTGCCTATTTGAACCTTCATTGTTGTGACTTGACCAATATTTCTTTGCTGCTGTGTTGTGGTATCTCCTCCTTTACTGTGTGGGTTTTTTATGCCTAAAGATTCTATGAATTTCTTTGTTATTGTTCTGGCTGCATGTATTCACTACTACTGAGTGTTTTGACCTATACTATTGTAATTTCATTGTACTCATGCTATGTACCTGTCTTTGATTGTTGTACTCTCCCGGGTCGTGCCTGAAAATATTCATTTCATGGCTAGTGCACCTACCTGGTTAATAAAAACTAAATAAATATATAAAAACTTTACAGTGCCCTGATTTATGACATCTTAGTACTCAACATGACACCAGACAGTGATGTCACAAACAGCAATTGTGTGGTTAGCAGGGGAGACTAAGTTACAGTTTGAAAGACTAAGTGAAATAATTGCTGCATTGTCTACAATATTTAGTAGAGTGGCAGCAGGAGAAAGTAAAACAACAAAAAACTAGAAAAAGTTTAAACATAGTATAAATCTATAGTTTTTAAAACTTTTTATAACAGAGAGTTGCTCTTTAAGGAGTCTCTTCCAGTAGTCCTCTGGGATGTGTATGGGTAGGGCCTGAAAGAAAAACAGGTATCTTCAGAATGACATTCATTTTCAGGGTGGCGATACACCCCTCTGCCCAAGTGATAGCAGGTCCCACCTGCTTACGTCTACCTTAAGCCTTGGAAAACTTTTTTGTAACCGAGCAAGGACAATTTGGTAAAATTAGGGGAAATTCTCACCCCAAGATAGTGCATTACGCCATTTGTAGCCCATTTAAAAGGGCAATTTGCCCAGAAACCAGGTGGGCAACGACCCCCCAGGTAGATGGCCTCAGACTAACCAAAGTTGATTTTATAGCCTGATAAGGGTGCCATACTCCTCCAATTACTGGAGAAGTGCTGGGACTGAAGTTTCTGGAAAGGAGAGGTAAAACAGAGAGTCGTCCACATAAAGGGATACTTTTTGCTCACTCACTTCCACCTTGATGCTCTTTATAGCTTGGTTCTCACGAACTGCCTCCACCAAGAGCTCAATACTAAGAGCAACTAATAAGGGGGGGGGAGAGAGAGTTGGCAGCCCTGTTGCGTTCCCTGCACCAGGCTGAACCAACAATAAATTTCTAAGTAAAAAATGAGTCAAGAAAAGTTTTTAACCTCTACCAGCATAACACCACAAATGCAGTACACCTATTATGCAATGTGTAGAAACCATAGAGTTGAAACAGACTCTATATGTCCTCTATGGTGTCAGCCATCATCAATATCTGAACTGCAACATGGTGACATGGTGCTTAAGCATATACCCCACCACTTAATGACACAAAAGTGGTTAGCATTAAAATAAATTTCACCTGTAGTCAGTCATTATTGTAGCCTTTCTAGCCATCAACTAGGCCAACAATCAGTAAAGCATCTGCGTTCAAAAATGCAGAGAAAGCAAAGGGATAAAACATGAAACACATGCTCTGGTAGTAACAGTTAACCTTTCATGACCACAGCATGGGTTGGCAGAACATACATGGCTTGTAAAACTGTGTCATAACCATCAAGAGTTCGTGGAAAACAGCCTCACAGACAAAAACTCACAGAACTGAATGGAAACAGGAGTACCAGAGATCGTACGAGTCAACGTCCTCCAGGGGAAGGGGACACAACTCTGTCACTAGGCAGGTGTCATCTTAAGTCTCCAATCTTTTTTTTAGTAATTTATTTTTATTAGCTTCACAAATGCAATACAAACAACTGGTCCTTTGCCCATGATACACAGTCCATAACAGACAGCCCTTTCTAGAACACCCCTGTTCCTTTATCAAAGGATATACATGCATCAATCATATAGTGGTACAACATGTGAGGACTGCAAAATGAGTCTTACAATAGCTGAAAGTGACCTTATTTTATTTTTTTAATTTATTTAACCAGGAGACATACGCTAAGCTGAAAACTTGTTTACAGGTGCAATCTGGGTGCACAAGGAAGTCAAGTGACTTGCTCAGGGTCACACAGTAGGCAAGTGGGGGCTGTGGGATTCAAACCCAGGTCTCCAGGTTTGCAGCTCAGAGCCTTAAACCACTGCACCAAACTGCCTCCATTTTGCTGAAGTATGAGGCCCATGAGCTGCATGATTGGTACCTAAATGAAAAATCCAACAGGTTCACACCTATAAAGAGAACATCTCTATTAGAGACTAATTGTATCTGCATCACCCCCCAAAGTTAATATTAACTAGTGTGGAATTTAGCAGCAGAGAGAAAGCAAAAACAGAAGTCTAACTTAACCCTTAGGCTGCCAACAGAATTAGAACGTATAGGAATTCTGGACTGATGTATCATAGTCCGCGGCCCTGCAAGTGTTAATAGCCGGCCCGGTGTCGCAGAGGGCTTAAGTTCTATGTCTTACCTCACACACGGTTCGAAACTACACGGGGTTGTCAGGGAGCCAGTATGGGAAGGGGGAGCAGGATTGAGCAGTCTAACAGCAGCTCTCCTCTCCTGGGAGGTCGTCACCCCATGGTTCTGCTGCCGCTGGGTGGAGGTCCGATGGCGGCGTGGGCGGGAGGGCGGCGGCAAGCGGTGGGAGGTGCCCGGAACGCAGCATGCATGCGGACTCCACACACTGTGTGTGGTGTGTGTGTGTGTGTGTGTGTGTGTGTCCGAGGAGGGTGGGGAGCAAAGGAAAAATCGGGGAATAAAAAGATGATAGAAAAAAAGAAGTCCAACTTGATTATTGTGCTATCCCCATTCCCTCTGCATGGAAATAAAACAAAGGTTTAAGAGCCATTGACATTGTCTGGAAAACATTGAAAAATGCAAGATTTAGACACAATTCAGTTTATACATTTTTTGCAATTATGCCCTCCTGTATCTTTATTACGGAGGAGAGTTGCATGAAAACATGATCACTGTTCCCAAGACTTCATCTGCTCTTGCAGTTTATCTACACCTGGCATCACATTATCCTGTTTACGAAATAGTAATCATCTCCACAGGAACAGATTGTGATGTCACAAACACATCTGTGATGTTAGGTGTAGACAAGCAGCTAGAACAGATAAGGCCGACATCCTGTTTTCATGTGTAACCCCTAAGTGGCGCTATCCCAAGGGCTACTACACCTGCTTGCTTGGCTAGTAGCAGGTTAAGGGGCCTGAGTTCTGAAACAGGTGCCTCCACCTGGAGGTCAGAGTTGGTAGTGGTCAAGCTAACCTGGGCACAGCCCTCCGGGACACTGTAACCCCCCCCTCCTTACTAGTGGCCGGAACAATACACAAGAATCACTTTTACAATACCCCTGCTACACCACTCAAGTACCCACACTGTTTGCAATTACCACAGGGCTTTCTTCTGACCTGGACATGTGGACCCCCTGTAAAACAAGATTATACATAGCAAATAACAGCAGTACAGTACTCTTGCACAAACTGGAACCACAGTCAGGATAAATGCAAAAAAGAGTTAGATCTGATTTATTTAAGGGGCTTGAACAAAGGAGGGGCTTAATCAGGTTAATTTGCTTAAAGGCTCTAGCAATCAAACAGTTATGCATGCACTTCAGGGTCCATAAACAGTCACACTCTGGGTACCCAGACGGAGAATAGTGTGCTAGCCAGGAACATTGCAGCTGGTTGGGGCCCTGTGATGGAAGAAAACAACATGCACAACACACACCATTTGTAATCTGGAGCCAGAGGGCTCAGTTCGTGAAAAGAAAACAACAAGACAATCAGACAACACATTTTTAGATTAGGCTGTTATTGCAGGAAGCTACCCTGATGATTACTCACGATACCAAAGACTGCACACAGGCTGGACGAAAATCGAGACAGCAGGAGATTAATCTAGAGTGCCAGGAGAAGCAGGGCCCACACAATTCGCCGAGGCATCATTCCTGTTCAGGCTTGGAGCAGGGGGGTGATCCCCAGGCAGGTCTCTCATCGGTGGCTTTTCCTGCGCAGTGGGGTAGTCTGGCAGGGCCAGCGTGGCATGGGCCAGGCCGAATGGAGATGAATGCGGACTCAGTCCGATTAGGCTGGATAAAGCTTTCAGCAAGCAGAACACAGTTCACACAGTGGGGAACCAAATCACGACCCACTTTCAATACACAGCACATTTACATGTAAGGAAATACTACTGTACCAGGCAAACTGCTCTCCGGTTACGATCGTAAAGTCTCTGCACAAACCGGGGATTCAAAAGCAGCTGGAAATCCTGACAGGTCGATCGCATTCAGCAAATCTTTGGTCTTCTTCAGGATAAACTCTGATCACAGTCCAGTGGCTTAAATAGTCTTCACAACTCAGATTCAGCCCGAATAAACTCTATTTTCCCTCTCAGGGAGAGCAGGCAGACAGGCAGGCCAAAACTCAGCCCTTTCACAGTTCTCCCATGCAAAACTACACAGAACTGCTGCTCAAAAATCACTTGAGCTGTTACTTCTTCACTTCGCAGCTCAAAACTGAAACTAGCTGCAGCAGCCTGGGAAATTCCCCAAGGTCCAAAAGGTTCGGTTGGCTGATCCTCCCGTCAGTCACAACAAATGCTCCCTCTTCAGGTGCAAAAAGCCCAAAACTACAATTCCTACATATTTTGACTCCAGACAGCGCCTGTAGGCCGGCTCCACTTTAAGTCCCACCAGCACTGATTGGTCCAATTCGCAGACCAGGACCAAGATAGTGGAGACAAACAAAACAGTCCTTGCTGCAAAGAAGGCAGGTTAGACAAACTACATTATCATTATCACTCTAAATGATTTTCAGCAAATAGTTACATCTTCCAACAGAGCTCCCTCTCAGATTACTTATGACTGCAATCCAGGCAGCTCTTAAAGAGACAGTACACAGAGGCTATACAGGCACACTCTGGCAATCACATTTAAACTGCTAAAACACAGGACACCAGCCCGGCAGTGAACATTTAGGCAAGCTTGAGGAAGACTTTTTGGGAACCCCCATTTGTAGGGGGGTTACACATGCAAATGTCCTTATTAATGAAAAAATATGGGTGAAGCTTGCAGAAAAGAATATGAAACATAAACTAAATTATGTCTAAGCTGCACATTTTTCCAAAGTTCTTGTTGTGGGCTGGGGTGTGAAGGAATACACAGACAATAGGCAATGCTGTACAACACACTTTGCAACAGGGATAGAAATTAACTTTTTTCGGTACCTGCACTACGGTGCATGTGGCAACAAAAGTTACATGCACCACAGTCAGGTTACCTGCACCTGGTAGACAAAAATGATAAAACTTGAAAAAAAAGATACTGAATTTTGAAATAGTAGTATATGAACAACTGCAGTATATTTATATACTGTTCTACATTTCAGTGTCTTCTTCACTTTCCCAGCCTTTTTCTTCCTCTTTTCTTGAACCATAAGGAGCAATCTGAGGTCTCCTTGTTCTCTTTCCTGATGTCCACCACCTGGCTATGGCACTGTCTGGTGAGTATGTGGACACGGTCTCACTGCTCAGATTAATGGCCATTAAAGCTGACACAGTTTCTGGTCTCAGGTTTGCCCTCCAGTCATTTTTTATTCGTGACATTAATGAGAAACCTCGTTCACATTCCGCAGTTGAAGATGGAATTATAAGAAATATTTTCAGCAAAGTTAGAATATCTTTGAGGTCATCCCTTTCTTCCGAGAGAACTCTACCCCACACAGCAGTGGAATCCAAAGGGGGATGGTAAGCTGCATTTAGGTTGTGGATATATGCTTTCAGTTCACCACTGCAACAGTGCTGAAACAGCACTGTACCCTTTGGTTCCAGAATGTGTCTGTAGTAAGAACATAATGACTTGACTTCTCATGCTCCATACTCTGCCAAGGAATCCTCAGAGTTAGGCCAGTTAGACAAGTTGAAAATTCTCATTTCAGCAATGACAGGATCACTGACAAATTCAGAAAAACGAATTTCCATTTGATTTAATGGAATGCAGCACTTTCTTTACAATAGACACTACGCTGTTTCTTGGCACTGTTTGCATCTTCGTCAGGATCTGATCTGCTGCTGCCTTGCTGAACCAGAGGAACTAAGCTCCACACCTTTGTAATGCAGCTTACCATCCACAATACTGATTCCTGTTTCAAGGCAATCAATAGTCTCTGAATCTCTAAGAGTTTTAGTTTCTTCATGAGAGACAGGACTTTAGCTTGCACAGAGTCTACCATTAAGTTATTTTGCTGGAATGTCAGCGTTAGTCTGGACATGACTGCTATGTAGAATTTAGGAAGTTGACGTAATATAAAACCTTAGGTGATTTTATCTGCTTTCAATTGCAGTGCCTTTTTTCTTTATCCCCTGTACCATTTACCGATAGGTCCTCCAGATGTAACAGTAGTCGATAATTTGTCTGCATCACTTTAACAGCACGCTAGTGGTGTGGCAGCCACCTTGTTCCCCAGTATTTACAGGGCGCAGTACCTGATGCCCAGTGCCTCCCCGCAGCCTGTAAGCCTGACCAGTTTAAAGCAGAGTGCTTATAGAAACTGTGCAATGAGGAAAGCAAATCCTCCACTGCAGAGTACAGGAGTGTCCCCTTGATCACGTATTTAGTGACCAGCTCAAGTCTATGTGCACAGCAGTGCACCACTTTTAAAAGTCTGACCTCCTCTTTCAGCCTTGTGGCTACTCCCGTTTTGCTGCCCATCATGACTGATGCCCCATCAAAACAAGCAGCAACTAACTTATTTCTCCAGTCTGGTATTTGGAGGTCAATTTCCATGGTATTTTGTAATGTTGATGTTATACTTTCATGCCTGCTTTTCAAGAGGCTTAAGCCACAAATTTAGTAACAGGGATGCTCTTCTCCAAGATGCGGAGATAAACTACCTCCTCTTCTGTAATACTTTTGTCTGTTGAGCCATCTGACAAAATAGAAAAGAAATCTTGCGATTTCACCAATGTGATAAGTTCTTCCATCTTATCTTTGTAAATATATTCCGTGAATACTCTCGCTTGTTTGTCATTGCAGTAGGTGTCACTGACCGAGACCCCATTTGCACGTAATAAGTTTACCTCATCTTTTAAATAAGTAAAAGGCCGTGCTTTTTTAGCAAGAAAAAAAGTTGTTCTGAAGAGAACCTTCATTTGTTCAAATTCTTTTCTTCCATTTTTGGACAAGTTTCATTAATGGCTGCTCTGCAGGGGTTACAGAGTGAGCAAAAATGCTTTTCTGGATGCCTCATGTAAATCAGATGACCTCATGAAACTCTACATTTGCCTTTCTAAATGATGAACACCCATCCCGGAAGGAATTATTTTTTCCAGATTTATCAAATAGTTCACACCACTCACATTTCATGATGTTCAATTCACTGTCATACTTTAGCCACTTACGATTCTGTTTCCATGAGTCCACAAATTTATATGTTTTTTTCTTTTTTAAGGGGGGCTCTCCATCAGTTGTCTCATTAGTAGTAGGACTCGGAGGTTGCGGAGGAGGCACTGAGGAGCACAGAGAGACAACAATGGGGCTAGGACTAGGCACGGGAACATGAGAAGGTGGGAGGAGAACACCAGCACCAGTACCCCAACCACATGAGTTAGATTCTGCTATAGACAGGCTGGAGGTGCCAGGAATCGAGTCGGATTCATACACCAGAGACTTGTCAGTGCCAGAAGACTGAGAAACTGTTACTGTCACACAAGACTCGGAATGGATCTGGCTTTGATTTTGGTCAGCTGTAGGAGCTGCTGCAGCATCTGCTGCAGTTTCAACGTTTGTTTTGCTAAACTTGTAGCGAAAAAGAGTATTCACTGGTTTGGGTAAACTTTCTTGGGTGGCATGGTGTAATTTAATAATGTTTCTAATAAACTGAGCTTTTACAATTTGACGCTCTTTTATGTTTTAATTTAAACGCTAATAAAAATTGTTGTCCGTCAGAATGGAAAGTGTGTTGTGTATTTTTTATTACTTTGTAGGTTAAATTCTTTGCACCACTGACTGACTGCACACACACTAAGTCTACAAGGCTTAGGATCAGGCAGGATTTTTAAGTTTTCACAAAATTAGTAGAAAATCCCTTTTAGACTAGGCTGGCGTAGGTCATGTATTTTTTTATTACTTTGTAGGTTAAATTCTTTGCACCACTGACTGACTGCACACACACTAAGTCTACAAGGCTTAGGATGAGGCAGGATTTTTAAGTTCTCACAAAATTAGTAGAAAATCCCTTTAGACTAGGCTGGCGAGGTCATGTATTTTTATTACTTTGTAGGTTAAATTTTGCACCACTGGTTGACAGCACACACACTAAGTCTACAAGGCTTAGGATCAGGCAGGATTTTTTAGTTTCTCACAAAATTAGTAGAAAATCCCTTTTAGACTAGTAGGCTGGCATAGGTAGTGAACAGTGAGGACGTACTCACCTACTGTAGCGCACACAAAGCACAGTGGACGCCACAGTCACACTCACTGCACAGCAGAGATTCTACTCTGCAACAATTATGGTACAAGACAAATTTCTTAGAATACAGTAAGTCTGTCCTTCCTGACCTGCCTTAGTCCACAACACAACGAGGCTCTTTCTAGGCTGAACCAGGGCCAGGTTAGGAAGCCAGTGCAATGGTGGCACTGTGACCGGTAGTAAATAATGTACTGTTACTGTATATTTATTTCTGTCAGTGTCTCACACAAAAAAATTTGTAACTTTACACCAAGCTACAGACAGAAGAGAGGGACACTAGGTCAGGACGATGGTTAGGTCATAAACAAATTAAGACATACACAATAGTACAGTACACATATACAGTAGACTAGGTAAGCCTTAGCCAGGTAGTCCATCTGCTGTAAAAATCAGTGTTTCCATATGCAGTATATTACTGCTACTGCACACACACACACACACACACACACACAGATAAGCCTGTGAGCGAACTGCAATCCCACACTTTATAACACGCACACACTCAGACACTACCGGTATTTGTTTAATGATTTCCAGGCTTTTTCCCCCCACACACGTCTAGGCAAACTGGACTGGTACTGCTGCTGGACTGGAGACAACAGTGCTTCCTTTGATTAATTGCTTTTTGTTAAATGTCTGCTGACCTGGGATTGACTGACTGACCCACACACAGACTGAGGGATTTGACTGCTGCAGCTCCTGCTGCTAATATATTAACTGCCCCCACAAACAAAAAGCAAAGAAACACCAGGTCCACTCAAGTAATTTTGTTCCACAAAAAAAAAAAAAATAATCAGGGATCAAATGTGGCAAGGTTGTGGTAAAAGCTAAGCACAAATTTCACTAGTACAGATAATCTGAGTCAGACAGATAAATCCTCAGTTTCTTTACCTTTAGATACTGTATTCAACAAAAGCAACTGTGGTACTGCTCTCTGTGCAATTAAACCACAGTATTGAAAAATCCTCCCTTGCTTGGGGTCGGGGCCCAATTTACTTTTGTTCTCTCTCTGACAACTCCAGATAAAAGTATATATATTTTCCTTCATATGCAATCTTTAGTTTGCTAAACACCTCTTCCTGCCTACAGATAGCTAGAAATGCAGTTTTGTTGGCCCAGAAAAAAAAATTCACTTCCTTCACGGAGCTTCCGCCTAGCGACTGCACTCTATCAAGGTCTATCACACCTGCGTAGTTACATGGCATGCATGCCTCATGTGAATTTTATTGTACCAATGCAGCATGGTGAAAGACACACGTGGTACAATATAGTTCACATAGCATGCTGCCAGATGCCAGTCAATTCAGATTTGGATGATCCACCTCTTTGTCACAGTAGCGTAGCTAGCCCCGAGTGACTGCCCCACCCCCGCCCCATTGGCACAACTCCTCCTCCCTCCACCTCCACTCTGATGCTGCAGGCAGCGTGCCAGCCCCGCCTCAGTGCAGTGCACACCCCACCCTAAACCCTTACCCAATCACCAACACCAAACTCAAATATTAACACTGCCCCCGGCCCTGCCAGCCCAGCCTACTTTAATTGCGGCATCTCGATAAGTCCTCCTGCCGCCGGGTCCCGCCTCCTTCATGGCACTCCTCCAGGCTCCGGCTTCTGTTTCTCCTGCTGTTCGGGAGGCAGGCTCTTAAGATGTCGCCTGCTCACTCCCAAGTCGTCCTCAGATAGCGCGCACTCGTGCATGCACGATCGCGTCATCCAGGCAGACTGTGCAATCAGTGCTGTGCCCCCTGTGGCGCCTCTTGGAATTACAGCCTGAAGCACTAAATAACACCACATGCACTACGGTGCATGCAAAAATTAAAACTACTTGCACCAGCCTGTTCCTACTTGCATTTGGAACAGGCTGGGTATGTAAATTTCGACCCCTGCTTTGCAAGTGTGATTTTTATTTAAAAAATGAAAGTATGAAATTAGAAACTGTTCACAAACAGAAAAGAAAATGCAAAACATGCACAGCTTAGAGATAACAGGCAGCTATCTCCCTAATACCTCTGTGCCCGACCTCCACTTAGGTAGGTCTAACCTGGGTGATCCTCTCAGGTTCACTCCCAAACTGAATCTGAAGTCTAGGTTCTGAGGCCAGGATTTTATAGCTTGAAAACTCCTCCCTAAAACCCAAGGTCCGCCTTCTCAACTTTTAATTATGAATGTTTCCTCTTAAGGGCAGGCATGGTGGTGCATGTGGAACAAATGACTTGGCTGGGGAAACAGTGGAGGTGGTAAAGGGGAGGTTCGAGGAACTGGGTAGGCAGTGTGAGGAGGTGGGAGTATTGGTGGCATTCTCTGAGGTGCTACCGGTGCCATGTGCAAGTAGAGGGGGAGAAAAAAAAAGGATGGAGGAGTTCAATGGGTGGCTGAGGGACTGGTGTCGAACCAGGAACTATGGACTGGTGTCAGACTGGGGCAGGACCTGGGACAACAGTGACCTATACGCAGAGGACAGGTTACATTTGAGCAAAATGGGGAATAGCATACTCAAATAGGGACTGGAGGGGTATATTTCAACAAGGGTGGATTTAAACTAGGAAGGGGAGGTGGCGAGGGGACCGTTGTTGGAAACAATGTTCAGAAAGGGGAGCACAGGGTGCTTACCCCCCTAGTTAAGAGGTAAAAGCAGTGAGGAGGGGGCACAGAGAGGACCAAATGGGGGGGAA
Organism: Neoceratodus forsteri; assembly: GCA_016271365.2. NCBI lineage: Eukaryota > Metazoa > Chordata > Ceratodontiformes > Ceratodontidae > Neoceratodus > Neoceratodus forsteri. Next base: position 1,367,922,261 of record CM057449.1, read on the forward strand.
TGGTAAGGTTGGGGAGGCAACAGGCTGGAAGGTGGTCTCACTGAACACAAGAAGTCTAAAGTACAGAACTGCAGAGTTACAGGTTCTCTTGGCGGTGGAATTGGTGGACATAGCAACCATCACAGAAACATTGGCCACCCAGTATCAGGATTGGGATATGATGATCCCAGGGTACAGGCTATTCAGAAAGGATAGGGCCAAGGGGAATGAGGGGGGTGGAAATCTATGTGAGGAAGGGGATTAAGTGCGTAATGAAGGAAAGGGAGGAGAGAAGCTCTGTGGATGCAGTTTCAGGATGTGAGGAATAGGACACTGAGGATGGAGGTAGTGTACAGGCCACCATCACAGGGTTGTGACCTGGACCAGGAACTGGTAGATCAAATCCGAAGGGTAAGCAGTAAGGGAAGCACGGTGGTGGATTTCAACCTACCGGTGGTGGACTGGAGCACACCTGCCACCATGAGTGCAAGAGAGGGGGTCCTGTTGGAAGCTTTTCAGGACAGACTTTTGACACAACTGGTACTGGGGCCGACACAGCTGGAAAGGACTTTGGAGCTTGTCATGGATAATGGGGAAGCTGTAAGGAACCTAGAAGTGGGGGAACCGCTTGCTGGGAGTGACCATTACTCGGTGTGGTTCACGCTAAACATGGGGAGGGACACAGAGGACAAGGGTGGTTGTGTTTAGGGAGACGGACTTTAGGATGAAGGGGGAGATTCTGAGCAAACACCAGGCAGACATCCAACAACACATGGATGCAGATCAGAAATGGAATATAATAAGGGGAGGGATGGCGGAGGCAACAGAGACCGCTACTAGGGGAAAAAAAACAAGAAGTGCAGGGCAAAGAAACCCAGTTGGCTGTCACCAGAGGTCAGGAAGGGGTGAGAGCCAAAAGGGTGGAATTTCAGAGGTACAGAAAAACAGGAAGGGGAGAAGATAAAGATGTATACAGGGAAAAGTCTAGGGAGGTCACCAGACTGGTTAGGGGGGCCAAAGTGTCTAGAGAACTGAGACTGGCGAAGGGGATCAAAGGAGGAGAAAAATACATCTTCTGTTACATTGGTGAGAAAAGGAGAAGGAAAAACCAGCTTGTGAGGATCAAGAAACATGGAGAGTGGCTGGAGAAGGGGGCAGAGCAGACAGAGGCACTGAATGAGTACTTCTGCTCTGTGTTCATGCAGGTGAAGGGGGCAAATACCTCAGGCAAGTGGGGGTGGGTGTGGGAGAGGACAACAGATGTAGGGATTACAGAGGGTAGGGTGCTGGAGGGGTTGAGGGCATTAAGAGTGGACAAAGCACCTGGGCCAGATGACATTCACCCTAGAGTACTGAGGGAGTTGGCAGAGGACCTTGCGGGGCCTGCTGGCAGACCTGTTCAATACCTCCCTGGACATAGGATGTGTGCCACAAGACTGGAGGATGACCCATGTGGTGCCCATCCATAAAAGTGGGGCAAAGGATGAACCAGGGAACTACAGGCCAGTGAGCCTCACCTCGATCGTGGGCAAGCTCATGGAGACCATCCTAAAGGAGAGGCTTGTGAGCTTCTTGAAGGCAAACAGTATCCAGGATGACCAGCAGCACGGGTTTGTCGTGGGCACATCGTACCAGATAAACCTGGTAGAGTTCTATGACTGGGTGACACGGGAACTGGACAAGGGCCATGCTGTGGACTTCCTGTACTTGGACTTCAGTAAGACCTTTGAATCAATGCCGCATGAGAGATTGGAGGGAAGCTAGAGTATGTGGGGGCAGGACCAAAAATGATGACCTGGATCAGGAACTGGCTGAGGGGGAGACAGCAAAGGGTGGTGGTGGTGGGGGGGAACTCTTATCACCGAGAGCGGTGACGAGTAGGGTACCACAGGGATCTGTGCTGGGTCCAGTACTGTTCGGGATTTTCATTACAGACATCTCGAATGGGATCCGGAGCAAAATCAGTCTGTTCGCAGACGATACCAAGATGGGAGCTCTGGTAGATGACACGGGGTTGCAGGAGGTCCTGAATAAGCTGCAGGAGTAGGCAGATAAATGGCAGCTGGAGTTCAACATCAAGAAGTACAAGGTTCTGCACTTCGGAGCCCGGAACCAGGGAAGGGATTATCATTTCAATGAGGTTCAGCTGGGTTGCTCTGCAGAAGAGAAGGACCTAGGGGTGATCATAACAGGGAGCATGAACAACTCTGTTCAATGCAGAAGGGTGGTGGCAAAAGCCAACAAAATGTTGGGGTGTATAGCTAGAGGGATCTCCTCCAGAAGTAGGGAGGTGATCCTGCTCTTGTATAGGTCGCTGGTGAGGCCCCACCTTGAGTACTGCGTGCAACACTGGCGCCTGTTCCTGAAGAAGTACATCAATTTGTTGGAGGGGGTACAGCACAGAGCTACAATGATGATCCAGGGATTGGAGGGCAAGCCATATAAGGAAAGGCTGGGGAGTTGAATTTGTACTCTCTGGAAGAGAGGAGAGACAGGGGAGCTATGACTGAAACCTTTAAGTACCTGAAGGGAATAAACAAGACTAATACAGAGAGGATTTTCCAGAGGAGAAAGGGGAGGTACACGAGAGGACACCAACTGAAATTGAAGGGGGGTAGAGTCAGGAGAGAGATGAGGAGACATTTTTTCACAGAAAGAGTAGTGGACAAGTGGAACTCCTTGCCGGGTGAGGTAGTGGCCTGCAAGACGGTAGACACCTACAAGAGGGGTTGGGATAGGGGAAGGGGTAATTGGTTGGGGGGAGGAGGGAGGGGCAGTAGCATTATAAGGTGCTAGCTGTGCACTCGAGCAGACCCGACAGACCGTGAGGCCTGTTTCTGCTGGTATGTTCGTATGTAAGAGATAATTTACATATGTAAATATATAGGAATCATAACAATAAGTACGCATTAATCCACGACAGAGGAGGGCTCTGTTAGGGGATTAGTGCCTGGTTGGGGGTGGTTGGTGCACAAGGCCGCAGGATGAGGGCTTCCAACCACCAACCAGGCATTAATCCCCTAGTACAGCCCGACTCTGGAGTGGATTAATGCTCTTGTAACATGGGCAATGTGGATATGAGTTATGTTGTTTTTTTTTTGTTTTTTTTTATCAACTGCTATATATTGCACACAGATACTTCCATTGTTTCACAACATATGCATTGCAATAAAAATGTCTACTACTTTTAATTAGCTCACAACCATATTTACTCATATAGTGTTTTTTTTTGCTTACACAGCATGTTTTTCATGGCAAACACACAATGATTACTGTGATCGTTTGTTGCTTTTTAATATCTACATGTACAAATCTTTATGATTTTACTTGGTTATGTGGTTTGTGCGATCACTTGTAATCATGCACAGATTGAATCATTCCTCATTTGCATAGTGTTCCGTTGTACGCGACTTGAATATTTCCACTACTCTACTCCTCTTCACTCGCTCCTGTTGTTTTAATGGTTACAACATTTATGCTTAAGTAAACCACAGAAAACATGTAAGCGTTACACAGAGATGGTCTTACATAATATCTAAATTTAACTTATCTGCGTGCTGACAGGCGGAAATACTTCCGGTACATGTGCAGGGTATCTGCCGAATTCGTCCGTGGTTCTACTCTTGTACTAAAATACCGGACATTACTGTACGCTACTTTATGGCTCTGTGGATGTGTGAGGGATATCAGTAGTGGGCATTACTACGGGATTAATACCCGCTTGGTTAGATCAGCTGCTGCCTTTCAACGAATTGGAATGCTGCATTTCACTTATTTATTACCATGTTACAATAATAAATAGTCAATGTTTTTACACATAGATAAAGAAACTCAATGCTTTATACATAGAAAATCATTTGGAAAAATAATGAGCTTCATTATAGGGAAAACCCCACCCCCTTTTCCTTCTGATGGACATCTGTCGACCGGATATAAGGAGGCATAGAGGAGCCGCCAACTCCCTATAGGAGCCTTCACCACACCAGGAGGAGGACAGTGATGAGGAACATGGAAGCGAGGGCAGAAGGCAAGCGACTCTGTGTTCAAAAGAAAAACAGAGAACACAGAACTTAGGACCAGGTATGCCATTTTCTTTCCCAAATTATACTACCATGCTCTATACACCCTATCCTAGATTTTCCTCTAATTTATAGGAGTTTTCCGCCATCTGGACTGGGGCTTTCTATACCACAAGGGTGCCACACACATCCAGGCTGGCGGTCTTTTTAATTTTTAAAGTAAATAAAGAAAAAGGTACCACTATAACCTACAGCAGTAAAAATATGAACTCAATATTTATTCCCACAACCGCTCGAGGAATAGCCGACTTGCCAGACCGTGCAGCATGGCATCATTTCTGGGCAGGACGTTTGTGTAAACGGGGGGGGGACCAAACGATACACATAACTTTGTCCTTTCATATGTTTGTCTGGTAAATACCCTGGTACAGAATTTAGTACATTCATTATTTAGTATTGGCGCACAAGCCATAGCATAACAAGATAACAGATAGCATGTATGATGTCTCATTCACAACAAGGTGTGGTCTTTAAAACAACGGGGTTATGAGAAGAAGAAAAAAAGAAAGTCAGCAGAGGAGGATATTACAGTAGGTGGCCATTCTACTGTAATAGACATAAGAAAGCAGGAACAGCAGAAAAATTAAAAGTCCTAGGTGCTGTTGCAACAGTCTTTAAGGGAGAAAGACAAACCCCACTCGGACACACACCAGGAGGAAACAGTACCTCTGCCACATACCCCCCCACTCCCAGCTTAAGTGAAAACCAGTCCTAAAGTTACTGGCTTTCAACCACATTTCCTATACTGCCATACCCAGTAAGGAATGGGATGGAGCTTCCACCCACCCTCACAGAAGCTCCTCCCCAGGGCACCCTCAAAAACAACAGTCATACTGTTAGTCATACAATACATGTTGCCCTGGGGTACTTGGGTACTATTTACCTAACATTGTCAATAATAGGAATTTACAGAAGGACTATCTGCCCCATACCTGGATAGATAGTCAGCATTCTTATGTTGACTTCCAAGGCGATGTTTGATTTCAAATTTATAAGGCTGTAATGCCAGCTACCAGTGAAGGATTCGAGCATTTCTGTCCTTCATTTGGTTGAGCCAACATAATGGGTTGTGGTCAGTGACCAGCGTAAACTGATTTCCCCACAAATAAAATGTTAAGGTCTCAATGGCCCACTTAACAGTCAAACATTCTTTCTCAACAGTCGCATATTTGCACTCTCTTGGATGTAATTTCCTACTAATATAAATAATAGGATGTTCCTCCTCACTGATAGTCTGGCACAACACTGCCCCAAGCCCTGTTTCAGAGGCATCAGTGTGTACCTTGGACGGCTAGCTAAAGTCAAGAGATCTTAACACAGGTGATATTCGTAATGCTGCCTTGATAGAACGGAAGGCACTGTCACAAGCAAGGGACCAGTGGACCCTATTGGGTAGTTTCTTTTTTATGAGGTCAGTCAGAGGGGTAGCAATAGCGGCAAACTCAGGGATGAATCTTCTGTAATATCCTGCTAGCCCTAAAAAGGATCTTACTTGCATCTTAGTTTCAGGGATAGGACAATTAGCAACAGCCTCAATCTTCTCAACCCCAGGGCGAACCACTCCACTACCCAATACAAAACCTAAGTATCCTGTTTCTCTCATAGCTAAAGTACATTTTGAGGGGTTGATGGTTAAACCAGCAGTTTGAACAGCTCAGATGACATTGGTTAATTGAGAAGACGGGATTTCCAATCTGGACTATACACAACCACGTCGTTAAGGTACGCTAAACAATACCTTGAATGTGATGTTAACAGTTGGTCCATATACCGCTGGAAGGTCGCAGGGGCACCATGTAGACCAAAAGGCATATATACAAACTGGAAGAGATCATTTGGAGTACTGAAAGCAGTTTTTTCTTTAGACAGCTCCTCCAAAGGTATCTGCCAGTAACCTTCTGTTAGGTCAAGAGTGGAAATAAACCTGGCCTGTCCAATGTGGTCAATAATGTCATCAACTCTGGGGATGAGGTAACTATCAAACTGAGAAACCTGGTTTATCTCATGAAAATCCAGGCAAAGGCAAATTCCCCCCCTTCTTTTTTTGGCACTATCACAATGATGCCTAATTGTCTTAGTTTGTCTATCTCCTGTTTGACATCAATCCTAATTTTCTCTGGGAGTCTGTATGTTTGTCTGATGGGGGCAGAATTCATTTTGATTTCATGTCTAACCCCAATAGCCTTCCCGGGTACACTAGTGAAAGTTTCAGAAAAGTGCTTGAAAAGGAGGACTAGCTCAGTCCTTTCTTGATCTGACAGGTCGGGGTTGATTTTAATATCATGTACACTCTCAGGGACCTCTAATCGTCTGTAGGCTACCTCCAGTTCTGTCTCAGGGTTTTCAGGAAGTACATAAAAGCAGGGCTTAGTCTTTGGTCTTTCATTCCATTTTTTTAAATAAGTTGGCATGATAAATCTTGGTAGACATTTTTTTGTCAGGGGTCTCAATTTTAAATGTGACGGGGCCAGTCTGTTCATTAATCACATAGGATCCCTGCCACTCCATTAATAATTTATTCTCAGAAGATGGCAGGAGTAACAGAACTTTATCCCCCTGTTGGAATGTCTTGGGTCTTGTTTTCTGGTCATATACTACTTTCTGTTTCTCTTGGGCCTGTACACAATTCTGGTGTGCTTGCTTAGTGTAGGTAACTAACCTCTTTCTTAAGTTTGTCATGTACTCTACAATGTTGGTGTGTTTGACTATAGTGTCACCCTCCCAGGATTCCTTAACCACATCAAGCAGTCCATGTGGATTCCATCCATATAATAAAGCAAATGCTGAGAATCCTGTGGAGGCTTGCGGAACCTCTCTATGTGCAAACAGGAACAGAGGTAAGTACAGGTCCCAATTCTTTCCTTCCTCGTCCACAACCTTTCTGATCATGCATTTCAGGGTCTGATTGAAATGCTCGACAAGCCCATCAGTTTGAGGATGGTATGGGGAAGTTCTAATAGCTACTATTACCAATAACCAATAGAGTTCCTTCAGTAAGGCGGCGCTAAAATTGGTGCCTTGATCGGTTAGGATCTCTTTGGGAATTCCCATGTGGCTAAAGAACTCCACCAATTTTCCGGCGATTTTGGGGGCTGTCATTGTACGGAGGAGAAAGGCCACGGGATATTTCGTAGTGTAATCACAAAGCACTAGTATGTAATTACTGTATTTCCCCTAGTACTTTTTTCAAGAGGCCCTACTACATCCATAGCTATCCTTTCAAATGGAGTAGAGACTAGTGGCAAGGGTATGAGGGGGTACTTTCTCTTTATTCCCAGTCTGGCTAATCATCTGGCATTTTGGACAACTTTTACAATAGTCTGCAATGTCTTCATGCAAACTAGGCCAATAAAAATGCTGCAGTATTCTGGCAGTTTTTCTTTCCCTCCTCGTATGACCAGCAATGGGTAAATCATGGCCAAGAAAAAAGAGATCCTGCCTATACTTTTCAGGAACCAGTAGCTGTTCCACCTTTTCCTGGGTTGTAGGATTTGTACACACTCTATACAAGATACCCTCTCTTTGAACAACTTCAGGAGCCCCAGGGTTACCTCTTTACGCAGCTGCAAGAAAAAAGGATTAAGAGAAGAATCAGATTTTTGTTCATTTGCAATATCAATCAGTTTACAAGTTGGCATTAAGTCCTCAGTCCCTTCATTTTGTTTTTTCCACTCTCTCTGGAGTTTTCTTTTCTGAGCTTTTGACACCTTCGGCTCCCCAGCAGTTCCATAAATATCTGCCTCGAATGGAAAAAGTGTTTCCAACTGTTCTTTCTTTCTTTTTTGGGCCCTGGTGGTCACTGCAACTATTTTTGTTTCACAGGAGACGAGAGTTCCAAAATCTGGGTAGTCCTGTCCAGTGATAATAGGAACTGGTAATGTAGGTACCACCCCCACATTAATATTAATCCACTGTCTATTGATGCCCAATTCTAACACGGCGGTTGGATAATGATGTATATCTCCATGTATGCATATAACTCCAATGGAAGCAGTAGTAGTAGGCACTGGGGGAATTAGGTCTGCTCAAATTAAACTTTGCCTGCTACTTGAGTCCACAAGGCCATCAATTTTCTCCCATTTAACTGGACCTCAATGATGAAGTTACCCAAGTTCACTGAAGCTAGGTATGCAGGGTCTTTCTTTTTAGGACAGTACCTAGCTATATGATGCAAACCATGGTAATAATGACACTCAATATTAGGATCAGTCACTCTAGTTTGGACTTCCATTCCATCCCCTTTTTGCTTTACTGTCCCTGACCCATGTGAAGGAAAAGTTGTGGATTTTACCGGCTGTGTAGTGGTCGTGGCGGGAGCAGGTGTGGAATTGTCTGTTCTTCAGTAGCCCTTCCTCACTGGCTGGTGAGCAGATAAAAAAATCTTCAGCAAGAGTAATAGCATTGTCCGCACACTCTGGATTATGCTTACAAATCCATAATTGGACTTCAGAGGGCATAATTTGTATACATTGTTCCAATACCAGCTGCTCCATAATGTCCTTCACACTCTTCCCGTCTGGTTGTAGCCATTTATTACAAAAGTGATTTAGTGTACAAGTCTCTCTGGGTGGAATAGGGGACTGGTGTTTCAAAGATCAAAACCTTTGTCTATAGGTCTCTGTGTTTATATCGTACCGTTTTAGAATTTCTTTCTTGACAGCAGTATAATCATTAGCCGTCTGACTATCCATACTGGTATAAGCCAACTGAGCTTTCCCAGTTAAATGAGGAGCCAGTATGACTACCCATTGTGCTTCTGGCTACCCACATGCTTGGACCACTCTCTCAAAGGTAGTCGGGTATGATTCTATGTCGTCGGAGGGCGTCATTTTAGTGAGTTTAAAGATCAAATGCACATGTCATAAAAAGCTTGAATTCACATCCATGCCATGATTAGCATTTCCTGAAAATATCATGCTGTTTGGTTTTGTGGTTTTCTTTAAATCAGCATCTGTTAATGTGTTCTGCAGTAACTGAAAACAGTGAAGATGTTTCTGCCCCTGTCAGTGAGCAATGACATCATACCTGTCCAGCCTGCTGCTTCACCAATTAAGCCCGACTGACTGAATAAGCTGTTTTAAAGAAAACCCCAAAACCAAATAGCATGCTATTTTTAGGAAACATTAATCATGACACAAGGACATGTCTTCAAGTGAATTCAAACTTTTTATGAAATAGGTGTGCATTTGATCCTTAATGTCCCTAGGATTAGTCTTGGCTGCCTCTTGTCCAGCATCAATAATCTGGAGGGTTTGCATCATATTTGCCTACCGTTGGTCTTGTCTCTGCCTTTCTCTTTCTCTCTGTCCTGTAGATCAATGTCCCTTTGATGTTCCAGTTTAATCAGTCTCACCGCAAGCCATCACAATAATTCCCCAATATTCTCTGGTGGAACATCAATCTGTTCTTCACCCGGCTCACTCATACTGGCGTCAGACTTCGAGTCAGATGTTACTGCAGGAGCGGGTTCCGTTTTAGTCTTCAGTCTGGTGACTACGTCTAGGCCAGGGAATAGTGGTTTCCCCTAGTCTTAATCACCTGGGCTCGAGTTTGCACCCCTGGGAGTTTTGTTTGTTCTTCTCCCAGTTTATTTGCTATGTACTCCCCTTCGTCTGGTGTATCCTTGATACTAGACCAGTATCCTGTGCTTGAAGTCCCCCAGTATGCTTGAACCTCCAATACACCCCACTCCTGGTACCAAATGTCATAGGTTAGTGTGTGATGGAATACACAGACAACAGGCAATGCAGTACAACAAACTTTGCAAGTGTGATTTTTATTTAAAAAAAAAAAGAAAAGAATGAAATCAGAAACTGCGCAGAAAAGAAAATGCAAAACATGCAAAGCTTAGGGATAACAGGCAGCTATCTCCCTAATACCTCTGTGCCCAACATCCCCTTCGGTAGGTCTAACCTGGGTGATCCTCTCAGGTTCACTCCCAAACTGAATCTGAAGTCTGGGTTCTGAGATCAGGCTTTTATAGCTTGAAAACTCCTCCCTAAAACCCAAGGTCCGCCTTCTCAACTTTTAATTATGAATTTCTCCTCTCAAGAAACAATTTCCACATGTAAATATATAGGAATTGTAATAATAATAGTCAGTGTTTTTACACATAGATAAAGAAACTCAATGCTTTATACATAGAAAAATCATTTGGAATAATAATGAGCTTCATTATAGGGAAAACCCCGCCCCTTTTTCTTCTGATGGACATCTGTCAACCAGATAAAAGGAGGTAAACAGGAGCCGCTGACTCCCTATAGGAGCCTGCACCACACTAGGAGGAGTACACTGACTGGGAACATGGAAACAAGAGTAGAAGGCAAGCGACTCTGTGTTAAAAAGAAAAACAGAGAACACAGAACTTAGGACCAGGTATGCAGTTTTCTGTCCCAAAATATACTACAATGCTCTATACACCCTGTCCTAGGTTTTCCTCTAAGTTTCAGGAGTTTTCCACCGTCTGGACTAGGGTTTTCTATACCCACAAGGGTGCCACACCCATCCAGGCTGGCGGTCTTTTTTATTTTTAAAGTAAATAAAGAAAAAGGTACCGCTATAACCCACAATGGTAAAAATATGAATTCAATATTTATTCTCACAACTGCTTTATGTGGCACATAACAAAAGGAACAGCACCAAATTAAACTGTTCATCAGGTGCAGCTCACCTCCCGCATCTTGTGGTAATTTCTTTCCGGAAAGCGGCACAAAGCAGCGAAACCCCGCTACATAGTACGCCGACTATGCGGGACTGTCCGCTCGAGGAATAGCCAACTTGCCAGACCATGCAGCTTGGCATCATTCCCAGGCAGGACGTTTATGTAAACTGGGGTGGGGGTGGAACCAAACATTACACATAACTTTGTCCTTTCATACGCTTGTCTGGTAAATACCCTGGTACAGAATTTAGTACATTTATTACTTAGTATTGGAGGACAAGTCATAGCATAACAACATAACAGACAGCAGGTACGAGGTCTTATTCCCAAAAAGGTGTGGTCTTTTAAGCAAAGGGGTTATGAGAAGGGAAGAAGAAAAAAATAAAGTCAGCAGAGGAGGATATTATGGTAGGTGGCCATTTTACTGTAATAGAAATAAGAAAGCAGGAATAGCAGAAAGAGTAAAAGTTCTAGATGCTGTTGCAACAGTCTTTTATGGAGAAAGACAAACCCCACTCAGACACACACCAGGAGGAAAGAGCATCTCTGGTGTGTGTCCCAATGGGGCCAGGGGCTCTTTAAAGATAAGGCTGCAACTAGACAGAGCTGACTAGCGTGAAATTTAGCAGCATAGAGAAAGCAAAAACAGGAGTCCAACTTAATTACTGTGCTATTCCCATCCCCTCTGCATGGAAATAAAACAAAGGTTAAAGATAAGGCTGCAAATAAGATAGACCTGACTAGCATAACAGTAGTAGACTCATTAGAAAACAACAAACTAAGTCTACCTTTAAACTATGCTGCTCTTAGTCGGCCAAGAGGCACTGAGGGCTGAGGTGCTAGACGCCTTACCTCGTGCTATGCAGGTGACCCGAGTTCGGTAACGACCTCTGGTCACTGGGGTGCCAGCACAGGGAGGGAGGGTGGGAGCAGGACAGAGCATTGGCTCTCCTCTCCCAGAGGGAGGGTCGCCCATCTGTAATCCCGCCGCTGCCACCGGATGGAGGTCCAGTGGCAGGCACAGGTGGCAACGGAGCGACTGGTAGGGTGGGGCATCCCGTAGTGTATGACGTGTGTGTGTGTGCCTCCACACGTGCACGCTACACTAGGACGCGGGGGAGGATCAGGGAGAATACAGAAAAAAGCCACTAGCAGCAAAACAGGCAATAACAAGAAAATGGATGTCCAAGACAATTCCAAAAGTAGAAGACTGGAGATCCATACATCAACTGGAGAAACTCACAGCTGCCTTACATGATAAATCAACCCAGTTTGGCCTTATGTGGCAAAAATGGGCCCGGTATACAGCAGAAATTGACATGAACTTTATCCCATAGTGACCTCCCACTGGCTGGGGAATGTGGGGAGTGCCACCCATACAATAAGAAGTCTTATAGATGCACTAAATAGAACAACAAATGTGAAAATGTCTAACACATTCTGGTTAAGTAAATAGTGACCTCCGATGCACAATGTAAAATGAAGCTTCTCTATTTTAACAAATGTAAGTGGATGGGTTTCCATACCACACTGCATGATTGTGTGATGTCTTATTTAAACTAAAAGTTCAATAAAATATATTAAAAAAAAAAAAAACAGAAAAAAGCCCACAAACTACATATAGAAACAAATAAAAATTACACTGTTCTTTGCAATTATTAATAGCCTACAGTAAAATGAGAAATGTACATACTCCCCCCTAATTCCCCAGGGTACTTGTGAGCTGTAAAAAAGAGAATGTGTTGATCAAATCTTTTGAATGAGACGCTAAACCGAGGTCCCGTATGCCTGCTCTGGTGGTTATTCAGGTGGAGGTTAACGATCCCATGACACTTTTTGAAAAGAATAGGGGAGAGTTTTATTAAAGAAAATCATACAACACATAAGGACAAATTTCACAACTTGCATAAATACAGATGGTCAAAAGTTATCTATAATCATACCCAGAAACAAACAAAAAAAAGACCCACATAAACAGTGCATAGTAAAGAGAAGAGTGAAACATAATGAAAGAAACTCATAGCACCCATCCCAAAAAGTGATTCCAGAAAGAATGTAGTTGCTGTGGATTTAAGTTCTGCAACTCCTGAGCATAAACCTTTTTCAACTGTGACATAATGTATTGAAACACCTCAGACTGAGACAAACAGTAAATCCAAGCAATGCACACGGTTTTACACTAAGCTCCAAAAGGACACAATATAGTGACACTTAAGAAAGAGATGTTCCTGTGTCTCCAGAATCAATTTGCAAGTGTCTTTAGGACACTATCTTTCTGTGACATGTTTATGGTTATCCCGACCACCAATCCTTCCATGACACTTTAGCCATATAGTGTCCCACATCAATTTTGGTAATCTAGGTTCCAACAGTTGTTTAATGGTATCCTGGGTGGTCAGCCCAGAACCCAGGGGAAATATTACCTCTGCTACTAAGTATGTTTGCTTGATCCAATCATATAAGGCCTTCCTCTGATATGTACTAAGGATATCCACTGAAATTTTCCAAACCCTTACTTTAGCTAAAGCTGAGGAAACATATTTAGGAACCTTGGCCCTGCACAACTTGTTACGAAAGGTCCATAACTTCTTCTTCCAGAGAAAGAGGAGAGTTATGAGCCAAGCCATGCACCCAGCAACCCAGAGAATATCTTTGTTCCTAAAAAGAGTGGTGAAATTGATAAATAAAAACAAGGAATATGAAAATGCCACCGGGTTCACCATTCCCAGCCCCCCTTTACAAATAGGTAAATAAGTGGTCTGTCTTTTGATGGGGTTCGATCTGCTTCCCCAGATGACTCAAAAAAAAAATACTATACAGGTTTGTTTCTAGTTCTTGGGGGCGGGGGGGATGCTGCATTAAGGCGGTATAAGATAGGGAGTATGAAACTTTTAGCCAAATAAACCCTCTCAAGTTTCAAGCATTGCATGAGTTTCCAGGCAGCAATTTTCTGTCACGCACTGCAAGCTTGTTCTCCCAGCTAACCTTATCCATATCAAAAGGTCCAAACAGTATGCCAAGTATTTCAGAAACAATCGGAATATTGCACACATTTGTCAGACCCAGGTCTTTTGTTTGACCAATGCAAATCACTTTACATTTGTGTACATTTATTTGAGCCCAGCTAACCTAGAGTAAGAGTGTGCAGCATCCATTGTTTCCCAACAATCAGTTTCAGAAGCAGCAAATATACACAGATCGTTCACATACGCCATAATTCGGAAGGGAGGGGTATCTGTCGTCAAACGAAGTCCCTCTAGTCCAGTAGTCTGGTTAATTTTTCTAACTAGTACATCAATACAAAAGACATACAGTAAGGGGCTCAGAGGGCAGCCCTGTCTCACTCCTCTAGCTTATTTATCCGGTTCCCCAGTCTGTCATTCACCAAAGGGGGGAAATGAGCCTTCGAATATAACAGGACTATCCAATTAACAAAAAACGTAGGTATACCGTGATACTCCAATACCATACAGTATATAAGTAGTCATACGGTACCCTGTTGAAGGCTTTCTCCCGATCCAATGTGAGAACAAAGCCATGTAAGTCATCCAAATTACCCCGGGCACAAACTTCTCTAGTTTTAATTAAATTGTCAGTCATGGATTTACCAGGTATAGCAGAAGTCTGGTTTTGTGCCAATATAGCCTGAGCTACATTACTTAATCTACAACAAAGAATTTTGGACAATATCAATGTATGTGTTTAATAATGAGATGGGTCTCTAATTGCCCATGTCTAGTCTGTCCCCTTTCTTGTATAATAAGATTAGAAAGGCTTTAGCCATATCATCGGAAATTCTGAGAACATCCACAATATCATTAAAAAGTTCCTTGAGAATGGGAACGAGGAGAGATTTATACGTTTTATAAAACTCTGTTCTAAGGCCCTGGGGCTGTCCAAGAGTTCAGGGACATAATAGCGTCTTGAAGTTCAGTGATAGTAACAGGTGTTGTCAATACAAGTCTGTCAGGCAGGGTCAGGGCAGCTACATACTATTGTGTTACATAACTCTGTATGTTGTCTGGCACTCTTAGGGGGTCTTCTAAGTCGGAACGTAATTTATCCGAAATGACCTCTAAGCTTTCTGCACTATCTGTATGAATATTAACAGCTGGATCTTTCACAGCAGTCCATAGTTTATCATGCACCCTCTCTCTCTGCAGTCCTTAGATATGTCCAAAGAATGTCTAGACCCTTGTGTACCCAAGGTCTGTTCCGCTTTTATGGTCTTAGCTCTGTCATGCAAGTAAATCTTCATCTCTTTTTTTAACCTACGAAATCTGGTCAGTATAATCATGGCACCCCTCATGTTGTAATGAATGAAGCCTAGATAAGCGTGCTCCTGGTGTCAAAAGTCAGAAATAATCTGATCTGACTTTAGCTCTCCCCATCTTCTGAAACAGAAGCTTAAGACCAAGTTTAGTGTCATCCTACCAGTCCACGACTGAGTCATACCAGACAGCTACAGTTGCCCTGGCTTTTAAAAATTCTTTCATCCGTCCTACAGTTTTACGGTCTGCAAGAATGGAATTATTAATCCGTCAATAACCTAGACCCATACTGTTTGTCTATAAATTTCCCAAAGTAACCTCCAGCTCAGAATGATCTGAGGTGGCCACAGGAGTGGACCTGGCATCCCAAACAATCCATTGTTGGGAGACAAAAAATAAAAATCGGTTCTAGAGGACAAGTCTCCCCTATGGTAGGTATGTCCCCCCATTTTCCATAAGCTCCAGTAGGCATCCTGTAATCTGGCCAAATGAAGGACATCCTTTAAAGCATTTGTGTAACAATAAAGTTTAGAAGTGACCCCCGTTTTATCGTCTAATTCAAGCAAGCAGTTAAATTCCCCCCAACACAACTTTTCTAGTTGTGTGCAACTACGGCTGCACCAAACGAAACAACTGAATCTGGGTGGTTTTGGTCTGTGGAGCACAGATCACCCCAACCCTTACCGCTTGGCCTTGACTTAAGATATCAAGTAGTAGAGCTCTACCGAGGTCCAAATCCATCACTTTCTGGATCTGAATAGTGCTAGATTTAAACAGAATCCCTACTCCTGAACAAGGGTCATCACCTAAAGACCAAAATGATGGACCCTACGGCCAAGCTTTCTGGACTTGGTGTATATGTCCATGGTGGTTTTTTGATGGGTGTCTTGCAAAAGTAAAATGTGGGCCTGCAATTGATAAAGGGCACTAAAGGTGATACTTCTCCTTTTCTGATTTTTAATGCTATTCACATTTATGACAGTATGGCAGCGGTGTCCAATGTAATTGGATCCATGGAAACATGGGGGGACATCAAACTCATTGTACAGTTTTCTTTCTAGTCCTTTTCTTGAGTTTAGGTCTGGCTGTGAAGTCACCCTCCATATCAGAAATGTTCTTCTGGGAAGAGGCCACCGAAGAAGCATCGGAATAGAGCAGTTACGCAAGAACTTACCATAACAGTAGATCTTCGAGGGGATCTCAATCATCAGGTTACACCGTAGGAACTTCATCGTCAGTGAAGGGGAATCCACATGGAAGATTTTCAGCAGTACAACTGGGGCCACCCACACTAACGTCATACGTCAACATCACCAACCCAACGTAGTTATGAGCGCTCCTGCTCCCTCCTCAGTTCTTTCCCCCAGAGACAAAGGGGGTCTAGCCTTAGCCATGGGGAACCAAGGAGCGAGAGAGATGCCCAGACCTAAGCAAAACAGGCTGGATACACCAGATAGCCAGCTCCTAGACAGAAGTCACAAAAAGGGGGATGGTGGGAGGGAAAGCAGACCTGATGACTGAGATCCCCTCAAAGATCTGCTGTTATGGTAGGTTCTTACGCAACTGCTCTGTCTTCATCGGGGTTATCTCAGCCATCAGGTTACACCGTAGGAACGAGTCGAGTCCCAAGCAGTTACAGGTGCAAGAAAACAGTCTGGGAGGAAGGCCAACCATAACTTAAGACAGGGATCCCTGGGAGGGCCAGGGGAATCAGCTGAGGTGCAGGATGGGGCTGAGGTGATGATGGCTGAGGTGTAGCCGGTGTAGGTATTGTGTAGCTGGCCTGACAAGCAAAGGCTGGCATCAGTCTGGTGAAACAGCCAACGTAGGCCCCAGAGGCAAGGCTGGCGCCCCCGGGGGGGTGGGGGAGTTCCCTGAGGCAGGGGCAGAGGCTTCGCCAGGGAGCAGGTGGTATGTGCTGTTCGGTGATGCCTGAAGGGCTAGCCGCCCTGAAGTCAGGGACCCACGACAGCAATGCCTTAACTGGGGCGACGGGCAAAATCCGCCACTGGAGGTTCCAACCCCAGTAGAGCTGCCTGGCTGAGGACCTGCGGGGACTAAGGGCCCGAGTGTCAGAGGACAAAGTCTGTTGCCAGAAAGATCCACTACCCATTATGGTAATGGTGGTGGGCAGCTGTACCACTAGCAACAACCCGGAGGGAGAGAGGACTGCCGAGGAAGGAGGGGCCGACCCCGATGGGAGGAAAACCCAGAGGCAGAATCCGCTCTATGCAGCAACCACGAGCAAGAGGCTGATCGAGGATGGTCCTGGCGCTTGTCCTGGTACTTGTGCTTCCCGCTGGATGACTTCCCCTTCTGGGAAGAAGATGATGCCCTGGAGGCCAGGGAAGAGGAAGAGCTTTTAGCCTGAAGCTCCTTCTCCACCATGGCCAATTTCTGCTGAAGCAGGTAGCTTTGAAGGGTCTTCAAGTGGCGTCTCCTTGTGACCTGGTTGAAGTGCTGGCAGGCCTCGGTGTCGTGGTTGGGGTTAAGCAGAGCAGGCAGAAAGAGTGACCGTCTTTGGCAGGTATCTGCCTGCTGCAGGCACACTTCATCGGTTGGTCAGAAGATGAGACTGGAGCAGAAGACATAAAAGAGATGGAGAGCACACAAAAAATTGATGTTAACACTAAAGAATAAAATCGCAGGTAAACGCGAACAAAATGGTGGTCTGAAGCAGACGTCCTGGAGGACCGATGTACATGGGTCAACGGCGGGAAAAAAACTGAGGTAGGTCTGGGGGCAGCCCCCTTTATAGGCTAGGCGGACATCAGCGTGCTGACTTCGGCGTGGGCAGTTCCCCGTGATAGACTGCTACCTATAAGTTCTCTGTGTGGTCCTGGTGTCTGGCGGCTTCAGTCCTACCGGTGTTGCCTACTGCAAGAGCCCCCTTGAAGTAAGATCTTCCCGTACTTGGACATTATTATTATCTGGCTCCCTCGCTGACAAATAATTCCTCAGGCTTAAATCAAATGACTCAGAAAACAGAGATGGGACTCACTGTACCTCCACTGCACCTGTGAGTGAAGTGCTTCTGCTACTGTTTGTCCGATGCCAATGATCTCCCCCACCCCAAAAAAAAATAAAGAAAAAACAGAAAAGCCAAGATATGCCCCTCACCTGCCCTGGATGCTCACACCCCTGCCCCTGGGCTGTGGTATGGTTGTTCCTTAAGTATGGATAACTATCTTTTTTAGTCCTGGAGATGTTCCAAAATGCCATCCAGTTCCGGACTACAAGACATTTCACAACAAGGGGCATATTGCACAGTTTTGCCTACTCCATACCCCTGATCTGCAGTCCAGTGGTGTAGCCACATGCTCTGTATGGCCGTGCAATAGACAAGGCAGAAAAGAGCAACATATGCAAATTCCCTGCAGCCACATTCCCCAAAAGGAAGGAGGAAAAGGCCAACATGCACAAATTCCCTACAATCACATTTCTCAACAGGAAGAAGCCACCAAAATGAGCTGCAAAGAAGTCATTCCTTCCGACTCTCATGGAATGCACTGACCTACAGTACAGACACAGGTGCATAACGACCTGGAAAAACACAAAGGCACATACTGTTTGCAGGTTACCATCAGTCAAAGTTGAGGTTTGTCCACTATTTTGTTCTGAGAACCATCAAGGCTGCGAAAAGTTCTAAAGGCAATGCGTGCTTTCATTGATTTGCATACAGCCTTGTCTGTCCTGACAGAATCTCCCACTCAGTCAAATTTCTTTCTAGACACAGAAACATAGACTTTGATGGCCGATAAGGACCACTTGGCCCACCCAGTCTGCCCATTTCCCTACCTATTGGATAAGCTACAGATCCTAGTTAAACAGCCTAATTCCTCCCCCACAACTAGAATTGCCTTATGTTTGTCCCATGCATTCTTGAATTCCCCCCCCGTTTTTGACCCCATGACCTACTCAGGAAGGCCATTCCATGTGTCCACTACCCTCTCTGTGAAAAAATACTTCCTCACGTTGCCCCGAGCCGTCCCCCCTCTATCTTCAAACTGTGCCCCCTTGTTCTTGCACATGACTTTTTCTGAAAAATGCTACCCTTATGGACTTTATTGATTCCCTTGAGGTTCTTGAAAGTTTCTATCATGTCCCCCCTCTCCATCCTTTCCTCAAGGGTATACATATTAAGCTCCTTTAGTCTCTCTTCATATGGCTTCTGGTGCAGACCCTGCACCATTTTAGTTGCCCTCCTCTAGACTGCCTCCATCCTATGTTCTTGTGGAGATGGGGTCTCCAGAACTGCACGTAGTACTCCAGATGGGGTCTCATCAACTGTCTGTACAGAGGGATAACAGCTTCCTGTTTTCTACTGGTGATGCTTTCCTATGTTTCCCAGTATCCCACCAGCCTTCCTTACTGCCTTCTCACATTGCTTGCCTACCTTTAGGTCATCTGATATGACTACTCCCAGATCCCGTTCCATTTTTGTTGTTGTTAGTAACCCTCCTGCCATAGTGTACTCTTCGCCTGGGTTTTTGTTTCCCAGGTGCATTACTTTGCACTTCTTTGCACTGAATCTAAGTTGCCATACATTTGACAATTCCTCCAACCTTGCCAAGTCCCTTCTCATCCTTTCCACCCCCCTTATGTATTAACCCTGTTGCAGATCTTTGTGTCATCTGCAAAGAGGCATACTTTTTCTTCCACCCCCTCTGCAATGTCACCTATAAAGACATTAAAGAGTCCTAGTCCTGAACCCTGCGGTACCCCACTAGTAACCCCCCCTTTCTCTGGAGTGGACTCAGTTTAATATTACCCTCCGTGTCCTAGATGAACAACAGTAGATGCTAAGCCCATGCAGGTAGGGTCTGCGGTTATACTGTACTGTAGGCAGGGAAAAAATGGGCAGAATGGGTGGCCAAGCGGTCCTTATCTGCCATCAGTCTCCTGTATAAAGTGACAGAAATTGGTGAAAAAAACACTTTGAAGCAGACACAGAAGTGGACAGAATGAAGTTCACATCTGGAGTCTCTTTTCCCTTAACCTCCTCAAGACGCAATGTCCAACAAGCTTCTGTAATACGATCAGACAGTGACTTACATAAAACAAGGAGAAGGGGCCAGCCGAGTGGCGCTGAGGGTTGAGGTGCTGGATGCCACACCTCGCGCAATGCCGGTGACCAGGGTTCGGGCTGCCAGGAGTCAACGGGGGTTGGGGTCACACTGAGCAGCTGCAAGGCAGCTCTCCTCTCCTCTCCTATGAGGGACGTGAGGTTTCCCCGTCTCTTGGCTGCCACCCGGTGGAGGCTAGGTGGCAGTGCCAAGCCACAGGGGGAACCTGGCATTAGGCTGGGAGGGCAGATGGGGCTGTCATCGGAGCTGTGGTGCACATGTGCGCCTCCACGTGCATGGGCATCCGCAATCTGGGGTCCTGGAAATTAGAGGGCGAAAATACAAATCAGTGTCTCCCCAATTGCCAAGTAAGGTGAGGTGGCAACGGGGGAGCAAAAAGCAATACAGAAAAAGGAAAAAAAAAACAAGGGGAAGGATCGGAAACATTCTCAGCTCATCCACTCCCCCTCCTCCTCAGAGGAAGAGTCTTCCTCATCTGATGGCTACATCATGACAGGATTCCCTCCAGATCTCCCTGCATCCTTCCTCTGACCTGTCATCAAGATCAGGGGTCACCTGCAAATCTGGGTGAGAAGGGTCATTCTGCCCAGATGCACTGTACCTCAGAACTGCCAATTCACTCAGGTGCTCTAATTCTTGGACTAAATCACACTGCCTGGCCGGCCCGGTGGCGCTGAGGATTGAGGCGGTGGACGCCACACCTCACACTACACTGGTGACCCGGGTTTGAAGCGAGCTCGGGCGCCAGGGGTCGGCAGGAGAGTGAGAGGATTGAGCATCCGATGGACTGCTCTTCTCTCCCGGGGGGGGAGGACAACAGGGTTATCCAGCATCCCAGCGACCCCCGATGGAGATCGGGGGCACTGCAGGATGTAGGACCAAGTATGTAGGGGAGTGTAGCAGACGCTGGCAGGGTTGTTGTGCGCAATGGCATCACTGCATGCCACGCTCAGTGGGGGGAGGGAGCTCACGGGGAACAAATGGAAAAAAAAAACCTTCGGCCCCAGATAGGCGATGGCCCCACAGTGCCTGGCCGCCACATGCCCAACACTGGACCTCCGCCTCTGCCCCTTCGATCTCCTTGCAGACCTTTGGGCCGGTGGGGTCCCGCAAGGAGAAAGTAATGTCCTTGAAGAAGGTGGGGTCACAGTGGGCGGTAGAGCAGCAGGCAAGTTGTGAGCCCGAGTGTGTTCCAGGTCCCCAGCGGTGATAAACAGAAGTGTAAAAAAAAAAATAAATAAATAAAATACAAATAAATCACACTGCCTGTAGTCCAACCTTCCCAAGGCACTGACCCCCACTGAAAAGGACTGCATTTAATACTGCTGCCAAACCGAAGGCTTTCTATTTTATTTTATTTACTTTAGTCTTTGGTAACTGGTTAAGGCCTACTAGGCACAAGTGCCTGTTTTCAGGGGCGACCTGGGAGCACTGGGCGGTTAAGTTACTTGCTCAGAGTCACACAGTATGCAAGTGGAGATTGTGAGAATCAAACTCAGGTCTGGTCTACTGGATGTACCAAGCTCGTTCACACCTCATTCCTCTAACCTCTAGGCTATACTGCCAGCCAAGAAGGGGAAAACTACACTTAAAAGTGCTGAGCCACTAGAGCTTGCGTACTGCAAGAGACTTACCCCCCTTCAGAAGCAAGAGAGGCATTGCGTGCAGGCTGATGTTTTGCATGACATTCGCAGGTTAGTATTCGCATGCACCCACCACCCTCAAGAGTGAGTGCTGGGGGAAAGTCGGAGCACGTGAAAGATGCTGTGCAATAAAGGCTGGCAGGGAGTCTGTTAAAAATGGCACAAAGCACTGCGCTCAAGGACAACCAGCAAAGGACCCCAAAATGGAACACAGAAATGTAGACAATGGCGGCAGAAAAAGACCAATGGTCCATGCAGTCAGGAGTTTCCTATTTAGTTAGCTCCGGGACCTACTGTCCGCCAGGGTCCTAGCACTCCCCACCCTCCCATTCTCCTCCCTGTTTCTGCCACCCCAAGCAACCACAATACCCTTCATTCTGTCCCAAACGTGCTTGAAACCACAAACAGTTTTGACCACTCTGACTGGCAGACTGTACCACGGCTCCACCACCGTATCTGTAAAACAGTACTTTCTTATGTCCCTCCTGAAACTCCCTCCTGTTAGTTTCCACTCTTGTTAACGTGACTGGACGCTAAATAGTTCCCTGCAGTTCACTCTGTTTAGGAACTTACAGGCCTCTATCATATCTCCCCTCTCCCTTCTGGTCTCCAGCAAGTACATGTTCAGTGCCTTGAGGTGCTCCTCATCTGACCTGCCCCATGGACCCTGAATCATTTTTTTTACCCTGCGCTGTCTTCAGTCTACTCTTATCTTTTCTGAGGTATGGACGCCAGAACTGGGTGCAGTACTCCAGGTGTGGCATCACTAAGAAGCTATATAGGGGGAAGTAGCACCTCTTCCTTTCTGCTATCAATACCCTTCCCGATACAGCCAAGCATTCTACTCACCTTGTTATGTGTCTTGTTGCACTGATTTGACTGCTTGAGGGAGTCACTGATGACAACTCAAGGTCTTGTTTCTCAGCCCCCGTCCAGTACTCTGGGCTTCCTGTTCCCTAGGTGCATTACCTTGCACTTTTCGTGCTGAACTTCAACTTGACAAACCTTAGATTACCCCTCTAGCTTTTGTAAATCTCTTTGCATTTCCTTGATTCCCTCATCGCTATCCACCCTCCCACAGAGCTTAGTGCCAACAATACACTAAAAAGGAAGACAGGAATAAACCTGGCAAGCACAGCTACACAGAGTAACCCTTTTCTGTGTTTAACCCACCAAAAGGGACTTACAGGTTACTCACCTGTAACAGTAGTTCTAGGAGTGGTATATGATTTACATCCACACTTCTGGCAGTGTTCTGTTCCCTTTAATTCCTGCCAGAACATCTTCAAACCAGTTCCTCCCACCCACCTTTGTGGCAACTCCCTCGGCACCATCCCGTGACTTCAGATCTTACCCGCTGGAAGCAAGTCCAGTGTGCCACTTGCCAAGGGAGTACGACTGGGTCAGTGTGGATGTATATCATATACCACTAGAGCTACTGTTACAGGTGAGTAACCTGTTTTTCTAGGGACGTGGATATGATGTACAAATCCACATTTCTGGCAGACTCCTAGAAGTTCTCCTTGAAGGAGGGGGCAAGGCACACACTCCCTATTTAGGAAACAGAGACAGGAGAACTGAGCCCCAAAACCAGCATCCTGGCACGACTCAAGGTCGATGTGGTAATGGGAGACGAAGGTGTGCGCTGATTCCCAGTAGCATCCCTGCAGGTTTCCTGGAAGCAGCCACTGAGGCAGTGGTATGATGAGTGGAATGAGCATTAAGCCCTACGGGAAGCTCCCTACCCACCAACCTATAGCAGATGTGGATGCAGGAAACAATTCACCTGCCAACTGTCTGCTTAGCTACCGGTCTGCCAAGTGTGGCTTCAGCGTAGGTGACAAACAGCTGGCGAACCTCCCCCCGAACTCCAGCCATGCGCTCCTTTTAACATGCAAGTGCTTGCCACAGGTCCCAAGTAAGGAGCCTGTGCTCAGTCTCTGAGGTGTGGTTGGTGAAATGCACTGGGAGATTGATCACCTAGTTAAGGTGAAACTCAGACACAACCTATGGGAGGAACTTCGACTTGGGGTGAAGGACAATGTTCTCCCTGTGGAAGACCAGGTAAAGAGACTCCACTGAGAGCACCTGGAGCTCACTGATCCTTCTGGCTGACATGACAGCCACCAAAAAGGCAGTCTTCCACAACAGGTGAGACATTTCACACCTGTGCATCAGTTCGAATGGCTTACACATGAGCTTTGCCAACACCAACAAGTCCCAAGGTGGTGGTGGTTCACACACCAGAGGGGAAATGTGGTCAAGGCCTTTAAAAAAGTGCCAGGCCATCTTCTCCTGCACCACTGACTATATACTAGCCCACGCCCAGTATGCAGAGATGGCTGCCAGGTGCATCTTAAGGGTTGTCAACTGAAGGCCCGACTGAGAGAGGGACCAAAGTTAGCAGAGAATGTAAGCCACTGGACAAGATAAAGGGTCAAGCCCCTTGCCCTGGCACCAAATGGAGAACCTCTTCCATTTGAAGGCATAGTATTTTTGGGTCGACTCCGTCTGAGAAGCCTCAACCACAGTGAGGACATCTTCGGAGAGACCCAAAGCCTGGAACTCTAGCTGCTCAGGAACCAGGCTGTCAGGTGCAGGGACTGAAGGTTCGAATGGAGTACCTTCCCTTGATTGCAAGAGAGCAGGTCCAGGCAGAGAGGAAGATGCCAAAGGAGCCTTCAGCTGAGGCCAAGGAGACTGGGGTATGAGAACTGGCAGGGCCAGTCCGAAGCCACCAGGATCATCACTGCCTTGTCTCTCCTGGCTTTGAGCAGCACTTTATGGATCAGTGGAAAAGGAGAGAAGGTATACATGAGGCTCAGGGTCCAGGGCCTTGAGAAGGCATCTCCCTGCAGCTTTCCCTGCTGAGGGGAGCAGGCACAATACAGCTTCAGCTTGGCATTCTCCCTGGAGGCAAACAGATCCACCAGAGGGGTACCACATCAGGAGAACAGACTGTGTACTACCTCCTAATGGAGAGACCACTCGTGAGACACCTCGCCACATGACTGAGGGCATCTGCCAGTTGGTTGGAGATACTGCTCCCATGGATTGCCAGAGATCGGTATACAGGCTGCGCACGAGGGTCCAGATGCGGAAAGCTTCTCTGTAGAGAGCAAGGGAGTGTGTTCCACCCTGTTTGTTGAGGTAGTACATGGTTGTTGTGTTCTCCTTCTGGACCTGAACAACCCAACCCAGAATGTGTGGAGCAAAGGCTGTCAGTGCCAGCCAAACTGCCTGAAGCTCCAGAAGGTTGATATGACATCGGGACTCCTCAAGGGTCCAGAGTCCATGGACTCTGTGTGCCCCCGTGTGGGCACCCCAGCTCATCAGGGAGGCACTGGGTCATGATGGTGGCCATCAGCTCTAGGCAGACAAATGGGATTCCTTCCTGCAGATGTTCCGGGACTAACCACCACTGGAGGGTGTCCCACATCAGCTGGTTCACAATGACCGGCTGGTTGAAGTTGCCCTGATGCCGAGACCACTGACGAGTGAGCTCCCATTGCAGAGAGTGCATTTTCCACTGGGCCCAATGGACCACGCTGGTGCATGCCACTATGTATCCCAGGAGGTGCAGGAAATCTCGAGCTGGGTGCAACTGCCCAACCTGAAATGATCAGGCAAAGGAGGAGAGAGCCTTTGCCCTGTCTGCCGGAAGCTTAGTCCTGGCTCTGCAACAACTGAGCTTCGCCCTGATGAAATGTATGACCTGCAAGGGTACAAGCTCTGACTTGGCCTCGTTCACCAGGAAGTCAAGGGACAAGCAGGTGTGGAGGGCCAGGTCCCTAGACCACTCTACCTCCTCCCTGGAGGGACCTGTTATAAGCCAGTCCAAGTAGGGATACACACGGACTCCTCTGTGTCTCCGGTGGGCAGCCACCACTGCGATGCACTTGGTGAAGACCCTGTGAGTCGAGGAGAGGCCAAAGGGCATGGCCTAGAACTCAGAGAATCCCCTCTGCACGGAACTACAGGAACCAGCGGTGGGATGGACGGATGGGAACATGGAAGAACACATCCCAAAGATTCAACGAGCGGAACCACATGTTCTGCTCCTCAGATGGAATATCTAAGACAGAGTGATCATCCTGAAGGTGTGTGACCGAAGGAATTTGTTCAGGTCGTGCAGATCTAAGATGGGGCGCCAGTCCCCCTGTCCACTTTAGGGCCAGGAAGGATCTGGAGACAAACCCTAAGCCTACTGGAGGGTCCGGGACATGAGCCACCACCTCCTTCTGAAGGCGTTGGGCAATGTCTTCCCAAAGGGCTGACAGCATGTCGGCAGACACCATGTCATCCCATGGGGCACAGGCTCGGCAAGGCAGGTAAGCCTCAAATTCTAGAGGCAGACACTGACCAACCACCTTGAGGACCCACCTATTCATGGTAACAGCGGACCAGGCGAAAAGAAAGAGGCAGAGCCACTCCCACAGGAGGACCCAGGGCAGGTATATGGGAGGCACCCCCCATCCTGTCACTGGGCAGGCTTGGAGGAGGAGGAGGGGGGGGGACCGGCTGAGGAAGCACTGGGACCTCGACCGCCAGGTTTGCGGACGACTGGAGCAATGGACTTCAGTCGAGGATGCCAAACCTGTGCCTGCTACCCAGCCGGGGGCGTGGATGACTTGGCCGCAGGGGCAGAGAGAGACCAAAAGGACTTCTTCTTTTGAAGCTGGAAGCCCTTGGGATCTCTCTGGGTGGAGGTAACAGAGTCCAGTGTGGCACTGGACTTCTCAATGCGAGTTAGATGTCCTTCCACTCCCGACCCGAACGAGTCAGTGCACAAGAAAGGGACATCGGCCAACTTGGGCTGGGTATCTGCCATAAAGGTAGAGATCCACAGCCAAGCCCTGCAGTGCATGGCCACCGCAGCAGCCACAATGGGCGCAGGAGCTGCCGATGTCCATGGCTGTCTGGAGTTGCTGTTTAGCCACCGTTCGGCCCTGGACTTGCTCGACTGTGGTCTGTAAGTCGGCTGGGAGCTTGGGAAACACCTCATCAAGAATGCCAAGCAGGGCACAAGTGAAATGGGCCAAAGGGGCCAAACTCACCTGCCAAAGGCCAAGCAAAGAGGCCGCACAGACCTTCTTGGCCATGTGATCCAACTTCTTGGATTCCTTGTCAGGAGGCTTGTCCACGTCCCTGGCATTGCCAGTACGCCAAAAAGACCGAGTCATCCACCAGACCCTCAACCAAAGGATGCTTAGTGAAACCCAACAGGGAACCAGTAGGGATCACATACTTTCGGGCCACACAGAACAACGGCACAGGGCAAGACACAGGGTGCTGCCAAGGCTCTAGAGCGGGGCCAAGAATGGCCTCAGTGACCAGGAAGGCAATCTCAGGTGAGTCCCCGCAATCCAGAATTTTGGTCAAAGGATACTTGGCCAATTTCTGGACAGATTTCATCTGGATCCCAGATGACTCTAAAATTCAGCAGAGTAATCCCCGGAAAGAGGTAGGACCATGCTCCATGGACAAATCCTCCCCTGATTCGGCATCCAACAGACAGGAATGTAGGGAGGAGTCCTCAGACTCAGAAGATTCGTCAAAAAGCGGTTTACTGCATGAGTCCCCCCTAATCCTACGGGGTCTGTCGGACATCATGGTGACCGACAGCCAACAAGGACGCCCAGGAATGGTACAGGCATAATTAGGAGGGGGACCATCCTTTGACTTCTTAGGAGGCAGCTCCACCTTGATGGGCGGTGAGGCCGGAATAGCCCGAGCTGGAACCGGCCGAATCCGAGTAGGCTGAGGCCTCGGTGGTGGGAGACACAGAAGAGCTGGGGTGGGGGCCGGAATCGGCTTAACCTGGGAAAACATCAGCTGATGCCATGAGTTCTTCATTGCGCTGGCGCATCTTACGTCACAGCCTCTCCTCATCAGAGGAGGAGGAGGAATAGCGGTGGCATCACTTGCGCCAATGCCAAGAACTCAGATGTCGGCATGGGCTGCTCGACTCCAGACTGCGGGATCGTGACCTCGACTGTCAGGGAACCCGAACGCAAGAACCACAGGGAGCCAGCGAAAGACGAGGATCCTCCAAGGTAATGGGATCCTGAGGGTTAGTAACAAATCAGCATGCTGGTCTGTCCCACCCTGAGATGTAACAGGTAGGACCGGAGTCCTAGAAAGTGCGGTATCTATCTCGGTCTGAGAAAGCTCATTGACCGTCTCGAGAAATATCTTGACAGGTTGGTTGACTGACATCTAAATTAACTGGCCCAACGGGGAGACCATGGAGCCAGCATCCTGAATTGAAGGATCAACCACAGTCGAAACCTCCAGAGAAGAGCGGGAATCCGAGGCCCAAGAGCGCTCATGACCCCACAATCATCGACGAGACTTCTTCTTAGTCTCCTTTTTTGAAGATTTGCAGGATTTTGTGCCCTTAAGAGGGGCCTTGCCCAAGGGTGGGAAGGGACTGGCACAAATCCCAAAAGGCGCCCGTAAAGGTGGCATTAAAAGAAAGTGGCACAGAGGCCGAAGCCAAAGAGGCATGCTCCCCGAAGTCACAAGTTGTTCTGTAGACCCCACAGCCATGGAGACTGCCCGATGGGCATCTTTAGACCGAACAGTAGGGTCCTGTTCGTCTGGGTGCCCTAAACGTAGCAGAGCATGCCAGTCTTCCAGAGACCTGGGATTCAAGGTGCGACACAGGCCACACACCTGGGGATCGTGGCCTAGGCAGTAGACGCACAAGGCGTACGGGTCCATTTAGGACATCTTCTGCCTGCACTTGCATTTCTTGAAACCGGGCGCCAACTTCAAGTTGTACATGACGAGGAATTGTAACTGGTTCGAATTTCGCTTGAAGACTAAAATGTTTGGTAAATCAGAAAACAAAGGGCTTACTCAGTGCAGAGAGCGGTAAGGAGGGAACCCTCTTCCAATGGAAAGGGAGATCTGACGTCACAGGGCAGTGGCGAGGGAATTACCACCCAGGTGGGTGGGAGGAGCCAGCTTGAAGATGTTTCAGCAAGAATTGAAAGAAACACTGCCAGAAGTGTGGATTTGTACATCATATCCACATCCCTAGAAATACACACAGCCCCAAGTGCAGTGCCGCAAAATCTGCCTGCTAAAACTATACAAGGGCTAAACACTAAATTACACTTCTAAAGACAATCTCCAAACAGCCTGAAGGAAGAAAAATTAATTGGCCGCACTGTGCTAGATAGATGCGGGGGTGGGGGAAGTCAGCAGTACCACCCCAGCTGACTAACTAAGCCCCTCATCCCCAAGATAAAGAGAAAATACAGTTACGTAAGAACTTACCGCAACGTTAGATCTTCAAGAGGAGCTCTTGCAGCAGGCTATCACAATTAGGACTATGCCGCAGGCACTAGGACCCTCTGGAAAACTTCTCAGCCAGCAATACCCAGCAGGGACCGCCCCCGACGTCAGCTCTGGTACAAAAGGGGCAGACCCAGCTCCACCCCAGTTCTCCCGCCTAGTCCCGCGAATGAGCCCTGACAGGAGAATGGAGCGAAGCATGAAGATGGAACTCTGCACACCTCAGAAGGGAAGGAGGACAGGAAAGTAATGCCTGCTGCAAGAGCTCCTCTCGAAGATCTACTGTTACGGTAAGTTCTTACGTAACTGTACTATCTTACTTAGAGTGGGAGCTCTTGCAGCAGGCTATTACAATTAGGACTGAATCCCAAGCAGTCCCTCGCAAAGGAGGTAATCGACCCCGGGAGGTGGAGATACAGCTGAACACAGAAGTTTAAGACAGTATTCTCTGAAGGACTGCTAGGCCGAAGCCTGCACGGCATCTGGAGGCAATGTCCAAGCTGTAGTGCTTTACGAAAGTATGCACTGAATTCCAGGTAGCGGCCATGCAAATATCTTTAATGGACACATTCAAGAAGGCAAAGGAAGCTAGACACTTGGTGGTGACTCTAACCGGCCCCGGAAGGGGCTTGTGCTTTTCATAGCAGAAAGAGACACAGTGGACAATCCATTTAGAAATGGTCTGCTTGGATACTGGTCTACCCAAATGTTGTGGTGCAAAGGCCACAAACAGTCGCTCCGATTTACAGTGGTTAGCCATTCGCTTAAGGTAATACCTAAGCGTCCTGTGGACGTCAAAGGTGTGAAGGAGAGCTTTCCCTCTGTTAGAGGTGAAGGAAAATAAACTGGAAGGTCAACCGACTGATTGAGGGTCAACTCAGAGACCACTTTCGGAAGAAACTTAGGGTTCGTCCTCAGGGAAACCCTTTCCCTGTGGAAAATTAAGTATGGCTCTTTACACATCAGAGCATGAAGCTTGGAAACCCTTCGAGCTGAAGTAATGGCAACTAAAAAACAAACCTTCCAAGAAAGATATCGCAGCTCACAATCTGCTGCGGGTTCAAACAGGGGAAGAGTAAGCTTCTCCAACACAAAAAGGAGGTCCCAGGGTGGGACAGGATCCCGAATGGGAGTTCTCATATAAAGAATCCCCCGTAGAAAGGTGCGGGCCACGTCCAATTGGGCTAAGGTTCTGTCAACCGAAAGGGCACGGTGAGCCGAAATAGTCCACATGTGCACCTTTATGGAGAAGTAGCTCAAGCCTTGTTGAAATAAGGAGAGGAGATACTGAAGAGCTGAGTTCACTGGACAGGTAACAGGATCCAGATGGTGAGACGAGGCCCACAAACAAAACCGCTTCCATTTCATAGTATAAGTGGAGCGCGTGGAGGGCTTCCTCACCAACACAAGAACATCAGTCACCTCTGGCAATACCCCGTACCTGTATTTTACTACGTCCGAAGGAGCCAAGCATGAAGGTGTAAGGATCGGAGATCGAGATGGACTAGCAAGCCCTGATCCTGGGACAGCAACTGCAAGCATATTGGCAGCAGGATTGGAGATTCCGTAGACAGCTGTTGAAGTAGTGGGGACCAAATCTGCCGAGGCCACAGTGGGGCGATCAGAATCATTCACGCCCCCTCGGCCTGCAACTTCAACAAAACCCTCTGGACCAGAGGAAAGGGAGGGAAGGCATAAAGAAACCTCCCTGCCCAACACAGGGACAATGCGTCTCGCCAGAAAACACCAGACACGGGCTCTCACGAGCAGAAAACTGGCAGTTTGGCATTGCATGGTGACACAAACAGGTCCAGATCTGGATGACCCCATCTGTCGAACAGCTGGTACACTACTGACTGCAATAGCTCCTACTCGTGCGCCCTGGACTGAGATCTGCTGAGACTGTCGGGCAAGTTGTTGAGGGCACCTGGGATGTGCACCGTGGACAGAGTGATGTGCCGTTCCAATGCCCAATACCAGACTCTCATCACCTCCCGGCACAGGGGTTAAAAATGAGCTCCCCCTTGCTTGTTGATATAGAAGACGATCGCCATATTGTCCGTCTGAACCACAACAGAGCCTGGCATGAGGTCCTCCTGAAAGGCGTGTAGTGCACTGAGGACCACTCGCATCTCCAGGACATTGATGTGGAGTTCGCGGTCCTCGGGGGTCCGACGCCTTTTGTTTGGTGGGCCACTAGGTGCGCCCCCCCACCCCAAATCTGAGGCATCCGGCATAAGGGTCTGATGTGGGGGCTCCGGACGGAAGGGGACCCCTCTTTCCAAATTGATTGGATCCATCTACCAAAGAAGCGTTCTCTTTACTGGCTCTGTGACTCTAACCATGTGGTCGAGGTTGTCTGAGCACTGACCCACTGCACCCTGAACATCCATTGTGGGATTCTCATGTGGAGGCAGGCCAGAGGAGTAATGGGAATGGCCAGCGCCATGTGCTCCAGAAGTCTGAGGAAGGTCCTTGCTGAGACCTGAGGAGTTACTAGAACCGATCCGGCTATCTCCTTCAGGCAATCGCCCCTCTCCGGGGGTAGAAAAGCCATGCCCTGGAACGAATCCAGGACCATTTCAATAAAGACGAGTCTTTAGCTGGGTTCTGAGGAAAATTTTGGAAGGTTCAGCGTGATCCCAAAGTCTCGGAAGAGAGTATAGGTATCTCCGAGAGCATGAAGCAGGCGTGACCTTGACGGGGCCGCTAGCAGCCAATCGTCCAGGTAAGGGAAGACATAATTCCCCTGACGCATTAGAGCCACAGCCACCACTTCCAAACACTTCGTGAAGACTTGAGGAGCAGAAGAGAGGCCGAACAGAAGAACTCGAAACTGATAATGCTCCCCCTGGAACTGGAACCTCAGGAACGTCCTGTGAGGGGGAGACCCCGATATGCATATACGCATCTTGCATGTCCAGGGAGCAGAGCCAGTCCTCAGCAGAGGAAGAAGACCTGGAAGGGTCACCATCCGGAACCTTTTGTACTCTATATAAAGTTTTAGTGAGCTTAGGTCCAGAATGGAACGAAGGTCCTGAGTCTTTTTTGGGACCAGGAAGAAGTGGGAGTAATACCCTTTTCCCTGCTGACTCAGAGGGACTGGTTCTATCACCTTTTTTTGCAAGACAGCCTGTATCTCTCCTTCTATGAGAGAAATATGAGAAGGAGGATATCTGGAGAACCTTGGTGGAGTGTCTGGAGGAATCTCTGTGAACTCTAAAGTGTGTCCTCTCCTTATGACATCTAGGACCCATCTGTCCTAAGTTATTGAGCTCCATCCCTGAAAGTACAGGGAGAAGCGACCCCCTATCACCTCCCCTGGTACCTCCGCCGGAGGAGGGGGAGTTGGAAGGGAGTCATTGGGCAGAGCCAGGGGTGGGCAGAGAGGCCTGGGAGGACTTAGGCCCACAGGAAGGAGCGCCTCCAGGCTGCTGGTTGCCGGCTCTCTTCTGAAAGCCTTCTCTCTAGCCCTGTTGATTACCACGGGCTTGACCACCTGAGGGCTTCCGAAATGGCCACTTTCGCTGTCTCCGCTGGTCTCCACAGTACATCTGGCGGACAGACCAGATGGATTT
Source organism: Neoceratodus forsteri (assembly GCA_016271365.2). Taxonomy (NCBI): domain Eukaryota; kingdom Metazoa; phylum Chordata; order Ceratodontiformes; family Ceratodontidae; genus Neoceratodus; species Neoceratodus forsteri. The sequence continues at coordinate 1,367,954,864 of CM057449.1, forward strand.
GCCTGACTCTTGGAGGCAAGAGATCAAAGACTCCGTCTCCTGCTCAAACAAAATGGTACCCTGGAGCGGTAAGTCACAGATGCCGGACTGCAGATCCTGATGAAAGCCCGAGACCCTGAACCAGGAATGGCACCCGAGGCAGACACCTGACGCTGTCGCTCTGGCTGCCGTATCTGCAGTGTCGTATGAGGCACGCAAAACATGTGTGCCTACGTCCGAGCCCGATTTGAGAACGTCCAGAATCTCCGTTTTCTTCTCGGAGTCTGGCAAGGCATTAACCAGCTCATGTCCCCACTCCCATAATGCATTCTGGTACTGGACCATGTGCGTAAGGAAATTCAGGGACCTAACTGAACAGGTGGAGGCAGGATACACTTTCTTGCCTACCTGGTCCAAATAGCGGGATTCTGGGTCGGGAGGCTGTGCGCTGAGGTGTTTAGGCTGCTTAGATTTGTTGTGAGCGGCCGTAATAACTGAAGAGTCCGCCTGAGGGTGCTCAGCCAAAAATGGTTCATCCCTCTATACAGCCTGTCCGATTTCTTCGGAACGGCCGGGGCTGAAGCCGGACGCTTCCAGGTCACTCTGGTGAGATCTTGGAACGTGTCCACCAAAGGAAGTACCACCAGAGGTTTAGGCTCCTTTTGCCTCAGGTACTTAGCCAAACGTCGGCGTTCCAGATCCAGGTCCTCCGTGTCCCACTCACTGGAGGCCTGGATGTGCCTCATGACGTCCATGAAAGTGGAATCATCAGGAGGCGAGCAGAACTGGTCCTTCTCTTCTGGGGAACCCTCAACTCCCAAAAAGGAAGAGGCAGAAGACGAAGAAGAGGAGGAGGAATGGCTACTGTTTGACGAGTAGCAAGATCTATCCTTATGGCTAGCCCCACTCGAGCATCGGTGGCTCACCGACGTCGGTCACGGGACCGACGGCGAGTGGAGACAGACGTCGGTCAGGGGACCGACGGCGGGAGCAGTCCCGTCTAGCAGAACGGGAACGGCTCCTGGTATAAGACCTGACCCGGCGTCAGTTACCCGATCTGGTAGAGTGACGGTGTAGGTCTATGGACCGTGATCGGAAACGAGCCTTGGGAGGAGGAGGGGTAGGTGGCGGCCTCTCGAGGGGTCTTCCTCAAGAAAGAAGCACCTCCTGGCTGTGGTTCATCCGAAGGGTCTGGGACTGGTGAAGGGGCAAGCTTCGGGGGGTCCGCTTCTGGACCTGCCGCCACCAAAAGGAAAACAGATCCTGGAGCTCGTCCTTCAAAAAAACAGAGGCCGCCTTCCTTGGAAATGGAATATCCGGAACTTCGACCTTAGAAGGAGAGCCCCCTTCACAGCCCCGGGGGGGGGAGGAGGACTTAGGGATGGTGACGCAGCCCTTCGCCAGCTGCATCTGGATCCGCCGCCCATCACCGGCGGTGAGGGACTGACGACAGGTCTCGACTGGGGCGCAGAGTGTCCTTGGACCCAAGGGCGCGACTCTTGATCGGGCGGCGCCAGGGCCTTGAAGGTACCGAAGCTTGTCAGAGGACTTCACGGTAACACTTAGCAGAGTCACCTTAGGCTTCGCTGGTCTCTCCCCCAAAGGTCCAGCCTTAGCCTGGTCTTTAGTCTTTGGATGCTCACCTGAGCCCGTCGACCCACGGGCTGTCTTGGAAGAAGGCCGTGAATAGGAGCGGGACCAGGACTGACTACGGTCCTTTTCGCGGGACCACTTGGATTTATCCTTTTTCTTCTGCTTCTCCCCTGAGGTGTGCAGATCCATTTTCCGTTCCAGCAGGTACGCTTTAAGGGCCTTCAAGCAGCGGATCAGAGTTTGACTAGTGAACTTCTTACAAGCTGAACAGACCGCGGTGTCGTGCTCGGGCCCCAGGCAAAAAACTCACTGCCTATGACCGTCTTTAGACAGAATTTGGTGGCCGCAACCGCACTTATTGACATGGGGTCCTGACGAGGAGACTGATGACGGCGAAGACATACGTCGGTATGATGAAACCTGTCGAAACTGTGGAGAAAACGAATAATAAAGCAAAAAAAAAAACAAGGTTCTTTAGCTGGGCTGGCAAGCCAAGATGAGCAGGAACTCTTCACATGCGCGGGATGTGGCAGGAAAAGAACTGTGGTGGAGCTGGGTCCGCCCCCTTTTGTACCAGAGCTGACGTCAGGGCGGAGCCGACATCAAGGGCAGTCGCAGCTGGGTATTGCTGGCTGAGAAGTTTTCTGGAGGGTCCTACTGCCTGTGGCATAGTCCTAATTGTGATAGCCTGCTGCAAGAGTTCCCACTTGAAGTAAGATAATTTACTTACCCAAAAGCACCAGGCTAACACATTTTCATATGTAGACTGACACAAAAGTAACACCCTACTAAAGGCAAGTGGTCACACATTCAGGCACTGTTGGCACTGGTAATGAGAGTTAACTAGTAGGTTAGTCATTTCGAAGGCTGCAGTTTAATAGGCATGAATCTTTAAATTCCAGGGTGCTCCACGTCACCAGGAAGCCCCAATTTGTTTACGGGTCACGCAAACCTGAAAGAAGATAACAAGCAGCAAGCAGAAGACTAATCTTCCACAGACCTCAATCTATATTACTACCCCTACAGTGGTACATCTGAAACTGAGCGACCGCTGTAACTGGAACTTTCATGTCCTCAAGGTTCTGTGTTGAGGTCACAGCTTTTGGGCAGTACTATCATCCCAGTGAGGGAGCACATTCCCACATGTAATTGTAACACGGCTCAGTGTCGCCCGGTGTAATGGAGCATCAGGATTCGCCGAACCGTCACAGCTGACTGAAACCGAGCGGGTATTAAGCCACAGGTAATGCCCGCTCGGTGAGTACCACTGTGGCTATGGAGACACCAGAGTGTACCCGCCCGCTCCATCACCACCGCGAGGCGCCAGCGGCGGCGCTACAGAGCCGCCAAGCCCCGCTGGCCCACGCGTCAGCACCAAGCGCCCGACCTGAACTGCGTTGTGTTCTGCAGATCGGGAGAGCAGCAGACCAAGCAAACAAGTAAACGGGAAGTAGTAGTCGAGACGAGAAGCTCAGTGCAGCACCAGAGTTATGGACCGGTGCATAGCAACCTTTTCACTCTGTGGAGTGCGGGGCATCTCTCGATGGGTGGCTGATGAGTTCGGGGACGAGGCACCTGCGTGCAGCAGCAGGCTAGCTGCTACACCTGTCGCAGCAGTCCCGAGAGCCATGAGCAGCAACACAGTGGAACCCAGCCCATGGCTGGAGGAGCTGCTCTGGAAAACGAGTCCCATGGTACCCCACCTGACAGTACTCGATCTCTCAGCAGCAGATGGTGGCAGACCACAGAGGGCAGCCATAGAAGGTCGGGCTGTGGAGGAGACCCGTGGAGAGTGCTGCCCACTCACTCCAGTCACAGCACCAGGGACCGAGGAGACTGCCAGCGGCAGCAGGAGTCTGGCAGGATGTGCAGAGGAGGAGCTGACCATCCCCGCAGACAGCCACCGTGGTGAGGAGGACCCAGAGGTGCAGGCTGTCACCCACAGAGCAGAGCAGGCGACCCCTACGCCGAGCACCACCTGCAGCAGCCGGAGTGTGAGAGGCACAGTGATGTGGAGCGCTAGCAGCAGTGCGCAGACATGCCACGCCACTCTCACCGATGAGGAGCTGGACGGGCTGAAGAGCCAATGGGTAGAGGCCAACACCCACAAGAATAGGGCGTGGGCCTTCAACGTGCTCCTAGACTGGCTGAGAGGAGCAGGCCGCCAGGTGGACCTCAAGGCTGTGCCCCCATCTGAGTTGGCAGGCCTCCTACGCCAGTTTTATGCATCAGTGGGCACAGAGCACAGAACCCAGTACAGCCCGAGCTCCTTTGTGGGGCTGCGCGCAGGCCTGCAACGGTACCTGACTGGCGCGCCAAACCACAGAGTCCTGAACATCATCACGGACACTGAGTTTGTCACAGCAAACAACGTGTTTGTCGCTGTGCTCAAGGACTACCGGCGAGCAGGGCAGGACAGGGCCGCCCACCACCCCAGCATCTCGCCCAGTGACCTTGCAAAAATTCGGAGCTGTGAGAAGCTGAGCCCTGAGACCCCCTACGGGGTGGTGCGCAGGGTGTGGTTTGAGGTGCAGCTTGGTCTTGCTCGGAGGGGAAGAGAGGGACAGAGAGAGCTGCGCCAGGACTCCCTAACCGTCCAGACAGATGAGGAGGGCAACGAGTTCCTGGCGCTGTCCTTCAACGAGCAGACCAAGAACCACGGACAGCTGGGCGACCCGACACGGCAGAGTCTGAGGGGGGTGCTGTATGGCAGCCCTGGCAGCAGGGACTGCGTCGGACTTTTTCGGGAGTACATCCAGCGATGTCCACCAAACGCTCCTGCCCTCTACCTGCACCCACGGAGAGTAGACCAACTGGCCCCTGCAGAGCGTGACTACTGGTACACGTGCCAGCCAATGGGGAAAAACTATCTGGGGGCACTCATGCCCCAAATCTCCGATGATGCCCAGCTGTCGACGCGCTACACCAACCACAGCATCAGGAGCACGGTTGTCTCCATGCTGGCTGAGGCTGGGCTTGTGAGCAGGGAGATCATGCCTGTGACAGGACATCGCTGTGAGATGAGCCTGCGCAGCTACTGGTCTCCCTCCACCGCAGACCGCAAGAGGTGGTCCACTGTCCTCTCTAGTGGCACACCTGAGCGGAGTGCCCCCTCCGCCCCAACCCGAGCCACCACCACCTCCTGCCAGCTGGCAAGCCAGCCCTGCAGTGCCAGAGAGGAAATCAGCAGCCAACAGACAGGAGGCTCTGGCCCCCCTCCCCCACCACAGCCAGCAAGAACTCCAGAGTAGGCAGCAGCCGAACGTGCCAGCACAGCCAGCGGCCCCATGTTGGGGGGCGCAGACATCCACCCACAGAGCCACAGGCGACGCAGAGACTACCACCACAGGACCGAACAGTGCAGCTGCACCAACCCCCCAGCGGCATGATGCAGCCCAGAACACCACACCACAGCCACCAGGTAGTCAGCACCCCCCGATCAGAGGCCAGCCGAACGGCAGACAGAGCTCCTCTCCATGCCAGTCCTGGAAGCGCAGTGGCCCACCCACCCCGGAGCCAAGCAGCGCAACTCCGGTCCAACAGCCGCAGGAGCCTGACAGCCAGGCCACGACCGGAGCATGGGCATCGAGGCAGGGGCCCGCCTGCCAGACTTTCCAGATACACAGCATGGTCGTCCATGGCCCGGTGACCTTCTCCTGTGCCCCGCAGTGCAAGCCAGCTGAGTAGGATCCCAGGAAGTGTGACGTCATCCAGTCTGCGACGCCGCCCTCCACGCACCGTGCCCCCCCCCCAACTCACACACAGTCAGGAGTCCCGCCCCCCGGACCCGGCACACGGCCGCAATCATTGAGCCCTCCACTGTCCGGACTGCCAGCACCGAGGCCACCTCACCGAAATGAATCAGTGTCAGCGGAGCACCGCAATCACTGACCAGTGCTCCACTGAGCAATGTACCTTCCTGACCTGTCTGCTGTGCCTGTAAGTGTAATAAAGAACGTTTACTGCACGATCTGTGTCCCGTCTCTTGTATCCATAGGGGTGCCGCCCGGCCATGCAGCTCGCCGGAGGTGAGTGCAGTAACAGAAGCTCGTTGCCGCCACGGCGAGCCTATGTTACAAGCGCATTAATCACCTTCAGCGTCGGGCTCTGCCGTGGATTAATGCCCGCTGGGCAGTTGGACCCCTCAGGCACTAACCCCCCCAGCGGGCATTAATCCACTGGCAGAGCACTCCTCTGGCGATGATTAATGCTTACTTCTTCTCCACTGAAAATACAGAGCGATACAGAAAGCTGCTATATTTACAGGTCACTGAGTTCTGGCATAAGTGTTCAACAACAGTAATCAACATTTTTGAAGTTCAAGGCTCACAGATTCTTTACAGACAAAAAAGGTCCTTTATGAAACACAACAATATCCTATAACCGCTTATTTTAAAGGGTACACTGAGACTTTCTTATTCCCGTTGCTGCTATTACATATATCTTACTGGATTTTGTGCCTGTTGTATTTTTGGACCCGCAATAAGATTTTTAAATTTAAAAAAATGATTGTTTTATTTATCTATTGTTCTGTCACTCTGTACGGCGCTCCGAGTCTCTTAGGAAGGGCGGCTTACAACTAAAGCTGCTACTACTACTTAACAGGTTAAGCATGAACCTGTTGCTTTGAATTGGCGTTTTGTCAGTATACCGTCATTTTACAGAATCTCAACAGACTGGTGTATAAAGGTGGGAAAAAAGGCAAAGCTTTACAATGTGGCAGGTGTATTTATACTGCATGTCCAAAATCTGAATGTGTTTCAAACATATTCAGCACTCAAAGAGTTAACACAAACACAATTCTATATTCTAGATGAATCATGTTTTTTTTTAATCTAAACCTGCAACATGAAAATACTTTATGCATACTGATGAATAAACCCAGCCCACCTCAGTGTAGTACCCTGTCTGCACACTGCACACAAAAAGGGAACATGAGAGAGATCAGTGCTGAGCTTTCACTACATCACTGATTAGCTGCCAAGCATTCCCTCAGTGACACTTTCTCACACTTGCCACAGATACGCCTCTGCAATCAAAGTGCAGCAGCAGCAGACAGCCCACGCTAGGAAGAAATTAATAAAATATAGACGGATCATATTTAGAGGGATTTTTTTTCCCTCTCTGTCTCGTCATTAGGGGTAAACATGTGCTTCAAACTGACATATTAAAGCAAAAAAACAAGAGGTCAAACGAACGCTGTATAAACAATCTGTGGACACAGTCTGTTCATACTCAGTCCTCAGAAAAGGCATGCCCCCTTAAATGTTGCTCCACCAACATACACTGGCGTTTATTTTCTTGACAGTTACTTGTACAACAGAATGACCACCTCCTGAATAATCAATGCTGGCACACTGAATCTTAGCAGCTGTTTATTAACGTAGAGCCCACTGCTGACTACACAGCCTGGCAGCTTTACTTTGTACATGTGTATATACCCCATTACAAATTAATCAACAGTCCAATAGCCTTGACGTGCATACACAAGGAAGCAGCAGAGTTTATATAACTAGTGAGAACAAAGAAAAGACTCATTGCATCCCGCACAGCAGTCACATTAAGACTGTACTATACAGATTGCACTTTTGCTTCTTCATGGATCAAAACTGGAAAATGATCTGCTTATCTGTGCTGGGACGGGAATGCAACTCTGCTTCCACAAGATGATACATCTATGTCAGTCATCCTATCTTGTGCCAGGCCTTGTGAAAGTCAGCCTTTTCCAGCTAGTAATGTTCCCTGCCAAGGTGAAGAATCAGTTCATATTAACACTGAAGTCCAGACGGGCACCAAATTCTGCATTTCAGAGGCAGCAGAAGTCCAAATATATCCTGTGACTTCTCTTACAAGAATGAGGGAGCACCACAAAATGACAGTAGCAAGCTTTTTTCCTTTGTTTTAGTAGCAAAACTCAAGTTGATGGCCTAATACATATTATCAAATCTAGCAGGAAGCTTTTTCCATCTCTTTCATAAATAAGCTGGGTAGCCTAGGAGTGGGTCCAAAGATGGTAAACTGGATAAGAAATTGGTTGGGGGATAGGAGACAGAAGGTGGTAGTAAATGGAGTTCACTCTGAGGAAGGGAGGGTGACCAGCAGGCTGCCACAATATCAGTACTGGGATCGGTCTTCTTTAATGTCTTTATTAGCGACGCTGCAGAAAAACTAGAAGGAGGGTATGCCTTTTGCTGATGACACGAAGATCTGCAATAGTGTTGACGGGGGAGATGATCTAAGAAAGCCTGAGTTGTGGTCAAACGTGTGGCAGCTAAATTTTAATGCAAAGTGCAAAATCATGCACTGAGGCTGTAGAAACACAGGGGCAGAGTATGAAATGGGGGGAGTGGTACTGGCGACCACTGAACAGGAAAGAGATCTGGGGATAATCGTATCTAATAACTTAAAAGTGGCCAAACAGTGGGACAAGGCAGTTGGGAGAGCCAGTGGGATGCTAGGGTGCATAAGGAGGGACATTACCAACAGAAAGAGGGAGGTGGTGATACCACTGTATAAATCACTGGAAAGGCCTCTCCTATAGTACTGTGTCCAGTTCTGGAAACGAGATCATATCTCAAAAAGGACACAGAGCTGAGGTGGTCCGGAGGACAGCAACTAAAATGTTGCAGGGTCTGCATCAAAAGCCCTATGAAGAGAGACTGAAGGACATTAATATGTATACCCTGGAGGAAAGGAAAGAGAGAGACAGAGAGGGGATAAGAGAGAGACTTTCAGATACCTCAAGGGTATAAATAAGGTTCAAGAAGGAAGCCTTTTTCAAAGTAAAAGATGCTCAAGAACAAGGAAGGGGTCATGCTATGAAGCTAGAGGGGGCAGACTCAGGGGAGATGTAAGGAAGTACTTCATAGAAACAGTGGATGATGCCTAAATAGTCTCCCAGCAGAGGTGGTGGGGACAAAAACTGTAATGGGATTCAAGAGGGCATGGGATAGGCAAAAGTGAACCTTAGTGGTAGGGAAAGGGGAAGGTAAAGCCGGAGATCAAGTAGGGTCTGTGGTACTACAGTAGGTAGGGTAAATGGGCAGACTAGGTGGGTCAAGCGGTCCTTATCTGTTGTCAAATTCCATGTTTCTATGTTTCTTCAGTCATGCTGCTAAGGTCTTACTGAATACTGTTTTCACTTCTGTTTTGTTTTTTTATTTACTATTTTATTTTTCTCCATATTTTTCACCACTCTCCACCTCCTCCGACAATGTAGACAGCACTGGCTACACCCTTCCCCAGTGCTTAAAGTGTTCAGAAAAAAACTGCTAGGTTAGTAAGGTTTATGATCATGAGAAGATGGATCAACTACTGCTGCAGAAGTCTTATTGCTTTATAATGCAGAATTTGCCTTTTCATTATTTAGCCAATTTTTCACTAAAACCTCAAAAAAACAGGCACAAATCAAGATACTGTAGTACGCTCAAAGGAACTAAAGGCCATACTCCCCTCTTGAAGTCATGTTAAGGGGAAAACAAAGATGGAGGAAGGGCCCTGCTCTGAGACCCCCTCAAAACATTTTTGCCAGGTTTGAGGCCAAAGAGGTCCTATATATAAACATTACAGGAGACATCACAGAGTACTGGGGCCTTTCATGTCATCATATGCAAGTGGCCCAGACTACCTCTATAGGGATAATATGCAAATGGTGGAGGGGTCACATGATGACTTTTCTAGTTTTTATAGATATATATGATCTCAATGTTAGAGACCCTGCCAGATCTGGCACTTTTTAAGCCTAGCCCTTCCCTCAACTAGAAGGGTGGTGAATGGCTGCCTTTACAGTTGACAACAATTCTGTTATCATCACTGCTAACAGGGAATGCTACATTAACAGGTAGCCTGTAGTTCCCCCAACCCAAAGCCAAGCACCTCACCTCCATAACAACCCAAGGGATACTAGACTGTCTAGTGCACTTTCCCCGGTAAACAAAAACATATTAATAAATAACTGTTCACATTTTACAATGTTAGCAGAACTCTGTTGCAGGCAACACATATTTAACTCTTAGGCTTTTCCTGATCCTTGCAGATGATCCTAAAAAAGTTCACTTCTACCCATTAAAACATGACCTTCATTGCAACAGTAAATATTCTGTAACAAAACATCACATCTGAAAAGGATGCTGTCAGCTTTGGTATGATTTTTTATTTAATCCCTTTTAAAAAAGTGCCTGTAGCCATCTAGAATTTTCATATTCCTTTTAATGGCACATGTGGTCTTCAATAAGGAGGAAGGCAGGCGCCTGCCTAAATATGGCCTCAAAGGGAATCCTGGAAATGAGCCTGCCAGTGTTTACTAAGGAATGAGTCCTGAAGGGGCTGGCAGCCCTCAACATCGATAAGGCCCTAGGTCCAGATGGGTTACACCTAAGGATACTGACGGAGTTAGCAACTGAACTGGCTGATCACTGGTTGAGCTGTTCAACAGCTCACTAAGGGCTGGGGAAGTCCCAGGGGATTTGAAGTTAGCAGATGTAGTGCCACTACATAAGGAGGGGGGGACAGGGAGCAACCAGAGAATTACAAGCCTGATAGTCTGACTTCCATCATGGGGAAGCTGATGGAATCCCTGATTAAAAGAGGACCTCGTTGAATACCTGGAGAACAACATGCTCCAATGATAAACAACACAGTTTTGTCACAGGAAGGTCTTGTCAGACCAACCTGATAGTCTTTTTTGACTGGGTGACAAAGGACATAGACAAGGGTCACATAGTGGACTTGCAGTACTTTGACATTAGTAAGGCCTCTGATTCAGTACCACACAAGAGATTACTTAAGAAAACGGAAGACCCGTGTGCAGCTAAAACCTCAGTGAGTTGTGTGCATAACTGGCTAGCAGGAAGGCGACAGAGGGTGGTGATCAATGGGGTTAAATCAGAAGAGAAGAAGGCAATGAGTGGGGTACCACAGGGGTTGGACCTGGGTCCAGTCCTCTTCAACATGCTCATTAGTGACACTGGTGAAGGAATCCAGGGCAAGGTGCGTCTCTTTGTGGATAACACAAAATTATGTGGGAGGGTGTATAGTAAAGAAGGAATAAGGAATGTGCAGAAGGGCCTGCTGAAGTTAAAAGGGTGATCAAAGATCTGGCAGTTAGAACTCAGTGCAAAAAAGTGAAAGGTAATGCACCTAGGGAAAAAGAACCCCATGACGGAGTACTGGATGGGAGGGGAGAGACTTTGCAGTGCAAACAAGGACCAGGATCTAGGGGTTACCATCAGCATTTCTCTACAACAGACTAGTCAGTGCAACAAGGCCAGCAGGATGCTGTGATGCATCATGAAGGAAACGGACAGTAGGAGAAAAGAGGTAATACTACCCCTTTACAGAGCCCTGGTAAGGCCTCACCTGGAATACCATGCCCAGTTCTGGAGTCCTTACCTCGGAAAAGACAAGGATAGGTTAGAGGCAGTGCAATGCAGTGACCAAAATAATTCAAGGACACCAAGGTAAATCCAATGAGAAGCACCTCAGGGCACTAAATTTGTATTCATTGGAAACCAGAGGGGAGAGGGGCGACCGGAAAGAAATCTTAAAATTCTTGAAATGAATTAATAAAGTGAACTGTGAGGAATCATTTAGCATGAGTACCAACTCACGGTCATGAGTGGAAGTTGGCAAGCAGGAGGTTCAGGAGAGATGTGAGGAAGTACTCCTTTATGGAAATGAAGCCCTGGAACAGTCTGCCAGCTGAGGTTGTGAGAGCAAGCATAGTAAGGAGATCAAGCAGGCCTGGGATAGAATGAGGGGAACAGTGGTTACCTTGGCTGACAGTACCAAGGAAGAAAATAGGGAAAGGGCAGAGATAGTTAGTGCCCTTGGGGAACATTAGGTTCCGAGGATGATTCCAAGGATTTAGGGAACTTGGGCAGACTGGATGGACCGTGGGTCTTTTTTTGCCATCACTGTCTATATTTCCACATACAATCCCAAACTGCCACTAAGTATTCGTTGTAGAACGTTTTTTTACACTTTTGAGTCTAGTAGTTGATCCTCTCTCATCCTCGACCGCCGATGCTCAAGCACATTCATACTGTCTAGCATGATGCTGGAGCACGGCTAAACTCATGCATGCATGAGTTTAGCCAATCTTTATGGTGTACAATCTTGAGGCGTTTTATGATACTAGACAGTGCCCTTGTCTTAGGAAAGTAACTCTCTTTGCAAAATGAGGGGTATAACACATCTTAAATTCAATCTGAAAAGGAAAGCTATGATTCTGCACATTCAGTCCCGGATGGAGATGTGTCCCCCACGGGTGGACCGACGCCTAGGAAGGCCCTTCTTAATCTTCTTCTTGGGAGCCTCTTCTTCTTAGGCTCCTGGGAGTTAGACATGACGAACTTCAACAAATAAAATCAAGAAAAGGAAAGAACTCAATGTCGTACTGGAGAAGGACAGAAATGCAGCACTGAAAAGCGGAACCAAGTTAAGCGGCAGCAGACTGGGAAGCCGATGACGCAGCTTAAAAGAACACAAAGCGCTCCCACAGTGTGCTTTCAATGGCAGGAAGAACAGAACTGAGAAAGGTAAGGGGACGGCATCGGTTACTGGCCATTCCACGAGCACCACGACATACGTGTGTCTCGTGGGTGGTGCCATCACTGCTGTCAGCTCTCTAGCTGTACGCTGCAGAAGACTCTGCTCCCACTGGGTCCTAGTGCCTCCAGCACAGACCCATAAGTAGGAATAAGTGGTAAAACTGATTCTTGGATGATCACTGCTTTACTTTGAATTTACTGAAAGATGATTTGCTTTACTCCTGGTACACTGTGCAAGTTAGGTGCAATATTTTGATATGGGGAGGACCAAGATTTGTTTCCATAGATATAGGAAGGGTCACTGTAACAAAGGAGGAGAACTAACAGACATGGGACCTCAGTCAGGAAATAACATTTAGCAGTGCATCACAAATCAAGGCCTAGATTTAAACACAGAAGCACACAAACAGATAGAATGTCACGGCGGATAAGAGCTGCTAGGCCACCCAAGTCTGGCCATTTTTGTTAATCTTCATTTTTTGCTGCAGACCCTACTCGATCTACAGTGCAATCTGTTTCCCCCTCCTCCACCAACTCTACAATTCCCTTGTGCCATTCTTAGGCATTTCTGAATCCCACCACTGTTTTGGCCCCCACTACCTTTGCTGGGAGGATGTTCCAGGTATCCACCACCTCTTCTGTGAAGCAGTACTTCCTCGTATCCCTCCTGAATTTACCCCCACCGCTTCATATTATGCCTCCTTGTTCCAGAACACCTTTTTCTCTGGAAAATATCCCCACTGTAACTTATTTACCCCCTGAGGTATTAAAAGGTCACTATCATAGCCCCTCTCCTCCAGTGTGTACAAATTTAGCTTCTTTAGCCTCTCCTCATAGGGTTTTTGATGCAGACCCTGCACCATTTTGGTAGCTGTCCTCTGGACCGCCTCCACTCTGTTTATATCCTTCTGGAGATGTGGTCTCCAGAACTGGACACAGTACTCAATGTGGGGTCTTACCAGCGATCTATATAGGGGCAGCACTACCTCCATCTTCCTGCTGGTGATACCCCTTTCCATACACCCCAGCATCCCACTAGCCTTTCCAACTGCCTTGTCACACTGCCAGGCCACCTTTACGTCATTTGATATGACTACCCCTAGGTCTCTTTCCTGCTTGGTCTTTGTCAGTATCACTCTGTCCATTTTGTACTCAGTTCCTGGGTTTCTAAGGCGTAAGTGCATTATTTTGCACTTTTTTAGCACTAAAACCCAGCTGCACTACCCTTGACCTCTCTCTTTTTAGATCCCTGCCCATCCTTTCCACACCCCCGATGTGTCCACTCAGTTGCAGATCTTGTTGTCATCCATTAAGAGGCAGACCTTCCCTTCCAGTTCTTCTACTACGTCACTTATAAAGATATTGAAGAGGACTGGTCCTAGCATTGATCCCTGAGGTTCCTCGCTGGTTACCCTTCCTTTCCTCGGAGCGAACTCCGTATACCACTACTCTCTGTGTCCTATCTGCTATGCAGTTTCTTACTCAGCTTACCACTTTATTACCCATCCCTAAGTTACCCAACTTGCTTACCAATTTCCTATGTGGAACAGTGTCAAAAACCTTGCTGAAGTCCAGGCAGGCCATGTCCACTGCTCCTCCCTGACCCAACTCCTTGGTCACCAGTTAAAGAAATCTATCAGATTTGTCTGGCATGACCTTCCCTCTGTGAATCAATGCTGCCTTGGGTCCTGTAATTCGCTGGATGCAAGCTATTCCAAAATCTTTTCCTTTAGTAGTGCTTCCATTAACTTACATATCACTGATGTCAGGCTGACAAGCCTGTAACTGTCTACCTCTTCCTTGCTACCACTTTTGTGAAGTGGGAAATCTGCCCTTCTCCAGCCTTCCAGGACCATGCCAGTCTTCAGTGATCTGTTAAGTAGGTCTATCAGAGGTGTAGCTAGTACCTCCCTAAGCTCTCTTGGACGCAACCCATTCTGGCCACATAGCCCTGTCCACCTTCAGGTTAGTGAGTGCCTTTCTGGACTCCTCAGAAAATGAACTAATGTTCATTTCCCTCCATGCAAAGGTCCTGGCACCCTTGCGTGGTCCTTCCCATTCCTCTTCTACTGTGAACACTGCTCAAAAGTATTTAAGATGTTTGCATTTTCTTGATCCCCTTCCATAGTCACCTCTTCCCTCTGTAACTGTACAATCCCTCCCTTTGTTTTCCCTTTCTCATTAATGTACCTAAAACATGTCTTGTCCCCTTTTGATACTCCCTGAACTATTCTTTCCTCAATTTGTGCCTTTGTGCTCCTTACTGCATCACTTGCCTCCCTTTGTTTTTCCTGATACACTTCTCTTATCTTCCTCTCTCTGGGCCTCATTATACCTTCTGAATGCTAATCTCTTAGCCTTCACCTTTTCTGCTACCTCCTTTGAGACCATAGTGGTCTCCTCCTCTTTACTTATCTGCTTGACACAGAGGTTTGTTGCCTTTATTATGCCGCCCCACCCCACCCCACCCCGGTCATCTCCCCTGCCAGATAATTCTTCAGGCATTCACCCAGCTTAGTAAAATCAACTTTTTGAAATCCAGGACTCTTGCCATTGTGTGGTTGGGTTGAATGCCACAGCTGTACGTATGTTGCGCCATACTGTACGATCATCACGGTCTCCACATGTCTTCCCACCCTGATATCAGCAGGACTGTCCCTCTTCGTAACCACCAGGTCTAGTATTGCCCTATCACGAGTCAGTTCACTGACTAGTTGCCTGAGGAACACCCTCTGCAGTGAGTCCAGGATGTCCCTGTTTCTAGCTGAAGCTGCAGCAGGGAGACTCCATTCTGCATCTGGCAGACTGAAGTCCCCACCAGCAACACTGCCTCCTTTTCTGCCATTTTGCCAATTGTTTCTAACATTTCTTTGTCTAATTCCTCCCCCTGTGCCGGAGGCCTGGTAGGTCACACCTGTCCGAATAGTGGTTCTGTTTTCTGACTAGAGTGTGACCCACAGCACCTCTGGCCCCACCCCGTATGCCCACCCCCACTGAATTCCCTGTATTTCTGTTGCTTTTATGCTTTCCTTCACATAAAGCACCGCTCCCCCTCCTTTCCTTCCTACCCTGTCCCTTTTCACCATCACATGGCCTGATTTCACCATGTCCCAGTCATGGTTATCAGTGCACCATGACTCAGTAATGGTCACAATATCCAGGTCAGCCTCCGCCATGATGGCCTCTAGATCTGGGATCTTATTTCCCAGACATCTAGCATTAGCACACACTGCCTTCCAGATTTTGTTAGCTCTTTTCTTATCACTTCCCCGTTTTTCCTTACATTACCACTTTCTCTCTCTTCTCTTCTGAGTGTTTCCTCCTCCCCTTCCTGCTTTTCTAACCCCCTCCCTCCTTGATTAACTTGCACCATGATGAGACTCTCACCCCTTGGGATCTCCCTACATTCTATCTCAGCCTGTGTGTATGTGTGTGTGGGGGGTTCTGCCTCCTCTTATTCCTCCACCCCCAATGTTTAAACCATCCACTGAGAACTGTGGATCCCCTCCTGGATGGTTGCAGGCCATCACCTCTGTAAAGGCTCTGATCCTCCCAGGTGGGCCCACAATCCCCATTGCAGCTGTACCCCTACCCTCTGCATCATTCCTTAAAATCATGAGTTGAAGGCCTTAGTGCGACGCTTCCTCTCCTTTCCCCTATCATAGACAGGCGGCACCTCTGTAAAAGCTATAGAGTGCGCTACCTCCCTAAGAATCCTTCCTAGTTCACTAAATTCCCCTGCACTGTTCCTACCCTGACCCTAGCCAGGTTATTTGTACCTAGGTGGACAATGATATCCAGCTGTCCCACCCTCCCTATGGTCCTAGCTATCCATAGGCTAAACTTCCCATCCCTCAGAGCCGTGAAGACGGACAGGCACTTGACCTTCCTCTCTGCCCACTTTCCCATTCTCAACTCTATCCCTCTGATAACAGAGTCCCCCACCAGAAGTTGCTTCCTCCTTCTCTGGGTTCCTCCTCCACCCACCTTGGGGCCTCCACGGTAGTCCTGCTCTGCCATGATGGCATAGGAATTCTGTGGTGGTACCGGTTGTGGTTGAGGAATGTGCCAGCAACCCCCACTCCTCCAACCTCCCCGGATCCCACCACCCTTCTTCCCTCCTCGAGACCACCATGGTCCAGCCACTCCTCCTAACTGGCATCCTCTGAGGTAATGGTGTTGGACTTGGTGGCCCCTGGGTAGGAGAACCGGTCACCCTACTCCTAGTCAATGCAGCCCTGAGTCTAGTAACCTCCTCCTCACTCGCAATCAATGCAGTCTCAAGTCTAGAGACCTTCGCCAACCCAAAGAGGCGCATGTAGATGGAGCAGCACCACAGTCTCCATAAGGTCTCCCTGAGGACTGCCACCCCACAACCACTGCACTGTACTGTACCACTCCTCACATTCCCTATTCCTGCTCTCCCCAACTATCTTTCGGATGAACGTTAAACTGAGGTCCAGTCTGCCAGTTCTGGTGGTTGTTCAGGTGGACGTTAAAGATCCCATGGCACTTCTCAGAAAGAATAGAGGAATTTCCTCAGTGTCCTGGCCAAATTTCCCCCATTCACTAAAAATACCTCCAACAACTTAATCTGGTTGAATTTCATCTGGTTACCATCTGTATCTTCCCCCTCCCCTGGGGCAAGGCTGAAAATAGGCAGAACTGTCGAGCCCTCCTTTCCCAGTCAACAAAAACTAACTTCCTGACCTCTTTTCCCAGAACTCAGTAAGGCTAATTTGTATGCAGTTCAGTTACTAAAGTACAATGCGGAACCCTGTAATTACACTAACAGCCACTCACATGTACACAGCCCTTTTCCCAGAACCAAGTAAAGCTCATCTGTATGCAGTTCAGTTACTTAAAGTACAATACAGAACCTTGTAATTACACTAACCTAGGAATGTCCCATATACAGGTATACTATACTACACTCACTCACTCACAGATACACAATCACTGCACAGATACAGGTGTGCTATACACAACAATCACATCATTTAATCTTTGTTTCTTTGTCTTTTTTTTGTGTGTACAGATAAGGCAATACCCTCCTACCTAGATGTCAGCCTAGCATCTAGCCCCCCAGACACAAGTCCTCCAACACACTTCTATCTACAAACTCCCTAACAACACAGCTGTACCTGGGGGTTCCGACAAGCAGGGTTCTTGGCTGTTGGCTGTCTCCTTGGCCGACTCCGAGCAGATTCCAGTCAATGTCCTTCGCATTCATTCTTAATACAAGGACTGCTAGGGTACATGCCTTTTCAAGGGCTGAACATCGGTTAAGTCCTGAGGACGATGGTGGATGGGGCTAACCACCATTCCCCAAAGTGGTCCCAGGCAAAAGAGAGCAGAGATTCAGCGATCCAAGGGGACGGAGTCACGTAAGGCAGGGGACTCTTTCTGACCCCACCAGCAGCAAATCAGCACTAAACACTGGCACACGGGATTGCTCCAGTAAGTATGAAAACTATAGTGGGGCAGAAAACTGCATGCCCAGAATGGCCATGGCTATCACAAATACTTTGCAATACTGATAAATTCTGGTGATACACCTAAACATCCTGGGAAGGCAGTTTTCTGCTAAAAAAAGGGGAGGGGTGGATAAAATTTGCTGGAGCAGATGAACAACAAATGTTTTCAAAAGCTGGTCCCAAATCTTGGTACTTGGGCTGTCACGTGTGGTAATACCTGAAACCAACAAACTACGTTTCATCACCATCATTTTTGCAGTTTACGGTTTCACCATGCATAATTACAGGGAAGATGATAACTTGACACCTGCCATTTAACTGCCATCCTCCCTATATACCTTTACTATGAATGCAACAAACTTATTCAATATGTCGCTTGTAACAGGTTTAGTCCCCTTCCTCTGGAAAACAGCCCACATACTGCCACTGTTCAAATCCAGTGACCCATGTGACCTAAACAACTACAGACCTATTTCCATACTGCCTGTCCTATATAAACATATGGAGAAACTAGTCAACACTCAACTAAGGGACTATCTCAAATACTCAAACCTATTTAACCCACTGCAATCTGGATTCAGGCAAAATCACAGCACAATATCTGCTCTGGCAAAAGTGACAAACAACTGGTTAACCTCACTAGACCACAAACACCTAACCGGAGCCATCTTTCTTGACCTAAGCAAAGCCTTTGAGACAGTAGACCATAACCTTCTGTTAATCAAACATAAAAAACATGGCCTAAATAGCCCCACTGTAAACTGGTTCGCTAGTTATCTTTCAGGAAGACTTTAACGCACCAAAGCTGATGGGCTCCTATCCTTCCTTCTATCTCTCGTGAGAGGTGTCCCTCAGGGATCTATATTAGGCCCCCCTCCTTTTCTCGGTCTACATTAACTCCCCAAAGAACACTAAGCCAAACTACATTTCTCTACCTATCAAAACCTTACCTATCAGACATTCGCATCGAATTGCAATCTGACTTCAATCAGCTACAATTCAACCTGTTGAGATCTAAACTCTTGCTAAACGCAAAAAAACAATGTTTTTCTTACCCACAAACTCATCAACCTCGTTACTAAAGAGGGACCTGGGGGTGGTGGTGGATGTCAAGATGAACAACTCGGAGACTTGTAGGAGGGCAGCAGCCAAGGCCAACAGGATGCTGGGATGCATCGCTAGGGGGATCACCTCCAGAAGGAGGGAAGTGATACTCTCTCTGTATAACTGCTTGGTGAGGCCACACCTCTAGTACTGTGTGCAGTTTTGGAGGCCACACTTAAAGAGGGACATTAAACTCCTGAAGAGGGTCCAGAGGAGGGCAACCAAAATGATTTGGGGCTTGGGGGACAGGACCTATGGGGAGAGGCTCGAAGAGCTAAATATGTATACACTGGAAGAGAGAAGGGACCGGGGGGACATGATATAGGTCTTCAGGTACATGAAGGGGGTAAATAGGGGAGGAGCAGTCAGGGCTCTCTGAAGGAAGGAGGGGGGCATCTAGAGGGCATGGGTGGAAGCTGGAGGGGGGAAGATCCAGGGGAGAAAGGAGAAGGTGCTACTTCACTGAGAGGGTGGTGGAGCCATGGAATGCGCTGCCCAGAGGGCTGGTGGAGGGGTTCAAGAGAGGGTGGGACAGGTACATGGGAAGGGTTCTGGAAGCAAAATCCAGTGCAGCAAGAATATCCGGAACTGGGATGGGAGAAGCCAGAGAAGGCGAGGGGGGCAGCAAGGTCAGCTCCCAGGGTGGGGGCTGACCAAACGAGCAGACACGAAAGACTGTTAGGCCTATTCTGCTGGCATTTTAGTATGTTAGTAAAGCTTGGCCCTGCCATACCCATCACAACCCTTTTAGGGGATTCATTAGAGGTAGTGGACAAATTCAAATACCTAGGAATCTGTCTAGGTAACAAACTATCCTTTGTCGATCACACTGAAGCCCTCGCTATCAAGTTAAAAAAAATTTTCTGTAAGTAGTTTTGTACGTTTTTTTGCTTTGCTCCCCAACCCTGTGCATCCCAGCGTCGTGCGCATGTGTGGAGGCACGCGCATCATGCACTACAGGATGCCCCACTCTACCTGCTGCACTATTAACTGCTCTTCGCCTCGTCCACGGACCTCCATCCAGTGACGGCAGGACTAAGGGCAGGCGACTTCCCCAAGAGATGAGAATCACTGCTCAATCCTGCTCCCACCCTCCCTGGCACCCTGATGACCAGAGATTGTTCCCGAATCCAGGTCGCACGTGTAGTGCAAGGTAAGGCATCCAGTGCCTCAGACCCGCCGGGCCGGCATGAAGTTAAAAATTAGACTAGGCTTCTTCTATAGCAACAAATCACTTTTCCCCAGTGATGTTAGGAAGAGGTTAGTTCAAGCCACCTTTCTCCCTCTTCTTGATTATGCTGATATTATCTACAGTTGCTGTACAGTGTCTAATCTACACAAACTGGATATTATATTACACCATGCCATTCGCTTTATGATAAATGCCACATCTAGAACCCACCACTGTGCCCTATATTCTGCAGTGGGCTGGTCGTCTCTTTCCACTAAGAGGATGATCCATAGTTGTACCTGGGGATATAAAATGCTGTTGAACAAACTCCCCACATATATTTCGTCCCTATTCCACCATCCATATAGCTGTTAATCGCTCAGGAAAAATTCTACTATTCTTCTAGATGTACCAAAGTTTCGCACCCACTCTGGCAAAGCCACCATCAGCTACGCTATTCCCTCTGTCTGGAATAAACTGTAATCCTCCCTCAACCTTTCTGAACTGGTCTCCCTCAACATTCTCAAGCCTTTGATCAACAACTCCCTCAAGGAAGTCTGTCATTGTCACACTAGTTAGCATGTCATTAAACAAAATGTAAGTAATAAGCCACGACAGGGTGTGCATTAACAGATTTTAATGCATGCCCCAGGGACGTGCTAAGGCACGAGGCCGAATGCTAAGTGTCCTTACACCTCTGTGAAGTGCATTAAAATCCTTTAATCCACACCCTGGAGTGGCTTATCACACTTATAAAATGGGCCACCGTCATAAAAGAATTAGTTTGATAGAATTACTCTGATAAGGATTAAAACTTATTTACTATTTTCAAAAGAGTGTAGAACACATTACTTCTAAAACATCTGAAAAAAGTAGTCCCTATTTATGCATAAAATAGCATATCTCAGGAACAGGTTAACTAGCACAGTACTTTGCAGTAAAAGTATTTACTAGTAGAATTGTTGAAAATATTCTCTCTGTAACATGTAAATTATCATATAAATGCACTGTAACATCTGTAAATTTGTAAAACATAAGCAGTGTTTAAAACTTAATTTTCATTACACTGTACTTATATAGTTCATTGAACGCAACCTTCTCTTTTTTTGTTTTTTACGTATGTGTTGTCGTCTAGTACATCAAAAGGAAAACTGCTATAGGATTGAGGTGAAAGGTTAGTATGAAAAAAAAAAAAAACTTTAAACCTGCCAGGTTGCCTTTTTTTTTTGGGACATTTTGCCCAAAAAAAAAAAAAAAAAACTATATATGATTCCAATGTACCTGCTTTTATAAACATCTGCAATGTATTTATTTATTTAGTTTTTGTTTACCGGGTAGGTACACTAGCCAACAAGACTATTTTCAGGCACGACCCGGGAGGATACAGAGACAAACTTCAGGAGAAACATTTTTGTACATAATACAAGTAACATGTAAGTGTTTGAGTAATTAACAGCGGTAAAAAAAATGACAAGACAATACATCATTTAGGTTTATATTTGAGCAGTTTGGGTCTGCCTCAGGCTATGTAACTGTGTTTTCCCACCTTTTCCCTTTGTTTATAAAGTATTACTGTACTGCCTACTTTCTTCATCCTGTTTTTTTTCTGTTTTTCCCCACATTCAAGACAAACAGGTTGCTCACCTGTAACAGTAGTTCTAGGAGTGGTATATGTTGTTCATTCACACTTGTTGGCATGTCCCTTTCCCCTTTAAATTTTGCCAGAAGGTCTAAAAGCGGGCTCCTCCCACCCACCCGGGTGGTATAACCCTCGGCTCCGCCCCATGACGCCAGATCTTAGCCTGCTGGAAGTCAGGTTGTGAGTCGCAGCCAGGGAGGTCGGGTGGTTCACTGTGGATAAACAACATATACCACTCCTAGAACTACTGTTACAGCTGAGTAACCTGTTTTTCTGGGGATGTGGATATGTTGTTCTTATGCACACTTGTTGGCAGACTCCTAGCAGTTCTCCGTGAGGAGGAAGGCAAGGCACACAACCCCCTACTTAGGGAACACAGACTGGAGAACTGAGACCCCAAAACCAGCATCCCGGCGTGACTCAAGGTCGATGTCGTAATGGGTGATGAAGGTGTTTGCTGTCTTCCAGGTAGCAGCCCTGCAGATTTCCTGGATAGGGGTGTCCCTGGAAGCAGCCACCAACGCAGCGGTGTGGCAGGTAGAATGAGCTCTTATCCCTGCCCGCTAACCTATAGCAGAGATCAATGCATGATGTAATCCATCTGCCAATCGTCAGCTTTGCTGCAGGCCTGCCAGGTGTGGCTTCAGCGTAGGTGACAAACAGCTGGCGAACCTCTCCCCAAACTTCTGCCGTTCTGTCCTTATAGTAGGAGACAGCACATCTCAGGTCCAGAGTACGGAGCCTGTGCTCAGCATCCGAGGTGTAGTTCAGGTAGAACGCAGGCAGAGTCAACACCTAATTAAGGTGAAACTCTGACACTACCTTCGGGAGAGTATGCAGGACAGAGAATACAGGATGGGTAGCCATGCAGAACCAGTGTGTTTTGCCACAGAGGGGTCTGATTCCTTGTGACCTCGAGAGCAAAGCTCGAGAGGTCCTTGGGAATCAGACCCTGAGGTGGCAGAACACACTGTTCTGCACTGGGTTAACCATCCTGTATTTTTTATAGTATATAGTGCCCCACAAATTATTTTTAAAATATTTTTAGGCATTTACATTATGGATAAAGAAATTGATGGCTCCACTCACTAGGAGACATAGTTGGGTGGTTGCTAGGGACTGGGCTTCCCTAACGTTGCAGCATATATGCCCATTGGTTGGCGCTCTGCTGTAGACGGGATTTACAATAAAAAAAAAAAAAAAACATGGTGTCGGAAACTCTCACTAAGCGAGAGCAGAAACAAACACTGTGGCGAAAACCTAAGTTACCGTTTCATATCTGGCTGATCCTCTAGTCTGCGTAATGGCAAAAAATCTGTTCCCCTTTCAGAAAACCGCTGCTGCAATGAACGTGTACCAGTAAGTGATGTTGACGCACTTGCGGTTTTCTGTGTATGCTTTGAAACCCTGGCTTGCGCTATCAATTTTAAATGAATGGAATGCTGTTCTGCATGTACGGTCAGAACAGCATTCCATTCATTTAAGTGTGTGTGGATGTTTCTGTAAGCGTTTTTGTAAGGCTGGATTTCGGGTGGGAACAACGTTCCACCATATATTATAACCTTGTCCCTGTGGAAGACCAGATAAGGAGACTCCACCGAAAGTGCCTGGAGCTCCCCAGTCCTTCTGGTGGACATGAGAGCCACCAGGAAGACCGTCTTCCACAACAAGTGTGACATCACACACTTGTGCACTGGATCGAATGGTTTGCCCATGAGCTTTGCCAAAACCAGCAGTAAATCCCACAGAGGTGGAGGTTCACGCACCGGAGGAGATATAGGAGTGAGGCTTTTGAAAAAGCGCCAGACCACCTTCTCTTGTGTCGCCGTCTGCTGACTGGCCCGCCCCCAGTAAGCAGAGATGGCTGCCAGGTGCACTTTAAGGGTTGAAGACCGAAGACCCCTTTTGAACAGAGACCATAGGTAGTCTAAAATCTACACAAACTGGATGTTCTATATAAAATGCTCACCACAGGACAGGACAAAGGGTCCAGGCCCTTGCCCTGGCACCAAATGGAAAACCTTTTCCATTTGAAGGCGTAGCACTTTCTGGGCGACTCCTTTCTGGATGCTTCCACTACTGTGAGTACGTCCTCAGAGAGACCCAAAGCCTGGAACTCTAGCCACGCAGGTACCAGGCTGTCAGGCGCAGAGACTGAAGGTCCACATGGAATATCTTCCCCTAACTGACTGATATCAGGTCTGGGCATACTGGAAGTCGGCTCGCCTCAGGAGCCTGTTGCTGAGGCTGAGGAGATCTAGATACCAGAACTGGCAGGACCAGTCTGGGGCTACCAGGATCACCTACGCCTTGTCCCTCCTCGCCTTGTGAAGCACCCTGTGGATCAAGGGAAATGGAGGGAAGGCGTAGAAGAGGCCTGGGGTCGACGGCCTCAAGAAGGCATCCCCCAGCCTCAGCTTGGTGTTTTCCTTGGAGGCAAACAGGTCCACCATCGGTTTGCCCCAGTGGGAGAACAGGCTGTAAGCTACCTCTGGATGTAGAGACCACTCGTGGGATGTCTCACCTATGCGGCTGAGAGCATCCGCCAGATGATTTGAGGCTCCTGCCACATGGATGGCTAGGAGATCCTCCTCCAGTCAGCTCACAAGTGCCCAGATGCAGAGCATTTCTCTGCACAACAGCCGGGAGTGCATGATGAGGTAGTACATGGTCATGGTATTGTCCGTCTGGACTTGAACCACTTGACCCCGAAGCTGATGAGCGAATGCTGACAGCGCCAGTCTGACCGCTCTGAGCTCCAACAGGTTGATATGGTTAACGGGATTCTTTAGGGGTCCAGAACCCATGGGCCCTGCTGTTCCCCATGTGGGCTCCCCAGCCCGTGAGAGGCGCACTGGTCGTGAAGAAGACATTCGGCTTGGGGCGGACAAATGGGATCCCTTCCTACAACCATTCTAGGACGGTCCACCACTGAAGAGCGTCCCACATCTTCTGGGTCACAGTGATCAGCTGGTCGAAATGACCTAAGCGCTGAGTCCATTGGGCAGCCATCTCCCACTGAAGGGGGCGCATATGCTACTGGGTCAAACAGACCATGGTGGAGACCGCCATGTAGCCCAGAAGGCGAAGAATGACCTGGGCAGGGCGCAAGTGCCCAACCAGAGATGATTGGGCAAAGGAGAAGAGAACCTCCGCCCTGTCCGCCAGGAGCCGAGCTCTGCCCTGATGAAGCATATCACCTGAGAAGGCACGAGCTCCGACATGGTCTTATTGATCAGGAGGCCAAGCTGAGAGCAGGTCTAGAGGGCCAGGTCCCTGGACCTCTCCACCGCTTGCTGGGTGGAACCTGTCAAGAGGCAATCATTGAGGTAGGGGTACACTCTGACCTCTCGACACCTGAGATGGGCTGCCACCACTGCAATGCATTTGGTAAAGACCCTTGGGGCCGATGACAGGCCAAATGGCATGGCTCAGAACTCGTATAGGGTTCCCTCTGCTCTAAAGTGGAGGAACCACTGGTGTGATGGACGGATCTGGACGTGAAAGAACACATCCTGGGGATCAAGTGAGCAGAACCGCATGTTTTGCTCCAGGGATGGTATGATCTGGGACAGAGTTATCATCCTGAAGGTGCGTGGCCTGAGATACTGAATCAGGTCGTGCAGATCTAGAATGGGGCACCAGCCCCCCGTCCACTTTGGGACCAGGAAGTACCTGGAAACGAACCCTGGGTTGACTGGAGGATCTGCCCCTCGAGGAGGAGCAGGGCTATGTCGTCTCTCAGAGCCGAACGAGTGTGGGCTGATTCTCTGTCCTCCCTTGGGGCGCGGGCTCGGCTGGGAGGGTACTGCTCGACTTCCAGAGGCAGACCCTGGCCGACCACTTCTTAGACCCACCTGTCAATGGTAACAGCGGACCAGGCAGAAAGAAAGTGGCAGAGCCGGCCCTCCACAGCAGGACCCAGAACTGACGTGATGGAGATAGGGGTGGCAACCCCATCCCGTCACTGAGCAGGCCTGCAGGAAGAGGGTCCAGGGCCTGAACCCCGACCTCCCTGTCTGCAGGCCGGTGGAGGCCCGGATTTGGGCCGAGGACACCAAGCCTGTGCCTGCTGTTGCTGTCCGCCATGAAAGGAGGGCTGCTGTGCCAGAGGAGCAGGGTGCTGAAAAGGCTTTTTCTGCTGCTTCTTGGCGCCAGGGGCGCTTTGAGCAGAAGTGGCTGAGTCCAAGGTGGCACTGGACTGCTCGATTTGCTGAAGGTGACCATCCACATCTGGGCCAAAGAGATCGGTACCCAGGAAAGAAGCATCAGTGAGTTTGTTCTGGGTGTCCGCCGTGAAGGTGGAAAGCCTCAGCCAAGCCCTGAGGCATGTGGCAACCGCGGCTGCCACCAAACGGGCGCAAGAGTTCCCAAGGTCCAAAGCAGTCTAAAGCTGCTGCTTGGCAATGGCACGGTCTTGGTCCCGGACCTGCTTGACCATAGTCTGAACGTCCGCGGTGAGATGTTGGAGAACTTCATCTAAGGAGCCCAACAGGACATGAGAGAAGTGCGCCATGATGATGGTCGAGCTCACCTGATGGAGTCCTAAACAGGAGGCTGCATAGACCTTGCTGGCCATGTGTTCCAGTTTTTTGGACTCCTTGTCAGGAGGTCTATCATTGTCAGCAGAACTGACTGTGCATCTGAACACTGAAGCCATCACCAACCCCTCGGCCAAGGGGTGTTCAGTGAACCCCGAGAGGGACCCAATGGGCACCACATACTTGTGGGCCATCCGGGCAGAATGCTGCCAGAGCTCCAGGGCTGGGCCAACAATGGCTTCAGTCACCAGAAAGGCTTCCATGGGTATATCCCCTCTTTTTTTTTTTTTTTTTAAACTTATTTTTTATACTCCCCCTGCCTCGCAGCACTCCCACTCTGCGGGAGACACCTATGGCCTTCTAGTTCCCACCTCTACCTGGAGCCTGGTGCAGTCCGCCGTCTCATGTAGCCATATGGATAGGTCCCCCAGGCAGCACGGGCCGAGCCACCCCAAGTCCTTCTTGTTGTCGTCGGGACGCTGGTACCAGGACAGGCAGGGGCACTGGAGATCAGGGCCTGGTGCTCCATCTACCGGGAGCATTTGCAGGGTGATATCTCCCTTTTTCTTGTGGGAGTGGTGCGTGCCCCAATGTCAAGGCTTCGCCGCCGTCAACCACTCCCAACCCCCTCTGTGCACTCATGCGCTTGCTGTGCCACCGGCTTCCACCAGAGGCCAGTCAGGCGCCGAGTGTGTGTCCCTCTCCCTCCCGGGAAAGGAGAGCTGTCCTCCGGATGCGCAATCCTTTCCCTCCCCTGCTGACCCCGGCGCCCAGGCTCGTTCCCGTTCCCGAACCCGGGTCGCCGGTGTGGAGCGAGGTGTGGAGTCCAGCGCCAACCTCAGCGCCACCAGGCCGCCTATATCCCTCTTTTAAGAATATCTGTAAGAGAGTACTCCGCCCTTTTCTGGACAGGCTGCAGGGGCATCCCCGTGGACTCAGAGATAAGGCAGAGAATCCCTTGAAAAGATGAAGGGCCCTCTTCCGTTGACAGACTACTGACAGACTCATGGTCCCGCGGGTGAGAGTGTAAGTCGGTGTCTTCCGTATTCAAAGAATCCGGATAGATCGGTCAGCCACCAATGTCCCCTTCAACACACCTGGGGTGATCAGGCGTAAGGGTGACCAACAACCTACGTGGGAGTCCCAGAACCGTCACAGAATCCTTCATAGGAGCCCCTGACAAAGGCTGTTTAGGCGGCGGCTCCACCACAATCGGCAGAGAAACCAGTTTTGGTCAAACCTGAGCGGGTTTGGCCGGCTCCACAGGTGGAGGAACCGATATGACCAGTTCCAAAGGAGTTAGCTTCGGCCGAGGAGGCGAAAGCCAAGTAATGGCCAGAGCAGAAACCGTGGCCAGCTTCTGTCTGGACAGAGACAGCTGTTGTTACACATCAACCGTAGCATCGCTGGAGTTTCCACTCAAGCCTCCTCATCTGAGGAGGACGAGGATGAACAATGGAGACGCCTCTTTTTAGAGCACTTATGCACCTTCCTCGGCCTGTCGGTCGAGGGGTCCAAGATGTCAACCTTGATCGGACTGGCTGATTCAGTCGCTCGGAAGACACCGGGGGAACCAGTGATTTACATGGATTAGGGACAGGTTCCTCAATGGGATTCCCAGCTGGCTGGATCTCCTCATCAGGAAGAGGCAGGACCGGAGTCCTTGTCAAAGAGCTGTCGGCCTCGTCGGCCGACAATGGGTCAACAGGATCGAGAATGATCTCAACCTCGTCGACTGAGACCTCGGTCAACTGGCCAAATGGCAGGACCGAGAAGCCAGCAGCCAAGGAAGCAATTCCGACAGAAGTCGATACTGCCGACTCCGGGACCAAGATCGCTCACGATCCCAAGAGCATCTTCGCCGAGACAAAGAAGAGTTCAGATCCTTTTCCCTTTTATGGGACCGAGGGGAATGCGAGCCTGTAGGTCCCTCCTCTTTAGTGGGGAGGGATTGACACAGCTCTCAGAAGGAACCCGAAAATGTGGAGCCCAGGTTGAGGGGAACAAAAATCGACCGAGAAGAGGACTGCGTGGCCAGCGCCACTTCTTCTTCGAAGGCCTGGATGTGTTCCAGCTGCTCGGCAGACCCTGCAGCCGTGAAGACCGCCCACCAGGCCACTTTGTATTTCACTAGACAATTTCATTTCTTGGGCCTGCCCAACTTAAGGCGTGCGACACAACTATCGAGGACGTTCAGGTGGAACACGAGACACATCTTCCAACTTGGGTGTCATGGCCACACCCAGGCAGTAGATGCGCAAGCGGTATGGATCGGTGTAACATTTTTGGCCGCATAAGCACTGGTGAAATCCAGGGAAGATTTATCTTCAATGACCCAATAACAAAGAGTACAGTCGCTAGCTCGAATAAGTCTAAGTTTCGGAAGAACCAAAGATTTTGAAGCCAGGGCCTCACAGAAAGCGGAGCAAAGAGGAGGCAACCTGAATCTTCCAGCGGAAAGGAAGATCTGGCGTCATGGGACGGAGCCGAGGGTTATACCCCCGGTGGGTGGGAGGAGACAGCTTGAAGACCTTCCAGCAAGGTTTAAAGGGGAAAGGGGCATGCCAACAAGTGTGGATAAGAACGACATATCCACATCCCTAGAAATAGAATGTTTATCATGGAATATTTACTATGGAATACGGGGATTCAAAATTCTGCTCAGTTCCACTGGTAGAATGTTGCTCTCCCAACATACTGCACGCACAGACAACAAAGGCCTGTTTTAGAGCCACAAACTCAATTATCCCACTGCCAGGGCAGGCACAAGAGATTCCCTGATGAGCAGGTAAAGACAGAAGGGGGATTTTTCACTGTTAATAAAGAAACCGTTGCAATGAAAACTATAAGCAATACTTAATGTTTCTAATCTGTTTATGTGTGCAAGGAAAGTGTGATGACCAAGGAAACAACATTTTAATTAAGTTGTTTTATTTAAGGTAGTTTTATTTTAAGGGCCCAGGTGAAAGGTTTTTACAGTGTAAAGGTAGCAGCATGTTTTTGATGGAAGATCAGTTCTGGTTGCAGGGGGATTGATGGAAGATAGTTCTGGCTGCAGGAGGACTGATTTGCTCATTATGTGACGTGGTTTAGGACCAGGGTGACTGTGTGTATAGAGATTTAAGGTACAGTCACCTGATGTCTCTTGGTCAATGAGATTTCTAGATTTTTTTCTTGCCATTTTATAAGATAACCTTACCCAGCAAATAACACTTCTGATCCCTCAACTGGTTATTAGAATTGTTACAGTTATTTTAATGCTATTCTGTTCCATATATGTCATTTCTCCTAATTGTATATTGTGTCGCTTTAATTGTATATAAGTACCTTCCTGTATCATGCTTTATCCACCTATATATTGCCTCGTACCTTGTTGTATTATAGTGTCCTAACAGGACCTCCTTGTAAATGAGCTTGCTCAATGGAGTCTTCCTGGTGAAATGAACTTGAAAGGATGCATTTTTGTACTGCTACCTCGGATTCCTTACTGTTTTCTTTCAACAGCCAACCACTACAAATTCAGGTTGTGTGCTGTATAAGCTATTCAAATAAGAAAGACTTACTGGGGGAATCGCTACAAGATCAGCTAAGTAACTTAGTATGAAAATGAATTAAAAAAAAAAAAATAAGGATTCATTTTCCCTTTGGAATTTTACTCTTGTTTCAACACTTGTTCAATGACTTTCACAGAAATAGTAATAACAAAAGCAGCAGAGGTGTACCCACAAACAAAAATGAAGAGGTATCTCAGGAGCAACTACAGGAATAGAAAGGTGGGGTTGAGACAGTCTCATACTAATTCAGAAGGTTGGTGTGACCTATACCCCACCCCAACACGGCTGCACCCATGAGCAGTAGCCCCCACCCCACCCCAGAAAAGCAGACCCTGTCTGATCTCTAATACTGACAGCATACAGGGTATACTTGGCTTCACCTTAGGACACTTAGCTGGCCAACAAGGTCAAGTTATCTCATAATAAATGCCCATGTCCTCTTATCTTACTATCTAATAATTCAAAGGATTTATCCGAATGTGTTCTGCAATAATTATACAACTAGTAGCAGAATTCATCAAACATTCTCTCAGTAACAATATTAAAAGCAAATAACAGGATTTGAAAATTACATTTCGTATTATCTAAAGCAATTGCATTTTTAAATGTGGTTGAACACAACTTCAGTACCTCCAATCCATCTTCTCCACAAGGAAAGCACAGATAAGAAAGCCGGTTCGATTAAAACCATGCGTACAGTGGACTCCTAAAAATAAAACAGGCCGTTAATGTAATCACCCATGTAATTGGGAAGCACACAACAAAATACAAGTGATGCTACTATTCCACTGTAAGAAATCATTATTATTTTATACACAGATGGCATGTTAACTACAGTGTAGTTGTTGACTCTCCATAGCAGGAGAGAGAGAGCGAGAGAGGGACAAGATAACAGTTTTATAACCCTGCTAACCCACCTACCCTATAATAAAAAAACGGAATGTCACTGAAATGTGTGAACTCAGTATGTTAATGAACACAATGGGACCTATTTTCAAAAGATTTTTGCCACAAGCACAGGAGGAAAACTTGTTTTGAAAAATGCAGCCCGGATATATGCCAAATAATCAGATCCTATTCTGTGTGTTTGTAATTTAAATTTGAAATTATTTTTCCAAACCACAAGTTTATGCTGCATATCTATAAATATTCTTATGTAGTACTTTAAGTCATTTCATGCATGTTTCATGTTTCTATGCAAACTATTTCTTCATAAATTTAACATTTAGCTATTTTACAAATTATAACTAGAATACTGATTGGAAAAGTTTAGTTACTTACCATAACAGTAGATGTTCAAAAGCATCTCCTCCACTGAGTCACATCTTTGGAACCGTTAAGCCACCGGTGTCAGGACCACTCAAACTGGGGCCATCCATGTTGATACCACGTATAAAATGTGGGCAGCCCATCCCCTCCTCTTGTCAGTTTCCTGCCTGACACAGGCTTAGAAGAGATCATAGCAGCAGTGACTGGGAGACCAGAATTAGAAACAGGCACATGGGAGAGGTAACAATCTTGAAGAAAGAAGCCAAAGTGTGGGGTACATGAGAAGTACCCATAGTGCCACAGCAAACGGGACAGCCAGCAAATGCTACCCAGAATGCATAAGGGTGAAGGTGGGTGGGTGAGCTGTCGCTCAATTAAAATGATTCTGTTGAAGATCTTCGGTTACAGTAAGTAACTGAACTATCACCTTGAAGGACATTTCTCTCCACTGAGCCACACATTTCGAACTACAGCCAAACCCTGTTTATCCGACTAGCTTGGGGGACATCCGATTTGGATAAACGGGAGTGACGGTTTCCGATATTGACTGTACACTTAGTAACTCCTGCATATCATAGGTAACACTCTACAAAACACGGACACCACTTTATACAGTTAATCATTCAATCTTTGTTTTAACTTTAAAATGTAAACTATAATGTAACTTAATATTTCAAAAAAAATATCAGAAGTTAATTTAGAAAAGAAGTGCAGTGCAGCTACTGTAATGCTCTACAGTCTATCTACAGTTTGCCATAGTAGTCCTTTAAAGATGTTTGCTTCATGCAATCAGATTTCTTTCTGATCGCACGCTGTCATAGTTGACTAAGGAGCATTACTTGCACGGGATCAAAGTCAGACTGACTTTCAGTATAAACAATACACTTGTCGAATAAGTCGACTGCTTAAACGTGTTTGGGCTCTACTGGTGGCAGATCTTCAACTTCACTCTCGGTGTCAGATTCACATTCAGGCTGCTCTGGCTTGGTTATGAGCTCCACAATTCCATCACTGGACCGAAGCTCATGCCCCTGCTTGTCCTGATCGTACTGCAACCATTGCTGCAGTTCTTCCTCGGATGGTGCACGTAAGTGAAGCAGACAGTTGTGTGAGCTCAGTGGAGGCGACACTCTCAGGGAGGTCAATGGGACCTGGAAGGTCAGACTGTTGCAATTCTTGGCGTGAAGTCTGAATTCCAGATTTTGGCCAGGACTTTTGAATAGATTCTGGATGTACGCTGTCCCATGCCTCTGCGGACATATACACAGTGTCTTTCAAATTGATGCCTCTGATGATTTGTGACAACGTTGTTGCTGCACTGTCCTCTACAAAAACTCTTTATAGTATATGGTTACCCTTTGTCATGTATAAAAATCAGCCTGCTCAAAATACTTGTTAAGCACATTCTAAAGTGTTGCTATGCACAGTTCAAAGATCATACAATTTTACATTTCTCATTTATTCTACACCTAGCTGCTTACTAACCACCCAGTGCCCAAAGTCATATATTTTACCTTTCAAAAGTCCGGAAATTTGATTATAATATGTCAGTAGAACAAAGAAATGGCAAGATTTTTTGTTTTTACTTCAGTTGGGGGTCTGTCACTCTGGTATAAAAAACCATATACTATAAAAAAATAAAATATGGTCAACCATTGCTCAGAAGCTTTATTCGGGATTGAGATGACAGCATGGACCTCTCGGAGCTGTAGATGCTGTCATCTCAACCCCTCGATGGAAACACAGCCTTTTTGTGTATGGTTGCCCATACATTATTCTCCATGTAGTAACTTTTTTCAATAAGCACTTTAAAAGATTTCGAGCAACCCTTGATCACACGGTTGCAGCTTCAAAGTTGTATTCACTGGCAGAAAGTCACATCGGATTACCCCATCCCATGTCCTCACAGGAGGGATGTTGGGGTGAACTGGTGCATTGTCAACGAGCAACACAGTTTTGAGTGGTAGTCCCTTGGAACACAGGTACTGTTTGACTAGCGGCAGGACAAAACTATCCCCAAACCACCTGCTGAAAATGATTGCGTTCATCCAGGCACTGCGCTATGCCTCATAATGCACTGGCAGTGAGGCCATGTTAAGGTGCTTGAAACATCTTGGCATCTGAGACTTGCCTACGATAACAAGCTTTAGTTTGTGACCTGCGGCATTAATACAGGCAAGGACAGTCACATGGTCCTTTTGCTTCTTAAATCCTGAGGGATCTTTTTCGACCCCATGGGCTAGCGTACATTCTGGCAGTCCACTCCAATATAGCCCTGTTTCGTCTGCATTAAACAGGTGCTCTGGGACAAGCCCCTCTGCCTCTATAGTGTTCAGCAACTGTTTAGCTAACGGCTCAATTTCATCATCGGCTGCACTCAGGCGTTCATCACACAGCCGCAGCTAGCAGATGCCATGATGACGTTTGAAGGGTTCCAACCACCCCTTGCTTGCACAGAAAGCACCATTAATGCCAAGGTGCTGATGAAACTGGAGCGTCTTCTCCTTCAGTAGTGGGACAGAAATGGGGGGGGGCGCCTTTTTCACGCTCCTGGCGAAATCACAAATAAACTGCGGCATCCCTCAGAGCTCCTCTTTGCAGGAGTGCATGTTCGTTCTTTCCTCCGTACCAGCCGTGGTCTCCATACATCCAGTAAAGTTCCTGAGCTTATCTTTATCAGCACTGATGTCGCTAATAATGGACTTCCCAACACCAAACTCCTCGGCCAAGACAACCGCTCGCTCACCATTTTCATGTCTTTCAACAATTTTGATCTTCTGAGCAACGGTAAGTGTGGTACATTTCTGCTTTCTAGTTGGTTTGTCCATTGTTCTTTCAACAAGAGAATACAAAGAGAATACGAAAGCACAGTGATCAACAGGTATTTAAAGGACAAAGGCTAGCACCTGAACTTAATTATACAATGGCAAGAATATTTCCTGGACTCTGATTGGTCAATGTGTGTCTGAGACAGTGATGTTATTACACAATAACATCACTGTATTGATTTTTTGGATGATCCTTATCATCCACTTTTTTTTTTTTTTCAGAAACAAAGATACACTGCCTCACTAAAAATCTGCTAAAAACATTTTTATTTTTTTGTTTTCTATAACATCAAGCCATTGCATAATTGCAATAAGGCACTCCAAGGTGTGTGTTATCGTGTAATAACGTCACTCTTGGGGTGGTGGAAGCACTCGGCTTTGCCTCGTGCTTCAACCCACCCCAGGAGTGACGTTATTACACGATAACACACACCTTGTCGTGCCTTATTGCTTAATTAGCAGGTTCTGTTGCACCAATTGATACTAAACTGCCATCAGCTGTCAGCCGATTACAATACACTGCAGTTATTAACGACGCATCTACGGCTGTCAGTGGGGGACACAGACTAAGTCCAGTAAACAGGGAGGATCGGATAAACGAGGGTCAGATTATTGGGGTTTGACAGTATTCCAAAGCAGTACAAAAGGTTCCAGGCATGAGGAAGGTGTCAAGGACCCATGTGACCTGAAGACAGAAGACCTTGGAGGACCACAAGGCCAAATCTGGCATGTTGTCTGGAGACAGGATCCAGACTATAGTGTTTAGTGAAAGCATGAACAGAACTCCAAGTGGCAGCAGAACATATGTTAGCTGTGAAAACATGAAAACACACCATGAAAGTGGCCATGACACATGAGGAGTGGTCATGCTGATGAACAGAACCAGAAAGCTCATTCTCAGGCTTCCTGTGACAAAAAAACTATGATAGCAACCACCTGAAAAGGCACTGCTTAGAAACAGAGAAGCCCTACTTTCCAGAAAAGAAAGAAACAAAAAGTTGACAGGACTACATATAGTTCTTTGTGCAGTCCAAACGGAAGCATAATGCTCTATGGACATTCAAAGAATGTAGCAACACTTCACCTTTTTAGAGGGTGAAACAAAATAAACAGGAAGATGTATATTCTGATTCATCGTGAAATCAGAGACCACCTTCA
Source organism: Neoceratodus forsteri (assembly GCA_016271365.2). Taxonomy (NCBI): domain Eukaryota; kingdom Metazoa; phylum Chordata; order Ceratodontiformes; family Ceratodontidae; genus Neoceratodus; species Neoceratodus forsteri. Next base: position 1,367,989,727 of record CM057449.1, read on the forward strand.
GTAAGAAATGAGAATGTGCCCCCAGAGAAACCCGATCCAGGTGAAATATCAAGTGTGGATGCTCTGCCATGAGAGCCTGCAGCTCGGGAGCGATCAGAGCAGTGGTAATGGCTACCAAGAAAGAACAGTTATGTAAGAATTTACCATAACAGTAGATCTTTGAGGGGATCTCAGTCATTAGGTTACACTGTAGGAATCTTCACCACTGGTGACGTAGGATCCACACAGAAGATTTTCAGCAATACAACTGGGGCTGCCCACGTCACCAACCCTATAAAGGCGTGAGCAGCCCCACTCCCTTCTCAGTTCTCTCCCCCCACCCCGAGACAAAGGGAGCATAGCCCTATCCATGGGGAACCGAGGAGAGAGAGAGGGGTACCCAGGCCGATATGAAAGGCTGGATACACCAGACAGCCAGTTCCCAGACAAGAGCCCCAAGAAGGGGGATGGAGGGAGGGAAAGCAGACCTGATGACTGAGATCCCCTCAAAGACCTCCTGTAGCAGTTACAGGTGCCAACAGACAGTCTGGGAAGAGGGCTCACCATAAACTTAAGACAGGAGGCCCTGCAGCACAGCCCTGCCAAAACCTGCACAGGCTCTTGAGGCAATGTCAAGGCTGTACTGCTTGGAAAATGTATGGACAGCACTCCAGGTGGCAGCCACACAGATATCAGCAGCTGAGATCCCTCGGAAACAAGCCACAGAGGTGCCATGACTCTCATGGAGTAAGCCTTGACAGCTCCAAGCAATTCTTTGCCATACTTGTAGCAAAACACAACACAATTTGCCAATTATCTGGATAAATACTGTTTAGAAACAGAAGCACCCTCTCTACCTGGGGTGAAGGAAAGAAAAAATTACTCACCTTAGTAATGTTGTTTCTTCTAATGGAGTCTTGCTGTATTCTGACAAATTGCAGTGAGGTCCAACCTTCGAACTGCCCCGGAGATGAAAGTGTTAACTTTCCATGCCAGGCATGGAACACTGAGCTCGAGCTCGGTTGAGACTCTGTCTGTTGCTGTTTGAACTCAAACCGTCAGATCTTTATGAGCTATACCCACTGATTGTCCTGTGTGGAAGTTGTAAACCTACACTAGCCAACTGGCTACTAAATGTAATAAACACATTTTTTTGGTCCCAAAACAAAGACTCAAGTCAGGAAACCCAAAAAAATGAAACAAACACAACACCCACTCACCCAAAGTAAAGGGGTGATAAATAAAGGGCGGGGTACCCCTTGAGTGCCAACACTGCTATTGCCCACCCACATCCCAAAACAAAGGTTCTGAGAGGGGAGGCGGAGGTCAGAATACAGCAAGACTCCATTAGAAGAAACAACATTACTAAAGTAAGTAATTTTTTCTTCAAACAACATGAAGTCTTGCTGTATTCTGACAAATTGCAGACTACCAAGCAGTACCTCCATGGCGGAGGGACAGAACCTACCTAGGAAATAGGCTCTGGAGCACTGCTGTGCCAAACCGAGCATCACTCCTAGCCTGGATATCCAGAGAGTAATGCTTGGTAAAAGTGTGAACTGTTTTCCAGGTAGCTGCTTGACATATCTCTAAGATAGGAATATCCCTGGCAGCAGCCAGGGAAGCAGCTGTACCTCTGGTAGAGTGAGCCCTCAGGCCTGAGGTGGAGTCCTCCTAGTTTTTCATAGCAAAAACTGAATACAAGAGACAATCCACCTGGCAATAGATCTCTTAGTGGCAGGTTTTCCCTTACCAACCTCACCATAAGTGAGGAACAGTTGGAGGGAGTCAAACCTGTGACCCTTGGTACGCTCTATGTAGTAGCTAAGGGCCCTTTTCCCATCCAAACTGTGCAGCCTCCTCTCCCCAGAGGAGGAATGGTCAGTGAAGTAAACAGGAAGAGACATAGACTGGTTAAGGTGGAAGTCTGAGACCACCTTAGGTAAAAAATTCCTGTTAGTCCTGAGGACCACCTTATCTCTATGGAAAGAGATAAAATCAGGCTCCACTGACAGGGCTTGTAACTCGCTTATGCGCCTGGCAGAAGTGATGGCCACCAAGAAAACAGTTTTTCAAGTCAAGTACTTAAGCTCTGCTGAGGACAAATGCTCAAAAGGAGGTTGCATAAGCTGAGCAATGCAAACATTAAGGTCCCAAACAGGGGCAGGGTCCCTGAATGGAGGACTGGTATGAAGCAATCCCTTGAAAAATTTAGAAAATACAGGATGAGCTGAAAGGGAAGAAGGCTTACCTGCTGAAAGGAAAGCAGAGACAGCTGCCAGATGCACTCTTAGTGTAGCTGGTCTGAGTCCCAAGCTATTAAGGTGAACCATATAGTGAAGAACTGTGGGCAGGCCAGCAGACTCTGGAGAAATGTGCTTCCCAGAGCACCATATAAAGAATCTTTTCCATTTCGAGTTGTAAGTGTTTCTGGTGGAAGGCTTCCGAGAAGCCTTCAGGATATCCATAACACCTTGAGAGAGGTGCAAATCAGCAAACTCTAACTCTTCAAGAGCCAGGCCTTGAGATTGAGAGATCTGAGATTCGGATACCAAACCTTCCCCTAAGCACATGTTAACAGGTTGTAATTCCTGGGAAGAGACAGAGGAAGGTGGACTGCTAAGGACAAAAGGAGAGGGTACCAGGGCTGTCTGGCCCAGTCTGGAGCAATCAGAATCATCTTGCAGGGTTGAGACCTGATTTTGACTAACACCTTGAACAGGAGAGAGAAGGGCGGAAAAACATACAGGAACTTCCCTTCCCAATTGAGAACTAGGGCATCCAGGGGGACTGAGCCCAACACTGAGGGCCTGCAGCAAAAAAGGGGGAGTTGGTGATTGTCTGGGGCTGCAAAAAGATCCATCTGTGGGGTGCCCCATCTGGAGAAGATCACCTTCAAAACCAGGGGATCCAGGGACCATTCGTGATGGCCCTGAGATATCCTGCTGAGAGCATCTGCCAGGGACGTTGTCCTTAGCTGGAGGTGTACTGCTGTAAGAGAGGTGTTCAGGGAATAGGCCAGAGACCATAACTTCACTGCCTCTGTGCACAAGGCCGAGAACGAGTGCCCTTGCTTGCTGATATACCACATTGTGGTGGTATTGTCTGTCCTGATCTGAACTACTTTGTTCTGAACAGACTTGGAAAAAGCTTGAAGTGCTAGAAACACTGCTCTGAGTTCTAATAGATTGATGTGAAGCAGAGATTCCTGAGGAGACCACAACCCTTGGGTGGTCAGGTCTCCCAAGTGGGCACCCCACCCCAAGAGGGAGGCATCTGTAGTAAGGATTAGAGAGTGAGACTGAGTGACAAAAGGAACTCCCTGCCTTAGATTGTCCTGATCCTGCCACCACTGCAATGCCTGGATCAGGGTTCGAGTCACTGGAATCAGCTTGGTCAGAGGGTCCTTTATCTGAGACCAAAAGGCTCTCAAGTGGAACTGAATGTCCCTCATCTGAAATCTTGCTCCCTGCACCACTGCTGTAGAAGCAGCCATGTGCCCCAGGAGCTGTAGAAAATGCCTTGCTGGTCGAGACACCTGGAGGGTGAATGAAGAGGCCAGTGAAATAAGGGTCCTTGCCCTGTCCAGGGAAGGAAGGTTTTGCCTTTTACTGTATCTAGCTCTGCGCCTATGAAGGTGAAGAGCTGTACAGGCTCTCCTAGAACTGACTTTTGAAAGATTCAGAAGGAAACCTAGAGAAGTAAGCAGTTACTGAGTTATCTGTAGGTGTAACTTGACTTGGTCTGGGGACTGGCCTTCTATAAGCCAGTCGTCCAGGTATGGGAAGATGAAATCCTTTTCTTCTTAGGAAGGCAACTACTACTGCCAGGCATTTTGTGAACACCCTTGGAGCAGAGGTTAGGCCGAAGGGCATAGCTCTGAATTGGTAGTGGCCTGAGGGCAGCTCGAACCTGAGGTATTTTCGATGGGAGCTTCTGATGAGAATATGGAAATAGGCATCCTTGAGGTCCAGGGAGACCAGCCAGTCCCCTGGCCTTAGAGAGGGTAGAATTATTCCCAGAGTCACCATTTTGAGCCTTGGCTTTAAAAGGTTCTTGTTTAAATATCTGAGATCCAGGATGGGCCACCATTCTCCTGTCTTTTTGGGAGGAAGTACCTGGAGTACAATCCTTTCCCATTGTGCAGGGGTGGAACCCTTTCTATAGCTCTGACAGCCAAGAGGGAAGAGACCTCTGCCTCTAGGGCAAGTGCCTCCGAAGGATTTGCAGGTGGAAAGGATCTGGTTCTCATCTTTGGAAATTTTTTGAAGCTGAGAACCAGTACCTGGCTTACTACTTCCAGGACCCATGTGTCTGATGTTAAAGACATCCAGTCCTGGACAAAGTAAGCCAGTCTGCCCCCTACAGGTAGTGGAGAATCGGCCCTGGCAAACCCATCAGGGTGCCTGTTTGGCAGGGGCTTTAGGCTGAGGGGTGGAAGCAGGCCTGCTTGTACCCGTCTGCCTCTCCTCTAAGAACCCCTATGAGCATAAGCAGAAGAGGAGGCCTGGGCTTGGTAGAAAGGCCTATGAAAAGGCCTGCCCCTGCCCCTGGGATGCTGCCTCTGAGGAGTGGCTTGCCTTTCTTTGGCCTGAGCACTCCTGTGGGTGGTCCTGTACTCATCCATTTTCTTCATGCAGTTCTCTGTTTGCTCCCCAAACAGAGAATTACCCACAACAGGAAAATCCATGGCCTTAGTCTGGGTATCCTGAGACAGGCTAGTACATCTGAGTCAAGCCATCCTACGAAGGGCCATAGATGTAGCCATGACTCTAGATGAAACATCATTGGAGTCCACTGCAGCATGGAACTGCACCTTGGATGCCTCAATACCATCCGCAGCCACCTGCTCCAGCTCCTTAGCAAGTTGGCCAGGGACCTGTTTAGCTAAAGCCATTACAGTGTCCCATCTAGATTTCTGATATCTAGCTGTATAGGCCATATAATTAGCCTGCCTGAGTCCCAAGGATGCTGCCATGTACTGTTTCTTTGCCATGGCATCAATCCTCCTGGAGTCCTTATCTGGGGGGTGTGAAGCCAAGGGTATATTTGCCTTATCACAGGCTGCAGCCTGCACTACTCCAGCATGGCTGCACTGCTGGGTAAGGAACTCCGTATCTGAGCCTGAGAGAGTATACCTCTTGTCCATTCTCTTATCCACAGGAGGTATAGAATTAGGAGTCTTTAAAATTTTTATTGTCCATTTCCCAAAGGACTTATGAAGGGGAATAGACAGCCTCCTGGACTCGGATAAACATCATTTCAACATAGTCAGGCTCCTCCTGGTCACCACAGCTTCTTCCATAGGAAGCTGAAGAGTTTCAGCCAGTTTCTTGTAAAACATGAAATGGGAAGGGGACTCAGAAAGCCTAGGAGGAGACACCCCTGAAGGTCTGTCTGGGGAGACGTCCGGGTCAATGGGCACATCCAGACTTTCATAATCACACTCACTTTCCTCATACTCTCCTTCCATCTCCTCCGGTTCATAAAATTCCTCTAAATCATAATCCGGAACCGGTGGAACCGACCGAACTGAGCGCCTTCCTAATGGTGCCGGTTCGGTCGGAACCGGAGATAGCGACTGAACAATTTTTATCGCTTTGGCTATTTCATCAGCGGTTGGAGAAAGAACTTTTGGCTCCGCACTGGCTGATTTATCCCTTCTTGTTCTCTTAACCGGAACCGACTCCTTGGAATCGGTTCTGCTTTAGCCCGAAGAAGTTTCACCCTGGTCAGAGGGCACTCCTTCTGGTTCGGTTGGAACCGAACCGGGCTGGCCATCCAGGTCAGCGGACTTCTTGGCCTCCCTTTCCCTGAGCCTACCAACTCTTTTTTTCCAGAAAAAGTTTTACAAATCTGGCAGTCTGAATCGAGGTGGTCAAACCCCAGACAATAAACACAGGTGGTGTGGGGATCAGCCTTAACAAAGACTTCCCCACACACACACTACAGTGTTGAAACCCAGTGGGCTCGGTTTTTCTTTTGGGTTTCTCAGACATGGCGAGTCCTAACAAAAATTGCCCTTTTTTCGGCAATCCATCAGGCAAGACACCCTTATCGGTTGCTGACCGTGTTACGGGTTGTGGAAAAAAACGTAATAAAGTCCGTTTTTAGAACGATAAGAACCGGTAACCACACTCTAAAAGCAGAATAAAGTTTTTTAAAACAACCTGATCGGTTCAAACCGAACCGATCCCACGTTTACAAGTTCCACACAGAATAATAACAAAAATAAGCCTATCTAGTACTCTAGAAACCACAGACAGAGACTGAACCGATGGGTTATGGTTTTAAATTGGTGAAAACCAAGAAAACGGTACTTTAACTGACAAACTGAACCGAGCAAAGGAGAATTCTCTGGAGCGACTGTTCAGTGAGGCGGAGTAAAGAATCTGACGGTTTGAGTTCAAACAGCAACAGACAGAGTCTCAACCGAGCTCGAGCTCAGCGTTCCATGCCTGGCATGGAAAGTTAACTCTTTCATCTCCGGGGCAGTTCGAAGGTTGGACCTCACTGCAATTTGTCAGAATACAGCAAGACTTCATGTTCTTTGAACAACTTCTTTGACTTTTGACTTTCTTTGGTGTGAAGCAAGCAGTACTTCAAAGTTCTGAGCACAGCTAATTTATGAAGCAGTGCTTCCCCTGAATTGGCATACTCGGGGAAAATAAACAGGAAGGTGGATAGACTGGTTCAGTGTAAACTCTGAGACCACCTTAGGGAGAAACAGGATTTGTGCACAAAGTCACCCTGTCATTGTGAAAAATCAAATAAGGCTCCTCGCACCAGAGGGCCTGAAGCTCAGAAATTCTTCGAGCAGAAGTAATGGCAACCAAATATAATGCTTTCCAAGACAGAAAGCGTAAATCGCAAGTTGCAATTGGCTCAATGGCAGACAGGGACAACTTCTCCAAAACAAAGTTCAAGTCCCAAGCCAGGACAGGAGAACGGTTTGGGTGCTTCAGATGCTGGATGTCCCTTAAAAAGGTACAGGAGACATCCAGCTGAGCAATCGTGCGGTCAACCATGGGGTCATGAAAGGCAGAAATAGCCGAAAGGTGCAACTTTAGGGAGGAATACTGGAGACCTGAGTCAGACAGAGAGATCAGGTAGTCCAGGATGTGGTTCACTGGACATGTGAAAGGGTCTGGACAATGTTTGGTAGCCCAGATGTCAAACCACTTCCACTTCATGGCGTATGTGGCATTAGTGGAAGGCTTCCAGGCGCCACAAGGACACCCGCCACTCTGCTGGAGACCCCAAACCTGGCAATGACCATGTCCTCGGGAGCAAAGCATGCAGATGGTGGGATCTAAGGTTGGGATGGACCAGGGTCCCCTGATCCTGGGTCAGCAGATTCCTGCAGAGAGGAAGGGGGACAGGAGGTTCCGCTGCCAACTGCTGTAGCAGAGGAAACCAAATCTGCCAAGGCCAGAATAGAGTTACCAGAATCATGCTGGCTCCCTCCATCTGCAGCTTGATGAGCACCTTCTGAATGAAAGGAAACAGAGGGAAGGTGTAAAGAAACCTCACACTCCAGGACAGGGACATAGAAACAGACTTTGACGGCAGATAAGGACTGCTTGGCCCACCTAGTCTGCCCATTTCCCTACCTACAGGATAAACTGCAGAGCCTAGTTAACCAACAGCCTATTTCTTCCTACCCCCCCCCCACAAGAATTGCCTTACGTCTGTCCCATGCATTCTTGAATTCTCCCAGAGTTTTAGACCCCACAACCTCCTCAGGAAGGCCGTTCCATGCATCCACCACCCTCTCTGTGAAAAAATACTTCCTCATATTGCCTCTGAGCCGTCCCCTCTCTATTTTCACACTGTGTCCCCTTGTTCTTGAATTTTGTTCATTCCACCGAGGTACTTAAAAGTTTCTATCATGTCCCCCCTCTCCCTCCTTTCCTCAAGGATATACATATTAAACTCCTTTAGTCTCTCCTCATATGGCTTCTCTTGCAGACCCTGCACCATTTTAGTTGCCCTCCTCTGGACTGCCTCCACCCTGTCTATGTCCTTGCAGAGTTGGGGTCTCCAGAACTGGACGCAGTACTCCAGATGGAGTCTCACCAACTGTCTGTACAGAGGGATAACAACTTCCTGCTTTCTGCTGCTGATGCCTCTCCCTATACATCCCAGTATACCCCCAACCCTCCCTACTGCCTTCTCACATTGCTTGCCAACCTTAAGATCATCTGATATGATTACTCCCAGGTCCCTTCCCATTTTTATGTTTGCATGCATGCATGCATGTGCAAGAACCATATTGCCATCATCCGAGTTTTCCAGAGGTGTGTCAGCCTCTTCCAATTCAGTCAGTGTGTTTGCAGGTGCGGTCACAGTGCGCCAATCACTGCTCCAGCTGCCTATGACAGCAGTTGAAAATGCAGTGGCATACAGTTGAAAGGGAGAGTTCCGCTTCAGTGAGCAGAGCTCCCCCCCTCAACACGCACGCATATTGCGTGCTGTGGCAGCACCTCCCCAGCACATATTCTATAGCCGATGGGGGCCCAAAGCCCATCAGCTCCACACTGCCCCCAAAAGCTTTCCTGGTACCATGCTGGAGCCCACCCCAGCGTGGCACACGTCTGTATGGCGTGAGGGGTGCCCAATCCCCACTGGCTCCAGCCCCCAAACAGCCTTACAGCTGCCACGCTGAGGAGCCCACCTCAGCATGGCACAAGCCCATATGGCCGACGGGGTGCCCAATCCCCAGTTGGCTCCAGCCCTCCCCAAACAGCCTTTCCAGCTGCTACGCTGGGAGCCAACCCCGGCGTGGCAAACAACCCGCGTTGTCTTAACAAAATTAAAATAAAAAAACTGTAAATTAAAAACAGTCCCTGCAGTCTCCCTGCCCCCACCCGCAACCACCCACTGGGCACCCTGCATTCCCACACCCTCACCCCATACTTACCTCCGAGTCCGCACGACGATCTTCGGTGGACCGGGAACACGTCTGCACTCTTCAAAGCTGACCGCGAACTGAGGAAATGCCGGTAAGCTGAATAATGTAATAGATAGGGTTTTTTCAACTTTGTTGCATATCTCGGGCATTGTTTGGGATTTTTTCACCAAATTTTCAACATGGGGTTTTTGGGACCCCTTCTCATGAGTGCTGTCACTGTCATGGCGTTAATCAGGCCCGAAGGGTGATTTAGCAGTCACTGCGCGAAATCACCTTTCAGGACCGATTAATGAAACGACACTGCCAGTGTTGATAAGGTGGGCTCTCAAAAAGCCTATTTTGAAAATTTGGTGGAAAAATTCCTAAAAATGACTGTTTTACGAGCGTGCGTTGCACAGTTCCTACACACGCTCATAAGTTCGCGAATTTTCAATATTTTCACTCCAGATTTTTAACATTGCCATTTTACCACACCTTCTTATGAGCAGTACAGCTGTCATTTTTCATATCTCACCCTAAACATGTTTCCGCCCATGTAGTGCACAATGGTGCAGTTGGTGCGCAAAATCAATGTACGGGACACATTAAGAAAATCACAGTGACACTGTTCATGAGCGAGGTCTTAAAATGGCTATGTTAGGGCTGAAATCTAAAAAATGATTGTTTTCACGGCGTGCATTGCAGAGTTCCTCTTGTAAATAGGGTTTGCAAATTTTCAATAACTTCACTCCAGATTTTCAACATTGCCATTTTACCACACCTCCTTATGAGCAGTATAGCTGTCATTTTCACACATCTAGCCTAGTCTTTCCGCCCATGTAGCGCACAATGGCGTAGTCGGTGTGTGAAATCAATGTATGGGACACATTAAGAAAATCACAGTGACACTGGTCACAAGAGGTGTTAAAATGGCTATGTTGAAAATCTGGTGAAAAAATTCCCAAAATGACTTTTTAAGAGCCGCGTTGCACAGTTCCCTCATGCGCTGGCAAGTTTACGATTTTAATGTTGCACTAGATTTTCAACAATGCCATTTACACACTTCCTCATGAGCATTACAGCTACCATTTTTCACATCTCGCCCAAAATGTGTTCCGCACATGTAGTGCACAATGGTAAAGTGTGCAAAACAATGTTTGGGACAGATTAAGAAAATCACAGTGACACTGTTCATGAGCAGAGGTCTTAAAATGGATATGTTGAAAAGTTGGTGATAAAACTCCATAAAATGACTGTGTTACGAGTGAGTATTACGCAGTTTCCACGCACCCTCGTAAGTTCATGAATTTGTAATATTTTCAGTCCAGATTTTCACCAATGGCATTTTTCCACACCTCCTCATGAACAGTACAGCTGTCATTTTCCACAACATGGCCGAAATGTGTTTTCACACTTTCTGTACAGAAATGCGTGGTCACTGTGGGAAATCATTGTTCGGGACAGATGAAGAAAATCACACTGACACTGTTCATGATTGGAGGTCCCAAAATGCCTGTGTTAACAATCTGCTATAAAAAACATCCCCAAACTAGTTACATTACGGGTGTGCGTTGCACAGTTTCTACTCATGCTCGTGACTTTACCATTTTTTTAAGATTTTCACAGCAGATTTTCAACATTGCCATTTTTTACACCTCCCCATGCACAGTACTGCTGTCATTTTTCACATCCTGTTCGGAATGTGTTTTTGCACCTGTGGTGCCAAATGCCGTAGTCGCTGTGCAAAAGCAGTTTTCGGCTAACAAACTGATATTGCTACTGTTCATGAGGTGGGGGTCACAAAAAAACCATGTTGAAAATCTGAAGTGAAAATACCAACGAATGCCTGAGGCGTTACGGTTTCCGACCATAACGCCCCACCCTGTAGAGAATGACAAGCATCAGGGGTGTGACTTGGGATTCGTGCCTGTAATGCTCATACCATTCCACCCCCACCCACACCCTGCAGCCAGTGAGAGGCAGCAAGATGCGCCTCAGACTCTTCAGGCCCAAACTTCACCCCATTCTCCTATACCACACCCATCTCACCGTATTTCCTGATGGAATGGGGTGCACATAAGGGCCAAAGACCCCAAGGCACACCTTGACACTTGTCAGTGTCTGCAGGGTAGGGTGTGGTGAAATGGCGTGGTCGTTATGCCCGATAACCCAAAGGCACACCCCAATGCCTGTCAGTATCTGCAGGATAGTGGTGGGGTTGGCTTCAGTTCAATACTTCGCTGCCATTCCTATTATGCAGCTCTGTAACTTCTATATTACCAATGCCAATGCCAGCAAGCAAACATTCGGCATTGACAAATGCTTGTTGTTGTTGTTACTACCTCCCCCCACCCCAATTTTGTAATCTTCTCCTGGGTTTTATTTCCCAGGTGCATTATTTCACTTTTGCATTGAATCCAAGCTGCCATACTTCTGACCATTCCTCCAACCTTGCAAAGTCCCTTTCTCATCCTTTCCATCCCCCATTGTGCATCAACCCTGTGATCTTTGTGTCATCTGCAAAGAGGCATATTTTTCCTTCCAGCCCCTCTGCAATGTCTCCTATAAAGACATTAAAGAGGACCGGTCCCAGTACTGAACCCTGCGGTGCCCTACTAGTAACCACCCTTTCTTCAGAGTGTACTCAGTTTACTATTACCCTCTGCGTCCAGTTGTCCAGCCACTTTGTTACCCAGGCTACCACCCTGGGACCCACTCCCCTAATTTGTTTATTAATCTTTTGTGTGGGACTGTATCAAATGTCTTGCTAAAGTCTAGGTAGGCCATATCCACAACCCCTCCCTGGTCTACTACTTTGGTCACCCAGTCAAAGAAATCAGATTCATCTGACATGACGTTCCCGCTGTGAACCCATGCTGCCTTTGGTCCTGTGCCCCACTGGCCTCTAGGTACTCAACAAATCTTTCCTTCAGAAGTGATTCCATCACTTTCCCTACCACAGAGGTCAAACTGACAGGTCTGTAGTTTCCTGCCTCTGTCTTCTTCCGCTTCTGTGAAAGGGAATCACATCCGCCTTCCTCCAGTCCTCAGGTACCACACCATCCTCCCATGATTTGTTAAAAAGGGTAGTCAGTGGTGTCACTAGTTCTCCCCTTAATTCTTTTAGAATTCTGGAGTGAATTCCATCAGATCCCATTGCTTTGTCCACCTTCAGTTTTAGGAGTTCTCTCAGAACCCTTTCTTCTGTGAAAGGACTGGGCTTGACCCCCCCCCTCCTCTCTTCTGTTAATTGGATTAGGCGCCTCCCCCTCCTCCTCTTTTGTGAATACTGAGCAGAAGTATTCATTCAGTATCCCTGCTTTTTCACTGTCCCTCTCTGCCCACCCACCGTCTATTATATTCACTCTCCCTCCCTTTGTCTTTCTACGCTCCCCGATGTACCTATAAAAGGTTTTATCCCCCTTCTTAACCGAGTAGGCTATCTTTTCCTCAGTTTGTGCCTTTGCTATTCTGACTTCCTTCCCTGCTTCCTTCTGCCTTCACGGGTAACAGTTCTCTATCCTGCTCCTTCTGTGTTTCCTTATACTTCCTAAATGCTATCTTTTTCTCCCTAACCTTCCCCACCACCTCTTTTGAGAACCATAGTAGTTTTTTCTTTCATTTTGATTTATTTGCTTCACACAAAGGCTTGCTGCTTCTGTGATGGCAGTTTTGATGTGACCCCATTGTTGCTCCACCCCTCCTTCTAGCCTGTTTGCCAGTGCTTTTCTAAGGCAGTCTCATCTTACCAAAGTCAGCCCTCCTGAAGTCCAGTACCCTCACTTTTGTATGGCTTGACTCTGTAGCCGAGTTTATCGTGAACCACACTGTTGATGGCTACCCACTTCTAGATCTGAGATCCTCTCATTGTTCCCATTTGAGAGTACAAGGTCTACGATTGCTCCCTCACGAGTGGGTTCCAAAACTAGCTGTCTGAGGCATGCCACCTGTAGGGCATGAAGAACAACACGTCTGGCCAGAAAACTCCAAGCCCTAGATCAAGTGAGCAAAAACTGGCAGTTTTGCGTGTGGGGACGCAAAAAGGTCCAACTCTGGATGACCTCATCTGTTGAACAAGTCTTCTGTGACGGATGAGAGAAGCTCCCATTCATGCATGCTGGACTGAGTCTGGCTGAGGCTGTCCGCCAGAGTGTTTAACATGCATGGCACGTGGACCACCAAAAGAGTTAGACCATGATCCATTTCCCAATACCACATTCTCATGGCCTACCTGCATACAGGGTACAAATGAGTTCCCACCTCCCCCGCTTGTTGATGTACTATACTACACACAGGTTGTCTGACTGCATCAGCAGCTGACCTGGCAGCAAGGAGATCCTGAAAGGCCTGCACGGAGTAGAACACCTCTCTCATCTCAAGGACAATGATATGCAGGGCAGTTTCCAACTGGGATCAAGAGTCTTGGGTCTGGAAGGGACCCAGGTACACTCCCCAGCCCAGACCTGAGGCATCCATGGTGAGGAGATCTGGAATGGGACGTCTTGAAGCAGATTCAAGGGGTCCATCCACCACCGTAGTACCCTGTGGACTGGGGAAGAGACCAGGACTGACCAACTCATCTGAGCACTGGTCACATTAAACGCAGAGGGTCCACTGGAGAATGTGCATATGAAGTATGGCCAGTGGAACCATGTGTATGGTAGCCGCCATCAGGCCCAGCAGCCTCAAAGAGACACTGGCAGGAACACAGAGACTTTGTGCAACTTCCTGAGCTTGGGCTATAAGGCATTCTGCTCTGTTTTGGGGCAGAAAAGCCTTTCCCCATGCCAAGTCCAGAACCACCCCATATACTGCAGTCTTTGGGATGGTACAAGGAACAACCTGGACAGACTGACGGTGATGCCCAGGGATTGGAATAACTGGAGAGTTCTCTCCAGAGTCAGCTGAAGCTGTTCCCTGGATGGAGCCTTTAGGAGTCAACTGTCCAGATAAGGGAAAACATACAGTCCCTCCCTTCTGAGAGCTGCTGCTAAACTGCTAGGCACTTGGTAAAGACTCGCAGCACAGAGGACAAGCCACAGGGCAGCACCTTGAACTGACAGTGCTCACCCTGAAAGGCAAAACTTCCTGTGAGGAGGAAAGCCCAAAATGTGCAGGTAAGCGTCCTGCATGTCCAGTGAGCAGAGCCAATCCCCTGTTTTGAGGAAAGGCATCAGGTCTGGCAAAGTTACCATCCAGAACATTTTGTACTGGACATACAGATTGAGATCCTTTAGGTCTAGAATGGGCCTCAAATCCCTGGTATTTTTGGGGACCAGAAAAACCTGGAATAAAACCCCTTGCTTCTCTGGTGCCTGGGTACTGGCTAGATTGCCTGCTTGTGCAGAAGGGACTGTACCTCCTCCTGGAGAACAGACAGATGAGCCAGTGGATAACTGGAGGGTGGAGGAAGGGTTTCTGGAGGCTGCCTGATGAGCTCCAGGGTGTGCCCTCTCTCTATGATCTGCAGAATCCATGCATCTGAAGTTATGGTTCTCCACTGATTCAGATGGAGGGAGAACCAACCTCCAACCACCACCTCCTCCTGGTCTAGGACCAGAAGAGGGGTTCCGGCAAGGAGTCAAGCAGAGGTGGATCCAGCTGCAGGGGCTGGTACTTCACTTCTGTAATGCTTGGCCACAGCTTCAGCAATGGAGGGCGTGGGCAGGGCAACCGGGGCTCTACGTTTCCCTTGGGGCCGAGAGGCTGCACCGGGTCTACTGTTTGCTTTGCAAAAAGGTGGGTGCCCTCTACCTCCCGACTGAGTATGGTAGAGAGACTGGACAGATGTAAGAGCCCTGCCTAAGACTTGCAGGTCATTGATAATGTCCAAACAGCTTAGTGCCGTTAAAAGGGGCATTAAGCACTTTTGGCCGAACATCAGCAGCAAAACCAGATTCTCTCAACCAGGAGTGCCTTGTGGCAGCAGTCCTGGCAACAGTGTCGGCCATGTCATACAGGGCTCTGAGAAGGTGCTTGCTAACATCTTCAGCAGCCTGAAGGCACTGGAGCAGTTCCTGCTTCTGTGTGCCATCTGGAAGGGCTTGGGAAGTGGCCTTGCCCTTCTTCCAATTAGCATTTTGCTACTTCACCATGTGAGACAGGCAGTTTGCAATCCTCAAACCCAGAGTGGAGGAGGCACAGACCCTCTTACCCCAAAGATCAATTTTTCAAGACTCTTTATCTGGGGAAGAGAAGAAAAATTACTCACCTTAGTAACTGTGTTTCTTCTAATGGAGTCTTGCTGTATTCTGACATATGCAGTTAGCCCCAGCACTTGAACTGCTCTGGAGAGGAAAGAGTTAACTCAATGCAGGAAGCATAGAATGTTGAGCTCGAGCTCAGTTTCAAACCTCTGTCTGCAGCACTTCAAAGTGTAACCGTCAGATTCTTACGAGCTATTACTAACCAACTATACTTCTATGGTGGAAATTGTAAAGGAACATAAGCCAACAGGCAACAAATTGGGTTCCCCAAAGACTCAAATCGAGAACCCAAAATAATAACTAGGTAGTGGACCAACAAATAACTACAAAAAAAACAACATAAAAACCCACTCCCCCTTCTAGAAAGAAGTGCCAAGTACACCCCTGAGGTGTAACACTGTACCTGCCAGCCCACTTCCCAAAAACAGGTTCTGAGAGGGGAGGCAGAGAGGGAGGGTCAGAATACATTAGAAGAAACACAATTACTAAAGTGAGTAATTTTTTCTTCAAACAACATGAAGTCATGCTGTATTCTGACATATGCAGACTACCAAGCAGTACCGCCATGGAGGGGGGGGGGTACCGAACCTATTTTGGGAATAGGCTCTGCAGTACTGCTGTTCCAAACCGAGCATCACTCCTAGCCTGGATATCCAGAGAGCATGGGTGTAGGCAGGCATACTCCAAACACTCCAAAGTGTGCAATTTTATTTAAGGGGGGGTATTAAATAGGCTCTGAACTGCTTCCTTTTTTCATAAAAAACTAAGAAAATACTGAACCGTTCTGTAATTGTATTCATAGGAGTCGAAACTAGAAGGACTGGTTACTAATACTGTCTTTGCATCCCAAGGACAATACAACTTTACAGGCTCTGGGCTGGTATGTAGGTGTCTTAGGGAACAATGCATGGCATTTGTTATCCATGCATGGCAACAACCATTGTCATGAGACGCCAAAGTTGCATTTATTGTGCCAAATGAGGCAACAAACACGGTCCTGGTGTACATTTGTATATTGTCTAGCTACACGAGGAGTAGCAGTGGAGTCCACTTGGTGTGCAGCTCTGAAATCCCTGGCTACACCACTGCCAGAGAGTAATGCTTGGTGAAAGTATGGACAGTTTTCCAGGTGGCTGCTTTGCATATCTCTAGTAAAGGTATATCCTGGCAGCAGCCAGGAAGCAGCTTACCCCTAGTCGAATGAGTCCTCAGGCCTGAGGGGGGTAGTTTGCCTAGCTTTTCATAGCAGAACTGTATACAAGAGACAATCCACCTGGCAACAGTTCTCTTAGTAGCAGGCTTATATTTCCCCACTTCACCATAAGTAAGAAACAATTGGGGGCATTCATACCTATGTGCTTAGTATGCTCAATGTAGTAGCTAAGTGCCCTCTTAACATCCAAACTATGTAATCTTCTTTCTCCTGAAGAAGAATGATCCGTGAAAAACACAGGCAGAGACATGGGCTGGTTTAGATGAAAATCTGAGACCACTTTGGGTAAGAATCTCCTATTGGTTCTAAGGACCACCCTATCTCTAAGGAATGAGATAAATTCTGGCTCCACTGACAGAGCTTGTAATTCACTAATACGCCTGGCAGAAGTGATAGCTACCAGGAACACAGTTTTCCAAGTCAAATACTAGAGTTTGGCTGAAGCAAAAGGCTCAAAAGGGAATTGCATGAGCTGAGCAATGCAAACAAACATTAAGATCCCAAGAAGGGGTAGGGTCGCTAAAGGGAGGGTTGGTATGAACCAAACCTTTAAAGAATTTACAGAAGACAGGATGAGATGCCAGAGAAGGAACCTTCCCTGCTGACAGGAATGCAGATACAGCTGCT
Source organism: Neoceratodus forsteri (assembly GCA_016271365.2). Classification (NCBI taxonomy): domain Eukaryota; kingdom Metazoa; phylum Chordata; order Ceratodontiformes; family Ceratodontidae; genus Neoceratodus; species Neoceratodus forsteri. The sequence continues at coordinate 1,368,006,645 of CM057449.1, forward strand.
AAATGAACTTTTAAAGTGGATGGCCTGAGGCCTAGGCCATTAAGATGAACCATGTATTCCAGAACTGTAGCCAGGTCAGCAGTATCCGGTAAAACATCCTTATTGGAACACCAAATACGGAATCTCTTCCATTTGGAATTATAAGTTTTTCTGGTGGCAAGTTTTTGAGAGGCTTTGAGAATATCCAGCACCCCTTGAGAGAGGTGCATACCTGCATACTCCAACTCTTCAAGAGCCAAGCCTTGAGGTTGAGAGACTGAAGGTTGGGGTACCAGATCCTTTCCTGAGAGGTTAGCAGATTGTGTCTCTTGGGAAGAGATAGGGGAAGATGGACTGCTAGGGACAACAGAGGATACCAAGGCTGTCGGGCCCAGTCTGGTGCAATCAGGATCACCCTGCACGGTTGTGACCTGATCTTGACCAGGACCTTGAATAACAGGGGAAAGGGAAGAAAGGCATAAAGGAATTCCCCCCCCCCAATCCAGAACCAGAGCATCCAGGGGAACTGTGCCCATAACTGGAGGCCTGCAACATAAGAAAGGAAGTTGATTGTCTGGGGCTGCAAAGAGATCCATCTCTGGAGTGCCCCACCTGGAGAAGACTACTTTCAGTATGAAGGGGTCAAGGGCCCATTCGTGGTGGCCATGAGATATTCTGCTCAGGGCATCTGCTAGCACATTGTCCTTCCCTGGTAGATGGACTGCTACTAGGGATGCTTGCAGGACATAAGCCAGAGACCATATTTTCATGGCTTCCGTGCACAAGGCCGTAGACCCAGCGCTGCCCTGCTTGTTGATGTACCACATGGTGGTGGTGGTGTATGTCCTGACCAGAACCACTTTGTTCCTCACTGAGTCCGAGAAAGCTTGAAGAGCCAGGAATACTGCCCGGAGTTCCAGAAGATTGATATGAAGTAGAGACTCCTGAAGAGACCAGACACCTTGTGCTGTAAGGGCTCCTAAGGGGACTCCACAGCCCAGGAGAGAGGCATCTGTGGTTAGTACCACTGAATGAGTCTGACTGATGAATGGGACTCCTTGTCTGAGATTGTCCTGATCCAACCACCATTAAAGAGCTTGGACCAGAGTCTGAGTCACTGGAATCAATTTGGTTAGAGGATCTTTTTTTTTCTAAGACCAAAAGGACCTCAGGTGGAACTGGATGTCCCTCATTTGAGATCTGTCTCCCTGTATCACTGCAGTGGAAGCTGCCATGTGGCCCAGGACCTGAAGAAAATGTCTTGCTGGTCGAGACACCAGAAGGCGGAAAGAGGAAGCAAGATCTGTAAGGGCATTCACCCTTGTCAAGGGGAGAAAAGCCTTTGCCTGCACAGTATCCAACTCTATCCCTATGAAGGTGAGGAGTTGTACTGGTTCAAGAACTGACTTTGACAGATTGAGAAAAAAACCTAGAGAAGTGATTAACTGTTGTGTAACTTGTAGGCCTGACTTGACTTGGTCTGGAGACTGCCCCACGATGAGCCAGTTGTCCAGGTATGGGAATATGGAGATCCTGTGTCTCCTGAAAAAGGCCACTACTACTGCTAGGCACTTGGTGAACACCCTTGGAGCTGATGTTAGGCTGAAGGGCATTGCTCTGAACTGATAATGGCCTGAAGGCAATTCGAACCTGAGGTACTTTCTGTGAGAGCACCTAACTGGGATGTGAAAGTAGGCATCCTTGAGATCCAGGGAAGCTAGCCAATCCCCTGGCCTTATAGAAGGAAGAATTACTCCCAGAATCACCATTCTGAATTCTGGTTTTAAGATGTGCTTGTTTAGATATCTTAGGTCTAGGATGGGCCGCCACTCCCCAGTCTTTTTTGGGGTAAGGAAATATCTGGAATACAGACCCTTGCCCCTGTGCTGAGTAGGAACTCTCTCTACAGCCCTGAGGGTTAGCAGAGAGGAAACCTCTGCTTCTAAAGCAGTGGTGTCAGAAAGGTATGCAGTTGGAAAGGACTTGGCCCTCAATTTTGGGAACCTTGCAAAACTGAGGGCCAATCCCTGACTTACTACCTCCAGGACCTACCTGTCTGAGGTAACAGACTTTCAGGCCTGGAAGTAGTAAGCCAGCCTGCCTCCTACTGGGATTGGGGAGTTGACTAGGGCTGAAACATCAGGGTGTCTGCTTGGCAGGAGCCTTGGACTGAGAGGAGGATGCAGCCCTGCTCATCCCCTTCTACCTCTCCCTCTGAAGAACCCCCTCTGTGGAAAGGGAGAGAAGGCCTGCGCTTGGTAGAAAGGCCTGTGAAAAGGCCTGCCCCTGCCCCTAGACTGCTGCCTCTGAGGAGTTGCCTGCCTTTCTTTGGCCTGTGCACTCCTGTAGGTGGTCTGATAAGCGTCCATTTTCTTCATGTAATTCTCTGTCTGCTCCCCAAACAGAGAATTACCCACCACAGGGAAATCCATGGCCTTAGCCTAGATGTCCTGTGAGAGGCTAGTACATCTGAGCAAAGTAAACCTTCTAAGAGACACAGATGTAGCCATGACTCATGATGCCACATCATTCGAGTCCACAGCAGCATGAAATTGAATTCTGGATGCCTCAATCCCATCAACAGCCACCTCTTGCAGCTCCTTGGCTAGCTGAGGGGAGACCTGCTTAGCCAGCTCCAGAACAGTATCCCATCTAGACTTCTGGTATCTGGCTGTGTAGGCCATATAATTCGCCTGCCTGAGTCCCAAGGAGGATGCTAAGTACTGTTTTTTTTGGCCATAGCATCCACCTTCCTAGAGTCTTTATCTGGGGGGTATGAAGCCAAGTGTATGTTAGCCTTGTCATAGGCTGCAGCCTGCACTACCCCAACATGGCTGCATTAGTGGAACAAAAACGTTGTGCCTGAGCCTGAAAGCATATACCTCCTGTCCATTGTTTTATCTACAGGAGGAAAGAATTACACGCTGACATGGAACCTTTGTAAAAGAGCCCCGGCTCAAAGGTATTGTAATCCTAGATTGAAATAAATAAATAAAATAAAATAAAAAAATAATAATAAATTTGGGGTCTAAAGAATTTCCTGTGTCTGTTTCCCAAAGGATTTATGGAGGGGCACATACAATCTCTTGGACTCTGGGATGTCCATCATTTCCACAAAATCAGGCTCCTCTTGTTCCTTGACAGCTTCAACCATGGGAAGCTGGAGGGTATCAGCCACTTTCTTGTAGAACAAATAGTGGGATGGGGACTCAGAAAGCCTGGGAAGGGAAACATTAGAAGGCCTGTCTGGGGAGATGTTCGGTTCAATGGGCTCATCCAGACCTTCATCACTGTCCTCATCACCATAGTCTTGCTCTTCCTCCCCCTCCAGTTCATAAAATTCATTCGGAAAATATTCCAGAACCGGGGGAACCAACTAAACCAAGCGCTTACCGAGAGGCACCGGATCGGAAGGAACCGGACAGAGCGATTCCACAATACTTATCGCCCTGGCTATTTCTTCGGTGGTTGTATTACGCGGTTCTGGATCTGTACCAGCCGATTTTCTCTTGCGCTTTGATGGAACCGACCCCTCAGGCTCGGATCTCCTCTTGCCCGAGGGAGTATCACCCAGGTCAGTGGGCACTCCTTCTGGTTTGGTAGGAACCGAACAGGGCCGGCCATCCGGATTAGCGGACTTCTCGGCCTCCTTTTCCCTGAGCCTACCCAACCTATTTTTTAGGGTGGCCTTCGGAAAATGTTTACAGATTTGGCAGTCTGAATTGAGGTGGTCAAACCCCAGACAATAAACACAAGTGGTGTGACGGTCTGCCTTAGCAAAGACATCCCCACACTCACCACAGTGTTGAAACCCAGTTGGCCCGTTTTTTTTCTTGGGTTTCTCAGACATGGCCAGGCTACAAACTTATCCTTTACAGCTTATTAGCCAGGTAAGACCCTCCTATCGGTTACCAACCATGTTACGGGTTGTGGGAAAAAACGTATAAAATCACAATTTTTTAAACCAATAGGAACCGGTACCTCACACTAAACAGAAAGAATAAGAAAAACCCTAAACAATCGGTTCTGAACCGGACCGATCCACAGGTCTTTACAATTTCCACAGAAATATGACAATTCTACCCTACAGTCCACTACCTACAACACTTGCTGTATCGCAGACAGGGATCTGAAGCTGAAAATACGACAAAATCGGTGATAAACCGACAGATTCTAAACCGAACCGACCGTTAGCGAAGGAGCAATCTCTGGAGTGACTGAACAGTTAGGCAGAGTAAAGAATCTGACAGTTACACTTTGAAGAGATGCAGACAGAGGTTTGAAACCGAGCTCAAGCTCAACGTTATATGCTTCCTGCACAGAGTTAACTCTTTCATCTCCAGAGCAGTTCAAGTGCTGGGGCTAACTGCATATGTCAGAATACAGCAAGACTTCATGTTGTTTGAAATGAGAATTACGTACTTACTGTAATTATTTATCTTCCCAAATATCTTCACCACTTATTACTAAATGAGTCCTACCAGAGGTCAGGACCCTGCTCGGAAATAAAAAAGCACTGCCTCTTTAAATTTTTTCTGAGCTGGAGGAGTTGACATTGGGATGGCACCATCCACGAGGCCAACATTCTACATGGCGCTCGTGGGTTGGTCAGTAACCAACGTTGACTCCTCCCAGTCCTCAGTTCTGTCCATCAGGCAAGGAAAAGAAGGTAAGGATAGGGAAAGAGGAAGGGCAAGGGTGCTCGAATGATAGAGGAGGGAGGAAAGGGAGAAAATAATTTAAAGCCGACAGAAACGGTTTAAAAAGAGGGACAGGATAGGAGAGTAGGGGTGGCCAGAACGTTGGGCAGCCCTAAAAGGCAGAAGAAGCAATACAAGAGGAAAAGAAGAAGAGAAAGAGAACGAGAGAGAGAGTAGTCATCCCTTTCTGAGGAGGCGTGTCACCTCTGTAATCACCTTCCTCCTCCCCCCCTTTTTTTAACCTCCCACAAGGAGGTTGACCAGGTTTGTCCAACCTGTCCACTGACAGATAGGCATCTGTTAAGAGGAAGATTTTAGACCCAGCTGGGCCAAAAAGAGGCCTCAGAAGAACATGCAGGCCTCCAGTCAGCCTGACCAGGGGAGGAAGGAGGAGAAAACAAGGAGGGACAAGTTGCACTGCACTCCTCAGGGCGGACACAGAGAGATCTACAGTGTCTCTCTCTTTTACCAGAAGAGCTCCAAGAGAGTCTCCAAAGGAAAACCAGAGGTAGCAGAGAGGAATCCACTAGGAAGTGGGCTCCTATTAATTGTGGAATCCGGGTTGAAGGGATGGAGCAATCAGCCAACAGGACCAGGGCTAGGAAAAATCCCAGTGGCTCTACCGGCTTGTTCACCGGCTTAGTTGGGAAGCCTACTGAAATTGCATTTCCAGCATAACTAACAGGGATGGGGAGATTATTCAGACCCTAGCCCAACCAGAAAACAGGCCAAAGCCAACGCCGACCCTTTGGAGGTGATCAAGAAGAGGTCTGAGAGAAGTTCCAAGGAAAACTTCTCCAACCAAAGAAAAAGAAGACAGCCTTCCCAAAAAGGGCCTGTCTAGAGAATGAAGGACACCCAGAGGCATAAGAAGCAGAGTTTGCCCCTAGGAACAGCTATCCCACCTTGATCCTCACACACAAATCAAGAGTAGGGGAAGAGGAAAAAGGGGAGAACAGCACTGCCCAGCGCCTGTTAAACGGAGGGAGGGTGGGTGTAATAAATGGTAAACATATTTGGGAAGAACAATAATTACGGTAAGTATATAATTTTCATAGCTTCCCCACATTACTCTTCACCATTCAATACTAAATAGGTCCAGAGTGCCAAGATGGCAAACCCAGAGAGAAAAAGATTTTTCCCCCAGCTCACCCCCCCTCCCCCCCATTACCACGGAGAGGCCCTTCTGGTATGGCGAGGCCAGAGGACAGTCATGGGCCAGTGGATGCTCCTGAGACAAGGGAGATGGATGGCACCCCTGCAATTCACGCCGTGCCCTTCGAGAAAAGAACTGGGCCCTCAGAATGGTGAGGACAGCACCCTATGCTGAGCCAAGGGTGACAACCTCGATAGGCGAAGGCATGCAGTCTGCCTAATGCAGACGAAAGTTCCCAGCAGCCTGGAAGCCACCTCATTGGATCATACTCTGCCCTAGAAAGGTGTCTTGCCAGCTCCAGGCCCTGAGAAGTGAGGCAAATGACTTGCTGGGTTTCCTCACCATCAGGCATAGCCACAAGGAATTGGCCCAGCACTGTCCAGATGTGCCAAGCATAGGCCACCTGGTGAGCCTGATGAGCAGCAATCCACAGAAGAAGACCTGCTGACGAGAACACCCTTCTCCTCCATCGGTCAAACTCGGCAGAGTCAGCGTCCGGGGCAGTCATGACAAGGATGACGATGCCCAGTTGTAGTGTCCAGGAGCTTGACTCCCGAAGTAGGGTGAGGCATGGCACCTGGAGACCCCACTGCAGTGCAGTACCTGTGCATGCAGTCCCTAGGGGCAGGAGATGGGGCGGCGGGATGGAGCCAGATGGCGTGAGGCCTCCGCAAATAGCCATGGCCAGGGAGGTATGGCTAAGGTGTCAGCACTGTGATCCCCCAGGAATGACAGTGTCACATGTTCTGGGTTACATACAGCGAAGTGGGAAATGTGGAGCTCCTCCATCATCTCCACCAAGAAGTGCTGGTAGGACGTAAAGTCCGCATCAGCTGAGAAGTGGAGAGAGGCATTCTCTTCCTCGGTGGAGGAAGTCGAAGACTCTGAGGCACTCAAGTAAGACGCAGGTGGCACAGGGGTTTGAGGTCTAAAAATGACCTCAAAGATGGCCCTGAGGTAACAGAGAAATGCAGCTGCGAACCCCTGAACTGTTTGCATGTCATTGGTGCTGTGGGTCCCAAGAGACCTGGGAGAGGGGGAGGGGATGGCACAAGAACAGAAGGAGGGACAGCCTGGCGAAGCAGGGAAGGTCCTCTGCAAGGACTGCAGGATCACGCAGGGGACCCCTCCCAGAGGTGGGGGCTGCCTATCCCGCCCACCACAGTGCACCCAACTGGCGAGGGGTGGACTGGCTGTTGTTCTTGAGGGGAACCCCCCAGGCAGGGAGACTGGAGCCATGCAGAGTCCACCAGAAGGACCCTGTTCCCATCAACTGCAGGACACCTCCCCAAAACAAAGGAAGGCAAGGACGAGTCTGCACTACGACTCCTGCTGGAGCCCCGAGAGGCTCCCCAACAGGGTCGCTGCTCAGACTGGGTCCTGCCAACCCCCGACTTCGAAGAGAGGGACCTGCCCCTCCGAAAAGGCCTGGTCGAAGAATCCGGACTGACCGACCTGAGATGGGAGACCCCAGATCCACCGATGGGGCAGTGGAGCTCTCCTGAGCGTCCTCATCAGCTGGGATACAGACCACAATAGGTCTGGATCCAGCACTGGAAATGGCGCCGACCCACAGGTCGGCACTGACCACAGCACCGGAGATGGTACTGACCGTGGCGCCACCCCCAAAATGGCACCAGCCACAGCACCATCACCCAAACTGGCGCCGCCTCTCCCAGAAGCCCCAGAAAGAATCCCAAAAGAGTCCCTGCCACTGGAATTGACGCCAGAAGGCTCTGGAGTGATGGTGCTGCTAGCGGCACCATCAGAAGATGGTGCTGGCCTAGAAACTTCTGAAGGCCTTGGAGAGACCTGAGCAGAATCCGAAGGTTCCTCAGAGCCTGGCACCCAGTCAGGACCATCCCAATCCTCATCTCCCGAGGTGAAAGATCAATCAATCAAAACTTTATTTTTAGAAAGCGTTATTCACAAGTGATCAGAGCGTTTGTACAATGTTCATAAAATATAAGCTAAAATATCCATAAATAATTAAAGCAAATCAACAGTAATCATTCATACAAATTCAGAGAAAGAAAGGTTAAAAAGGTAAGTTTTTAGCGCAGATTTGAAACTCTCCACAGTCAGGCATCCCCTTATCTGACAAGGTAGAGAATTCCACAGGGTAGGGGCCACAAATGCAAATGCCTGGGCCCCAGAAGTCTTCAAATGCACCAAAGGAATCTCTAGCAATCCCTCTTCTTTGGAGCAGAGAGGGTGGTAAGGGCACAGAAGCTCTTGCAGGTAACACAGTCCCTGTCCATATAGGGCTTTACAGGTCAACAAACCAACCTCGAAGGTGATCCGCTACTGGATAGACAGCCAGTGCAGGCCACACAGCACAGATATGACATGGCAAGATCAAGGAGGCCCTGTCAGCAACCTGGCCAAAGCATTCTGCACCAGCTGCAAGTGGCGGATATCAATCCCCGAAAGACCTAGGGACAGGGAGTTGCAGTAGTCAAGGCGGGAGGTCACAAAGGTGTGGACCAATGCTGGAAGGTTATCAGGCGGAACCAGGTGTTTAATCCAGGCGATATTCCTCAGATGGTAAAACGAGGTCGTTATGATGGATGACACCTGAGATCTAAACGTCAATCCCTTGTTAAAAATAATGCCCAGATTCTACACCCGTTCAGAGGCGATCAGCTGGCTGCCACCAAGCCAAAGCCCAAAAGACTGCCCAACCAAAAGCCCCTCTACCCGACGACCTGGGTCCACAACCAAAACTTCAGTCTTGCCTGGATTCAACTTTAACCAGCTGGCAGTCATCCAATCTTGGATCTCAGCGAGGCAGTTATTAAAGACCGAGACAGCTCCATCGTGCACGGACACAAAGGACATGTATAGCTGAGTATCATCTGCATAGCAGTGAAAACTCAGCCCATACTGCCTCATAATATCTCTCAACGCGGCAGCATATACACCGCAAACAGCATGGGTGACAAAACAGAGCTCTGTGGCACCCCACACAACAGGGAGAACTGGTCAGAGTAATAAATCCCTGACACCACTCTCTGAAACCTGCCAGTGAGGAAAGAATGAAACCATCTGAGGACTGTACCAGACAGTCCACAGATTAGCCACAAGTGCTCCATTAACACACCATGATCCATGGTGGCAAAAGCTGCAGAGAGATCAAGGAGGACCAAGATGGAAAGGGTCTTTCTGATCTCTCTCTATCAGGAGATCGCTGAGTACCCAAACTAGGGCCGTCTCGGTACTGTGCCTCTTCAGAAATCCAGACTGGAGAGGGTCATAGATGTCGTGGATGGTAAGGTGACCCTCCAGCTGCAGCGAGACCACCTTCTCAATAACCTTGCCCACAAAGGGCAGGTTAGAGACAGGTATGTAGTTGGTGAGACAGTCTGGGTTGAGAGAAAATTTCTTAAAGAGAGGTGTCACCACCACCTCCTTCAGGGTGTCCAGAAACCCACCTGTCTCCAAAGAACACCAGACCATCTCTGCTAGACCGGACTGATGACCTCAACACACCCCACAAGGAGGTGGGTTGGGCCCAGAGTCCAAACCACAGCAAGTCGGCTGCATACTCTGGATAATCCTCACGACATCCTCGACTGCCACCTAGTCAAAATTGGACCAGACAAAACAAGGAGCTGTAACCTCCCGCCAACCACCATCACACCCAGTGGAGCGAGCTGCACAAATCTCAGAACTGATGTTGGCAACCTTATCTGCAAAGAGTTGAGCAAACTCGTCACACTTATCCTCTGACAATGCTCTCAAAAGACTGCAGACAGGCTGGACTGGCACAGTCTGTTGACAGTTTGGAAGAGCTGGGCTGGTCGATTCTGAATAGTGGCGATCTTCCTGGACAGGAACTCTGCCTTCTTACAGGAGACAGCCGATTGATGGTCCTTATAATGGGTCATTCAATCTAAGTGTGTTGGCATCAAAGGCCCGATTTCCGCCAGCACCGCTCCATCCTCCGTCCCACTCTCCTCAACTCCCTCAAGCTCCAATCGAACCAGAGGGACCAAGGGCGAAGGGGAAAATGCGGACAGGAGCTATGGAATCCAGAGCCTCAGTCACAGCCCTATTATAGGCCTGTAACTGTTTGTCTGGATCCAAGCTTGCACTCAGAAAACCTGATCGGTCCAGCACTGCCGTCAGGCCATCTGGGGGTCAAACCTCTTAAAGGGCGGTACTGGACCATCACCGTAGGGGCAGGCCTATAGGGGGGAGCCTGGAAACTGAACCTTATAGTGTCGTGGTCAGACCATCCGACCGGTTCCACCACCAGGTCGGAAGTTTCAGGTCCCAACGAGTGATTGTAATTATGGGTCGCAGTGTTAAGCTCAATGAGTTCATAAGTTGGAGGATCCTGTCCAAATTGTGAGAGTCCATCGTCGACCCAAGCATTGAAGTCCCCCAGAACCACCCAACACCAAGTCCTCGATGAAGTCCACGACATCCTGCAGGAACTGCTTGTCGCCCCAGGTGGATGGTAGACAAGAAGAATCCTGCACCCCACTATGCACTCGAAGAATCTGGCCTCCCAAACTGCCAGATCTACAAAGCTCAACTCCGATCTAGAACACATGGCTACACCCCCACACCTACGATTCAACCTCAGGCAGTGTATCATCGAGAACTCAGCCGGAATAGCTGCCTCAAGAACTGGGCCAGCATTTTCATTCAGCCAGGTCTTGGTGATGCAAGCCAAGTCAGATGACCCAACAAGATCAGCAATTACTGCTGTCTTGTTTTTAATATACCTGGCATTGCATAACACCACCCGGGTAGGATGGGACACTGAGGCCAGCCATGTCATTTGCCCACTTGCAGTGGAGCCCTTAGGTATGGGAACTAGACAGGGAGAAACCCTCTTCAGGACCCATTTCACCCCAGGGTGTCTTTTAGTCCTCACGACCCCATTACGCCCACCCAGCTCCATTCTCCCTCAGGTCCAGGGCCCCCACCACCACCACGCCTCCTCCCCACTATCCTCAGAGCTCGACAGTGGGCAATGGTGGACAGCTGAAGGGATGGAGACCCCGGAG